>CM024758.1:137491871-137645020 GCA_014218235.1 Colocasia esculenta | reverse complement strand
GAGTTAACTCACATCTGACCCACTTTTAATCTTAGCCACTGAGTAACTTTTTTTGTTACCAAACTACATTTTGAATTAACTCTGAGTTAACTTTGAGTTAACTTTAAGTTAACTCGTTACCAAACTGAGACTTAGCTTCAGTGGGCAGTAGCGAAGGCATAGGCAGTTCGACATCGAGCGAAGGGAAGATAGCACAGTCGAAAGCGGTGCGGACAGCAGTAGCCTTCGAAGCAGCTGGCGATGTCGTCGATGCAGAAGGCGGAGCGAGGGGGGGGGGGAAGGAAGAGAGAGAGAACAAGGGAGAGAGAGTGGAACTCGATAGGTGGGGAGAACAATAGGGATTCAGAGCCCGAGGAGAGGGGAATTGGGGGTTTTGGCGTGGGAACATAACTAAGTCCTTGTTTTTTTTTTTTTTTTTACAATGTAATTTATGTAAAGCATCCTTCGTTACTTGAATGTCCGATCAAATACATGATGATAGTACTGAAGAACAGAGGATAGGATATTAGGATTATCGCAGTGATTGGAGATATATAGTAATGTTAGGAGACAAAGTGAGAAGGTCTCTGCACTCATCAATGATTGATCCACGTCTCAACAATCTGAACATTGGTTAGTTGATTGCTTGAACAACAATCTTACCATCGCTAAAGATAATAGTGCTTTTGTGTATGTCAGAGATCATTTATTCCTTCCAGCACAGCTAATGCTTCTCCTTCAATAGGAGTGTAACGACCCTCCTCATACCAGTACGATTATACCAATCCCCATCGGTATAAAGAGCGTCATTACAGTGGGATAAAACCCAACACTAGCCGATAGGTTGAAAAGTACATAGATAGCAATTTAGTACAGCGGAATAAAATAAATAATTCAACTTTAATCCATCACACATTCCACAGTCTAAATAGCGAAATAAAACGACAATGTCCACATTATTACATAATGAAAGAACTACATTGTCCAAATATTGTCCATACATATTTTATTCAAGCTATGAAAAGAAAGTACAACTGAAAATTTGCTCCTCAAAGCTACTCTCCAAGAGATCAACCTTCGCTATGCCTTCCTTCAAATAGTAACTCCTGTCTCACCTGTACGCCGAAGCAAGGGTGAGTCCAAAGACTCAGCAAGTAAAACAAAGACTTAATCTTAAACATATCACATTCACATTAACTTTTAAACACTAAAGAATACATACGATTATTTAAACTACAAGAATATACATGGAACATACTTTTAACTATCAACACATTCCTAATCACTTAGACATGCTTTGTTCTATCACATGTTTCTCTAAATCATGGTACTAATATTATACACTTGTACATATTCTCTACTCTACACCACGTAACATGTAATGAATCATCATTCACACATTAATTCATTTCATGATTTATTTCTACAATTAGAATAGAGAATTAGGCATAGAGAAAAGAACAACCTAACATGATGACTATTCATTTTTCACATGCACTTTTCATATTAAATTTCACATCTTGCTTGCTGGTTTATGTAAATAAATTTCATATGCATGGTTTCATATTTTATAGCATGAATTGTAAAGTCTAGATCATAGTCAAGTTGATTGGCAATACTAAACAATTTAAACATGGAACTCTATACTAAGTACTCATCACATCTAGCATGGAATCTAAACATTCTTCCTTATGCTTAACACATTCATAACTATATTTTACTTGCTGTTTGACATGGAATAAACTCAATACATAGAATTAGATCTATTTACACTTATTCTTATTCCTTTAGCAAATTCACATTTCCATCTTTTTGTGTTACATAATTCGCATGTTTACACATATATATATACTCACATACATTATTACAAAAAGATTAATGAATACATGACATGATATTAAACATGACATTGTAATTTAAATATTAATACATGATAGTATGAACATATGCACTATCATATTAGTTTCACATGAATCACATTCTCATTACCTTAATTTTTCCCTTACATACTCTTCACAAAAATCTCATATCACTACCTTTATTTTTTACTTATCACATATTTGCATTCATCACATGCCATATTCACATATTATCTACACTTTACTCATATTCCAATAACTTAAAATGCCATGACACATAGTCCTAACTACCTATTAGAGGACACAAAACAATATCTCATACTCATACTCATCGCATAACACAACTCATAACACAACTCATATCACATAACTCATATCACATACCCACCACCTAGGCAATGAAGTGGTGAATCTTGGTAACTGCGCAGACCGGAGAAGCCCTCTCCACCCTATCCAGTGGTACTTGTCCACCTCCAGGTTTTTCCTAATGCCTTTAGGACAAACTTTTACAATGTAGAGCTTTCCATAGGACTTTTCTATGTACAGCTCTCGATGCCTCTAGGGTAGCAGTGTCATTCTTGGCCCAATCATTATACTTTCACTTTATCACATTTTCACACACTATTCACATATTTTACATATAATACTTAATCACTTTACACATCTTAATTATCAATTGCACATGTCTCAGTTAGCCTAATCATGATACTACTGTTTTCAGAAATAAAATAACTTACATTACAGTCCTAAACATGCTGTACATTTACCGAATTACACAAGATTAGATCAACCTATCTAATATGTACAAATTCCATGGTTTTACTAATAATTATACTTGCTGTTAACATCTTAGTTCTAAATTTTTATCCCAGGTCATTAACAGTAAATATATCACACATGTAATTTTCCAGATTTTTCAGACAGTAAATACATTTCTATAATTAAATCCAGATTTCAGACAATTCATTGAAATATCATTAGACAGGGTACAAGTGAACATGGTTATGTTCTAACAGTTCAGAAATCAGATATTAGTAATCCTACTGTCATGTAAAATAATGCAACCCTAATTTCAGCAATTCCATTTATGCACATTTAAACATGCTTATATGGTGCTCATGCACCATTATTGAATTTTCATAATTAACACGGTTCACAGAAAATTTAGGCAACCTTATGATATGACCTAATGACTATATACAATCACCAATAAAAATTTCAGTATGTAACTATGTCCAGAAATCATTCAAACAGCGTGAAAAGAATCAAAAAGCACATTTTCAGGTCCTGAAGAAGTAGACGTCAAGGGATGTTGCCGTTTACTTCTTTTGAAGAACTTGACTGCAACCTATGTTGCCGTCAACCTGGTCCCAGCAGCACATACAGACAACTTTTCATACAAGGGTGAATTTGGGGTTCCAGGACTCGAGGAAAAATCCGTAAAATACTAAGACTTAAGGGGACATGTATAGGATCAAGATCTAGGTTTACTTGCCTCTTAAAAAAATCTACAAAGATCAGAATATGTCGATGAAGCCCTTCTCGCCCTGCCAAAAAGGTGCTCAGAAACTCCTTAGATCTTCTTCTCCTGTCGATGTAGATGGCTCCTCCGAAGTTGGGATCTCTTCTTGGATGTATTGGCTGTCCTCCAGATGTTGTAGCTCCTCGGAAACACCTCCAGTCGACGGATCCGGCCTTCTAAAGTTCAGCTTTTCACCATCTCGGAGCTAGGGTTTCACCCAATGTTAAAAGCCTTTTCCCCGACCTAGGATGGGTATTTTATAGGCTGGGGGTTGGGGTACGCCTTAGGGTAGGTTTCCTACAAGTTAGGATGGGTTTCCTAATCTGGAACCAGCCAAAATGCGAGCATTAACATTTTGGAACCGTTACGCAGGAGGATATTGACGTCAACATCGTTGTAGTTCACTGACAGGTTGACGTCAAGGGGGTGGCCACCCACTGGGGTTGGCATCCAGGGGGTGGACGCCAACAGTGCCTTGGCGCCCAGGTCCTGGCTGCCAACAGCATAGTGCAGCCAAAACTCGCCAAACCTAAAATTAAATGTATAAATATACCAAAACAATCTACTATGTGTAAAAATAATTGCATATATTCTTACTACATAAAGTACATGTATTACACAATATTTAATTAAGTACAACTTACACTAATCACATTAAGAATAATATGCATCAATAACACACATACATGCATATATACTTACACACTACATGATTGCATAATACATGCATGAACCTATGACTGAAATGTACTCCTCATTAGCTAATACTACATGCACATTATGATTTAAGTACCCTACACATCATAATTAATTAACATGCTTAACATAGCTAATTATCACATGCATAGGATAAAATACATATATACACATGTACTTCATATATTTATACACAACATCCATGGAATAGATAGTTCAATATGCACTTCAAGATTTTACATACATAATATCTATAAGATGTAATATAGAATAAGCTAACTAAGAATAATTTATACCACAATCACAAATTCTTACATGCACCCACTTGAATTGACGTATGTATAATTATACACACGTATACAACATAGTTATATACATTATGCAAGAAATAGACAATTATAACATGCATATATTACTTTAAGTATTATGAGGCTAAGATTTTGGTATACACATTATACATCAATTTAGCTAATTCCCTATTCTCACGTAAAAATCATATATATATATAATATATATATATATATATATATATATATATATATGCATGTATATGTTCATGAGAATATAAAAATAGTAATATGCACAATTGAATACACATGCTATACACACAACAAGTAAATACACATACACGATATAAAGAATGAAATTTCAGGTATCACACTCTCCCCCCCTTGAAAAGATCTTCGTCCTCGAAGATCGCATCGAGTACCTGTGGTGACGTCGCCGAGGTCATCTTTGACCATCCTTGCTCCTTTATTGCTATTAATGAAACATCTCGCAGAACAAACTTCGTTTTCAGGTTCGACACTCCCTAAGTTGATGATCCTTGCTGCCACATTTAAGACACCTTCCTTCCTTTCGCCAACATGCGTTCCCGCACTCGGGCTTCTCACTGCCTATGCTACAGTTTGATGGCTGACCTTCCATGAGTTTCTTCCTCTTCCTATCTTGTATTTGGAATGGCTTTGGTACTTCCTCCTTTTGAGCTTCATTTTCTCCTTGATAAAGTTCCACTTTATTCTCTTGTTTATTTGCCACGCCAAGAACTTCTTCCAATATACGGGAATCAAGCTCCAGAAGTCTAGCTTTCACTGATGGTTCCAGTCCTTTCACGAAATTCTTTAGCCTACGGTTCTGCTCATACCTCCTAGACTGAGCACTTCATCTACCACGTCCAGCCATTTCCTTCAAAATAATCATCTAGTTAGATCTAGATCTAACTCCTGACTGACTACTTCCTTACTATCTCTCATTCGTTATTAATAATTCCTACGTATATGGACAATTTCCCATAAAGACTTTGCAATATTGTGATGTGATGGTCTATCCATGTACAATTTCAACCTTGGTCTCGATACCAATCTCTGTATGACCCTCCTCATACCGGTACGATTATACCAATCCCCATCGGTATAAAGAGCGTCATTATAGTGGGATAAAACCCAACACTAGCCGATAGGTTGAAAAGTACGAGATAGCAATTTAGTACATCGGAATAAAATAAATAATTCAACTTAATCCATCACCATCACACATTCCACAGTCTAAATAGCCAAATAAAACAACAATGTCCACATTATTACATAATAAAGAACTACATTGTCCAAATATTGTCCATACAATATTTTTATTCAAGCTATGAAAAGTAAAGTACAACTGAAAATTTCTCTCCTCAAAAGCTACTCCTCCAAGAGATCACCTTTGCTATGCCTTCCTTCAAATAGTAACTCATGTCTCACCTGTATGCCAAAGCAAGAGTAGTCCAAAGACTCAGCAAGTAAAACAAAGACTTAATCTTAAACATATCACATTCACATTAATCTTTTAAACACTAAAATAATACTGATTATTTAAACTACAAGAATATACATGGAACATACTTTTAACTATCAACACATTCCTAAATACCTAGACATGCTTTGTTCTATCACATGTTTATTCTAAATCATGATACTAATATTATACACTTGTACATATTCTCTACACCTAACATGTAACATGAATCATTCATTCACACATTAATTCATTCCATGATTTATTTCTACAATTAGAATAGAGAATTAGGCATAGAGAAGAACAACCTAACATGATACTATTCATTTTTCACATGCACTTTTCATATTAATTTCACATCTTGCTTGCTGATTTAATGTAATAATTTCATATGCATGGTTTCATATTTTATAGCATGAATTGTAAAGTCTAGATCATAGTCAAGTTAATTGGCAATACTAACAATTAAACATGGAACTCTATACTAAGTACTCATCACATCTAGCATGGAATCTAAACATTCTTCCTTATGCTTAACACATTCATAACTATATTTTACTTGCTGTTTTGACATAGAATAAACTCAATTACATAGAATTAGATCTATTTACACTTTATCTTATTCCTTTAGCAAATTCACATTTCCACCTTTTTGTGTTATTAATTCGCATGTTTACACACATATATATACGCACTACATTATTACAAGAAGATTAATGAATACATGACATGATATTAAACATGAGATTGTAATTTAAATATAATACATGATAGTATGAACATATGCACTATCATATTAGTTTCACATGAAATCACATTCTCATTAACCTTAATTTTTCCCTTACAATCTCTTCAAAAATCTTCATATCATCTACTCTTTTATTTTTACTTATCACATATTTGCATTCATCACATGCCATATTCACATATTATCTTACACTTTACTCATATTCCAATAACTTAAATGCCATGACACATAGTCCTAACTACCTATTAGAGGACCAAACAATATCTCATACTCATACTCATCGCATAACACACAACTCATAACACACTCATATCACATAACTCATATCATATACCTACAACCTAGGCAATGAAGTGGTGAATCTTGGTAACTGCGCAGACCGGAGAAGCCCTCTCCACTCTATCGAGTGGTACTTGTCCACCTCCAGGTTTTTCCTAATGCCTTTAGGACAAACTTTTTCAATGTAGAGCTTTCCGTAGGACTTTTCTATGTACAGCTCTCGATGCCTCTAGGATAGTAGTGTCATTCTTTGCCCAATCATTATACTGTCACTTTATCACATTTTCACACACTATTCACATATTTTACATAATACTTAATCACTTTACACATCTTATTATCAATTGCACATGTCTCATTAGGCTAATCATGATACTACTATTTTCAGAAATAAAATAACTTACATTACAGTCCTAAACATGCTGTACATTTACCTAATTACCAACATTAGATCAACCTATCTAATATGTACAAATTCTATGGTTTAACTAATAATTATACTTGTTGTTAACATCTTAGTTCTAAATTTTTATCCCAGTCATTAACAGTATATCACACATGTAATTTTCCAGATTTTTCAGACAGTAAATACAATTTCTATAATTAAATCTAGGTTTCAGACAATTCAATGAAATATAATTTGACAGGGTACATGTAAACATAGTTATGTTCTAACAGTTTAGAAATCAGATATTAGTAATCCTACTGTCATGTAAATTTATGCAACCCTGATAATATCATAATTATCATGAATAATCATGTCATTTCAATGACTAACACTTCATAAATTCATAAGATTTCTATTATCATGGACGATAATAGATTAAATTCATTTTATGTTGTATTTGCAGTTAATGGGCATTCTATGAATGCTTAAGGGCTAATGGAATGAAGTGAAGCAAGAAAAAATAAAAGAGAGATTCTATTAAAATATTCCTCCTCTATTTTTTAAACACTTTCTCACTTTTAAAAATCTTCTCCCTTATTTTATAAACATCTCTCTTTCCTTTCTCTCTCTCCCATCCTCTCTTTCCTACCACTTTATAACCTCTCCTCTCTCTCTTGCTATGATTCTCCCCCTCACTTTCTCTCTCTTCCTCTCTCCGACGCACACACCCTCTTCCCTCTCCTCTTTCTCTTTTTCGTCTTCTTTATCTCCTCTGATCCTTTCTTCCTTCTCGCGCTTCTCCTCTTTCTCTCTTTTCTGGCCGCTCTCCCTCTCTTGTGACAGAAGCAGAAGCAGCAGCAGCACCCAGGCCCGCCAGCGCCCAGCGCCCCTGCCGCCCCCCCGCCCCACACTGAGCAGCGCACCCCCCCGCCCCCGTGCCCGCGCCCTGCCGCCTGCCGCCTCCACGCGCCTTGCCGCTGGCCGCACCCGCGCCCTGCCGCGTGCCCCTGCCCCCTGCACCCGGCTCACACCACACCAGGCCGCCCCGCCTGCCGCACCGTCCCCTTCTCACGTTGCATGCTTGTGCATGCAACGTGAAGTAGGGCCACGCCCTCTCTCCTCTATCGCCGCTCTCTCCTCTCTCTCACGTCTTCTCTCTCTCTTCTCTCTCCTCTCTCTCTCCGCCTCTCTCTTTCTTCTATCGCTCTCTCTCTCTTCTCTCTTTTTTCTCTATCTCTTCTCTCTCTCCTCTCTATCGTCTCTCTCTCTCCTCTTTTCTTCCTACGCTCTCTCTCTTTTCTCTCTCCTCTCTCTCTTTCTTGTTCTCTCTCTCTCTTTTTCTTCTATCTATTTCATACGTTTCTTTGGTGTAATTGTTAATGTTTGTGGGTTGGTAAACTTATTTCTTTGTTAAATATTTTTTCTATTTAGTATCACTAGATTGTAACGTTGAATCATGTCTCATGTTGCTGCATTCTCTCTCTCTATCTCCTTTCTTACTTATTTAACATACTTTAAATTTATTTAGAGCACTTAGTATTAATATCGCCAAGTTTATTTTCCTACCCAAAACTCAAGGTTTTCAACTCTAAACTCTTTTTCCCTGTGGATTCGACTCGGTCTCATCACTTAACTACTGTTAAAATCTTTGGTGTAGGCCGAATATTTCAGATTGTTAGTCACGTGTTTGACGTCGCTTCGGGCTATCAATTTTTTGGCGCCGTTGCTGGGGAATTAGATTTTTAGTTTTGATAATCTTGGTGTTTTTTTGTATATATTCCATCTAACTTTCTTTCTTTTTTTAGGTATTTGTGAATACGATGGAAATCTGAAAAAAAATCAGAAAAAAAGACTTGCTCTCCTAGATAAGTCCTTCCCTTTCTTACCTTTTCTATTTTTTCTTTTATTTCCAAAAATGAGGGATTGCGTTGAAGGTAAATCCTATACCCCTTGATTCTGTTTTTTTTTTTTTTTGCATGCTCCATATTTTGGTAACTAAAATAAAAAGTTTCTTGTTGGCTATCAGGTTCATTAATTAAAAAAAATCACTTGAATCCAATAAAAAGATGTCATTTTAAGATTAGAAACCTTCCATGTTTAGGACATGCATCATTTAGAATTTCATCTTTAGGATGTCTTTTTGAATACTTTCCATTTTTGTCGAAGATTGCAGGAGGCAGGTGAGAATCTTTAACTTTCCAAAAGCATGCTCATGCATTTCCATGCTTGCATAGAACCCCTTGTGTGAATTATGGTGTTGCATCTCATTGCTAAAATACTTTAAGGGCAATATCTTTAAAAGATAAGGTGGGGATTTCATCACCCTTCCTTGCCCACAACCACGATTCTCCTGCATCTTTTGCATTCCCATCTCTTAATAAAAGGCAGTAGATATTGACCTAGGTTCACACTGAGATTTTGGTCCACCTAGGCCCACTATCAAGTTTTGGAAACTGGTGTCTAAGGCTAGAGGTTAAGTGGCAAATGCCTAAGCGGAAAGTGGTTCTCTAATTAGGTCCCTACGAAAGTAGGGAGTCCCACTACCCCACCTCTTACCTGGCCAGTAACATACATGGTAGTGGACTTAGGTTGGGTTTAGTCCCACTTGTGAGAAAGCTTACATTTAATCCCAGATCCCTAGGTCATTTAGGTTTAATGGTTTGCAACTTATTTGTCTCTGCCTAAAAAAAATTCAAAAATAAAAAATTATTAAAAAAAAGAAAAAAAAGTCCCATCTTTCTCATTCACAATCATATGTGGCCACCCAGCACATTATATAGCCATGGCCCAAACCAATTTTCATCTCTCATTCAACGTGGCCCGCCTACTTTGAAAATACACATTTCTTGTCAGCCCACTATGAAAGTAACTCCCCTGGGGTGCCCAACTCTCATATTTAACCCAAGATCAGGCCCACCATACTAATTTGTTCCATAATGGGCCATCTTTCACCCAAGCAGAAACACAATATTTTCAATGGCCTTCCACCTCCACTCCTTACCCAAAAGATGACAATATCCCTCTTACAGATTGAGTTTGCTTTACCAAGATCCACAAGGGGAAATCAAGGACCCTTTCTTGGTTCTGAAATCATATCATGGTTCAATGAAGGATTCTTTAGTACTGATTTGCATGTATGTTTATCAAATGCTCCAAAAGGTACACCTTTCCAACCACTTGGAGAGATAATGCCACATTTATACAGAGCGATCAACCGATTGTGGCCCAAGCCCAAAGTCCTCCTAACAACAACTTTCATCCTTGGGTCCAATTTCAAATAATATTCATGATCAGGCTATGATGGGGGACAACATGCAGATCCACATTCCAGTATACTCTCTCCCCACAATCAGCCTATTTGATGATCAATTTTGGGCAATCTATACAAAAGATCTGTGATGCTCAACAAGTCTTTGAGCAAACCTTCGCTCACCAACAACAAGAATTGGAAAAATCTTTTACCAAAACTAACCTAGCTTCTAATTGATCAATTGATAGAAATCAGAAGAGGTAAAATATTCAATTACCAACTCAATCAATTGACAATTATGAAAATCAATATCATGATTTTGATCAGCAACTTGACCCACAACTTTCACTTGAAACTTCACAGCCTAATGTGACTATGGACATGTCCACTTGGCAACTGAGTGTAATTTTAAGTTAGATCAAGAGGAGATGGGTAGTACTACAAATCAATCCATGATTTTACCCAACTTGAATTTGACTGCCAAGAAGAGCCCATCCATGATGTCACCTGTGAAGAATACTCTAGGAGTTAGTTGAACTCAAGTTGGAGGGAGAACAAAGGAAAGTGGACAAGCTAGATGGTAATAACCTTTATTTCTTTCTCCTTCCGGTCCTAATGTGAACTTAACCCAAGGAGGGGATGAAGAAAAGAAGAGTGTGGAGATGGAATGGAGTCAAGTCATAAACCATTCTACTTGGATAGGGGAAGAGTTGAAAATTTTGCCCGGCAGTAACTCTGATGGGGACTTTCATGATTTAGGGGATGAGTGGATCTAACACCCATCCTTGACATTGGCAAAGCTAAGTCAATTGAACATTATGCAATTAGCCAACTGGTCAAATCCACTTGGACTTGATGAATGTTGGGTTCACATTCTAAATCATATAAATCACAAATGCAACATGTTTTTGCTGATGATCAATGATAACAAAGTAACAAGTGAACAATGTGAATTGAGTTTAAAATTGCAATGCAATGACTTGTCACAATGTGTTGGCATAATGTTCAATCTTTAAATGACTATAATGTCTCACTAACTATGTTCATTATTTTAGGTGAGATGTTGGGCAAGACTGTACAAAGAACAGGCTTAAATGATGAAGATATACATTAAAGCAAGCACCTGTCGACAGCAGGCAGGATCCCTGTCGACAGCCAAACTCAAGCCAGAAGGCAAATCTTCGAACAGATGAGCCTGTCGACAGCACCCCAGATGCTGTCGACAGGAAGAGGTTCCCAGAACCATGAATCTTCTGTCTGCCTGTGCCTGTCGATAGCACCCAATCGCCTGTCGACAGCAACTGCCTCCCAGAAGCTTTGAATGTTCTGCTTGCTTGCGCCTGTCGACAGGAGCACCCAGTGCTGTCGACAGACGGAGAAAGTCCTCAAATACGGAAGTCTTCAAGTTGCCATAGATGGTGTTCCACAAACCACGACTCTCCATATGTAAACACCTCTATTTAAGCATCTTTTTGAAGACATTCACGTACACAAGCAGCTCCAAGCAAGAACCCTAAAAGCTTCTCAGAAAGTCTTTCTCTGCTGCTCTGCTTCTACCTGCTGCCCAGATTCAACAAGAGAAGTCTTCCTTGCAACGGTGAAGTCTGAACGTCGTGGATTAAGCTTCTCCATCAACCTTTGATCATCAAGACGAAGCTTGAAGTCTACTCAGACGTTCATGAGAAGTTTCTCAATGGATTTGATTCTCAACTCTCAAACTCTTCTCTGTTTTACTTTTATCCATACGTGTGTGTGTGTGGTGTGTTTCAAGCAGTCCTTGTGCTTGATACACGTGGTGTGTTGTTCTGATCATGGTTACACATCAGAGAACACGTGTGTGGTGAGTTGTAGTTCTGAACTAGCTCTAAGCAGATTGTTTGCGTGTGTGTGTGGCCCGTGGATGTAGGATACACGAGTTGTGTACTCCGACCACGTAAATCGTTGTGTCTCGTGTTTTAAACGTTTCTACGTTAGATGTTTGGTAGGCACGGCGCATTTACACACGTCTAATCATTTGTTTGATATCTATCATCGAATCATACACATCCACCCCAAGTTTAGTCCTTGCCATAACTTCTAGTATTTTGTATCTTATCAAAAAGAAGGTAACAAGTGTTCTTATAGACAGTAATCTATTCACCCCCCCCCCCCCCCCCTTCTAGATTACCATATAGGGAATCCGCAACACTTCAATGAAAATCTTTTTGTTAAAGAGCATACACATCCAATTCCCAACAATTATGGTCTCCTTGACACTAGGCATATGGTGGAATCTCCAAGATCCATGATACCCAAACCCCTTTCTCACCTCACAATATGAATATGAATCCTAAAATCGATGTTGAAGAAAAGAATTTGGAAAAAAGGTAAGGTCCGAATTGAAGTGTGTCAATACATATAAAGACCTTAAGTGTGTAGAGGAATATTGTATAATTGAAGACATGATTCTTCCTCTATCATTTTCTGACTCTCTTTGGCAACAGGTTGGCCCACGTATGTATAGATCCAGTCTTTTCCTCCAATGGTACAAGAGCTGGCACTTAAAGGAGGATAAGATCACATGGTGGCTCATTCTTATGCAACTCGTTGGTTATGGAGCTTCATGGTGTCTGGCTGAAGACGTTAAACTTAGCGCTTATTGGAGCAACCCAATATTTTTAGGATATTTAACTTATTTGTTTCGTTTCTATTGTGTTCTAGGTTTTTGAAGGCCCATTACCTTTGATGAAGCTAGTGTGCAACCATCCTCATGTGATCATCAGGTTGCATCTCTCCTTCCTTAACTTACATTGGCTTTATTCTATGTTCATTACTTTTATGCCATTGAGGACATGTCATTCAAGTTGGGGGAGGGAAATCTTTCAAATTTTAAAATCCTGCTAAACATCCCAAACATTATACTTCATATATCATTTTTCATAGAAAGAACACTTCATTCTAGAATGATTTTACTCTAAGTATATACTTGTGCTAGTGGTACGTTAGAGGATGAATTTTTGTAGTTATTTCTTAGCATTTTTCTCAAACTACATTTGAAATTTTCTACACACATGAATTACATGATGAATAAGTGTCATTCATGAGAGTGATGAGAGTTTACCTAATACTCATGTTCAGGATTGACATTCTACACTCTTATTAAAAATTAATCGTGGGGAAAAGCTACCTGCCTGCAAGTGTATGAAAAAAAATGACAAAATGAAGAAGGAAATCCCTAGCTTAGTAACCGGGCTTTGGCACCTCATGAAGTGTTGAAGTTCGCGTCAAACAGTGAAAGGATATCCAAAGAAAAAAAAATGATGAGGAAGATGAAATAAAAAGGCAGAGTGAAAGCTACCTGTAATTCGAGGATTGCATTTTGAGAGTGTAGAGTTGATAACATCTCTAAGTAATGGGTCAAAAGCTCATGCACTATCTTAGTAATGCTTGTTGATCATAAGTGCATTCATGAAGGAAATGATAATTTCAACTGTATCTTGAGGACTGTCTAATAACATGAACTGCATGATTATCTTTGACACTGCTACTAGAACTAGAAATATTTAGTGTTGATAAGTCTCCTCTCTACTTTCTTGACATGGAAAATGATGTTTTGAGTTCCTGTTAGTCCCGATTATTCACCTGTGTGCATTGCTAAGGGACTAGCAATGAGTAAGTTGGGGGATGTGTGATAATATCATAATTATCATGAATAATCATGCCATTTCAATGACTAATACTTGATAAATTCATAAGATTTATATTATCATAGACGATAATTGATTAAATTCAATTTATGTTGTATTTGCAGGTTAATGGGCCATTCTATGAAGTGCTTAATGGGCTAATGGATTGAAGTGAAGCAAGAAAAAATAAAAGAGAGATTCTATTAAATATTCCTCCTCTATTTTTTTAAACACTTTCTCACTTTTAAAAAATCTTCTCCTTTATTTTCTAAACATCTCTCTTTCCTTTTCTCTCTCCCCCTTCCTCTCTTTCTCTACCACTTTATAACCTCTCCCCTCTCTCTTTGGTATGATTCTCCCCCTCACTTTCTCTCTCTTCCTCTCTCCGATGCACACACCCTCTTCCCCTCCTCTTTCTCTTTCCCATCTTCTTTCTCTCCTCCGATCCCTTTCTTTCTCTCTTCTCCTCTCTCTTTCTCTTTTCTCTCTTTTCTGGCCGCTCTCCCTCTCGGTGTGACAGAAGCAGAAGCAGCAGCAGCACCCAGGCCCGCCAGCGCCTACCACGCGCCCCTGCCGCGCACGCCAGCGCCCCCGCGCCCGCGCCCTGCCGCCTGCCGCCTCCACGCGCCCGCCGCCTGCCGCGCCCGCGCCCCTGCCGCGTGCCCCTGCCCCCTGCACCTGGCTCACACCACACCAGGCCACCCCGCCTGCCGTGCCGTCCCCTTCTCACGTTGCATGCTTGTGCATGCAACGTGAAGTAGGGCCACGCCCTCTCCCTCTATCGCCGCTCTCTCTCTCTCTCTCACGTCTTCTCTCTCTCCTCTCTCTCTCGCCTCTCTCTTTCTTCTATTGCTCTCTCTCTCTTCTCTCTTTTCTCTATCTCTTCTCTCTCTCCTCTCTATCATCTCTCTCTCCGTCTCTCTTTCTTCCTACGCTCTCTCTCTTTTCTCTCTCCTCTCTCTCTTTCTTTGTTCTCTCTCTCTCTTTTTTCTTCTATCTATTTCATACGTTTCTTTGGTGTAATTGTTAACGTTGTGGGTTGGTATAACTTATTTCTTTGTTAAATAGTTTTTACTATTTAGTAGATCACTAGATTGTAACGTTGAATCATGTCTCATGTTTGCTCATTCTCTCTCTCTATCTCCTTCCTTACTTATTTAACATAGTTTAGATTTATTTAGAGCAACTTAGTATTAATATCGCCAAGTTATTTTCCTACACAAAAACTCAAGGTTTTCAACTCTAAAATCTTTTCCCCTGTGGATTCTACTCGGTCTCATCACTTAACTACTGTTAAAATCATTAGTGTAGGCTGAATATTTGAGATTGTTAGTCACGTGTTTAACGACGCATTCGTGGGCTATCAAACCCTAATTTACGGCAATCCCATTTATGCACAATTTAAACATGCTTATATGGTGCTCATGACACAATTATTGAATTTTCATAATTAACACGGTTCACAGAAAATTTAGGCAACCTTATGATATGACCTAATGACTATATACAATCACCAATAAAATTTCAGTATGTAACTATGTCCAGAAATCATTCAAACAGTGTGAAAAGAATCAAAAAGCACATTTTCAGGTCTTGAAGAAGTAGACGTCAAGGGACGTTGCTGTTTACTTCTTCTGAAGAACTTGACTGCAACCTATGTTGCCGTCAACCTGGTCCCAGTAGCACATACAGACAACATTTCATACAAGGGTGAATTTGGGGTTCCAGGACTCGAGGAAAAATCCGTAAAAATACTAAGACTTAAGGGGACATGTATAGGATCAAGATTTAGGTTTACTTGCCTCTTAAAAAAATTTTCAATGATCAGAATATGTCGATGAAGCCCTTCTCGGCCCTGCCAAAAAGGTGCTCAGAAACTCCTTATATCTTCTTCTCCTGTCGATGTAGATGGCTCCTCGGAGTTGGGATCTATTCATGGATGTATTGGCTGTCCTCCGGATGTTGTAGCTCCTTGGGAAACACCTCCAGTTGACGGATCCGGCCTTCTGAAGTTCAGCTTTTCACCATCTCAGAGCTAGCATTTCACCCAATGTTAAAACCCTTTTCCCCGACCTAGGATGGGTATTTTATAGGCTTGGAGGTTGGGGTACGCCTTAGGGTAGGTTTCCTACAAGATAGATGGGTTTCCTAATCTGGAACCAACCAAAACGTGAGCATTAACAATTCTGGAACCGTTACGCAGGAGGATATTGACGTCAACATCGGTTGTAGTTAACTGACAGGTTGACATCAAGGTGGTGGCCGCCCACTGGGGGTTAGCGTCCAGGGGGTGGACGCCAACAGTGCCTTGGCGTCTAGGTCCTGGCCGCCAACAGCACAGTGCAGCCAAAACTCTGCCAAACCTAAAATTAAATGTATAAATATACCAAAACAATCTAGTATGTGTAAAAATAATTGGATATATTCTTACTACATAAAGTACATACATTACACAATATTTAATTAAGTACAACTTACACTAATCATCATTAAGAATAATATGCATCAATAACACACATACATGCATATATACTTACACACTACATGATTGCATAATACATGCATGAACCTATGACTGAAATGTACTCCTCATTAGCTAAATACTACATGCACATTATGATTTAAGTACCCTACACATCATAATTAATTTAACATGCTTAACATAGCTAATTATCACATGCATAAGATAAAATACATATATACACATGTACTTTATATATTTATAGACAACATCCATGGAATAGATAGTTCAATATGCACTTCAAGATTTAACATACATAATATCTGTAAGATGTAATATAGAATAAGCTAACTAAGAATAATTTATACCACAATCACAAATTCTTACATGCACCCACTTGAATTGACGTATGTATAATTATACACACGTATACAACATAGTTATATACATTATGCAAGAAATAGATAATTATAACATGCATAATATTACTTTAAGTATTATGAGGCTAAGATTTTGGTATACACATTATACATCAATTTAGCTAATTGCCTCTTCTCACGTAAAATATCATATATATATATATGCATGTATATGTTCATGAGAAGTATAAAAATAGTAATATGCACAACTGAATACACATGCTATACACACAACAAGTAAATACACATACACGATATAAAAGAATGAAATTTCAGGGTATCACAAGGAGAGTTATCAGGGAAATTAAAAGCATTACATTGTGAAAGTTTCTTTCTAGGATCCAATAAATCAACCCCACAGCTGCTATATTATCTTGATATGCAGCATCAACCAGCAGAATGATTTCTGAAGGAACATTCATAGTTGGCTAAACTTTGGCTAGTATAGTGATGATATAACTCTCTTATCAAAAATTAGAGCACATCTAGCCTTCCATATATTCCACATCACTGCAAATGCTTGGATCAGAAATAGATGGTCCCATATGATTCAGCATAAGGGAGGTTAACCCAATCCATAATTTTGTCCATAGTTCTAATGGATGCATCCACTTTATAGTTTAGATTGCTTGCAAATCAGATTATTCTATCTTGGAGACACTGAAAGAAAAGATGATCTCCAGTTTCTTCTTTGTCCAAGCAAATAGGACAATGAGGGGTTGAATCTACCCATCCTAGCTTGAGTAGGCAAAGCATTAACAGAATTTCCATATGAATGTGTTAACTCTGGGAGGGATTTAAGCGATTAGCTTTTGCTGCCAAATGACTTTCCAAACAATATGAGCCATTGATGTGCTTGGAGCAGACTCCTTATCACAATGAAATCTGTAGGCAGACTTTGCATTGAGGTGTACATCTCGAGTTCTCATCCAAACCAGCTCATCATATTCATCCACAAGGGCTTGGGGAATCCTAATACGTAAAATGGCATCTTTATCAGGATCATTGAAGAATTTGTTTATAAGATGTTCATCTCAAGTTCCTTCCTTCAATTCAATTCAGTCATTGAAGTTGGTATTGGCCCCTTATAATCATTTTGGGGAGAAGGGGATTCATCTTGTCGGGGACCCATATATCTTCCCATATGTTAATATTAAAACCAGTCTTTTTTTTGACAGGGAAATATGCGATTATATTATACTAAAACGTGATACAAGGGGTACATAGCAAGGGATACCATGCTTGGGATGGTCTAAAGCTGCCCAACATCTGCAGCAACATAGACTTAGCATTGTTTGGGAATACACTTTAGTGATTTTACTTTTTCAAAAGCCGAAATCACCTAAAACGCTCATAGAAACCAGCTTTTGAGGCTCCAAATCCAAGGCCTCATTATTCCTCTCTTCTCTCTATCTCTCTCCACCTATTCTCCACTTTTTAAAAATCTACTTTTTGAGAATCTACAATCACTTTTTCTCATTTGGAAACTAGAGTGAGAAGAGTGTGATTCTAATCATTGGAATCTGCTTTTACCTTTTCCAAACTTGTTTTCAAACACTGCCTTAGACAAGAGCCCATAACTATCCAAATAGTGACAACAAAAAGAAGAAACCTACTAACATCATAGCTCCAAAGCAAAGAAGAAATACAGGAAGGAGCAAAGCATGTAGATGCATGCGAGATGATGGATCCAAGCCATAGCAAGGGACCGCTCCAACGGAAGGCGGCTGCAACCCATATGTGCAGCAAACTAAGTAGCTCGGTAGACAAACACATGAAAGATGTGTCCAGAAGAAGCCCAAATCACGAGCTAAAAATAGTACTTCCAAAATCCCACTGAGAAGGGATAGAGCAGCTAAGCACCACTTAAAACGGCTAAGAAGATCTCTACAAAAACCGCAATGAACCAACCTGAAACAAAAAGGAGCAACTTGCAAAGCAACCAACACAAGCTACTATTATATGTCGAGTCCGTGATAAGATAAACTGCAGGGAGCCTAAAGGGATCAAGTACTGCTGGCAGATCAAGTCTCATAAGGTGGGTGATGAGAAAGAAAATGGGAAATAATTAGAGGTGGTGAAATAGGTGAGATGGCGTGCGGAAGAGGTGTTGAAACAACAGAAGGGGAGGTGGCAGATGGGAAGCAAAGAAGCCGGCCACAAAGGAAGATACTAAACAGAGAACACTTTAATATCACGGGACAGAACAAAGGGTGCAGGCGAGGATCAGAGAAAGAGAGACAAGGCCAGCCACACAAAGAGGACTAGGTGATAAAACTGAGTAACGAAGGGGTTGAATGGAAGAGTCCCAAGGGATACGGCCGCAGCGAAGACAAGGAAAGACTAAAGGGGCTAGAACAGGGACCAAGGAAGACAGGTAGAGGAGCACAACGACAGAAGGGGGTTCTAGGAGATGGAAAAAAGGTCCAACCAAGGGAAAGCCGCACAGGAAAAGCCAACTTGCAGAAGGTGCTGATCAATCTCTGATCTAAAGATCGATCAACAAAAAACAGAAGCAAACAGTACAGATAAGAACTGACCAAGATGGATCTTGCAGAGGACGGTTGGGGGGGATGGGAGAGCTCTACCCTCAACCGCCCCCCCCCCCCCCCCACTAGAGGCACCTGAAGGGACAACAGTAGTGCCGGATGTCGGCGACGAGTCTGCCAGAGAGCCGGCGATGAGCAGCACCGCAGCCGAGGATGACGACGTCGGAGCCGGTGACCAAATCCGCCATGAAATGCCACGGAGGCGAAACCCTGGTGAGAATACCTAGAGCTTCTCTCTCTAGAAAAATCTAGAGAGAGAGCCCAAGACGTCCTATATTAAAATCAATCTTGACAGTCCACATACAACCCTCTTTCATATCAGTCCTCACTGTCATGATTGAGTGCCAAATAAAAGAAGAATTTCTACTCTCTTTCGTTTGCCAAAACAATTGAGAACTATAGTACTTAGGATTGAGCAATTTAGTCCAAAAACCACCATAATCATTAGGAACCTCCAAGTTAACTTCATTATAGCAACCCGATTAAACTTTTGCATATCTATGAAACCCAATCCCCCTTGATGCTTGGGTTCTTGCATTTTATGCCAAGCGAGCAGTGTGATTTTTTTGTTGCCATTTTTCTGTCCCCACAAGAAGTTCCTCTGAATTCCATGAAGAGTCTTAATGATGCTCAGTGGGATCAACACAGTGTTCATGACATGGGCCGGATAACATTGAGTGTGGACTTAATCAGGATAGCTTTCCTAACAGTAGATAATGTGTTAGCTTTCCATTGATCGAGTCTCTTCCTACATTTCACTTCAAGGAATTGGAGTTGTTCTTTTTTGTTCTTCCCAAACAAAATTGGGGTTCCCAAATATAAAGCATTTTGATCCATTTTCCAAAATCTAGAGACCTTTTCGAGATGAGCCTGAAGAATACTGGATGTGTTTCTGCTAAATATAATACTTGATTTATTGGCATTAATTTTCTGACCAGACCAATTGGTAAACTCTTCCAGTGTAGCCTCTAGCCATTAGATCTTTTCCAGTAGCCCTTCCAAAGGTCATGAAGTCATCTGCATACAAAATATGGGTGTTGGCTGGGGCATGGTGAAAGAATTGTATGCCCTACAAGCCAATTACATTTATGTAATGGAACTTTTCTTAAATTATCTCATTCAAATTATTGGCATTTTCGTTCATTATGTTTTATATTTTATCGCATAATGAAGTCCATGAATTTGTGCAATTAATGTCAGAATCATAATGAGATTATGATAGTGAGATCTGATATTTATAAACACAAGTTCTAAATGTTCCTGGTCATAGGACACTTGAGTGGGACATCAAGTGGACCAGTTAGACCAGTGCACACTACACCTGTTCATATGATGAAGCTGACTGGTCTCACAGTCATTTGTGTGGAGACACTAAGGTGAGTATGCAGGTGCTCATTAGAGAATGAGTTCACTGAACTGATCCGATATTGAGTTTCTGGACGGTGATGATATTTGACTGTCAGTCAAGAAACTCTATGTCACAGTAGTACAACTGATCCTTAGACCTGAGACACCATAGATGTCTTGTACAGGGATTGGCATACTTTGATGTTTGACTTATAGATTCACTGTATGTGAATCTAGTACAGTCAGATAATTAGGTGTGTCATGAAACGTGCGAAGACTGGTGAGTGTTAAAAAGGGATCATTCACTCTCAGTATCAACAGAGAGAGAATGCCCTATAGAATCATATCCGAGACAAATCCCTGGCCAGGGTCACACAATTAATTAGAAAAGAGTTTCTAGTTTAATTGTTGGATATGAACTATCTAATCACAAAAGTAGGAGTCTGACAGCATGGCCGTACTCCAAATGTGATTAGGGGTATTGTTTGAATGAGGGATTATAGTTGCACGGCAACTGTTGACTAAAAGGTTCCAATGGATTAAGAATCCCCTGTATCATCTGGGGGTCGTGGCGTGTTGCTTGGTACGTTCCATGATCTGTGAGCCAAAGATAAATTAATTATGAGATAATTAATTTATATGAATTAAAAGTTAATTCAAGTTAGAAGAGTTCTAATAATATTGGAAAGGGTTCTAATATTATTTGGGCTTACTACCAGAATGATATTGGGCCTAGAGGGTCACACACAAAAGAGCAATTCAAAAGATAGGGACATCAATATAAATATGAGATATTTATAGAGGTTTAATATTAATCCCATTTTGAATGGGATTAATTAATTAAATTTAAGGGTTTCTTTTAATCCCTTTAAAAGGGAGGTGGAGAGAGGGGGCGGCCAAGCCAAGCTTTGGCCGCCTCCCATCTTCTCTCTCTTCTCTCTCTCTCTCTCTCCATCTACTATCTCTCTTGTCTCTCTCTCTCTTGTGAAGAGAAGAGGACAAAGGGGAGACCACAAGGGTGGAGGGCAAGCGTGGAGTACGAGAAGGCGTCCCTATCTACGTTGCTCGTGTGGATACCGCTAGAGGCCGGGCGATTGTGCGGCTAGGACGATCCCAAGGAACGTCTGCACCGGTCGTTGGAGATCCCAAATCTCTGCAAGGTGAAAGAAACATGTTCTTCTCCTAGATCAGATCGAGTTCTTGCAATCCCATAACCGATCCGCAAAGGAAATCATTTTAAATTTCATTTTCCGCTGCGTTTGCGCATCCAAGATTTCCTTACAGTGGTATCAGAGCCAGGTTTTGAGATTGCAAGAATCCATGAATATTCTGTTTAAAATTCATTTTTATATTTTATTGGGTTTCTAGCTCGGATCCGGTGGTGATGAGATCACCCGACAGTGTTTGGGTGTTTGCAAGTCGGCCCCGCACTGGATGGGACAGATTCCCGCGACGTGGGCATGGCCAAGCGCGCAGGCACCCACGTGGGCAGGCGCACAGGCGCCCAGGCGCCCAGGCGCGCAGGGCCCACGCGCGCAGCGCGCCCAGGTGCCCCGCGCACCAGGCGCCCAGGCGCCAGGCGCGCAGGCGCCCAGGTGCGCAGGGCCCACGCGCGCGCCCAGGCGCCCAGGGCCCCGCGCACAGGCGCCCAGGCGCCCCGCGCACAGGCGCCCCGCGCATAGGCGCCCCGCGCCCAGGCGCCCACGCGCGCAGGCGCGTGCCACCGTGCTGGGCGCCATGGGGGCTGTGCACAGGCGCCAGCAGACCCACAGGCTGGCCTTTCCTTATTTTTGGGATTTCTGATTTAAATTTCCTAATTATATTGTGAATAAATTAGGATTTAGTGATGGATTTTAGAACTGTCCTATTGATTTCCTCAATTGAAATAGTCATTGATTTTAGAAATCATTCAATTGAGAAATTTATGGTTTTAAAATGGTTTTAAAGCTCATAAATTTTGGAAACCATTTAATTAGGAATCCCTTGGTTTAAGGAGCCATTTAAGTTAAACATTGTCTTTATGAAAGCAATGAATCAGCACATTTTGTGGATCTCATGGCACCAATTATGGAAACCCAATAAGTTAAAATATTTGAATTTTAAATTTGAAATAAGAGTTATTTCTTATAGTTATTGCATTTTAATTGTAGTAATTATATGATATCTATATATGCATATGATGTATGTATGGATGTGGATGATCATGGACTATTAAAACATTGTGGCTATGTGTATGATATGATTGTATTTATTGGGGCCTGCGAGCCTCACCCTCTCTCTAATATTTCGGGTTGTATTTTCTATCTATGCTCAAAATGTACCTCCCCTTGATTAGATCAAGGTTTCTTAATAATAATTGTTGTACATTTGAAGGCCTGCGTGCCTATTTTATTTATGTACTTTTGGAGGACTTAGAACGAGAAGACGTTCAAGATGGAAAAGCTGGACCCGCGAGAGGATGATCCAATTTTTTTTGTCCACGTGTGCATGTGATGCTTAAAACACCATAGGCTAATTGTGATCCACTTGTGGCTCTAGTGTGATCACCCTAGTTCACGTCCATGATCATCCACTAATATGTATATATATGATATATACTTTCTGCTTTTAATAGGTACATATGTGCATGCGATGTATTATATGTAAATATTTATTGTGTGTGACGCGATAATTTAGATGAGACCAAAATTTTTCAAAAATATCCCTCAAAGTTTTAAAATTAAGTTAATAAGCGTGAGACATTAAGAATGATCCACGTGGCCTTCCATCATTATAGATTTAAAGGACAACTCTTCTATTGAGTTGATTTGTTGTGCTACCACAAGGTCAACTTAATTAGAAAGCTAGACTTTAATCTACGACATGGAGATGTCATAAGTGGGATGGAGGCATGATGTTACTTTGTTGTGCTACCACAAGGGTGACATTACTAATCCATGCCCACTATGTAATGATGGTATTGACTTAACCTAATCCTTGTGGTTTGTTGTGCTACCACAAGACCACATTGATTGGGAGGCCGAATAAATCGGGAGTTGTAAAATGTTACAATTGACAAGAGTTGTCTACCTATTATACATGATGTGGTTTGTTGTGCTACCACAAGGCCACATGCATGATGTTAATAGGATTCCGATAACCACTAGGAAATAACAAGTATTTCCCGTCTTGCTAATGAGGGTTATGCAATTCGATAAAATTTAGTGGGAGCATGTTAAGATTAAAGTCCATATCTTAATATTATGAATGTCTGCAATGTATTTATTCTTGCATTTATTTTTGTAGATTACCATGGCCAACTCAAACGCACTCCGCGGCATATTGGATGCCAATAAACTTACTGGTCCAAACTATGCCGATTGGCTCAGGAACTTGAGAATAGTTCTCACTGCTGAGAAAATCGTGTATGTCCTTGATAAACCGGCAGTTACCACACCAGGTGACGGTGCTGATGAGGGAGAAATTATAGCTTATCAAAATATGAGGAAGATGCCACTCTCGTCCAATGCTACATGCTAGCCTCTATGAGCAATGAGTTGCAAAGGCAGCATGAAAAGATGGATGCTAAAGCCATTTTGCTCCACTTACAAGAGTTGTTTGAGGAGCAAACTAGAACACAACGATATGAGATATCGCGGAATTTGTTCCGAGCTAGGATGGCTGAAGGATCATCTATTCAGAATCATGTTCTGAAGATGATCGAGTGGATTGAGAAGTTAGCTGACTTGGGCTTCATTATGGATAATGAACTCAGCATTGATCTCATCCTCCAATCTCTCCCAGATTCTTTCTCTCAATTCATCCTTAACTTCAACATGAATAAAATTGAGGTGTCACTGGCTGAACTCCTTAATATGTTGAAGACTGCTGAGGATGCAATAAAGAAGGAAAAGCCCGCAATCCTTTTGGTTGGTAAGACCAACAAGAAAAGAAAGGCTACTCAAGCCTTCAAGAAAAGGAAGGTCGGTAAAGGCAAGGGTTTCAAGACTGAGGCAAAGGTTGCCAAGAAAGTAGAAGCCAAGAAGGACAAAGGACAGTGCTTCCACTGCGGTAAGGATGGGCACTGGAAAAGAAACTGTAAGATATATCTTGCAGAGAAAGCAAAGAGAAGCTTGCAGAAGCTTCAGGTTTGTTTATGATAGACCTTAACTTGTCAGTTAAAAGATCTACATCTTGGGTATTGGATACTGGATGTGCATCTCATATCTGCAATTCATTGCAGGTGCTGGCAAGGCATAGGCGACTGGACAAGGGAGAGGTTCACCTACAGCTCGGGAATGGTGCAAAGGTTGCTGCTATTGCTGTGGGAACTGCAAATCTCAAGATGCCCTCTGGAGCTATTTTAATTTTAGACAATTGCTATTATGTTCCTTCAATAATTAAGAATATTATCTCTATTTCTAGTTTAAATAGAGTTGGATATTCAGTTAACTTTGAGAACAATGGTTGCTCTTTGTTTTTGAATGGTGAATGGTTTGCCAATGGAACATTAGCAAATGGATTGTTTATTTTAGATAATGCTCCACATGTCCTTAATGTGAACAAAGTTGACAAAAGGAATAGAGAAGGTTTAAATCAAGCTTATCTTTGGCATTGTAGGCTGGGTCATATTAGTGAGGAAAGAATCAACAAAATGCATAAAGGTGGGTACTTAGACCCATTTGATTATGAATCATATGCAATTTGTGAGTCATGCCTCATGGGTAAAATGACCAATTCCCCATTTACAAGACATGGAGAGAGAGCCAAAGAGTTGTTAGAACTTATACATACTGATGTATGTGGGCCTATGTCCATACATGCCAAAGGTGGATATATCTACTTCATTACTTTTACTGATGATTTTTCAAGGTTTGGATATGTGTACTTAATGAAGTACAAATCCGAAGCTTTTGAGAAATTTAAAGAGTACAAGAATGAAGTGGAAAAACAGACTGGAAAGAGTATTAAAACTCTTCGATCTGATCGTGGAGGAGAATACTTAAGTACAGAATTTACTCAATTCCTTAAAGATAATGGGATTGTATCCCAATGGACACCTCCTTACACACCACAATTGAATGGTGTCTCTGAAAGGAGGAACCGTACTTTATTGGATATGGTACGGTCTATGATGTCTTTTGCTGAGTTGCCCACATCACTCTGGGGCTATGCCTTAGAGACTGCTGCTTACCTATTGAACAGGGTTCCATCAAAATCAATATCTTCCACTCCATATGAGATATGGAAAGGAAGAAAGCCTGACCTTAAGCATGTTAAGGTTTGGGGTTGCCACGCCCATGTAAAAAGGCATAATCCGGACAAATTAGAGTCCAAGACTGAAAGGTGCAGATTTGTGGGGTATCCTAAGGAAACTTATGGATACTATTTCTACCATCCTAGCGATCAAAAGGTATTTGTCGCTAAGCGTGCTGTATTCCTAGAAAGGGAGTACATCCTTGATGGAAGCAGTGGGAATAAGGTAGATCTAGAAGAAGTTCTTGAACCACAAATTAGCGCATCAATGCCTAAGGAACCTGTTCAAGAACCTGACACACAAAATGTTCGTAGGTCAAGTAGGGTACATATATTGCCCAAAAGATATGTAGGACATATTGAAACGGGACATAATGTACACTACAATGTGGATGAGGATCCTAAGACCTATGAAGAGGCAATAACTAGTATTGACTCTGGGAAGTGGTTAGAAGCTATGAATTCTGAAATGGACTCCATGTATTCTAACCAAGTTTGGAACTTGGTGGATCCACCTGAGGGTATTGTACCCATTGGATGCAAGTGGATTTTTAAAAAGAAAATTGGAGCAGATGGAAAGGTTGACACCTATAAGGCTAGGCTGGTGGCAAAAGGATATCGTCAAAGACAAGGAGTTGACTATGACGAAACCTTTTCTCCTGTAGCCATGGTAAAATCCATCAGAATTCTATTTGCCATTGCTGCCTATCATGATTATGAGATCTGGCATATGGATGTGAAGACAGCATTCCTCAATGGACAATTAGAGGAAGAAGTGTATATGATACAACCTGAAGGATTCACATCAAAAGAGCATCCAGGCAAAGTATGTAAGCTTCAACGGTCCATTTATGGACTTAAGCAGGCTTCCCGCAGTTGGAACAAAAGATTTGATGAGGCAGTCAAATCTTACAACTTCATTCAGAATGAAGATGAACCATGTGTGTACAAGAAGGTTAGTGGGAGTGCCATCACTTTTCTGATTTTGTATGTGGATGACATACTACTCATTGGGAATGATGTAGGTATGTTATCTTCTGTCAAAGCTTGGCTGTCAAAGAATTTCTCCATGAAAGATTTGGGTGAAGCATCCTATATACTAGGTATAAAGATCTATAGAGATAGATCTAAAAGGATGTTAGGCTTGTCCCAATCTATGTACATAGACACCATTGTCAAAAGATTTGGCATGGAAAACTCCAAGAGGGGTCTTATACCAATAAGACATGGAGTTTATCTCTCTAAGGCGATGTCTCCTAAGACTCCCCAAGAAAGAGAGAACATGAGTAGAGTACCATATGCATCTGCCATAGGCTCTATCATGTATGCAATGCTATGTACAAGGCCTGATATAGCACATGCTCTAAGTGTTACGAGCAGGTATCAGGCAGATCCAGGCGAAGAGCACTGGAAGGCTGTGAAATGTATTCTTAAGTACTTAAGAAGAACTAAGGATCTTTTCTTAGTCTATGGAGGAAATGGATTGAAACTTGAGGGTTACACTGATTCAAGTTTTCAATCTGATGTTGATGACAGCAAGTCCAATTCAGGGTACGTGTTTATTCTGAATGGTGGGGCAGTAAGTTGGAAGAGTTCCAAGCAGGAAACTACTGCTGATTCAACCACTGAGGCGGAGTACATTGCGGCTTCTGAAGCTGCTAAGGAGGCAGTCTGGATGAAAAGTTCATCGCAGATCTTGGAGTCATCCCCGACATCTCTGGTCCTATCCCCATGTTTTGTGATAATAATGGGGCCATTGCTCAGGCGAAGGAGCCAAGGTCTCATCAGAAATCGAAGCACATTCTGCGGCGCTTTCACCTGATAAGAGAAATCATTGCTCGAGGAGATGTGGTGGTGGAAAGAGTTCCATCAGTTGATAACATTGCAGATCCACTCACAAAGCCTTTGTCTCAAATTATATTTGAGCGTCACCGGTCTATGATGGGGATCAGACATGTAGGTGATTGGCTTTAGTGCAAGTGGGAGATTGAAAGAATTGTATGCCCTACAAGCCAATTACATTTATGTAATGGAACTTTTCTTAAATTATCTCATTCGAATTATTGGCATTTTCGTTCATTATGTTTTATATTTTATCGCATAATGAAGTCCATGAATTTGTGCAATTAATGTCAGAATCATAATGAGATTATGATAGTGAGATCTGATATTTATAAACACAAGTTCTAAATGTTCCTGGTCATAGGACACTTGAGTGGGACATCAAGTGGACCAGTTAGACCAGTGCACACTACACCTGTTCATATGATGAAGCTGACTGGTCTCACAGTCATTTGTGTGGAGACACTAAGGTGAGTATGCAGGTGCTCATTAGAGAATGAGTTCACTGAACTGATCCGATATTGAGTTTCTGGACGGTGATGATATTTGACTGTCAGTCAAGAAACTCTATGTCACAGTAGTACAACTGATCCTTAGACCTGAGACACCATAGATGTCTTGTACAGGGATTGGCATACTTTGATGTTTGACTTATAGATTCACTGTATGTGAATCTAGTACAGTCAGATAATTAGGTGTGTCATGAAACGTGCGAAGACTGGTGAGTGTTAAAAAGGGATCATTCACTCTCAGTATCAACAGAGAGAGAATGCCCTATAGAATCATATCCGAGACAAATCCCTGGCCAGGGTCACACAATTAATTAGAAAAGAGTTTCTAGTTTAATTGTTGGATATGAACTATCTAATCACAAAAGTAGGAGTCTGACAGCATGGCCGTACTCCAAATGTGATTAGGGGTATTGTTTGAATGAGGGATTATAGTTGCACGGCAACTGTTGACTAAAAGGTTCCAATGGATTAAGAATCCCCTGTATCATCTGGGGGTCGTGGCGTGTTGCTTGGTACGTTCCATGATCTGTGAGCCAAAGATAAATTAATTATGAGATAATTAATTTATATGAATTAAAAGTTAATTCAAGTTAGAAGAGTTCTAATAATATTGGAAAGGGTTCTAATATTATTTGGGCTTACTACCAGAATGATATTGGGCCTAGAGGGTCACACACAAAAGAGCAATTCAAAAGATAGGGACATCAATATAAATATGAGATATTTATAGAGGTTTAATATTAATCCATTTTGAATGGGATTAATTAATTAAATTAAGGGTTTCTTTTAATCCCTTTAAAAGGGAGGTGGAGAGGAGGGGGCGGCCAAGCCAAGCTTTGGCCGCCTCCCATCTTCTCTCTCTTCTCTCTCTCTCTCCATCTACTATCTCTCTTGTCTCTCTCTCTTGTGAAGAGAAGAGGACAAAGGGGAGACCACAAGGGTGGAGGGCAAGCGTGGAGTACGAGAAGGCGTCCCTATCTACGTTGCTCGTGTGGATACCGCTAGAGGCCGGGCGATTGTGCGGCTAGGACGATCCCAAGGAACGTCTGCACCGGTCGTTGGAGATCCCAAATCTCTGCAAGGTGAAAGAAACATGTTCTTCTCCTAGATCAGATCGAGTTCTTGCAATCCCATAATCCGATCCGCAAAGGAAATCATTTTAAAATTTCATTTTCCGCTGCGTTTGCGCATCCAAGATTTCCTTACACAGCTTAAAACTGTGTAGAGCCCATCTTCAACACCTTTGGCAAATAAGCACGACAACACTTCTAAAGAGAGGATAAAAATGTAAGGAGACAAGGGTCAACTGTCTAATATCTCTGGAAGGCAAATATAGCCAATAGCTTCACCATTGACGTTTAATGAGTATGAGAAACTGGTGATACATTCCATAATCAAATTTTGACTCCTTTGAGAGAAACCATATTTCTCTAGCATGCACTTGATGAAGGACCATTCTAATCTATCATAAGATTTGGACAGATCAATTTTGAGGCCAAAGATGCTAGATTTGCCACCTTTTGAGTGGGTTCAGCCGTGGAGCTGACTCCACTGTCGTGTTTGAAATGCAACGGGCTTCACCGTTACATTCATGGTATGAATACGACGTAGTGAGACGTCACGTTTCTGCTTCCGATTGGTGTAAACGCTACCATGAGGGTCGTTGCATTTACACGAGTATTATTTAATGATTAGCATTGGTATGCCACGTTCATGAGTGTGTTAACCGACTTGTGTTATCGCGACGCATTGCGCCATCGCGATTTGAACTCCGACTGTCAGGTTGGGCTTAAAGGCGACGTATCGAGCCGTCATGATTATGTCGCGACAGTGGGCCTTGTCACGTTAAGCTTTGAATGGTGTCTGGACAGGTCATCATGATTTGAAAGGAGATGCTTGTGTCCGTCGCGTTTTAGCCTCTGAGGGGTGAGTTGTGTGCTTGGGCAGTGACGGTCCTGTGTGGACCTAGCTCTGGTCTTTTGCTATCTTTTAAAGATTATCTAAAGTGGTTAATGTTAGTAAAACATGTGTAGGGTTAAGAGTTGTTGTGGGTTTAGTTACTGATTCATGTGATTCATGTAAGTATGTTAATCTGATTAGTAAGCGGTTAAAGTGTCATTGTGGTTTGGTATTTCCGTAGAGGTTGTGAGACAACCAATGATAGGCAAGGTTATTACACGTTATTGTGGTTCATGTATGTATCGGTGTAGGATGGCTTGAGGGTCACATGGTGACTGGTGACAAGTTAATCCTAACACTTGTATACCATGATTTATTAACAAAGGGTATATAAGTATATACGATGGTTGTGCGGTTACCGAGTCTGGTGGTCTGGCGCCTATTGTGAAATACCTCTTCAGTTGGGTAACCCAGGTCCCTTGGAGAGCTAGGCACGTGTGTTGTGCTCGGGGCGTGTCCCGGTACGGTGTGTACCACTGAGGTCTATGTTGTCATCCTGGACACCCTCACTCCCGTGTTGAGTTGCACGTCGGCTTAGAGAAAGACGACAGTGGGCAGTGACTTGTGTTTGTGGGTGTACAGTCGCTTGTAGCGCACTCGTTGTTGGGGGACGGACACCAATAGATGTACTGGTCCCCAGCTAGTCTTGTGTTTGCAGTGCCTCACTTTAGAGAGCTCGGGCCAGAGTCCCTAAAGGTGTTAGGCATGGGCATACAGCTGTGTGGTCTGCAGGTGTGGTGTTAGTTGGTCTCCACTGTTCTTGGCTTGTGGCTGTGGAGCGGCAGTTGGACCTTTCATCTATAACTGCGAGACTGAGAGGTGGTTCTTGTGCTGTGTTGTCCGGGTTGGATACTGGCATCGTGAACCAGTAGTCCATTCCTGTGTGGTGGCGTCGTTCTATTCCGACTCGTGTTTTGCCACCGGTTGTGGCCTGTGTGTGGTGACTCGCTGGCTGAGGTTTTACCCATTGAGGTGTACCCTGGTGCTGGCACAGTTGTGGTTGTGGTTTTGTGGTGGTACCTAATGGTAGTAGGTGCCTGTACCCTTCGGGGTAGCTTGTGTTGTGGTACGTTGTGTACTAGCCACGTGTTGTGTGTTACCTTGTTTAGAGTATGCTTCAATTATGGTTTTGGTATGTGGGGATTGGCAGGTTGATGCTAGTCCTGTTACCTTGTGCGGGTAGTTTGCATGTGAGGCTTATAGCTTGGGCAATGGTTTGCCTGTGAGACTGGTAGCCTAGGCAGTGTTTTGTCGCTGAGGCTTGTGGTCGGGGTGTTCAGCTGTAGGGAAGACTAGTGGTGCGAGCTAGTCCTGTTGTTTTCCCTTACTTTTCGAAGATTGAATTAGTTGGTATGCTTGTGTGTAATTGTTGTTTAATCACGATTGTTGTGAGCATGATATGGTTTGGCTATTGGTGTTGCCAGTGAGACCCCTTTGGGGTTGAGGACTCTTCAGTGCTTAGTTGTTGTTTTTGGGAGGTCCCTACTGAGCCCGTGACGTATTGAGGCTCACTCCCTTATAGGTCTTTTCAGGTGTTAGCCGTTTGTGTGACTTGTGGAGGCATTTGTGGCAGACTTGTACCACCAACAGTAGAGTTGGCTGTGTCTATATGAGCTAGTGCTCCCTCGGGTATGCCACAGGTAGTTGTACTCTTTTATTGGACATGTAATAATGTATTGGGACAGTTGTACAATGTTGTATACAGGTATGAGCACATGTACTTTCTTGTGTCTTATACTGTTGTTGTTGTCTTTTATATTCATACTAGACACTTGTGCACGTTATCCCTACGAGACTTCGGTCCGATCGTGGGAGGCGGACTTGGAAATGGAGCCTTATTGGGTATAAATATTCAGGCCGTTACAGTTGGTATCATAGCATGGTCCAGTTAGAATATAAAAAGACATTGAAGTTACAATGTCCGAAAACATGGTTTAAGGTCCACTGCTGGTAGTAAGTCTGTGGTTTTATGTGGTTTAAAGTGGTTTTCACGTGAGTTTTTGTCATGTGAATTGTGTGTTTGTCTTTATAAATTTGGCAGATGTTGGTAGTTGCTGAGTAAAGGTGTCATTAGAGGAGGTACAGTTTGTGTAGTTAAAAAGTGTGCCAAATTGTAGTTAGAGTGTAGTTGTTTAAAGGTTCCCAGTTATAGAAATTGAAAGGATTAGTAAATGTAGATATGGAAATTCAATAAAGGTGTTTCAATGAGGTACAGAGTTGGCAGGGACATCTATAAGGTAATAGTGTGATGGAATAGCAGAGGGAACAACATTATGATGAGGAATAGAACAGTGTGTGATAAGGATTGTTAAGTGTGTGAATTGTGGTTGAGAACCTGAGTAGAGGTAATTGTTGTGTTTGAGATCTATGTTAATAAGTGTTAAGGAGCAGTGATTTGTGGTATCTAGATTAAGTGTGATTTATGATTAGAGATGGATGCAGTAAAGAGCTTGAGAATAGTGTTGTTATGAGTAATGATGATAATGGGAAATTTGATATAGAGATCCATGTAAGAATGTGCCGAGAGGATCAGTTGGGTAAAGAGAGAGTAAAGGAAGAACTGTGTGCAGTTAGATTTTTATGAGAGTTTTATAAGAAAGATATCCATTTGGCAAGCGGCAATTTGTGATGATTCCATAGAATGATTTATTAAAGAATGCAGTGTTGAAGATAAGGTCAGTCATGTTTAGCAGTTGGGTGCAGTCTGTAGAAAAAGAGAAAGGTAAAGTATGTGTCCGAAAAAGATTGATGTTAAGGTTAAGAATGATTGGAACGAGTTAGAACTATGTGAGATAAAATAGAAAGGAATGAATGAATTAAGAAGCAGTTAAGGAATATCAAGCTGAGTGGAATAGCAAGGCAAATTATGAAAGGATATTAATGAATGTGCTGTAACAGTGGAATTTTCGGTATTTGAGAATAAATAGTAGTGTGGAATAAAGGAATCAGGCAGAGCACGTCATTGCAATTAAAGAGATCGGTTTTAGGATTCTGCCTATGGCAGTATTTTAATGAAGGATGATTGTATATTAGCAGGAGTTACAGTGTGAATGGTACAAAGAGATTAGCCTATAGCAGAATAATTAAGAGAAATATTTTGCAGAAATGATATCGTGGTTAGTGCAGTTGGCAGTACAGATCAGGTTGAGTGTTATTGACCAGAGAAAGAAAGAGTATAGTGGAACAAGAAACGAATATAATCAGATGGTTCAGGAAATGTTCAGTAAAAGTTTGCATGCCAATGCACATAAAGTAATTTCGTTGAGCAGAAGTGTACTTTAATAAAGGTATTCCTGAATTTGATATGACAGCAAAAGTCGATCAGTTAAAGAATATTTTGAAAGGTTGTGAATGTAATGTGATTAGTCACCCAAAGAATATGATTTAAAGTCAAAAAGTATAAGAGGAGAAATATATGCCAGTAATAGTGTGATGAAATTCAGAATCTAAGTATGTGGCACAATCATAATTAGAATATTAAAAAAAGTAGGTCAGAAATTCCAGTATTTTCTTCCAGTATTAATTGGTTGAGCAAGAGGATTTGAGAAGCCAGTAAAATTAGAATTGAGTCCAGTTGGAGTCAGAGTAATAGTGAAAGAAGAAAGTAATTGAAAGCAATAATGGGGGCAGAATTTATGGGACATTTTGCCAAGTATCCGGTGTAATCAGAGTGGTGCAACAGAAGTATGGAAGATGAAATATACACATGTTATCTAAGGATTGGATGATTAAAGGAAAGTTTGAGGTTTTCGTACAGTTGGGTAAAGAGGCAGTGGTTTTTGGCTAGACATGAGTTAAGGTAGTATGAACAGAATGGTATAAAGTGGCAGGGAATTCAGTTATGGTAATTTAATTTTCTTTGAGAAATTGCTAGTTGAGATTATGAATAAAGATAAAGCATAGTAACAGTTGGCAGTGATAGGCAGATAATGGAAAGGCACCGAGAAATTTGAGAATTTAAGGATGGTTTTACATGGCAGAGCACTTGAAGATGGCACTTTATAATAAAGAGTTTCACGCAAGAGAAACGGCCCAGAAAGAAATATGTAAACACAACCAGGAAAATGTGGAAGTAGGTCCAGTCCAAGGAGATAAAGTGCCAACAGCAAGGTAGAATTGCTTACAGTTGAAAGGTAAAGAAAGGCAGATTGACACAAAGAGCGAAACAACTATGAAAGGAATTAAAGAGAAAGGAAAAGTAGAACATGCACGGAAATGAATAGAATGAGTCAGTCAGTGCAAGACGGTTTAAAGGCAAGTGTAAAGAAAGTGTATCCTACTTATTCTGTATATGGCTTAAATTCTTTTTAGGTGATAGTCTGGCTTGTTGAGGTTTCATTTTCAATGTCGATGACGACATTCCTTTTTAGGTGATAATAATGTAGTGACACGATCCTTCGGATCCGGTTTAACGGGTTACAAGTGTGGTGCTCTTGACCAAGATGTGGTTATTGGGCCTTAGTCGAGGTTTCCGTGCATTGTGTGGGCGTTGTGGGCTGTAGCTCTCAGAACATTTAGCCCACAGGTTCATTGGTTGTGAAGGCGATGGGGCATGTCGTCGTGTTTTGAAACGCGACGGCTTACTACGTCGCGATTCACAAAACCGCCTTTGAGTTTAGCGGCGCAAAGTGTTTTGATTGGCGACAGTTAGGGTCATCATGTTTAACTCTTAAACGCAACATCTGGCTACGTCACAATTTCGATTAGGGTTTAAATGCCCTATTTTAGCCAGACAGAGCAGAGGGGCTCTGTTCAGGTGAAGGGTTTGGCATTCTGGCAGCTCGTATGGCACGAATTCCATGTAGGGATGGCATCCGGAGTGTGGATGTGCTGCCGACGTGGAGTTTGTGGTGCTCTTTGGGTTCTTTATGATTGGTAGGGAGACTTCCTACTTGTGTTGCTTTGTTTGAATTGGTTTTAAAAGGGTGGAAAGCATGAAGGGATGGTTTGCCCTGTTATGGATACGTGTTTACTACTTTAGATAGTTTTTGCTTTGAATATGTGTGGGTTCTCTAGAGGTGAAGGTGGGGCTCGGCCGTGGAGCTGACTCCACTGTCGCATTTGAAATGCGGCGGGCTTCACCATTGGGTTCATGGTATGAATGCAACGCAGTGAGACGTCGCATTTCTGCTTCTGATTAGTGTGCTGTTCCAATTGGTGTAAATGCGACCATGAGCGACATCACATTTACATGGGTATTATTTAATGATTAGTGGTGGTCATGAACACGTCGCTTTGGTACATCACGTTCAAGAGTGTGTTAACCGACTTGTGTTATCGCAACGCATCGCGCCGTCGCGATTTGAACTCCGAATGTCAGGTTGGGCTTAAAGGCGACGTATCGGGCCATCGCGATTATGTCACGACACTGGGCCTTGTCACATTAAGCTTTGAATGGCGTCCGGACAGGTCATCATGATTTGAAAGGCGACACCTGTGTCAGTCGTGTTTTAGCCTCTGAGGGGTGAGTTGTGCGTTTGGGCAGTGAGGGTCCTGTGTGGACCTAGCTCTAGTCTTTTGCTGCCTTTTAAAGATTATCTAAAGTGGTTAATGTTAGTAAAGCATGTGTAGGGTTAAGAGTTGTTGTGGGTTTATTTACTGATTCATGTGATTCATGTAAGTATGTTAATCTGATTAGTTAAGCGGTTTAAAGTGTCATTATGGTTTGGTATTGCCGTAGAGGTTGTGAGACGACCAATGACAAGCAAGGTTATTACACGTTATTGTGGTTCATGTATGTATCGGTGTAGGATGGCTTGAGGGTCACATGGTGACTGGTGACAAGTTAATCCTAACACTTGTATACCGTGATTTATTAACAAAGGTTATACATATGATGGTTGTGCGGTTACCGAGTCTGGTGGTCCGGCGCCTATTCCGGAATACCTCTTCAGTTGGGTACCCCAGGTTTCTTGGAGAGCCAAGCATGTGTGTTGTGCTCGAGGAGTGTCCCGTACGGTGTGTACCACTGAGGTCTGTCATCTTCCTGGATACCCTCACTCCTGTGTTTGAGGTGCACATCCGGCTGAGAGAAAGACGACAGTGGGCAGCGACTTGTGTTTGTGGGTGTGCAGTCGCTTGTAGCGTGCTCGTGGTTGGAGGACGAACACCAATAGATGTACTAGTCCCCAGCTAGTCCTGTGTTCCAGTGCCTCACTTTAGGGAGCTTAGGCAGGAGTCCCTAAAAGTGTTAGGCATGGGCCTGCAATTGTGTGGGCTGCAGGTGTGGTGCTAGTTGGTCCCACTGTTCTTTGGCTTGTGGCTGTGAAGTGGCAGTTGGACCTTTCGTCCATGACTGGGAGACTGAGAGGTGGTTGTTGTGCTGTGTTGTCCGGGATTGATACTGGCGTCATGAACCAGTAGTCTGATCCCATGTGGTGGTGGCGTTCCGTTCCGACTCGTGTTTTGCCACCGGTTGTGGCCTATGTGTAAGACTCGCTGGCTGGGGTTTTACCCATTGAGGTGTGCCCTGGTGCTAGCATAGTTGTGGTTGTTGCTTTGTGTGATACCTCAAGGTAGTAGGTACCTGTACCCTTCGTGGGTAGCTTGTGTTGTGGTATGTTGTGTACCAGCCACGCATTGTGTGTTACCTTGTTTAGAGTAACCTTTCAATTATGGTTTTCATATGTGGGGATTGGCATGTTGATGCCAGTCCTGTTACCCTGCACTGGTAGTTTTTATGTGCGGCTTAGGCAATGGTTTGCTTGTAAGATTGGTAGCCTAGGCAGTGGTCTGCCGGTGAGGCTTGTGGTCGGAGTGTTTCAACTGTAGGGCAGACAAGTGGTGCCAGGCTAGTCCTATTGTTTTCCCTTACTTTCCAAAGATTGAATTAGTTGGTATGCTTATGTGTAATTATTGTTTAATCACGATTTTTGTGAGCATGATATGGTTCGGCTAGTAGTGTTTCCAGTGAGACCCCTTTGGGGTTGAGGACTCTTTAGTGTTTAGTTGTTATTTTTGGGAGGTCCCTATTGAGCCAGTGATATGTTGAGGCTCACTCCCTTACAGCTCTTTTTAGGTGTTAGCCGTTTGTGTGGCTTGCGGAGGTATTTGTGGCAGACTTGTACCACCATTAGTAGAGTTGGTTGTGTCTGTGTGAGCTTGTGCCCCCTCGGGGTATGTCCCAAGTAGTTGTACTCATTTATTGGACATGTAATAATGTATTGGGACAGTTGTACATGTTGTACACAGGTATAAGAACATGTACTTTCTTGTGTCTTATACTGTTGTATTGTCTTTTATATTCATACTGGACACTTGTACACGTTATCCCTTGCGAGACTTCGGTTCGATTGCGGGAGGTGGACTTGGATATGGAGCCTTATTGGGTATAAATATTTAGGGCCGTTACAGTATAAGTAGCAGTCGAAGTTCCACTTGATTGGTGTTCAAGTACTCTATCGATTGTTGTTAAGTTTTGTAACGATTGGTGTTTAAGTGCTCTATCGATTGCTGTTCAGTTTTATAATAATTGGTGTTCAAGTGCTCCATCGATTACTAAGCATGTCCATATTGATTGTCTTTATCGCATATTGATTGCCTTTCAACGTATCAATTGTCCTTATATCACATCGATTGCCTTTTATCATATCGATTATCTTTAAGAAATCATATTGATTGTCTTTAAGCACATCAATTACATTCACTATATTGATTGTTCTTGTGAATTCATATCAATTGCATCACTCATATCGATTGCTAAATAGAAGATTCAATAATATATTGATTGGTGTTATGATTCATACCGATTGACTCTCAAAATGTCTTGGCTCCAAATGAAACTTCAAATATACTTCATTTGTTTAACTTATTATTTCTCTGACTGAAGTTACCTTTTGCATTTCTCAAGGACTTCTTCTTTCCTTCTAGAAAGAAGAAACTTCTATTTAGTATAGCAGGAATCTCAGCTGGAAATGTGGACTTCTGCATAAGAGGTATGGATGTTGACTGACACATGACCTATCTTACCTAACACTATCCTCTGTGCTTGCAGAAATCTAGTACTCTTAAGAGGCATCCGTTAGAAACAAAGTTGGAAGGGTCTTCTCTACTCCAAACATCTGTTAGACTCAAGTGAGCACATGAAGAAGAAGAAGAGTAGAAGAGTAATAAGAAGCTCCAACGGTTACATCCTTCAATGGATATGTTCAGTTGCTCCATAAAATGATGGAGGCTATGAAGAACAAGAACAGCAATGACTTGAAAATCATTCAAGAAGTGTACAACCAGTGAAGAGCCTAAACACCATACACACTCAAAGAAAAGAGAAGAAGTGCTCGAGCCTATTCAAGAGAAGCATTCAAGATGAAGTCTTATGAAGCTCCAAGATTTCCCCACTTCTCTCTCTCACTGTGATTCTGTGTGTTTGTGTAATCTTGAGAGAGAGGCTTTTAGCCTAAGAGTCTTGTGTTCTTTCGGTAGACCTTTTTAGCTCTCAAGTTGCTAATGGAGATCAAGCAAGCTAAGTTCTTTGTTTTAGAACATGATCTCCATAGCATGTTCTTTCTTTCCAAAAAAGAACAAGGGTTGTACCTCTTCCTGTGTGAAGAGAGGACCAGTAGGTTTGCTGGGGGTGGTGACCTGCAGAGGGTCTGTACTATGTGTTCCCCTTGTGTTAAGAGAAGAATCTAGTTAGGGCTTGTTCCAGCAAAACTACACTGGGGTTTGTACCAAGAGGTTGGCTTTTTGACCTATAATAGAAGTGGCCTGCCTTCTTGCCCAGAAAGGGAAGAAGACTAGTAGGGACTGGGTGTTGTATATCCTTGGGGGGATTGTACCCTAGTTATTAAAATCCCAAGAGTGTGCTTGGGGACTGGACGTAGGACTTCCATGTGGGAAGGGCCGAATCAGATTAAATTTCTGTGTTCTTATGTGTGATTGCTTCTGTGCCTTTAATTTCCATTGCACACACTTTATTTATACTAACCAAAGTTTCAAGTGGTGATTTTGTCTTTTAGATTTCTGTTTATCCTATTCACCCCCCCCTCTAAGTGAACTTTGCTGCCAATTAAGTTGGCCAACACTTGGTTGGTGAGATCTGCAAGAATACAAAGTCACCTATCTCAAATTGCAATGGCTTCCTGCGAACGTTTGCATAGCTCTTCTACCTACTCTATGCTATCTGCAACCTCTGCCTGATTTGTCTGATAGTCTCTACACACTACTACACTAGCTCTAGCCATAGAAGCTGCCTCTCTCTGACCTCATGTCAATGTAATGGTGTCTTACATGGTTTGCCATACAGTGCCTCATATAACGCCATCCTAATGCTAAAGTGATAGCTGCTGTTATATGCAAACTCCACCATGGGAAGGTGCATCTCCTACGTGCCACCCCAGTCTAGGCAGCATGCTCTCAACATATCCTCTAGTGTTTGTATGGTCCTCTCTGACTGCCCATCTATCTGAGAATGATAAGCAAAGCTCATCGTCAACTCGGTGCCAAGTGCCTTTTGGAAGCTGCACCAAAAACATGAAGTAAACCTCGGGTCTCTGTCTGAAACTATTGAAGTTGGGACTCCATGCAATAGAACTACTTTCTCCACGAACAGGCTGGCAAGTCTGTCCATTAACCAAGATGATCTAACTGGCAAGAAACAATATGTCTTCATCATATGATCAACAATTACCCAAATACTATCATGATGTTGCGGGGTACGAGGTAGGCCAGCTACAAAGTCCTTGGTGATGTCATCCCACTTTCACTTGGGAATGGGCAACAACTGTAGTCACCACTAGGACGCTAATGCTTTGCCTTCACCTACTGATAGGTAAGGCAACGAGCAACAAACTCTGCTATATCTCTCTTCATCCTAGGCCACCAGAAGATCCTCCTTAAGCAATGGTACATCTTGGTGGACCCAAGATGAATGGTGTACCTCGACTGGTGTGCCTCTACTAAGAGCTCCTACCATGAGTCTCTAGGTACGTACAACCTATGTTTGAACCTATCATCATCATCCTCATCTATCACTACCTTTGGCATCTGCAATATATCTGCCAACTCTGTATCTGCACGCTAAACCTCTCTCACCTGGCGGTACACTACTGGACGAATTGGCAAGCTGGCTATCACTGCACAATCTCAGTGTCTCGAAGGGTAGAAAACTCCTTGAGCAACCTCCACTCTCTAACCAACAAAGAACTCAAGTGGAGTCCCATGCTCAACACGTTTGTTATGACGTTAGCCTTTCTCGAGCGATAGGAAAGGGTAATTCATAGTCCTTTAGGTACTCGAGCCACCTACGCTGCCTCAAATTCAAGTCCCTTTAGGTGAACATATACAACAGACTCTTGTGATTTATGAAAACCTCAAAGATCTCATCATACAAGTAGTGTCTCCATAGCCTCAAAGCAAACACGACTGCTACAAGCTCCAGGTTGTGGGTAGGATAGTTCCCTTCATGCTTCTTCAGCTGTCAAGAAGGATATGCAACAACCTTATCATGTTGCATCAACACTGCGCCAAGACCAGATCCTGAAGCATTTATGTACACAACAAAACTTACACTGTTAGATGGAAAAATAGTATTACTACTGAAGTCAACCTTCTCTTCATCTCTTGAAACCTTTGCTCACACTCTATTTTCCACATGCATCTGGTCTCCCACCTGGTCAACCTAGTCAATAGCTCGGCAACTCTGGCAAAGTTCTGAATACAACATCTGTAGTAACCTGCCAAACCCAGAAAACTACGAACCTCTGGAACTATAGTAGGCTGACCCCAAGATGGCACTGCCTCAACCTTGGAAGTGTCCACTATCACACCGACACTCTAGATCACGTGCCCAAGGAACTGCACGCCCCTTGGCCAAAATTCACATTTGTTGAATTCGGCATAAAGTTGGTGACTCTATAATGCCTCCAGCACAATCCTCAAGTGCTCCTCATGCTCTGCCTCTGAAGCTGAGAAACTAGGATGTCATCCACAAAAGTGATCATGAACCTATCCAAGTACTTGCGAAACACCTGTGCATCATGTCCATAAAGGCTGCTAGTGCATTCATGAGCCCAAAAGGCATCATAACAAACTCGAAGTGGCTGTGGCAAGTATGGAAGGTTGTCCTGTCGATGTTTAACTCCCTAATCCTCAACTGGTAGTACTTGGATCTCAAGTCAATCTTCAAGAAAATACAACCAACTATAATTGATTAAACAAGTCATCTATCCTGGGTAATAGATACTTGTTCTTCACTGTCACTTGGTTCAACTACCTATAATCAATGCACATTTTGAGACAGCCATCCTTCTTCCTCACAAACAATAGTGGCACACCCCATGGCGAACGACATGGATGAATGAAGCCCTTCTCCAGCAAGTCCTCTAACTGACACTTTAATTCCCGCAACTCCATCGGGGCCATCCGGTACTGTGACTTGGACAAGGGCATCATTCTAGGAAACAACTCAATGTAGAAATCTACCTCCTACACAGGCGATAGACCTGGTAGATCCCCCAAGGATATACAAACCCCCAGTTAGAACATCAGATGGCTGCTTGCACACTTCTTCTTGGGCTCGAGCTCTTTCTCTCTTGCTTTGAGTATATGTGGAGTTGAGGCTTCTCACTGGATGTACACTCTTTGAATGATCTTCAGGAAAGCTCTCTTATCTTTTTCTTCTGCTTTCTCTTCTCCCTTTTATGGAGCAGCTTGATGAGATTCGTTTGATAGATGGCCGTTGGAGATTCTTGGCTCTCTTCTTTTTCAACTCTCTTTCTTGATTCTAACGGCTTCCTTCTTGTGCCTACTGGCTACTTGGAATGGAGGAAGATGTTCTAGCTGATGCGTACTTCCAAGGATGTCAGCAGTAGGTCCAAGATGTTGACTGAGTGTAGAGGTGGACCTGCAGACATTAAATGCAAGGCAGATGATTAGATTCATGAAGTCTCTTGTCAAGTGGCTCATACATCTTTTTGTCTTTTGTCTATATTTCCTGCAGATAGCTAGAAATATAATGTAGGTGCTTTTGTTGCAGGAAGGAAGAGATCCTATGAGACATGCAAAAAGATCTTCAGTCAGAGAAATAATAAGTTAATTATATGAAGTGTATTTGAATTTTCATTGGGTGCCAAAAACATTTTGAAACATCTGAAATATAGAGGTAATCCATGTTTAAGTAAATAGTAATCGATGTTCCCATGAATGGATGTTTCAATGTAATCCATGTATGTAAGCGATGTTTGAACACAGTCGATGTTTAAGTATATAGTAATCGATGTTCCAATGAAATCGATGTTTCAATGTAATCCATGTATGTAATCGATGTTTGAATAACCGATGTTTGAACACAGTCGATGTTCTAAGGTAATCGATGTTTAAGTATATAGTAATCGATGTTCCAATGAAATCAATGTTTTAATGTAATCCATGTATGTAATCGATGTTTGAACACAGTCGATATTCTGAGGTAATCGATGTTTAAACCAAAATCGATGTTGAATGAAATCGATGTTTAAATGAAATCGATGTTAAGTGAAATCTATGTTGAACAGAAATTTATGTTTGAGAGAAATCGATGTTTAAGTGAATTGTAATTGATGTGAACTCATAATCGATGTTGACTTAAATAGTAATCGATGTGAAAGTATAGTCAATGTTCATGTAATCGATGTGGACTTCTGTAGACTTCAACTTCAAAGAAGTCGGAGTGTGACTTCGACTTTTCAGAAGTTGGAGTGTGACTCATAGTCGCTACCACACCGACTGTTCAGAAGTCGGAGTTCCACCAGATGTCGACTCTTCAGAAGTCGGAATTAGTATGATATCTGTGTATGTTGTGGACTTAGAAAAAATCTGAGCAGTCAGAAAATGCGCCATTTAAACATAGTGTTTATAACATATATTTTTCTATAATATTACTATAGTGCATTTGAGGATTATTTATACAGATAGTTATGCAGTCATTGAATGTTCAAACTTATACATTAAATACATGAGTTTTCAGATTAATATCAGAACATGATATGACATAAACATAAGATTTATTTAGTCATGAGTTTTAGTTATCACCGAAACATGAGATAAACAAAAGAGTGGTTCAACAATCTCCCCCTTTTGGGTGATGACAAAACTCAATAAAACTTATGTGAATATTCGTGAAATGAGAAGTTTGAAATAGACAATTCCCAAATAAAATACTCTCCTCCTTTCTATCATTTAACCAAAAAAGAAGGATCTTACCATTTGCATTCTCTCCCCATTTTATAGATACTTCTTACCAATAAGTTGTGAATTTGGAGATGAGGGGTTCAACAATGTTTGTCATGAACATATAGCTCCCCCTTAGTGTATGCTTCCCCTAAATGTGAGACTCCTTCTTGATGTGAGGCTTATTCAGATTTTCAGGATTTTTCACTTGTTAGTCTTGTTGTTTCTTGGCATATTCACTTTTTGTTGTCAAGTCTTTAAAATTTTTTCCTGCATTGATCTTAAAAAAAAAACATTGTTACTAGTACTATAAATTTAAATACAAATCTGTGACTACTCCCTCTTCAGATTTGAGTTGGATGAAGAGCTAGCAGTCACCAATGCCTTGAGCATCCTTTGTTCCTAATGCTTCAAGACTATCCTGCAAAACAACTTATTCAGAAATAGCTACCCAAACCTTTTTGGGTCCTTGATGGTTTGATGCATGAAAATATCCTTTCGGAATCCATATTAGGTGCCTAGTTGTGCAGGTGTTTATTGTGTGTCCTAATTTATTGCAATGAGAACAACAATGAAAGTAATATGTTTTACAGTTCTTATTGTCTTTGTGATATCTGTTTAAAACATGATTTTTAGAAACCTTTTTCTTTTAATAGAACTTGTTCATTACAAGGGCCTTTTTATGAGGTATCTTAGTTTCCTTCACAAATTTTGGCAATGGATATTTTTCAGGAAATATAACTTGTTTTCCTTTTTTAGGAGGTTTGTATTCAAGGCCTTGTTTATTGTTGTCAGTTTTGGAGCTTTTTAAGCATAGAGCTAGAGAGGCTTTACCTTTTGTTAATCTTCTAACTAATTCTTTTAAATAAAGATTTTCCTTAGTTATAATTTTTTATTTTTCTTCTAACTCTAATTTGCATTGTTCTTACATTTTAAATCTTCATTGAAAAGATAATTATTATCTTTACTTTCCTTTATTTGTGTTTCCAATTGTTCCATTTCTGATTTAAGATCAGAGTTAGTGTTTTCTAAGCAAGTAAGATTATTTTTCAGATTCTTAATTCTTTTACAATACCTTTATGTTTTTCATAAAGTTCATTAAACACTCTTCTAAATCTTCAGATTCTCACTCTGAATTAGTGCAAGAATTAAAAGATGGGTCAGAATGTACCTCATCTAGTCCTACCATGAGGGCTAGACTTACCTGCTCTTTTTCTGATTCTGAGCTTGATGAATTTGAAGTGGAGACTTCTTCATTGTCCCAAGCAACAGCCATGGCTTTTCTTTTGAATTCTTGTGCTTCTTCTTGGGTTTTTCTAGTTGACCAGTCTTCTTAAGTTTTGGACAATCTGGTCTTAAATGTCCAGGTTTTCTGCATTCATAGCAGACTGGTTCTTTCTCCTTTTTGTCTTTCTTTTGGATCCTTCTTCATCCATTTTTCTTCTTCTTCTTAAGGATCTTCTGAAGTTTTGATAGGACATCATCAACATCACTATCTTCAGAACCTACATTTTCTGAACTAGAAGAAGAGGAAGTGGGAGGAGCAACTATGACTTTAAGAGCATTAGTAGATCTCTTCTTAGATGAGCTTTCAGATAGTCGCTCCATATTGATCTCATGTGCCAACAATGATCCTATAAGCTTTTATAATGTCATAGTTGTAAGATCATTAGCTTCTTCGATGGTTGTGACCTTTGGAGTCCACTGGCTTGGTAGAGATCTGAGAATTTTTCTTACCATATCTCCGGTGTTGTACATCTTCCAAGCCCTGCAAGCCATTAGTTATGTCAGTAAATTGTTATACATTTGGGTAATGGTCTCACCTGTCAGCATTTGGAACTTCTCATATTGTGTGACCAAGATGTCAATCTTGGTTTCTTTGACTTTGTTAGTCCCTTCATATGTGAGCTTTGAATAGCACAGTTGTCATAGGAATAGAGAAGCACAACTCGGCAGAAGCACGGCTCTGAACGGAAGCAGTTGGCTCTCTGTTTGAGAAGGTGACAAGCACCCTGTCATGAACACAAAGAATGTAACACACAGATTGTCGCTACTAGAAGGTGACAACTGGCCTGCCACATTCAGGAGCAGAAGGCGACGGCCACACTATCGTGACCAGAACGCGACAGTATGACCGGCATGACTAGAGGAAGTGGGATGTCACGTCCCGACATTTAATATATCTATATATGCCAGAACGTGAATGAACAAGAAATCAAGAGTAAAATTTGAACAAATTGAGCAGAAAATTGTTCGGAGGCTTCACTAAATAAAAATTATTATCTGTCATTCGATAGGTGTTACATGATTCCCGATTTACAATATCAAAAGTAAAATACCACCAAGGTTGGTCTCTCCACACACAAATCCTGATGTCTCGCCTTCTAGAACTGTAGTTTACCTAAAAAAGTAGGATTTGGTGAGCTAACTAGCCCAGTAGGATTCAATCTTCTAAACATAGGACTATGATGATCAAGAATAGACAAGAAACTTAACTGTTTGCACAGCTAGATATCAAATATGACGGGATGACCATGTCAATAAACTAACAAGTGTAACACAGGAGTATTGAACAAGATTGCATGATCAAGATTTCAGGATAACAATTCACGTTCTGGTTCAAATACATATCCAACTCATGATAAAATAACATGATGACTAATCAAGCTTGTATTGATGCAATGCCAAACATCCACAGATCCTTTATCGTTCCGTACGGCCTGTAAACGAGTTCGGGTGCTCCTCCCAGGACTGGACCAGCCCTATTTGCACTAGCATATATCTCATTTGAGTCCAAGGACCCAATAATTGTCATCATAATTCATTTCTGGTAAACATTCACGTGTGGTACACAAGTATTCAAGATCTCACATGTAACAAAGGTTTATGGTCCAAAGTCAATAATTTCAGAAGGTTGAAATCACATAAGAATCACTTATACTTGGAGAGTTTAAGATTAATCCAAGGTAGATATGGAAGACAAATGAATGATCTCTCTTAGTGATAAAGTAATGGAATCCAGGAAAGTGAAGATCCACGAATTGTCATCATAATTTTCATTCTTGTAGAAGATTCAAGTGGAAGTACATAGGTACTCATGACTCTTAACTAATCAAAGTGTATGAATTAAGGTCAATGAATACAGAAGGTTGTAACCATTAAGAATTAATTGTACTTGGGAGATTTCAAGGATAATTTAAAGTAGGATATGGAAAACAATTGATGATCTTTCATAGGGATATAGTGGTAAAACCCAAGAGCATGAGGGAGGCAACTTGCTAGGTTAATAGCATAATGTATCAACAAAAGGTTGAGCAAGGAAAAGTGCTGGAAAATTGAACAAGACAATGTATACGATAGGTGAAGGTTTCCAGAACCATTTCTGAAGTCTGGGCAGTACTTGCCGACAAGCCAGGGTGGTTGTCGACAGGCCAGGCTCATCTGTCGACAGGCAAGTGTTATCTGTCGACAGCTGCTGGTTTCCTGGAGTTCTGGGGTTCTGGGAGCTTGAGGTCTGTCGACAGGTGATCTCCATCTGTCGACAACCGCAAGGCCAATTTCCAGAAGTGGATCTACAACCACTCTAAGGACGTCTCCAATGTTACGTATGGATCCAAACATGAACAACAACAATTAAGAGGACTTGTTTACAACCCCGGATACTACTTTACATGGAAGATGAGATTAAAGCATGAGGAAACACAACCTACACATGGGTGGCTAGAGACTTAGGAAAACGAAATATTGGATGAACAATTTATCTGAACAATGGATACTTGCATTCAATAGGAAGACTTCTACAATTACACATGCTAGAACATGTTTACAGAAGATAAACACACAGTTCTAAAGACGTTTATGGAGCCAAAGAAAATGTTTAAGGTTAATTTCAAACACCTAAACAGGAGGCTCTTTAGTACGTTTAGAGAACAAGAATGAGAAAGGAGGAAAGGAATCGTACACATGAGTAGCCAGGAATTTAGAAAACGAAGTACTGGAAATATAACTCAACTAAACAACACTTGCTTGCATCCAATAGGAAGACTTCTACAAGCATATGCTAAACATGTTTACTAGAGATGAACACACAGTTCTGAAGATGGTTTACAAGATTAAAGGCAAGCATGTATGTGGTCATGAACTCTTAAGCAAAGGTAGGAGACAAGGATGAGAGAAGAAGAGAGAATCCTACATGTCTTTGAGGAAAATAGAGTCCTTCTCCTTCCCAACGAAAAGGTCCACTGTAGCAAGAGGAAGCAGTAGGTACAACAGGTGCAAGTGTAGTGTGGCCACCAAAAGAAGAAGCAGTAGTAGCAGCTACGACAAGTAGTTATAGCAGCTCCAGCAGCTAAAATTCCAGCAGAACAATAGCAAGGCAACAGTAGCAGCATAGACTAGAGGTTAAAGAGTTCGAACGAAGGGTGAATGGAGGGTTTATATAAACTCTTAACCCCTCTTGCATGCATGGCACGTCGGCCACCTATGTGTTGCGGTAAAAACCCTTGGGTTTTTTTACATCAACACATTTCCCATGCAAGCTCCTCAAAGCTTACATGTAGGGTATAAATGTGTAAACTTCTATCCCATGTGAAGTGGCTTCACTTAGCTCGTGCCACGTGAGCAACAATTAATTCAAGAAAATAGTTACCGTAATTAGGTGATAATTCAACTCGCTCATTTAACCTTAAATTTTTATACCCAAATAATATCCATTCATGTCAAAATTTCAACCATAAGCTAATAAGAAGGTTTTACAATTATGGTGATTTTAGTTTAATTTTTATAATTTATTTTTCTCCCAGCAAAAATTGCCCGGAAAATAGTTGCGTCGGCTTAATCTCAAAATTCGCACGTCAACAATTTTGAATATTTGCATTTCTGATATCAGCACATTTTTCTAAAAATTATGGTATTTTTATATTTCAATTTCGTTACAGAATTCTGGTGTCGTCCTGTCGGAGCGCGTACCTCAGAGTACGACATTGAAATAACATTTGCTAGTACAAATTATTCCTAAATTAAAGTTAATTATTCTCATAAAAGTAATTATATTTAATAATCAAAATAATCACATTTTCTAATAAATAATATTTTCGGGGCGTTACATAGAATGTGACGGGAAAGATGTCGTGACCAAGGACGCGACCACCAACGTGTTGTGACCTCAGTATGAGGACTAGTTGCCATGGCTGAGCCTTCAAGAACTTCCCCAAAACACACAAAGGCCACAAACTGAGGCAGGGGAGCATGGAGAACACTAGAACCATATGTAAGGAGCTCAAACACCCTCAATCACACCCATGCATGGCAAGGAAAGCTAGCTACTCTCAAGTAAAGCTTACATGCATGCACAAGGTCACACACATCCCACCCACAAGCATGAAGCATGAAACATGGAAATGATCTATAAGGTTTCTACAAGGTGGGGGAAGACCCTAAGGCATGATAGAACTAGGGGAGAGTTGTGTTCCCTTCCTCAAATAGAAGAACCAACCCATTCAGGTCTTCTCATGTCAATGGCCACCTCCTCCTCACTCCAAGCTCCATGTCAACGTTGCCAACACAAGGAAAGAAGCCGTCCTTAAGCTCCACATGCCACAAGTCAGAGAAGAAGGCCCAAGAGAAGTGCTCCTCGGAGAGAAGAGAGGAAGAGACGGGAAGAGGAGGAAAAGAGTGGGAAGAGAAGGAGTGATCTGTTGACCCTGCATATATAGGTCTCAAATCTCAGAATGCGTCAGCCAAGTTGTCGTGATCAGACCTGAATGTGACGGCCATCTCGTCGTGACCCAAAAAAGTATTTAAACCTAACAGTTGAGTCTGACACGTGTCACCCTGTATGCATGCTACTATGAACTCGACAACTAGCACGTCGCCTTCACACTACATCCATCCCGACACGTGGCACAATAGTCCCAATAGAAAGATGACAAAACACTAGTCAACGGTCAGAAATGAGAATGCAAGGGTCAAGGGGTCACATTCCCAAGAAGAACGTGACACCCACAACGTCGCCTTCAAAAGGCGACGGTTGATACGTCGCAATCCTCAGAACAGTCTTGCTGCTTAGGAAGACCAAGATGTTACAATGTCAGTGGTGTTTTGATTGTTGATGTATACTCGCTGACTTATCCTATTTTTCTAATAGCGTTTGGTGCTTTTGTTAGCAATTTTATGGGAGACTTGGCTTGTTGAAGACTGATCTAACTGTGTCCTATTAGGTACATTTTCTCCAAGTTCTCTCCAAACATTTGTCAAAGAGAAGCCTTGTTAGTTGTGAAGAAGAAGCATTCTTGGAGCAACTTCATCCCTTGTTTGCTTCTTCTGTTTGATCTCTATATTGGAGGTATTTTTCCAATGTTGAAGTAAACCTTCTATACTTGTGGGAGTATGGATGCATATATATCACTCATATAAGGTGGATCTTTAAAAATCTTTCTTCATGTACTACTTTTGGTTGAATGAAAGGATTTTTGTTTGGTCAAAAACATAAATAGCTTATTAGAATACATTTCATTGACATATGATGAATATAGTGATCTTTTCTGTGCTTTTCTTGTTTCTTAGTTATACAGGATCGAGAGGATAATGCATGATTTCCTAGTGAATTCTTAGAGTCTGAGGAAACGTAATGCCATTATCATGCCTCACATGCAATGTAGAACAAAGATCTCAAAGTATACGTCCATTCTTAGTGTATGAAATTATGGACATCATATATACAATAGAACATCATACAGTAGGCCTCAGCACATGTTTAAAAATTGATGGTAACATGGGCAAGATAAATCCGAATTAATTTAGAAATTTGAAGACTAGATCCTCTCTCTATTCTTAATTTACCTTTTTCTTTTATTATGTTGCAGGTTTCAAGGCCTTCTCATGGGTCCATTTCCAATTTAATTCTATGCTATTTCGTTTTGCTTGAAGCTTTGGTGTGGATTAATGGAATTAAAACAAGTCAGAATATGACGGCAAGTGGTATAATATGTCATTCTCAGTGGTCTGCTTCGGCACATTTCCATTTTAGGTAATTACTTCACATCTCTTCCTTTTGTAAATCATTAAGATGAACATTGCCTCTATGCCAGAAATAAACATATACAGTCAAGAATGATCACTCATTACCTTCAGACCCACGACTTCTGAGTAACTTTTAGTTGTTTCACCCTATCCTGGACTTCTTAAGTTGATCTTATTTCATCTCTTAATTGTGCTAAATGAAAAGTAATTATGTCCCCTATTTGCACATGGTTCTTGTTTCCCCATTGACGGTTCAAAATTAGTGTTTTTAATCAGTACTTTTTCAGCCTTGCTCATCACTTATTTTGACTAAGATAACCTAGACATCCTTAGCATACCATGTTGACAATTTTATCTCCACAACACTCGCACCCGCAAGTTGGTGTGGTCTCTACAGGAATATCAACTATGATCTTGACGCCGTGAGGTGGTAGAGAGAAGAGAAAGTCTTGTGATGATAGCTTATCTTTAATTGGGGGAGTCCAAAAAGGAGGATGAGGTAAAATCCCAACTACCTTTTCAAGATGGAAAATGCCAACTTTCCGTTTAAATGGGCAATGAAGTTGCGTTGGCTTAGTAAAAGTGGGGTTGTGGGCCTCTCGATTTTTGTATCTAGAGCGACTCCTATTTAGATGAGAGCCGCACATCTCTCTTTCAAGATTGTTCTTCTCTCAAAAATCGCATAAACTAGCCACGCGTAAGTATTCATGTACATGGTTTTTAATTTTATTATAAATAGTGAATAAAACGTAGACTACTTTATTTTTCAATTTTATTTGATATAAAGAGTGAATAGAATAGACTTTATTCTTTACTACTATTATATATTCGACAACCGCGAAGTTGTTGGATCTAGACGAGGAGGAAGTCTCCAATGGTATTAATTGTCGAAACCAAAATATTGTTGGACTTGGATCTGGACGTCTTTCTTTTTTGGGAAGGTGGATGTGGAAATTTATTCTTTGGATTTTGTAAGTTGTTTTTTTTTTTTTTTTTGAGATGACTTCATATGTTCATTTCCTTGTTTTGTTGAACAAGAGTTAGGATAATTGGACTTGGGATGGATCTATGGAAATTGTATAAAGCAATGGATCTATATTGAGACATAGTTTAATCTCCTATTTAATATAGTAAAAATAAGTGTATGTTTATAAATAAGATCCATTCTTCTTCTCTTAAAAGTGTCTTTTTCCCATAAAATAGATACAACGTCAAAATGGAACTACCTCTTGAAAGATATTGTTGAAATTCTGCACATCATGATTGACACTGTCTATGGAAACTAAACAAAAGGCAATGTATCTATGCCAATATATGCCAAAGGATAAGAAATCATTTTGTTGTTGATAAATGTAGAATATATGCCAAAGAATGCATAAATGTATCGAAGTTTTTTAAGCAATCCAAAACATACTAGGGAAATATGGAAACCAACCATTTAAAACACAAAGAACAGCAAAGTCTATCACAACAAAGTTGAAGAGGGTGATCTTCAGCTCCCTGTGAAATCCCTTCATCTGCAAGGCAGCTTGCATGAGTACAGACGATAGTCAGGGGTCTTGGCAGTGATCCCATAGGAAAAATCCTATGATGTCTAAGTCAGGTGGGTAGAGCAACAATAAGATCTCTCTTCACCACGAGTTTTTGCCTTAGAATCTCTTACCTATACACGGAGGACTTCTGGACTTTAATAGGCTATTCTCCTTGTGACTCAGTGTAATTGTTAGCCATCTTAGACATAGTTATGAGCAGTTATGAGGGAGTTAAGGTTGGGTGTCCGTTCCGGAGAGTTACTCCTCCAATCATGGAGAGAAACTATGAATGTCCCATGTTCCCCAAGGTAATGGTTTGTTGCATTGATGGGGAGTTAATGTCACATTTAGGTGGGAATGTTAACTCCTCTAGGTCTTGACTCCCCGAGGCAGGGCCGACCGGGGTGTAGAGGTTGGCAGCCATCCTAGACCTTCTTGGGATATCATTTTGAGGGCCACGATAGGACATCATTCTGAGGGCCGTGATAGACTTCCTTGGGATATCACTGGTTCTCACCTTAGGACCTTTCTAGGATACTATCTCAGAAGCTTCACCCTGAGCTTGTTCCCTTGGGGATGATATTCCCGAGATAACAGAGACAACTCTAATCGAGCTCTTGGGCCACTGCTTGCGCTACATAGTGGGTCCTGAAGGGCTCTTATAGAACCATAGGTTAGTATTGAACTGGTGTCCATGATGTGCCTAAGGCAGAAGTCCCCCCTCTCCACTTACCCCCCCCCCCCCCCAACTCCCGAGTTATCTTTAAGTCAGGACTAGGAGCGAAGTGTCTAAGATAAGTGGTTCGGGGTTACCTTTCTCCTACTTCAAAAAGCCCTTTTTGCCTTGACTAAAGTGACATCACACCATAAACGGTTAGTACGATGCTTGAAGTGCCACTGCTTCGCTCTCCTAATATCTTGAGGTATGGGTCCCAAAGTCGTTGTGCCTCTGGCAGTCACTGTCAGCCGCAGTCTAAGCGCACCGTACTAGGATAGCGGGTTGGTGGCTACCGATATGTTTCTCAAAGCTATGCCATGATGGCCCAAATTAATGGTGAGGTGGCATTTGGAGAGAGAAGTGTCGATTCCTTTTTTTCAAAAAAGACTCAAAATTGAAATTCTGCTCGCTTTTTCTTCACAATTTTTGCACCGCTTTATTTCCTCAAATTATTGCCTTGCATACGAAATTTCACCCTCTTATCCTTCCTACGAATATGGTATACTAGGGTTTCGTTCAGAGGTCTTCCACTTTAGCTGTTACACCCCCAATTTTTAGCGGAATAAATTGGGTGCGTGAGGATTGCATGCGAGTCACGTAGTTGAGTAAATTAGAGTGGAACTAAATGGAATAGAAGGATGAGACAATAGTTGTACTAATCAAATGACAACTCTTTATTTCATTAAATTTTCGATGCCAAATTACAACCTCTGATATTCAAAGCCAAAACATAGAACCCATTATTGAAAAGTAGAAATCACATCTGACTGTAACAAAAGTAAACTAACGTATCATAGACTCCACTGTGAACTCCATTGATGCCTAAGCACTTTCTAAGACAGACTCTTGGGTACTCTCTTCACTCGAGCCCGTCCCCTTCAATTTTGATTTCAAACTCGTCATCGCCTGAAAATGGTTTAAAACAACAATATGAGCTAATACCCAGTAGGATTTATATCACATGGTGTGGGCATACTTTAAGTAAATTAACATTTTATCATGCAACAGGCAATACTTATAATCTAAGACGCTCGTGATATCATGGTAAATCAATTTCAAAGTCATGACAAGTACATGGCAGATAACCGATTCAACATGCAATGTTGGGTGACATGTAACAAGTGACAAAAGATGTTACCCATGGTATGCAATCAATTATTCATGAAAGATCAAGTCAAGAGTTTGCGAAGCCCAATAGCATATCCGGTGAATAGTACGGATAGAATTCTACTAGATTCCAGTGGGCAATGACATGTATAGTAGGAATGGCCATTTTCACCTATAATAATTCAATCATGTCAATCAATCAGTCAAGCAATCATTTAATAATAGTTGGACTTAACCAGACCAATCTTGCAAGCTAGTTAGGTGTCACACCATACACCTCAAGAGATCCATACTTTCCACGGTATCAGTACTTCGGGTGCTCCTCTGAGGACTAGACAGGACCCTATATGCATAGGCGTTGGTGATGAACCATAGTTCCATGTAATTTCTGGTAATTCTGTTCAGTTTATGGCCATATGATTTCCAATAACAAGCTTATTGTATGATGGCTTTGAGATTATTCAAGAAATAGAGATGATGACATGGATGATATAGGAAAGATGATAGGATATTGACATGTGCAATCAGTGTGACACTATCAAGGGTAAGACACTTGTCTGCCCATCAGATCAGATCACTAGTAGGGTTTTGGTAAAACACACGTTTGTTAGACAGTACCTTTACCATTGTGCACTAAAGGTATGGCGCATTTACATTCGGATCAGACATATGCACAGGCTAAGTGAAACACTTCATAAACTCCGACATGCTTCCAGACAATGGGTTAAGGGTTTTAATGGTACAACTAACTCATCATCCACGTGGGAATATGTTGCCAGAGGAGACTTACGGAGGTCTCTCATAAAGACGTCCTAGTTTGATAGGAGGAATACCCGGTGGAGAGTCTGTTAGTCACGGAGGAGTGTTCCTAGTCTACATGTATAGTGTCGTATGTGGCAAGTGTAAACGTGTAATTAAGTGTTCCAAATCATTTATAACCGTTCAAAACGCAGTAATCTTAGATGCATGTCCAAATTTAGCAACTGACATATTTAGTATGTTATCATTTTTGACACGTCGGTGATTCAAGCAAATGAGAGGTTTAAGTCATTATTGGAATTAGAATCATGTTTGTAAGACCTCAGTAATTTAAAAACAAGATAAATTAAAAAAATAAATCAATCAAATCAAAAATATAAGTTAAAAGTAATGGAATAATAAGAATACTATTGAATTGACAATACCATAAATTTTTAAATAAAAAGGGGGCAATTCCCATAAATAAAAACCGCCATTTATAATTTTCATAAACTTAAATTTATGAATGAAAGTGAATAAATTAAACCCATTAAGCGTAAGCAAGTGATGAGCTCAATTAATGGGCCACACTAGGGGAATTGGGCGAAAATAGGAGTTTTGAATGACATCATAAAAGAAAATATTATAAAATTCATAACTCCATAATTCTCTAATTAAAAGGGGTGATCTCTATAAATTAAAACCCATTAAGTAAAATAAGTATATGAGCTGTATAATTAGTCCATACATGAGTTATTGGGCCAAAAAATAGAGTCCAATTGTTAGATTAGAAATAAATAGGTCAAAATTCATAACTAAATTATTGTTAAATTAAAAGAGGCAAGAAAATTATTTACAACACATGTAATTATATAATAAAGTGTCCTAACCATAGTCTAACCTAATAGCCATGAAATCTAGCCCTATCTTAATCTAAAACTGTAAATTAGATGAGAGGAAATTAGGATATATATAGAAAACTTGAATTTAAAAGAGTTTAAAATGACATAATACTATAAAATTTGTATCTCCAGTACTCCCTAATTAAAAAGGGTCAAGTAAATCACTAATATGACTCATATATATCTAAAATAGAGTCCTAACCCAGCCCTAACTTGCTAGCCACTAAATTGGAGTCCCATCTCAGCCCAAATAAGAGGATTTATGCTAGGAAAGGCTAGATAAACATGGGAAATTCGTAGTTGGAGGAAAGTTAGAGTTGTATTAGGAAATAACAACATAATACCTTTAAATAAACCCCTCAAACCTTCATGGCCGACCCTAATGTTCATCTGAGATCTTTTGGACGTGGGAAGGAGGCCAAAGGAGGAGGAAATTGTGAAGGAGAATGCTTGGAATGAGATCTTCAAGCAATCTTCAAATTCTCAAGTCCTAGAGTTTCAACTCGTCCAAAGGTAGGCATTCTCACAAGTAAAAATTAATTAAACACATCTGTTGATTGTCCATGATCTCAGGAACAAAAGCCCCATATTTCTCCAATTGCTATCATGTCATTTATGAGTATTTCATGCCCAAAGATCCGTTGAGGACATGTAACTTACCCTTCATGTTTCTATTGAATCTATGTCTACACTTTATCTCATGATGTGAGATTTTTACTATAGATTCTACTCGATGTCCTGAATCCATTGATACCATTTTCCCCAATTTCTATCATGTATGTTGTACAAATTTATTAGTCCATGTCCACTGTGTCATGATTTTTGGTTCATTGTGAGTAACATGTTCATAGTATGCTCATACCATTTAGAAATCTAATTACTCTTTACTGTTGATACCCCCTGCAAGTCTAGTTTCGTTTAACGCTGATTTCATGATTTTTCATCAAGTATATGATTTGATATTCAATTTTAAAAGCCCATGTGTCAAGCCCTTGGAGGATTGGACCGCAATCCAAGGAGCCTTATTCACTTTTATGGCTCGGGTACAACCCTGAGAATGCGACGGCCGATCGGTCGGGTTCTCAACTGGGTCGCGACATAGCCTTGCGTCGAGTTGATAGCACGATGACACACTACGTCGCGTTCATCTTGACCGACCTAGACCCCCGTAGTCATCAATCAATTGGTTCCATCGATTCCCTTTAACGCGCCGGACCTGAACATCTCGACTATGGACCGATTGCCTTAAATGCGACTGGTCATCCTGTCGCCTTTCTGTTCCACAATCGATTTCCTGCATTGGTTGCCTACATCAATTGCCTTGAACACGTCGGTCTTACCCGTCACGATTTGAACGCGACCGTTATAGACATTGTTGAACTACCCTATATTTTATCATTTTATTTTGGTGATAACAAAACTCATGATTAACTTAAATATCATTAATATATTTATATCATGTTTCTCTCATGAATACAACATATTATTGCATTATCATTATAGATTTACACTAAGCTTCAACTACGTCATGCATGTTTTGTTCATGTTCAGTTGAAGCTAGCTTCGTCGTATCCAAAGCTACAGTTCGCCATATCCGAAGTATACTTAGTCATATACGAAGTTACACTTCATCATGCATATTTTTGGTAGTGATCAGTCGAAGTCTAACTTCGTCATATCCGAAGTTCACTTCGTCGTATACGAAGTTAACTTCGTCATATCCGAAGCTATATACGAAGTTCACTTCGACCAACTGTGTGTTTTAGCTTCAACCGACAACGTGAAATTCTGTACATCCGAAGCTAACTTCGTCATATCCAAAGTTTCACTTCGACCGACAGCATTATGATTTGTTTTATGTGAAGTTCCACTTCGTCATATCCGAAGATCCACTTCGACCGATAACATTGTATTCTGTCCAGTCGAAGCTCTACATCGATTGCTTCAATATTTCTATCGATTGGTGTTATAAAAATAGTTTCATATCGATTGAAGAACACTTAAATGCTTTGATGTTTACATGATTTCAAAATGTCTTTGGCGCCAAAATGAAAGTTCAAATGTACTTCACATGTTTATTTTATTATCTCTCTTTCTGACTGAAGATCTTTTGTTATGTACCTTCTATCTTTTCAAGGTAGGTAAGAACAGGAGTCAGTAGAAAATGAGGACTAAAATGACTCCTTCCTTCATGCCTAACAAAAAGTGTCTTACCTAACATATCTGGATGTCAGCAGAAATCATGGACCTCTGCACAAAAGAGGTATGGGCTATCTATCAGAATATTTCTGAAGTCTAACATTCTCTTCCATGCATTAAATGTCTGTAGGAGTCTAGTTTTCACATGAGGAATCCGTTAAGACTCAAGAAAGCATCCGTTATACTCAACTGAAGGAAAGCATAAGAAGAAGGAGATGAGCAACGGCTAGAAGAGTTCCAATGGATCCAAGAGCTCCAATGGCTACTCTTCAACAGATCTGTTCAAGCAGCTCCATAAAAGGATGAAGCAAGGCTGAAGAACAACAGAAGAGAGCCTTCCTGAAAATCCTTCTGAAAGAGTGTACATCCAGTGAGAAGCCTCAACGCCATACATATTCAAAGCAAGAGAGAAAGAGCTCGAACCCAAGAAGAAGTGTGCAAGCAACCATCTGAAGTCTTCAAGCATTCAAGCTCCTTTTCTCTCTTCACTCTCTTTGTGCATCATTGTAAATCCGGGGGAGAGTCTGTGAGCTGAGAGTTTGAGTGCCTTAGTGTTCATCTTATATAGCTCTCAGTATGTTCTTTCTTTTCTAAGAAAGACTTGTCTCCAACTGTACGACTGTATATAGTGTGCCACTTCCTGTGCGAAGAGAAGGCCAGCGGGGTGCTGGTGGCTTCTGTCCAGCTGTGGGACTGTGCACAGTGTTCCCCTTAGGTTAAGGGAAGAACCTAGATGGGGTTGGTGTCAACAAGACCTAGTTGGAGGTTTTACTCTAGCAGAACCGCACTGGGGTTTGTTCCAGGAGGGTAGCTTCTTGACCTGTAATATAAGTGAGTTTCCTTCCTACTCAAAAGGAAGAGGACCAACGGGGAGCTGGGGGTTTGTATATCCTTGGGGGCATTGTACCTCAGTTAGTGAAATCCCAAGATTTGCTTGGGTACTGGACGTAGGTCTTCCATTTGAGAAGTACCGAACCAGGATAAAATCTCTGTTTCTTGTGTGATTGTTTAAATTGCTTCCGCACTGCTACTTTATCTTTGCACCAACTACATTCACTAACCAAGTCTTCAAGTGGTGATTTTTATGTTTTTATTTCAGATTTTCTGTGCTATCCTACTCACCCCCCCCCCCCCTCTAGGTAGCTTGCTACCATATCAAGTGGGCCAACAGACATCGCGATTTCACTGTGTATTCCAGAACTCTAATATTCAATTAAATCTTGTTATTCCCTGCTCTATAATCATGGTTAAACCCTTGTAATGCTCTATGACGAATAGTAACATCATGTTAATCAACTTTAATAATATCACATGATTTTCTTATTTAAAAGACATGTTACGACTCTCATATGCTATCTTTGATTTTCTCACACATGCATACACAAAATATTGCATTTTTGCCATGAGACATTACATAAACTATCTCCATAATATATTTGGTAATTAAGTGCAAATATTCATGTTAATTTCCCTATTATTTAAATGGGCTTATCTTCGTTTATTCGCTTGATTTGGAAATCGTTATCGTGGCTCCTCTGCCTTCGAGCACTCAAGGCGTGACGAGTAATTGTTTCCTATATATATTTTTTTTGACTTGGACGACCTCTCCATTGGGAATACTCTTGACTGGACAAGGAATTCCTTGTTCAAGGCCTGCATAAGACACATTGGCTTTGGCAGACGATCATTGCCGACGAGCAGGTTGTACCATCAATACCTATAATACCCTTAGAATCCAACGACCTTAGATTTCTCTCTTACCTTGAGATCACGCCAGACCTCTGGACTGTGTTTGTAGCACGGCCAGTGGGTGGTTAGTGAATTCCACCAGACTGCTAGCACCAAATATGTGTCTTGAGCAACCGTTTCTATTGTCGTTCTATCGTTGTTTTACGATCATGATTCTCGTTCTTATCTACTTTCTCTATCCTCTCATCTATTCACGTTCTCTCTATACTCTCGTCTATTCTTCAATTACTCTCATCTATTCTTGGAACTCTATTTGGCCATCTATTGATTGTCTAAGATAACAAAGCATAATCTGTGACGGAATGCCTTACTTAAGCCCATTAAATCGATAACAAGCTTAATAAGGATCCGCCTCCCGCGAACGGCCATAGCCTCGCAAGGGAATATCAATCACACGTCCGTGGAAACACAAAGGAACACACCACATTTATATATATACACGAATTACATAGCCAAATATCCATAAACAGTAAAGAAAGTACAAGAGCCTGGGGCATACCCCGGGGTACAACTGAAAGAAGTAAACTACTAACAGCTGGACACTACACTCTACACTCTACACTTTACACTTTATACTGCTGGAGGTACTGACCCTGCATCGCTGCGACGCGGCTCTGAACTGGATGACGGTCGTGAAACGTCCTCCTCACCCTCGCTTGTGGGAGTAGGGGTGAGCCTCGCTAGTCACTGGCTCAGTAGGGAACTCCCCCAACACCGAGCAAACCAAAACACAGGTACGAAAGCAGTAAACAGCGCTAGCAATTTATAGAATAGCTAAGCAGGATATTAAAGCTGTAAAATTACTCACCGTCTGCCGACTACGTAAACAAATGTAATAAATAAACGGTAAAACAGTACATGTGTACGAGCTAAAGTAGAGACCGCCAAACACGAGCCACGTGAACTGGTTCGCGACACCAGCGACTGACGCGGACAAGCTAACACAGGTCTACCTCTCAGTCTCGCAGCCTCGGACGAAAGGTCCAGCTGCCGCTCCACGTGAAAAGGTCAAGCAACTGTGGAGACCAACTAAACACCACCAACTACGTACCACACGGTCGCAGGCCCATGCCTGACACCTCTAGAGATCCTGGCCCGGAACTCTCTAGAGTGAGGCACTGGAAAAGGACTAGCTGGGGTCCAGTACGTCTACTGGTGTCCGTACCCCCAACTACGAGCGCGCTACAAGTGACCAAAGACAAACACGTGTCACTGTCCCACTGTCGTCTTTCCCTCAGCCGGACGTACTACTCAAACAAAGGAGTGAGGGTGTCTAGGTCAGACAACACAGACCTCGACGGTACAACACAAGTACTGGGACAAAACCCCGAGCTAACAGCCTGGCTCACAGAGAACCTGGGGTACCCAACTGGAGATGTAACCACGGAAGGCGTCGTACTACTTGCCACGTACACAAAACCACGTGCACGTCACACACAAACCACATGAAACGTCATGTAAACCTCAGGTAACAACGGTCCACTACACGTGAACCCAACTGTACTCGTGTGGACAACACGCAGCCTCGTAACTGAGTTGCTAACTGCGTACCTGTACGCTAAACATAGAAACCATGTGCACACAGTGCACCACAGGTGCCAACACACCACTCATTAGCGATAAATACCATAATCAGCCATTTCTACTTATGCACATGTTGGCGGCAACATCGACTACCGCCTACGGGAAGTAGACGGCAAGGGATATGGCCGTCTATATCCCAGCTGATGAACTTGGCGACAATCGATGTTGACGCCAAGATCTTCAGCCACTATTCCTGCAGAAACCCTAGATCGATTCTACAGGGTTTACAACCATCAAAACAGCGGGGAAACATAAGGAAACTCTTTCCCAAGTTAAACATGCATCATTTTACAATTAGAACTACATAATTAACCATCAAATTCCATCAAACCACCCTTAAACCCCGCATGAAGAACCTTTACCCAAAAACACAATTAACAGGCTTTTACATGTTTCCTATGCATGTTTTAATGATTTAGAAACTCTAATGGGATCGTCCCCTACCTCTGAACATGCTGAAAAACACCTAAAGATCCTTGGTTCACGCCGAGTCCTCCACGAGCTCCGACGGAGATTACACCTCGCTCCGACGTTTGCTCGCCTGATTTGTCACTGTCTCACGTTATATAATCCCCCAACCAATCTCCTATTACTGTTGGAAGCTTTGGGAATGTTGGGGCGTGAGGATAGGGCAAGGGAGAGAGAGAACAAGGTGGAAAACCTGCCCTCGGGTGACCCTATATCCCGCAGGTTGCACAGGTTGGCGTCAACCCTAGTGTCGCTTAGGGAACCGCCGGCCTTAAACATCCACAATGACTGCCGTTAAGTTCATAACTTAACGTCACCTTAGCTGGTCGTTAACCTAGTCAACGACCACCTATGGCCGTCAACCTGCAACTAACAGCAGCTGGTACTATTCTGTTTTAGATCCCAAACCTGCACACTCCACAAACCTGAACCACACTAGCCTCACTACGGCCACCACAACACACACGATCCAAAAGGATCCGAAAACTATCATCTAAAAAGAAATTTTGACCTCGAAATTCACATCATAACATAAACTTCAACATCACATTATATAAACATTTTACAAGTACTATCATCTAAAAAGAAACAACATACTTTACTCAAAAATATAGGGATACCCTTTAGCCATCTCACCGGCTAACTCCCAGGTATCCTCACCTCCCAACCTATTCTCCCATCTCACTTTAACTAGCTCGATTTCCTTATTTCGCAATTTCTTTATTTTCCGATCAATGATCTGCACAGGATATTCAGGCATAGTCATATCCGGCCTCAAGTCACCACCTTGATAATTAATTATCTGAGCCGGATCTTCAATACATTTTCTTAACATGGAGACGTGGAAAATATCATGCACATCTGCAAAATCAGCTGGTAAATCCAGCCTATAAGCCGTCTTCCCGATCCTTTCTAACACCTGGAAGGGTCCCACATATCTCGAGCTCAACTTTCCAGTCTTGCCAAACCTCATAATTCCTTTACTCGGAGAAATTCTCAAGAAAACAAAATCTCCCACTTCAAACTGGAGTGGTCTCCTCCGATTATCTGCATAACTCTTTTGCCTACTTTGAGCTGCTTGCAACTTCTCTTTAATAAGCTTCACTACCTCTGTGGTCTGTTGAATCAACTCAGGACCTATTAACTGCCTTTCACCCACTTCATGCCAGTTCAATGGAGTTCTACATGGTCGACCGTATAGAGCCTCATACGGTGCCATTGCAAGACTGGTATGATAACTGTTATTGTAGGCAAACTCAACCATTCCCAAATACTGCTCCTAGTTACCTCCCCATACTAAGCAACAAGCTCTCAACATATCTTCAATAGTCTGAATAGTCCTCTCTGTCTGACCATCTGTCTGGGGATGATAAGCGGAGCTATATCTCAGCTCAGTACCAATTACTTTCTGCAGACTTCTCCAAAAACCAGAAGTAAATCTTGGATCCTTATCAGATACAATAGTCTTTGGAATCCCATGCAGTGAAACAATTTTATCAACATAAACCTTGGCTAATCTATCCACTGTCCAAGACATACTTACTGCCACTAATCTGCACACTTTAGTCAACCTGTCAACAAATACCCATATTCCATTATGCCCTGAAACTGATCTTGGTAAGCCTGCCACAAAGTCCATCACAATATCGTCCCACTTCCACTGAGGAATGGGTAACGGTTGCAATAGACCTCCAGGCTTCTGATGCTCTGCTTTAATCTGCTGACAGATTGCACATCTTGCAACAAACTCTGCTATATCTTTCTTCATATAAGGCCACCAGAAATGATTTCTCAAATCCTGATACATTTTAGTGCTGCCTGGGTGAATAGTGTACCGGGACTTGTGAGCCTCCTCTAACACTTGCTGCTTAACTTCTCTCTCAGCTGGCACGAACAACCTGCCTCTGAGTCTAACCACACAATTATCATCAATGGTAACTCCTTCCATCTTCACAATTTCAGCTAAATTAGCATCTGTTCTCTGAGCTTCCACCACTTGCCAATACAAAGACGGCTCTATAGCACTAGCAGCTGGTACTGCCCGTCGCTGACTACTGGGCACATATAAGGAGTTTCTTCTATCTCTTCATACAATTTCCATTCTTTAATCATCATCAGACTCAGATATGCCTTTCTACTTAAGGCATTTGCTACAACATTGGCTTTACCCGAATGGTAAGCTAAACTAAAATCATAATCTTTCAGATACTTGATCCATCTACGTTGACGGAGATTTAAGTCTTTCTACGAGAAGATATACTTCAGGCTTTTATGATCTGTGAAGATCTCAAATCTCTCGCCATACAGGTAATGCCTCCACATTTTTAAGGCAAATATCACAGCTACCAATTCCAAATCATGGGTGGGATAATTCTCTTCTGCTGGCTTTAACTGCCTGGATGCATAAGCTATCACTTTACCATGCTGCATAAGCACTGCGCCAAGCCCTCTCCTCGAAGCATCTATATACAACACAAAACCTCCACTTCCTACCGGTAATGCCAACACAGGTGCTGATGTAAGTCTTTTCTTCAATTCCATAAAACTTTTTTGGCATTCCCCGGACCACACAAAAGGTACACCCTTTCTGGTCAATTTGGTCATAGGTGCTGCAATCTTGGAAAAGTCTTGAATAAAGTGCCTATAATAACCTGCCAACCCTAAAAAACTTCTGATCTCAGTTATTGTTCTAGGCACTTCCCACTTCATAACTGCTTCTACTTTACTCGGGTCCATTGCCACTCCATCAGCTGAGATGACATGACCCAAAAAATGATTCTCTTTTAACCAAAACTCACACTTATTGAACTTAGCAAACAACTGGTTATCCCTTAATAACTGCAGGGTAAACCTCAAATGAGCTGCATGCTCCTCTTCGGATGCTGAATAAATCAGAATATCATCTATAAAGACCACGATGAATTGGTCTAAATATGGATGAAAAATTCTATTCATCAGATCCATAAAGGCTGCAGGTGCATTAGTTAGCCCAAATGGCATAACTACAAATTCATAGTGACCATATCTTGTTCTGAAAGCTGTTTTATCTATATCTTCTTCCCTGATCCTTAACTGATGGTACCCTGACCTTAAATCAATCTTAGAAAACACTTTAGCTGATTGCAACTGATCAAATAGATCATCTATCCTTGGTAACGGGTACTTATTCTTAATGGTCACCTCATTCAACTTTCTGTAATCAATACACATATGAAAACTACCATCTTTCTTTTTCACAAATAACATCGGTGCTCCCCACGGGGAGTGACTCGGTCTAATAAACCCTTTCTGTAATAATTCTTCTAACTGTTTCTTCAACTCTCTAAGCTCTGCTGGTGCCATCCGATAAGGGGATTTGGAAATCGGCATGGTACCAGGCAACAACTCAACGGTAAAGTCCACCTCTCTATGTGGAGCTAAACCAGGCAAATCCTCAGGAAAAACATCGGCAAATTCCCTAAGCACAGGAACTGCCTCCACAGACTGACTAGCTTCTACCAAACTAACCGAAGCTAAATAGGCTACACACCCCGCATTAACCAACTTTCTAGCTTTAATTGCTGAAATTAGAAACTTAGGGGCGTAGAAAGGCATACCTTGGTATTCAAATACCGCACCATTAGGATGATAAAATCTGATTTTTTTCTTCCTGCAATCTAGCATAGCTCCATATGCTTCCAGCCAATCCATACCCAAGATAATGTCATAATCTGTCAATTGCAGGGCATACAGCCGACCCGGCATCTGGTTCCCCTCAAACACCACAGGAACCTCATCCACATAACAGAGAGTGAGCATAAGCTCACCAGAAGGAACTTCCACTACTAACTCACAAGATTTCTCTTCTAAGGGATGTGCCAAAAAATCCTGAAATTCTTCAGAAATAAAAGAATGTGAAGCACCAGAATCAAATAAAACTCTAGCTGAATAATTATAATCTGGTATAGTACCTTCTATCATATTTGACGCCTCTGCCTAGGCTCGGGTGATAGCCATAACCCGACCCCTTCCACGCTGCTGTGGTACTCCCCTGCCACGACCAACCTGTGGCTGCTGGAACTGCTGAGGCTGCTGCACACCTATTCCATACCCGTACTCTCTCGGATAGGGGCAGTTGCGGATCAAATGCCCCGGATGATTGCAATTATAACATCTATATCCTGGTGGAGTAATGGGCTGCCTGGCGGTGCTCTGCTGCGACTCCTCCACCTCTGGCCTACCACGACCTTGCTGAAATTGCTGACGACCTCCCCATCCTCTTCCTTTATCTTTGAATGCTTGCTTCAATTTCTGACCCCATTTACCAAAGCCTGATGAAGAAGGTCCTACTGGTGCTTTACCCTTGCTTACACCCACTGACTGCTGCGGTAGCCGAAAACTACCTGAGCCTGACTCGCCCACCTGATGAGTCTGAATAGACCTTTCCAACGTAGCTGCCCTCTGAGCTAATTCTTCCACTGTCTTACACATGAGAGGTACTATTGCATCCTGTAACTCCATTCTCAAACCTCTAATAAAATACTCAACCATCATATTATTATCTGATACTACATAAGGGGCATATCGGCTGAGCGCCATAAACCTCATCTGGTACTCTAAAACTGAAGAGTTACCTTGCTGGAGAGTCCGAAACTGCTCTCTCTTCACTTGCTGCACTTGGATCAGAAAGAATGTATCGTTAAATACATCAAGAAATTCCGACCAAGTGATAACTTCTTCTATCCTTCCTGCAAAGGTGGTCTGCATCTTCAATCGCCACCATTCTAGTACAAAACCTCTCAACTGATAGGCAGCTAGCACGACTTTATCTGCTGCCGGACATCTCATGGTCGCAAAGACCCTTTCAATCTCATGGACCCATTGTTCCGCTGTATCTGGATTCGGCCCTCCTGAATAAGTAGGCGGCTACAATCTCAGAAATTTCTCAACTTGCATCACTGGTTCCTCTGCTAATAACACTGGTGGTGGTGGTGGCAAGGGTGCTACAAAAGGCACCTCTACTCCTGGTGGTGGTAATACAGGGGCTTCAGGTACAGCCCCTCCAACAACTGGAGGTACTGCTGCTGGCGGCACTGGCGCCTGCTGATCCATCCTTGCCCGAATATCCATAAGGCTTTCCCAAATCCTTTCTATCATACGCTGAGTACTCTCCTCTGGATCATCTCCTCCACCACCCCAGTCTCTTCTATCTGCCATTTCAAAGGTTTCCTACACAAACAAAACACCATACCAAAAACATAACAACAAATTATCAGAAGCCAGGGTCCCTACCAGCAGTGTACAAAGATCGAAATAAGGCTATGTATCTTTCTAATTCCCTTATATTAACACGGACCTTGCTCTGATACCAACTGTGACGGAATGCCCTACTTAAGCCCGTTAAATCGATAACAAGCTTAATAAGGATCCGCCTCCCGCGAACGGGCCGTGGCCTCGCAAGGGAATATCAATCACACGTCCGTGGAAACACAAAGGAACACACCACATTTATATATATATAACACGAATTTACATAGCCAAATATCCATAAACTGTAAAGAAAGTACAAGAGCCTGGGGCATACCCCGAGGTACAACTGAAAGAAGTAAACTACTAACAGCTGGACACTACACTCTACACTCTACACTTTATACTTTATACTGCTAGAGGTACTGACCCTGCACCGCTACGACGCAGCTGTGAACTGGATGACGGTCGTGAAACGTCCTCCTCACCCTCGCCTGTGGGAGTAGGGGTGAGCCTCGCTAGTCACTGGCTCAGTAGGGAACTCCCCCAACACCGAGCAACCAAAACACAGGTATGAAAGCAGTAAATAGTGCCAGAAATTTATAGAATAGCTAAGCAGGATATTAAAGCTGTAAAAGTACTCATGACAACGTACAACAAATGTAATAAATAAATGGTAAACCAGTACATGTGTACGAGCTAAAGTAGAGACCGCCAAACACGAGCCACGTGAACTGGTTCACGACACTAGTGACTGACTCAGACAAGCTAACACATGTCTACGTCTCAGTCTCGCAGCCTCGGACGAAAGTTCCAGCTGCCGCTCCACGTGAAAAGGTCAAGCAACTGTGGAGACCAACTAAACACCACCACCTACGTACCACACGGTCGCAGGCCCATGCCTGACACCTCTAGAGATCCTGGCCCGGAACTCTCTAGAGTGAGGCACTAGAAAAGGACTAGCTGGGGTCCAGTATGTCTACTGGTGTCCGTACCCCCAACTACGAGCGCGCTACAAGTGACCAAAGACAAACACGTGTCATTGTCCCACTGTCGTCGTTCCCTCAGCCGGATGTACTACTCAAACAAAGGAGTGAGGCTGTCCAGGTCAGACGACACAGACCTCAATGGTACAACACAAGCACCGGGACAAAACCCCAAGCTAACAGCCTGGCTCATAGAGAACCTGGGGTACCCAACTAGAGAGGTAACCACAGAAGGCATCGTACTACTTGCCACGTACACAAAACCACGTGCACGTCACACACAAACCACGTGAAACGTCACGTAAACCTCAGGTAACAACGGTCCACTACACTTGAACCCAACTGTACTCGTGTGGACAACACGCAGCCTCGTAAGTGAGTAGCTAACTGCGTACCCTGTACGCTAAACACAGAAACCATGTGCACACAGTGCACCACAGGTTCCAACGCACCACTCATTAGCAATAAATACCATAATCAGTCATTTCTACTTATGCACATGTTGGCGGCAACATCGACTACCGCCTACAGGAAGTAGACGGCAAGGGATATGGCCGTCTATATCCCAGCTGATGAACTTGGCGACAATCGTTATTGACGCCAAGATCTTCAGCCACTATTCCTGCAGAAACCCTAGATCGATTCTACAGGGTTTACAAGCATCAAAACAATGGGGAAACATAAGGAAACTCTTTCCCAAGTTAAGCATGCATCATTTTACAATTAGAACTACATAATTAACCATCAAATTCCATCAAACCACCCTTAAACCCCGCATGAAGAACCTTTACCCAGAAACACAATTAACAGGCTTTTACATGTTTCCTATGCATGTTTTAACGATTTAGAAACTCTAATGGGATCGTCCCCTACCTCTGAACATGCTGAAAAACACCTAAAGATCCCTGGTTCACGCCGAGTCCTCCACGAGCTCCGACGGAGATTACACCTCACTTCGACGTTTGCTCGCCTGATTTGTCACCGTCTCACATTCTACAATCCCCCAACAATCTCCTATGACTGTTGGAAGCTTTGGGAATGTTGGGGAGTGAGGTTAGGGCAAGGGAGAGAGAGAACAAGGTGGAAAACCTGCCCTCGGGTGACCCTATATCTCGCAGGTTGCACAGGTTGGCATCAACCCTAGTGTCGCTTAGGGAACCGCCGGCCTTAAACATCCACAATGACTGCCGTTAAGTTCATAACTTAACGTCACCTTAGCTGGTCATTAACCTAGTCAACGACCACCTATGGCCGTCAACCTGCAACTAACAGCAGCTGGTACTATTCTGTTTTAGATCCCAAACCTGCACACTCCACAAACCTGAACCACACTGGCCTCACAACGGCCACCACAACCACAACACACACGATCCAAAAGGATCCAAAAACGCACGACGTTACATAATCAATGTCAGGCAACATTATAAAGGGCCCGATCTAGTCCTAAAAGGTGCACCTGAAAGTGCTATTGCTCACCCTGCGTTGTTTATTATTGTGTTTCAGATAAGTCGGATGATGACGTTACACACACCAATGGGAAATGACCAGAGTGATGAGTAACCTGGTGTCATAGTGATGAAGTTAACCTAGTACAATAGAGTCTAAGTAGATATTTGCTTAAATTTCCTTTAAAATGTAGTGATATCATTGAGTCATATGTAGTGGCTCTGAATTAGTGGTTGTAATAGTCTTTGTGAATTACCAATAAAATGAAGAGTTTATTACAAGCATTGTCTATTATTTGCCTTGAAACACTCGACTGTACGTGTATTATACACTACTATGCACGTTGCTCACGTCTCCCCGATTTATTCTGTTGCTAAATTGGCGGGGCGTGATAGTTGGTATCAGAGCTTAGGACATATTTTAGGTCTAGGATGTTCTAGGACGGACTGTCATGACACACGTCAAAGTCAGCTACCATACCTACGTGAGGATTGGGTAGAACCATGGTTAAGATCTAAAATATATACATACACATATCAACTCAATGCTACTTTAGAATCCTAATGCCAACCTTATTCTTGAAGGGACTCTTAATGGACGCCGAACGTATGCCACTGCAAGACAAAATGGGGTCAACTCAAAAGCTAGTTCGGGCATGTCGGCAAGCCGGCCAACTGCTAGAAAGAGCTTTGGAGACGACCAAAAAGATTAGAAAAGTGACCAATAAGAATGGGAAGAGAAGACACCACCATGGCAAGAAGGCCAACCCGCAAAAGAAACGTAACAAGGAGTTTTTCAGGATCATCTGTGTAACGCCCCGACGTGGAATATCAGAGCGATATTACAGTTATTAAATAGTACAGAGCGAGAATAAATGACAAACCATTGCACAATTGGAAATAATATCAAATAACTCCAATTTTATTAATAATCCATCAACTAACTATTACATCAATCCATTAGAGCTATAACTAGGGCCCAAAGTACTTATTCAAATTCAAACTAGTACATACTAACTGATTGACTACTAAACTAACTAACTACTACGCCATGATAGCTGATCGGGTCACTCCTGAGCAACATCCTCATCAGTCCCATCCTCGTGAGTGTGGTCATATCCATCCGACTCACCTGAACACATGAAATAAACATGCAGGATGAGCAAATAATGCCCAGTAGGACTTAATATATCATGAGAACAAGCATGCTTTAAATAATTAATGTCTAAAATGGTAGGGTAACAAAAGAGTATAGTCATGTAGAGCAAGTAACGATAGCAAGAGAGCAATAGCACTGGTATAGTGAAAATAGCACAACGATAACGATAACAGAATGGCCATGTAACGATAATAGCACTTGTATAGCACTTGAATATATAGCACTTTGATTGTCAACGATTAATTGTTATAGTATTAAATGTCACTGGATGCATGCCGTACACATCCTGATCATGTAACCCTTGCAAGGAAATAGCACTCTTCAGGAGCTCTCCCAGGACCAGACCGAGCCCTATTGCACTGGCATATAGCACTTGTTTGTTATTCTTGACAATCAATTGTATGGCCAAATAGAGTACCAAGAAGAGATGAGAGTAATAGATGAAGTAGATGAGAGTACAGAGTGAAAGTGAACAGATGAGAGTAACGAGAAAGTAGATGAGATAAGGGTATAATCGTAAAACAACGTTAAACCATGATAGTAACAGTTGCACAGCACTAGGTCGGGTACCGGCAGTCTGGTAGAAGTCACATCTGCCCACTAGCCGTGCTATGTACACAGACTAAATGGTCTGGTGTGATCACAAGGTAAGAAGGAAACACTAAGGACGTTTGCTTCGTACTGATCCCTAGGGGTGTAACGGGTTTTAAGGGTACAACTAGCTCGTTGGCTAACGACGTGCGCCAAAGCCAAGAAGACTTACGGAGGCCTTGACAAGGAGTCCCTGGTCTAGTCAGGAGTCTTCCCGGTGGAGAGGTGGTCCATGCCAAGAGAGTGTAGAAAACTAGGGTCCGTCATGCCTCGAGTGCTCGAAGGCCGAGGGAAACGGTAACGATGTATAAAAATGCGCGAGTAAAATGAAGACAAGTGTAATAATTTAAATAGGGAATTTAGTAATTTATTTCGCTAAATTACCACATACATTATTGTGTAATTTAATAGGGTTTCATGGCAAACATGATTGTTAAGTGTGTGCAAGTGTAAGAAATTAAGAGAGCATAATGGATTGTGCACATAGCTTTTAAATTAATTAAATTTATATAATTATTGCCCATTAATAATTATTCAGATCGAATTATGCATAACATTGTTTAATTGAGGCCAATTAATGGCTAAATAGCAATTAGAGCAAGGGTATATAAGTAATTCAGGTTTTGGCTATATTTCTGAGAATGCGACGGTGGTGCCTGTCGCGACTTCAAGTCGCGACGTGGTGGTCTGGTGCGACAGTCGAACCAGCCAGCCTGGCCTGGTTCGGGGGTGAGAACGTGATGGCGCGGGCCGTCGCATTCAAATAGCGAAGGTCCTGCCGACTACGACCCCTCTGAGGTCACGACGGGTCGGGCCTTCGCGACTTCAGAGGTGCGGCCCGACCCAGAAAATGGGTTTTTCCCTTTTTGGAGTTCGGTCCTTCCCTCCCATGCATGACACTGAGCTCTTCTAAAATCCATATAAAATCGCACGATGATTCAAAAATCATGAAACTACTTTTAAACGAAAGTAGACACATAGATCTACCAACAAACATGAGTAATTAGATAACAGACAAGGATTATGCATGCTTTAACAAGGTTACTTTTCGATGACCTAATCATGCATAATTTATGGAAAAAGATTTAATTCGCAATGAATACATGATAGAAACAAGGGCAAATAGGGGCTTTTGAAAGCAAGTATCAAGTAGTATTTACGAGAATAATTTCACAGCATGAGATCCAGTACAAGCATGGATTGAAAACAATCTTTAGGGTTCGGGTACAGGATAATGACAGGGCTTTAAACATTTAATTCGCCCTCTTGGATGAACTAAAAGAGCGAAACCCGAGGGCTTTCAAAGAGGATCATGAAGGCTACCTAGGGTTAAAGTTTCACGAGTTTAATTTGAGAGATTGCCTACCTTTGCTTGTTGTAAGAAGAACTAGGGTTTATGATGAACTAAGAAGACGAAAATCCAAGCTCCAAGCCCTTCTCCTCCAAGCTCCTACGTCCAAATCGCCTCCTCTGCATCCTCCAGAGTCTCAGCACGCAAATGAGGGTTGATAGGGTCGGATTAGGGTGTATTTGGTTGCTAATAGAGTCCAAGGTTTCCAAAACTCTTCCTTTCCTATTAAATTTCAAATTTCCTTCTTTATCTCCTTCTCCCTTTGCCATTATCTCCTAATTTTTATCGGAAAGAGAGCCAATTTCGTGGGTAAAGGGTTAGGGTAAGTCTAGGACTCTTCCTTTGGATATTTATGACTTATTTAATATTTATCTTACCCCTTTCATAATTACTCTTATTTTTAAATACAAATTTTACTTAATTAACTCCCATCCTATAATGGGCTCTTCATAATTGGGCCCATTCTTTTAGGTTTTGGCTATTAATATATCCCATTACTAATTTAGCTTAATGGGTAGTGGTTTAATTCCCTAAAATTCTATTTATGATCTCTTTATTTCAATTAAATCTATTTATTTCATTTATTTAATAAAATTTTTTATTTTATTTGGATTTTAAAAATCAAGGGTACGACATCCTCCCCCTCTTAAAAAGAATTGGTCCCCAAATTCATATGATCGTAAGAGGAAGAGAGACTTACTGAATAATTCTGGATAATTCTGGTGCATCGTTGCTCCGGGTTCCCTAGTGGCTTCTTCGACCTCGTGATTCCTCCACAATATCTTAACCATGGTTATAGATCGATTCCGAAGCTGTTGCATCTTATTGTCCAATATCTTCACTGGTATTTCTTCATAGGTCATATCTTTGTTCAAAATAATGTCATCATAGCTGATTACGTGTGACGGATCATACACGTACTTGCTCAGCATTAACACATGGAAAATATTATGTACGGTGGAGAACTGGGGAGGTAGTGCTAGTCGGTACGTCACCTCGCCAACTCTATCCTACACTTCAAATGGACCTATGAATCTTGGTCTTAGCTTGCCTTTCATCCCAAACCTTTGAAATCCACGGGTCGGGGATACTTTTAGCATCACATGGTCTCCAGTTTGAAATTCTAAGTCCCTTCTTCTTATCTACATAGCTTTTTTGCCTGAATTGGGCTATCTTTATCCTGTCTTAGATAATCTGTATATCCCTGCTTGTGTTTTGCACCATATCTGGTCCCAGCCATTGCTGTTCACCTACTTCATTCCAACAGATTGGCGATCTGCAGCTTCTTCCATACAGCGCTTCAAATGGTGGCATCTTAATGCTCGTCTGATACCTGTTGTTGTAGGCGAATTCTATTAGGGACAGTTGTTCATTCCAATACCCTTCAAAATCTATAGTGTAGGCACGAAGCATGTATTCCACTATCTGGTTTGTCCTTTATGTCTGTCCATCTGTCTGTGGGTGGAAGTTAGTACTGAAATTGAGTTTCGTGCCCAATGCAGTCTAAAGTCCCTTCTAGAATCTAGAAGTGAATCTGGGGTCACAGTCGGAGACTATAGACACGGGTGTGGATGATCCGTTCCCCTCTCGGCACCCCGGTGACTATCGGGGATGTCCTTCGGAGGCTGACGAACGTAGCCGATCCCTCGGTGGCGATGACGGGATGAAGGTTGACTTCGTTGACCTCTTTTGTTGACTGAGTTGACTGGGGAGAGAACAAAGAAAACCAGCAGAGAAAGTGGAGAGATGTGATCGCCAGGGCCTTACCTGTGCCCAAGGAAGTATGACGGTCGCGTCGGTGAAGCTGCCTCGCGTGGCGGATGGAGATTGGGGGCTTCGACTTCTCATCCTTCGGCCGGCCAAAAGAAGAGAGCTCCACGGTCTTCTTCACAGTGTTCCTGCCATATACAAAGCTCTATTAGACTCAAATGCAGTGTAGTAAATGTTCTAAATGAAAAGAGAAAAGCCTAAAAGGCGAGTCACGTACCGGTTGCGGACTTGAGAAGAGGGGTGGCCAAGTGTTATGACCACCCTTCTTCCCTCCGTTTTTGGTTGGGAAACCCCTTTATAGGTGTATAGGAAGGTGCCCTACGTGCATAGAGTGAATGGGAAAGTGTGTGTGGCATGCAAATAACTAAAGAGCAAATAAGGAAAGAGAGAGGGTGGAAGATGTAGATCCTCGTTTGATGGCGTTGCAGCTCCTTGCAGGGCTCCTCCAGCTCGGGAAGAAGCCTCCTAGACGTCCCAATGTGTGAGAGGAAGAAGAGTTGGAGTTGTGGAGGGTTGAGTGCAATTTCTCTCTCCTCTCTCAAAGCTTCAGCATGTGGACGTCCAGCCTCTCCCCTCTGGTTCAGAGAGCTCAAGGGAGTGTTATATAGACAGTGGAGCTCGGGGTTAGAGTGCCTAGGATGCTAAGTGTGAAGAAGCACACTTGTACACATGGCAATCCAAGTATAAAGGCTCCAACCAATGGGGAGAGGCCAAATAGGATTTTTACTGGGTCAAGGGGGTGCCAAGGTGGCCCATATGCCCGTTGGGAACGGCCCCATGCGGTGCATGGGCGAGAGAAAGACGCAAGTGGGCTATATTCTCGGAGTTGTTGCGCAGACCAGGTAAACCAGGTTAACGTCCAGCGATCCTGCCGCCAACCGCATGCAGACGTCCAGGGATGTGGACGTCGGTCTGGGTCAACATCCAGGGGGCTTGCCGTCAACCCGTAGTCGGCGGCCATCGATGGTGCCGTCTACATGGCATCCGAGGCAGGTCAATAAACGGTCAAACGAGCTTTATTGGGCCATAGAACCACGCGGGGATGGGTCAAATCTCGCGTCTACAAATGCCCCTCTGAGACATCTGGTCTTGCAGGGGAGCAGAGCGGACTGAAAGGTTGGTGTCTCGGTAAACAAATGACGCGGAGATTTGATGAAAGGCCATCTCCGAAGATAAGAATTCTAGCGAGCCAAACAAATGAGTTAAGCTAGAAATAGATGACGTATCGTCTGAGAGACAAATGTGGGTAAGAAGAGGAGTGATCTACTCGTGTAACTACAACTGCAACCCAACGGTAGGGTCCCTGGCATGGCCGTGTCGGACTTTGACTAGTTTCCGACGTGTCTGAGTCAAAGGAGTTGTAATATGATGGTTGAATCAAGAGGGTCTCATAACCGGAGCTCGCGGGCTCGCTGGCCTAATCAGGACGTCGGTCCCGAATTTAGGAGGTCGTGGAGATAAGGAGTTGGTTGTCTCTCAAAGGATTATCATAAAATTCTAATTGGAATCAATGTTCGGAAAGCCTGGATTCCATAATTAAGCTCGCGACTGGCGAAGGCTCAAATGAACTCAATAAAGCCACTTGACTATTTGTGATATGCACGGTGGGACAAGCAGAGAAGGGGGGCAACAAAAACCCGATATTCAAGAAGGGCGGACCCGGTAGGCTACCTAAGCTGGGGGAGCCATGGAGCAATCAGATGATCGAGGAAAATCACCATTTTTTTTGTTTTTTTTTTTTTAGTGTTAGAAAGAGAAAGTTAGTAGTGAAGACCTAAATGCATGCTGGTGTGGGTTACCTATCTAAAATGCAAGTTAGCACCAGAGGAAAATTCTAAAGGCCATACGAATAACTGAGAGATCGCAAACCCATCATGTTTTTTTGGTAAAGGGGAACTCAGGGTTCACGGTCGCCAAGTTATTCGCCTCTGGTGGGGTCCTATGTTAGACATACCTATAACAATCAAGGTCGCATGAGTGTTCCGAATTTGAAGCGCAGCTCGTGCGTAAAATGTCTGCAAAACGTCTTGAGGCATAAGATAAAGGATAATGGCCATATGAAAAATAAGACATTTAAAAATATCCGGGCAGTCAACGTCCACATCGATGGCCGCCAGATCCCTATTAACGGCAGCAGATCTTGCCGTTAATCAGACACTGACGTCAACCGATCTGGACGCCTACCTAACAGCGGATCAGGCTGAAAATATAGGTGATGGGAGTCCATGAGGACTCTATCATCTCCTACCTCTGTCTCTCCCTGCTCCTGCTGCGAACCAGAGAGCTGAGAGATGAAGAAACACAGCAAGATGGCCTCCTCTTCAACCGGACGATCCACAAGCATGAACCCAGGAATTCTGAGCGAAGTTCTGGGCCATCTGAGCACTCGACTGGCTAACGGGGAGGTAAGCAATGATCACTTCTGCTTCTACCTGGGCTAAACACACCCCAAACAATGTTCTCACAATACCCCTTCCCTCATGCAGGAAGTGCCAGCATTTCCAAGCCAAGGCCAGGTACGGGCCATTTCTTGGCTTGTGAATCTGGTAAACACCATTACGCTCGACATGCGGGGTTACATCGACATGTGGAACCTGAATTTCATGGTGGTGTTAGCGAAAAATATGAAGGACATGTGGTGGGGATTCGATGCACTGGGGGCACTGGTGGAGAGATGGCACCCACACACGCACACCTTCGTGTTCCAGGCGTTCCAGGCGAGCGTACTGCTGGAGGAGGTGGAATTGTTTTTGGGATGGAGGCGATGCATGGAGTACGACGCGGCGACTCCCCTCCTTCCATGGGAGGAGATTCTCGCGGGCATTGTACGAGACAAGAGGGATGTTTTGAGGATGACGAACAAGCACGAGATCTTCCTGGACCGGCTGGCCTGGTGGCTGATCCAATATGCGAAGGAGATTGGCAGAGAGAGGGCGACTCGAGGACTGACACTCTGCTTGGCTGGAGTTTTCTTGTTCCCAACTAGCGGCGACTTCCTACTTTATGAGCACGTTGGAGTTCTTTCTCTGCTCTGGTGCGGGCAGTCACTTGCCCCTATAGTGCTAGCCCACCTGTACAGTTCGCTCACCACAATGAGCCTAGGCGGACGCACGTGCGGGAGCTTGTTCTTGCTTCAGGTATGGATGGAGGCTCATTTAAAATTTGATTTAGCTGAAGCACAACCTACCCCCTCCAGAGTTTTCTTTCGGAGTTCAGTGCATTGCAGCAGGGCATGGTATGAGCCGGAGAATGAAATCAAGTGTGTGACTGCACACTTGAAGGGCAGAGATGCTTGGCGTGATCATTTGGCATACTTGGTGATGGAGGATTTCATTGTGAGCCGCTTTTCATGAGGACCATTGAGTTCATAACTCGAACCAGGGAGGACAAAGACTTGTGGCTGATCGGGGCTGACAAGATGGTGGTTTACCAGCCACATCGGTGCCATTGTCAGCTTGGAATCCCACGAGGGATTCCCGCTTCATCCAACTGCATGGATATGATTGTCACTGGGAAGAATGAGAAGCTGATGAAGAAGGTCATGAAGATTTGGTCAAGGTACACAATGAGCAACAAGGTGGGAATGGCAGTCTAGGAGAAACGGGAAGACATTTGGAAATATGAAGAATTCAATGATACCATTCGTCCCATTTCTTGTGATTTTTATATGGCCCGCAGGGCAAAATGATATATTTTCCCAATTCAATAAGTGTAACACAAAATTAGGTGAATAAAAAAGTTGTTTGCATTTGTGTTTTATGGCTTGAATTGTTTGAATTGTGTGATGAATGGAGTGAATGGGCCTCAAGGATGTTCAATGGAGTGTGCTGTGAGGACTGAGTGCGGAAGGGTTGGCGTCCACATCGATGGACGCTAAACCAGGTCAACGTCGACAAAGCTGGCCGTCGAGTTCAAACTTGACGTCCAGACATGGTCATTGATCATACTTCGAGGTCTGACACTGAAGAGACATTGGCGTCCATAGACTGGCCGTTAAGAGTATGTCAGCGGCCAAAGCGTGACCCCAGGAAAAGGTAAACGGCCACACCTTGACGTTAAACCAGAAAACTGCTTTTTTTTTTTTAACCGACGCCTTCTCCCAGCACCATTTCGTCTTCCCAAGCGCCGGGAGAGGCAAAACCCCACTCAGAGCCGAAACCTTCCCCTCCCTTCTTGATACTTCCACTAACCTTCTTCTTCTCTTAAACACTCCCCTGAACTGCAAACCGATCACTGCTAGACTCCGGACACTCCGAACACTCAAACGGCTCTGATGAGAACAAGGGGTAAGCGGACCATTCTCTGGGCTCGCCGTCAACCGGAGGAGGAAGAGGAGGAGATGGAAACGAGCATGGCGGAGGAAGAGGAAGAGGTGATGGCGGCGGGTGACGCACGGAGGCGGAGGATACCGCCGGAGATGATGGAGGAGGGGATGAGACGGAAGCGGAAGTACCCTGACAGTCCAAGGTAGGCCCCTAGAACCCTCAAAAACCCTCTTGGTGTGTGATTGTAAAAAGTGGAAAAGAGGGGAAAATAGGGGAGGCTCTGTCGGTTCAGATAGGAACTTGACGTCCACATCGGTGGACGTCGAGTTCCTGTTAACGTCCATCCCCTTGCCGTCCAACTGAACTTGACGGCAATGGGTTGGACGCCTACATAGGAACTAGACGGCCACACCCTGGACGCTGACTCTGTTTAGACGGTAGACCCCTTGCCGCCAACTTGGGATTAACAGCAATCGATGCTGATGTCAAGTTTTCTGTGTTTTTTGCAGGGTAAAGGCCGGATGAGGAGCAGGGTTACCTGGGACCTATGCTGGGCATGGTACAGGGTGCTTCCGGAGGCCCAACAAACCAGGATAGCGAGGATGGGGTTCGGTCACCTCTTGTCGGTGCGTCCATTCTACGTGGACGTACCATACCTAGAGGCGTTGAGGAAGAGGTGGGAGGAGGATTGCAAGGCATTCATCATGCCTTGGGGGCACATGATACCTACATTAGAGGATGTAGCGTATCTGACGGGACTGCCGGTTCAGGGAGAGCCGGTAGTGGGACAGGAGAGGAGTGACTACTACAATGACATCGTAGAGTTACTGGGGCCGGAGTTTGTGGCGGGTAGGAGGAGACCGATCCGGAGCATCCTGCTCGGATCATTGTCGGAGGCGGTAGGATTGAGAGGCAGGAGGAGAGGGCCTCTGGAGACTTTGGAGGAGTTCTATACCGGAGTACTGGGAGCCCTCGTCCTTGGCGACCGGAGCGAGGAGAGATCAGTCAAGATCTTCGTCGCCTATCTCTTCGGGTGACTTTTGTTCGCGATGCAGTCATCCCAGATGAACTGCAAGTTCGTGTTGCTGCTTCGAGACTTGGCGCAGGCAGGCAGATATGCATGGGGCACCGCAATGCTGGGGCATCTCTTCTCTCTTCTTCCCAGCAGCCCACGGCGTTCTCAGAGGACCGGGGGCTTCACCCCTTTCTTCAGGTACGCCAATTTTCTTTAATGATGATCATTGAACTTTAAATTGATTAAATTGCCTGACTGACAATCTTTTCCTTACTGCCTTGCAGATCTGGGGGTACACCCGCTTCCCTATGGGACGCGGGGTGCGGGCAGAGGGGCGCCAGACCATGGTGCCTCTCATGGCACGGTGGGAGGTAGCTCCCGACCCACGGGTGGCGGACAGGCACGCAGAGGACGTGCGGGTGGCGCTGGACCACTACCCTCACGACCAGGTATGAATTTCAACTAATTCTCCTTCTTTCCAATGGCTTTCAATTTCTACTTGCGATGTGACTGATCAATGTTCTCTATTTGCAGGTGGTGTGGACCCCATACGTGGGGGAGGTGGATGCTGCGCACCCAGCGGTGGCAGCAGATCGACCTTTGTTTGACCACCACCTCCTCTTGCTGTGCCTGGGGACATGCGAGGCCCTGTACACGGAGCTGGTGGTGAGGACGCTGGGCTGGCACCAGCCAGCTATTGAGGTACCCTCACTGGGTAGGGAGGGGCACTCGCGCCGATAGTTCTTCGCCGAGGACCAGGATTGGGGAACAGAGCATGGCAGCACCGTCGCTTATTGGCGCGAGGGTGGCGAGCAGGTCCCGAGACAGGCAGACCTCCAGGACAGCTCAGCCTACCTAGAGGATTACAGGAGGCGCTATGCTGGACGACTCCGGATAGACCGGCGAGCGGTAAGTGAATTTTATCTCTAAGCCTTTGTTACTTACCTTCATTTGATTCTAACCTTGAAGTGTGAATGGCAGATGCCGGAGTCGCAGGCCGTACGCCTCATGGAGGGATGACTGGCAGAGCAGGAGGTCGAGCTTGAGAGGCTCCGCGCAGAGGTCCGGACACTGGTAAGTAACATTTCTCAGTTCGAATTTGATCCAAATAGAAATTTATTTGACTTGATTACTGACCATAATATGTGAATGCAGAGGACAGAGCAATCGAGGGTGTGGGCGAGCCGCGATGCAGGGGCGAGCTCGTCCGCCCAGCCAGCCGGAGGGGACCTAGAGGTCTGCCTGCAGGAGGCCCTGGATAGGGTGAATGAGCGGATCCAGGAGCTCGAGGCCGAGGTAAGACACTGAACCGAACCTGAACACTTGTGATTTGATTTGATTTAACTTGACGTGTTTGCTTTTGTGTGCAGCGACAGGCAGGAGGAGTAGCGACCCTCCAGGCGCAGGTGGAGGCCCTGCGGCTGGATCTATCGAGGATGGAGGGTCGCATGACTACGTTTCGGGATAGCGCAAGGGATGCGGAGGCAGAGAAGATACGGGCCATCGAGGCCCAGGTGCAGGCTGTCGCGGATTTGGAGTTTTTGAAAAACTGGGTGCTGAAGAAGCGCCGGGAGCAGCAGCGACAGACTCAGCAGGAGGCGGCCGGGAGGATGGGGTCCGTGTTCGGGTCTCTTGACGACATCGTGTCATTGGGAGACCCGTCCGTCAGACGAGGAGCAGGAGCACGACCAGAGGCCTCCACTGCGACGAGACCTCGCGTCCTAGACAGGCGTCGGGAGAGGGAGGAGGAGGAGGTCAGCAGCTCGCGTAGGCCGAGGCCTAGCGAGGGTGAGAGGAGAGTGGAGTGACCTTTTGTACCACCAGGGGTATGCCCCTATTATGATATATACAAAACTTCTTCCTTAAAGTGGAATTTTGTGGACCTTTATCGTTTGAGCTCGAATGGTTTGCTTGTGTTCTTTGGTTCCTACATCCACAACACTTAGAAGAAAAAGGTTAGTGTAGATCTGTCTTTAGCCCCTTGCCTTAAAGATGTACCTTTCTTGAGATCTGGTCAAGGGGCTAATTTCTAATCAAAGATAAAACATAAGGAAAAATAAGGGAAAAAATAACTAAAGGGAAATATGCACATGCATTTTTTTGTATTTTTGTATTTTCTCAAATTTTTGGTTGTTTTTGATTTGGATGAAAAAATAAGGAAAATGTTAGTGTATATACATGTTACCAATAATGTTTTTGGATTTTTTTTTTTTTTTTTACTCTAAAATACATCTTCATCACATGTCAAAGCATAGGATCGGTGTGATCTGCTTAACCACAGAGGTCATGAATGAGGAGGATTGTGCATGAATTCCTTGATGTTGAAAATTGCCCCTAGCCTTCTTGATGTTTTCCACCACATAAGATCTTATACAGTCAAATTTGCCCCTAGAGGGAGGAATTTGGAAGAAATAAGTAGGAAGCCATGCAAGGATTTGGTTCAGACTACTTTCTGTTCCCAAACCAACACCTCATACTAAAGACTTGGTCAATAATCATTTGCAGGGGAATTTTTCTTCTTATTTGATTTCAGGGGTGGAGGTACGTACTTTTTGCTACCTCCTTGAATTGGTCAGCCTTTTCCTGGGTACGTACTTTTTGCTACCCTTTTTTGACCTTTTGGCTTTTCTTTTCCCCTTTGAGGCTTGATTTAGCATTCCGCCCCTTGTTTTTCTTGATTGCCCCTGTCTATGGTGACTTTGTCCTTTAGATGGGAATGGATGGTTCCCTACTCGTAGTTTGTCCCGTTTCCAGACGCGGCCGAGTGGGAGGAGAATAGGGAAAACATACTGACTGGATTAGACTATCCGAGTGTACTTGTCATTTTCCAACTAGAGGACAATATCTTAACATCGTGTGGTGTGTGAATAAATCCTTCCTCACTAATGACTGATTGGAAAAGTAGAGATTTAGACCCACACCTTAACAAGTGATGAATGACTGACTTGACGGACTGACTGACTGACTAAGGGTAGAATTTCTTGAGGCAGACTGCATTCCATGGATATGACAACTCCACCCCCTCGGCATCTACCAACCTATAAGCATTCCCTGAATATACTTCTTTGACAACGAACGGACCTTCCCAATTTTCTTGCAATTTGCTCCTGGGACCTGGTGCCTTTATGATTTTGCGCTTTAGGACCATCTCGCCCACTTCAAATTTCCTCTCAAGAACTCTTTTAGCTTAAAAACGTGCAATTCTCTGACGGTAGACTTGAGCATGGTCAGCCGCTATCATTCGCCTCTCATCTAAAAGTTCAAGTTGTGCCAACAAGGCCTCCCGACGTTAATCGGGGTCAAGTTCGGCGTCCAATTAAACTCTAAGTGAAGGGACGAAGATCTCATATGGGAGTATTGCATCTGATCCGTATGTCAAAACATAGGGGGTTTGCCCCGTAGGAGTTCGGATCGAGGTGCGATAAGCCCAGAGAGCTTCAACTAAGCGATCTGGCCAGTCAACATTGTTATGAGATTTGCAGGTTTTCTTTATAATTTTGATGAGAGTTTTATTAGTAGCTTCCGCTTGTCCATTACCTTGTGGGTAATAAGGGGATGAATGATGCAAGTTAATGCCATATTTACCACACATGTCGCGAAGCTCTTGCAAAGTGAATTGAGGTCCATTGTCGGTGACGATGTCCCGAGGCACGCCGAACCTTGCAAGGATGTTGCGCTTGATGAACTTGACCACTGTTGAAGCTTTGACCTCAATGAATGCTTCTGCTTCAGCCCACTTTGTGAAGTATTCCGTGGCGGTCAGGATGAAGGACTTCTTACGGATTTGTCCGGTTCTATCTGCGAGAGGACCGACCACGTCAAACGCCTACATGGCGAAAGGCCATGGAGCGATGAGAGGGTGAAGAGAAGAAGAAGCAGCATGAATTTTGTCACCATGCAATTGGCATTTAGCACAGTGACGGACAAAATGACGACAATCTTCTTCCATGGTAGGCCAATAATAGTGTCTTAGCAACTTTTGGGCAATTGCACTACCATTAACATGGCCACCACATTCACTAGAGTGAGCGGCTTCAACAACATTTTGAGACTCGAATTCATCGAGGCAACGAAGATAGACTCCACTGAGAGATTTCTTGTATAGAATGCCACCTATGATCTTGTAACACTCCGAGACTCAGCGAATGGCCCGTCTATCGATAGAGGTGGCATAATCGTGGAAAGATCCATCTTTGAGAAAGTTTTCGATGTCAAAATACCAGGGATGGCCATCTTCGAGGTCGATTTCTGGCTCTTTCGAGAGCGCATGGACCCAAAGGGAAGGAGACTTGAGTTGAGTGAACCAAGGGTCAGCATGGGAAGGGACTCTCAACCTTTGAACGGAGATGGTTTCAGACGATTTTCCCAAAGGAATAGGAATGGAAGAAGCTAGGGAAGCAAGCGAATCTGCTAGAATGTTCTGAGCCCTAGGTGTGTGCACTAGTGTGAGCTTCCTAAACTGCCAGACTACTTTTCCTACCAACTCTTGGTATGGTTTCAACTTGGGGTTCCGAGTCTGGTACTTGCTAAGGGATTGCCGGAGTATCAACTGCGAATCACCAATTATCCTTAATTCCTTAACTCCAAGCAACAACGCCATTTTCAGCCCAACTAAGAGCGCCTCATATTCGGCCACATTGTTCGTGGCTCGGAAGGTTAATTGGTAGGCGTGCGGAATGACTACCTCTTTCGGTGAAAGGAGGATTGCCCCTATTCCACACCCTTTGGAATTGAGGGCCCTATCGAAGTAAAGCACCCACGAAGGTTCACCATCAATAATGGCTCCTAACTCTTCATCAGGAAAGCTTTCATCAACGGGAGAGCATGAAGGTAAGGGGTGGTGGGCCAAATGATCAGCTATAGCATGCCCCTTGATTGACTTTTGGTTAACATAGGCGATATCAAATTGATTGAGGAAACTCTGCCACCTCATTAACCGATCAGTCAGGATGGGCTTCTCAAGCAAGTACCGAATTGGGTCCATGCACGTCAGAAGTTTCACTTCATGAGCCAAAAATAGTGCTTTAACTTTTGGGCAACCCAGACGACGGCCGCACATGTTCTTTCCATGGCGGTGTACTTCTTTTCAGCTTCATTGAATAACTTGGATAAATAGTACACCACTCTCTCCTTCTTCTCGTCATCATATTGGGCCAAAACTGCTCCAGTTGAATCTTCAGTGGTTGACACATAGAGCAATAAAGGCCAACCCGAAACTGGAGGAGCGAGAACAGGGGGATTGAACAGATAACTCTTCAATTCATCAAAGGCCTTTTGACATTTATCGTTCCAATCAAACTTAGCCTCTCCTTTAAGCATCTCATAGAAGGGCTTACAACGGATTGAATGCTGGGAGATAAATCTCCTAATGAATTGAAGTCTACCAATCAGCCCTCTAACTTCCTTGATATTCCTAGGAGGAGGCATATTGATTATTGCTTTGGCCTTGTTAGGATCAATTTCAATTCCCCGCTTGCTGACTATGAACCCCAGCAACTTCCCCGAGGAAACACCAAAGACACACTTCTTGGGGTTCATTTTGAGGTTATGTTCTCTAGACCGTTGGAGAACTGCCCGGAGGACTTCGGCATGGCCATGTCGAGTCTTTGATTTAACCAAGACATCATCTACATAGACTTCCATGTGCACATGCATCATGTCATGAAAAATTGCCATCATAGCCCTTTGATAAGTTGCTCACGCATTCTTCAATCCGAAGGGCATGACGACGTAACAGTAAGTCCCCCAAGGCATTGTAAATGAAGTTTTCTCCTGGTCTTCCTCTGCCAGACGGATCTGGTTATACCCAGAGAAACCATCCATAAAAGACAACATCTCAAAGCCAGCAATATTGTCCACTAGGACATCTATGTGTGGGAGAGGGAAATCATCCTTTGGGCAGACACGATTAAGGTCACGGAAATCTATACAGATCCTAACCTTACCGTCCTTCTTCATCACCGGGACGATATTAGCTACCCATTGTGGATATAGCACAACTCTAATGAATTTAGCTTTGTGCAACTTGTCAATCTCCTCTTTGATCTTTAGTGCATGTTTAGGATGTAGCCTTCTCAGTTTTTGTTTGACAGCTTGCGCGTCGGCTTTTAAGACTAACCGGTGCTCGACCAAAGAGGTGTCGAGTCCCGGCATGTCTTCGTAGGACGAAGCAAAGCCGTCGAGAATTCTTTAAGAATAACTACCAGAGCTTCTTCTTCTTTAACACTCAAGTTGGCACTAATTAACACTATCTTCGGGATTCTTCAGTACCAAGATTGACTTCTTTGGTAGGCTCGTCGGCAGCCATGGTTGGCTCGTCGAACCTCTTTGTGCCATCCACATAGGAGCTCATTGGGTCCTCTTCTTCCAACCCAGGATCTCCCAGCTCACTCTTCTCATCAAAATCTAGCAGATAAACTCCTAAACCATCGTCTAAAGAGTCGCCTTCTTCAAAATATTATTCAATAAGGGCGGGCTCCTCAAGAAATTCTGGGACTAGACTTAACTTGGCACACCTCTCAGCCAAGGCCATGACATAACGGGCAGGAACTTGCCTACCCTTCTCTTTACGCACGCATGGCTGAGAGGATCTAGACTCTTCTAATCCTAAACCTAACTCTAGACTAGACCCTTGACCCGACTCTAATTCAAAATCTAGACCACTATTTACAAGACTGCTATGTACAAAACTATGTACAGGGGAGGTGCCCACAGGAGGGCGAGAAAGGGGGTTTAGGCTAGAAACCGTCGGCCCCTGGCCGAGCAGAAGAGGTTCCACAGAGGAAGGGTGCTCAATGGTGACCTCGCATTTCCAATTTTCAAAATTGGCATTTTTTTTTGGGAATCAAGGACAAGAACCATGAGTTGCTGACTCAAGGTGGCCTCGACCGGCCAGGTGAGGGATGGAGGAAGAACAGGGGGAGAAATATGGGAATTAGAGATGGATGGATGAACTGAATCGTGTGGCAGGCACACGGAAATAGAAGGAGATGGATATGAGGGTGGCCGAGATGACGGAGATGATGGATTGGACCCGAAGAGTGAGAGGAGGCCATAGTCTTCAGAAAGGTCTTCTATTTGGGCATCCTCTTCTTCTTCTTCTTCATCCTCACTCTCAGAGCCAGCCAGTTCTTCTATTAAAGGCTCCCTAGTTCCCAGCTGGGTTGGCCCTTGAACAAAGTGCTCCTTCAGAGTCCAGGTAAGAGGTTGATAGGGTATGAATGGATTTGAATGGACAGGGTCTGGGCGGAATCCTAGACCGGCCTTATCTAACAACCTCCTAATTGCTTGGACATTATGGATCTCTCCTCGCTTGTCCTTACCTAACCCAAGGCCATGAACATAGCCGATATTAGCCATCACTTCCCAACCCTTTCCAGGGGGACATGGGACATGGGGTTCTTCAACTGACTGGGGAGGTTGGTTAAGGTCATAGGGTAAGGGGAAGTCAAAGAGAGACATGACTGGTTTCTTCCCCTTATCTGGAATGAAGAGGTGTGGCATCTGCTCCGTGGCGATAGCATTAAGGGTCTCCAAGGTGGGAATACTCTTGATTTTGATGACCCGCCCATTGAAAGGGAATTTGAAGCATTGGTGGGCGGTGGAAGGGACCCCTAGAGTCTGCTCTAGCCAGGGACGACCAAGAATGGCCTTGTAGGCCGGAACGACATCAAGGACTAGAAACTCGGTAGACATGGTGACAGGTCTGATTCCCAATTTAAGAGTAATCTTGCCTTTGGCAACCCTTTTGGAGTTGTCATAGGCGGCGATGGTAGAGCAGCTCTTCTCCAGATTCTCTTCCCCTAAAACCAATTGCTTAAGGGTCTTCATCGGACAGACATTAATAGATGCTCCGGTGTCGATGAGGGTGGAGTCCACCGAAACCTCGTTGAGATTAACGGTGAGACAGAGAGGAAGCGAACGACACTCGGGGGTGGCAAGATCTTTGTCCGAGAACGAGATTGAGGGTCCTTGGGTGAGGGAGAGAATGGCGTTGGTGACCCCGCTAGGAGGGAGGTCATCATTGACCATGATCTTTTGGAGAAACTGGAGGAGGGTGGATTGATGAGACGGCGACCTCCGAATCAATTCTAAAATAGACACCCTTACGGGTGTCTTATCCAGATGCTACAAAATATCATATTCGGTGCCGGCCGAGGGTGGAGGTCCATTATCCTCCTCATCTTGGGATGGCCGCGGAGGTGGAGGAACAATTCGGTTCCTAAGCGTGACATGAACGGTTTCCTGGGACATAGGGAGGATGAGCTGGAGGGGTTTGACAAATGACTCACAGGAAGATGGAGTAAGGATGGTGGGGTAAGCATCCTGAGGAGGTCGGATGAGCACTAAGGTTTCTCCTCTAGGATGGTATCTACTGACGTAGAGGGCTCCTGAGACTCTGCAACAGGGCATGGGTACCATTCCTCAAAGCCTTCTACCCCCCACTGTTGCTCTCTCCTCACAACCCGGGGCCCTAAATGTATCATGGTATGCACATTCTCTCGGGTTTTGGAGGAGGAGGGATTGCTGCTTTGGTGGTTGGGGAGAGGATTAGTGAAAATACCAAGATCCTTTTGGTGTACCTAGACTTGGCTATGGCCACCTTAACATCATCCCAGTTGACTCTACCTTGGTCGTTCATGTCATAGACCCAGTCATGAAAGGTAAAGCAATTGGTGATGTCGTGACTATGGTTCCGATGATAAGGACAATATCTGGAGGTATCGACCCTCGGATTGGTGCTTTCCCTTTGCGGGGGAAGCTGGATGGCATCACATGACATGAAGGCAAAGAAGATGTCTTCAAGGGTCTCAAGGAGAGGAGGATAATGGGACCTCTTAGGACCAGGCCGGGTGTAGCCAGCAGGAGGGGGAACTGCAGAGTATGTTTTGGAAGGGTGTGACGGGAACTGATGGGGGTTGGAAGGAGTGGACGTAGGATTGGAGGGCTTGTTCGGAGGCCTCAACGGTTGACTACAAGCACTGACGGACTCATTGACGGTCACCCCCTCAGTGGTAGGTGCCGCGGAAGCCTTACGTCCCTTGGGCTTCCCTTCGAAGAAATGCGGGAGAGAGGAGTCCTTGATTTGATTCTGAACCACCCTTGCCCAATTGTAAAGATGTGCGAAGGAAGGGAACTCGCTGAGCATAAGGATAGATCGAAGCAAAGGGGTGGTATTGGTAACTAACATGGTTATGGCTTGGGACTCCGGGATGGGTATATCGGCTCTTGAAGCCATAGATCTCCATCGGATAGCATAAGTAACAAAGTCTTCATCCGGCTTCATCTTCTCTGCCACCAAGTCAGGGAGTGTAGGGACTTGAGTGGTCATGTATGAGAAATGCGAGATGAATTGCTCGGAGACAATGTCAAAATTAACGAGATCTGATGTGGGTAAGGAGGTGAACCACCTCAAAGCTTCCCCTTCTAACGACTGTTGGAAGAGGTGAACTAAGAGGACCCGATCGTATAGCCACCGATGGGAATCCATGGTAAAGCCAGCAAGGTGGAATTGAGGGTCAGAGGTCCCATCATACTTGCGGTATTTCGGAGCCTTAAAACCCAGAGGAAAGTGAGCATTAGGGAGCTTGCAGTAGCTCTGGAGGGAATGAGGCTTGGAGAGGGATAGAGACTCAGCCAAGAGTCTTTTAACAAGACCTTCCACCTCAGACCGAGGGATGGATTCAGATTGAGCGAGAGGAGTAGTTTGAACATGGGACGGGTGGATGGATGGGGGAGTTGGGGTAGAAATAGGTAAAGGAGTGGGATGAATAGGAGCGGAGATAGGGATAGGGGAGATAGGAATCCGGGAAGGGGTGAGAGGCCTAGGAGCGGGACTAGATGAGGAAGCATGGAAAGGAGAAGGGGATGGAGGGGAAGGAGAGGTTGCTGCCCTGATGGTATGCTTAGAAAGCATAGAAATGATGTCCTCGGGTGAATAACAGGAGAAGAGTTTGGAGAATTCGGGGTCTTCTTGAGTATTTGGGCATAGGTGGGGTTGGCTCTCAAACTCACACTATCCTCATTGTCATCTTGAGAAGAAGATTGAGCCGACTCTTCGGGCTGAATATCAGTGTTAATCATACCGACAATTTCATCATTGATGTTATCATCATATTCAAATGCCGGTTTATTGGACATGTTGACAGGGTCCAACCAAGAGTCCATTAACAAACAGAACCTACTGATTTTAAAGTGGTTTAGCTGATCAATTACACTGTTATGTGCAGAAAGTGGATTTCTACCAAGCAATGTTATCAAACAACGTCCCCAAAGTTTTAAAGATTAAGGTTGTGTATTAACTTGACTGTACTTGGCCGGTTCTTTCAAATCTTACTCAAACCCGGATGAGTAGGTGAACTAAACAGGAAGGTGTAAGGTCCTCCTGCCCCGTACCGTGAGGGAATCCATGGAATTTAGGGACTTACAGAGTTTTCTTTGGAACCAACCTGATTTACTCGAGAGGGAATCCCTGAGTAAAAGGCTGTAGACCAAAGAAGGGCTGTCCTAAAATGTGAGGGGAGGCTAGAACAGATGAGAGGAAGGAACCCCCATGACTGAGGACTGTTAGAAATAAACAGGAAGCAAACATAAAGAAAAATCAGATCAAAACAGTGAAAACAGAAGTTTCTATGAAGTAAACGACATGAAGATGGGCGCTCAGTTCATTAGAAACAGATTGATGGCATGATCGACGGACGCTAAGCAATGTAAACGACTACCTATGTGGACGTTGAAAGGAACTAAACGGCAGGAAATCATGACGCTTACCTGGGTCGACAGCAGACTCGAGTGCCGTTTACCTGGATGAAGAGTGAAACTGTGGCAGCACTGTAGTCCTACCGTGATCGCCAGAAGAGAGACTGTGGACGATCCGTTCCCCTCTCGGCACCCCGGTGACTGTCGGGGATGTCCTTCGGAGGCTGACGAATGTAGCCGATCCCTCGGTGGCGATAGACGGGATGAAGGTTGACTTCATTGACCCCTTTTTTTGACTGAGTTGACTGGGGAGAGAACAAAGAAAACCAGCAGAGAAAGTGGAGAGATGTGATCGCCAGGGCCTTACCTGTGCCCAAGGAAGTATGACGGTCGCGTTGGTGAAGCTGCCTCGCATGGCGGATGGAGATTGGGGGCTTCGACTTCTCGTCCTTCGGCCGGCATAAAGAAGAGAGCTCCACGGTCTTCTTCACAGTGTTCCTGCCATATACAAAGCTCTATTAGACTTAAATGCAGTGTAGTAAATGTTCAAAACGAAAAGAGAAAAGCCCAAAAGGCGAGTCCCGTACCGGTTGCGAACTTGAGAAGAGGGGTGGCCAAGTGTTATGACCACCCTTCTTCCCTCCGTTTTTGGTTGGGAAACCCCTTTCTAGGTGTATAGGAAGGTTCCCTACATGCCTAGAGTGAATGGGAAAGTGTGTGTGGCATGCAAATAACTAAAGAGCAAATAAGGAAAGAGAGAGGGTGGAAGGTGTAGATCCTCGTTTGATGGCGTTGCAGCTCCTTGCAGGGCTCCTCCATCGGGAAGAAGCCTCCTAGACGTCCCAATGTGTGAGAGGAAGAATAGTTGGAGTTGTGGAGGGTTGAGTGCAATTTCTGTCTCCTCTCTCAAAGCTTCAGCATGTGGACGTCGAGCCTCTCCCCTCTGGTTCAGAGAGCTCAAGGGAGTGTTATATAGACAGTGGAGCTCGGGGTTAGAGTGCCTAGGATGCTAAGTGTGAAGAAGCACACTTGTACACATGGCAATCCAAGTATAAATGCTCCAACCAATGGGGAGAGGCCAAATAGGATTTTTACTAGGTCAAGGGGGTGCCAAGGTGGCCCATATGCCCGTTGGGAACGGCCCCATGCGGTGCATGGGCGAGAGAAAGACGCAAGTGGGCTATATTCTCGGGTTGTTGCCAGACCAGGTGAACTAGGTTAACGTCCAGCGATCCTGCTGCCAACCGCATGCAGACGTCCAGGGATGTGGACGTCGGTATGGGTCAACGTCCAGGGGGCTTGCCGCCAACCAGTAGTCGGCGGCCATCGATGTTGCCGTCTACATGGCATCTGAGGCAGGTCAACAAACAGTCAACGAGCCTTATTGGGCCATAGAACCACGCGGGGATGGGTCAAATCTTGCATCTACAATGGGGACTCCATGTAATCTCACAATTTCCTTCACATATAAGGCTGCAAGCACATCAACACTCTAGGTGCTCTTAATGTCAAGGAAATGTGCAGACTTAGTCAAACGGCCCACAATGACCCAGATAGCATCAAGTCCACCACGAGTTCAGGGTAAACATGATGAAATCCATGCCAATACTTTCCCACTTCCACTCGGGTATGTCCAGGGGTCTGAGTACACCCGCAGGACGACGATGTTCAACTTTACCTGTTGGCATGTGAGGCAGCGCGCGACATGCTCAACCACCTCACGCTTCATGTTTGGCCACCAAAATGACCTTTTCATGTCCTGGTACATCTTGGTTGCGCCGGGGTGAATGGTATGCTTGGTCTTGTGGGCTTCATCCATTAGCTTTCTCTTCAGCTCCTCATTGTCAGGCACGCATGTCCTGGCTTGGAATATTATTCTTCCATCGTCAGTGATGGAGAAATCCGGCTTGTCATCTATGGTCTCCCTGACTCTGACTAGGAATGGATCATTAGCCCACTACTCTCTGATCTTGACAAAAATGTTAGGTTGTGCCCTAAGGTTGGCCACTATCATCTTATCACTTCTTTGCTCAATATTTAGATCCAGACTAGCGAACTATTCTAACAATTTCATCTCACCCATGACTAAACATGATAATGACGCTACTGGATTCCTACTGAGTGCATCAGCTACTGCATTACCTTTGCCTGGGTGATATTGGATATTGAAATCAAAGTCCTTCAGATACTCCAGCCATCTCTGTTGTCGCATATTAGGTCCCCTCTGGAAAATAAATACTTCAACTCTTGTGGTCGAGTAGACAATGAATTGCTCTCCATACAGGTAATGCCTCTAGATATTTAGCGCAAATACCACAGCAGCTAATTCTAAGTCATGGACTAGATAATTGTGTGGCTTCAACTACCTTGATGAATATGCTATCACTTTCTCATTCTGCATTAACACGCAGCCTAGACCGATTCCAGATGCATCAGTATAGACTGAGAGTCCTTCGCCCTCGACTGGTAACGCGAGGATAGGTGCAGAGGTCAAACATTGCTTCAGTGTCTGGAAGTTCTTCTCGCAATCCTTGCTCCATACATAGGATTTCTCTTTCCGCGTAAGGCGCGTAAGAGGTACAGCTATCTTGGAGAAGTCTTTGATGAACCGTCTGTAATAACCAGCCAGTCCAAGAAAACTTCTGATCTTGGTAACATTATTCAGTCTCTCCCAATTTAGCATAGCTTCAACCTTGGAAGGATCGACAGCGATACCATCCCTGGATATAACATGGCCTAGGAATGATACTCCTCGAGCCAGAATTCACACTTGCTCAATTTGGCGTAGAGTTTGTTGTCCTGCAATATTGCTGAGCGATCCTCAGATGCTTCTCATGATCTTCTTTGGTCTTGGATTATATGAGATATCATCAATGAATACCACGACGAATTTTCGAGGTAGGGCCGATATATGCTGTTCATCAATTACATAAGCTGCAGGAGCATTGGTTAGTCCAAAAGGAATGACTACAAATTCATAATGACCATACCTGCTCCTGAAAGCTGTCTTGTAGATGTCCACATCTTTAATCCTCATCTGATGATATCCCGATCTAAGGTCAATCTTAGAAAAGTATTTAGCTCCTGATATCTGATCGAATAACTTATCAACACGTGGCAGGGGGTACTTGTTCTTGATAGTGAGATTATTCAACTGCCTGTAGTCGATGCATAATCTCATGGATCCGTCCTTCTTCTTGACGAACAGCACTGGTGCTCCCCAAGAAGAATACTTGGTCAGATAAAACCCTTTTCCAGAAACTCCATCAATTGTTCCTTCAACTCTTTTAATTCTGCGAGGGACATCCTGTAGGGTTGGCGTGATACCGGTGCCGCTCCAGGTATGAGATCAATTGAGAAATTTACATCTCTTTCAAGTGGAATGCCTGGCAGCTCATCGGGAAATACATCGGGATATTCTTGCACTATATGTAGTCTGATATCTTAGTTGCTTTCTTTTCAACCACAATTGTGGCAAGAAATGCCACACAACCCTTTCTTATCATGTTCTGTGCCTTAATAGCAGAGACGAGAGATAAGTGCCTCTTGTGTCTACGTCCCGTGAAGGTCAATTTAGGGAATTCACTAAAGGAAATTTTCCCTCTTCCACAATCCATGATAGCCCCATACATGGATAGCCAATCGGCTCCCAGAATAACATCAAAGCCCTCCATGGGCATATAGATCAGGTCTGCTCTAAGATTGAGTTCACCAATCCTTACATCAACTAATGGAAAATATTTATTCAATTGAGCCTTTTCTCCTAGTGGTGTTGTGACAGGTAGTTCAAATTCCATAGATGCAGGTTTTTCGGTTAATGTATCAGCAATTGCTTGTGATATAAATGAATGTGTTGCACCAGTGTCAAACAAAACAAATGCTGATTGAGAAAAGACCGGTAGAGTACCTTCAACGACTCCACCCTCCTCGGTGGTTTCCACCTCTTGCAAGGCCTACAGTTGGCCGGGCTTCCTCTGTCTCGCAGGACTCTTCTCATTCTCTTTCAGCAGAGGGCAGTCAGGTATACGGTGGTCTCGACTACCACAACGAAGGCATGCGCCTACCTTCCTCCAACACTCCTCTATAGTGTGACCCAGCTTGTCACAGTGCTTGCATCTAGGCTTGTTGTTTGGAGCAGTAGGGGTGGGACTTTGGGCTTCCGCTCCTGGCTTGGCCCGTTAGTGATACTTAACGGCCTTTTCTTTCCATTAGTGGGCTTGCTCGGTGCTCCGGATGTCTACTCCTTCTTTACCATTCTACCTTTGATGCGTTCGGTGAGTTCGGTCGCATCCTCCAGACATTGTGCTTTCTTGACCATCTCCGGATAAGTCTGAATATCAAATGGTGCCAGTTGTGTGATATAAGCGGGTCTGAGCCCGTTGAGGAATCTCTTCACCTTCATCCTCTCAGTGTTCACCAGATGATTGGCATATCGTGCCAACCTAGAGAACTGAGCTTCATACTCAGCAATAGTAAGGCTCCTCTGCTTTAGTGCTGCGAACTCAGCGGCTTTCCTTTCTTGGATCCGTTCAAAAAATAGTTGGAGTTGAAGTGTTCCTTGAACTCTTTCCATGTGAATTGTGCATCTGCCCTTGTTGCCTCAATGAACTCCCACCACGCACGGGTGTCCCTGTCTAGCTGGAATGTCGCTAACAGAAGTTTGTCACCATCTGCGCATTGCATAACGTGGAAGATACGCTCTATCTCCTTGATCCAGTTCTTGGCCTCATCAGGATCAGTAGACCCACTAAATCGAGGTGGGTTCAGATTGCGGAAGTTCTGATGTAACTCTCCAACTCGTCGGTTATTGTTGTTATTAGCTCCAGCAGCCTAGAGTAATACTTGAGTAAGCTGTTGGATTGTGTGTTGCATGTCACGGAGTTGAGCACGCTCCGTTGCCATTGCTAGTATTTAAGTTCCTTCAAAAGAGAATTTAAATGTGAGTCATTGAGTTTGCACTAAGTTTGTGCGTGTGTGAGTTAATTTTTATCTTATTACCCTTGGTTCTACCCATCTCACATAGGTACAGAATTTAGACTCTAAGTCAAGACAGGTCAAACCTAGATCATCCTATACTTAAGAATAATCTAAGCTCTAGTACCACAAAACTGTAATGCCCCGACGTGGAATATCGGAGTGATATTATAGTTATTAAATAGTACAAAGCGAGAATAAATGACAAACCATCGCACAATTGGAAATAATATCAAATAACTTCAATTTCATTAATAATCCATCAACTAACTATTACATCAATCCATTAGAGCCATAACTAGGGCCCAAAGTACTTATTCAAATTCAAACTAATGCATACTGACTGATTGACTACTAAACTAACTAAATACTACGCCATGATAGCTGATCGGGTCACTCTTGAGCAACATCCTCATCAGTCCCATCCTCGTGAGTGTGGTCATATCCATCCAACTCACCTGAACTCATGAAATAAACACGCAGGATGAGCGAATAACGCCCAATAGGACTTAATATCTCATGAGAACAAGCATGCTTTAAATAATTAATGTCTTAAATGGCAGGATAACGAAGGAGTATAGTCATGTAGAGCAAGTAACGATAGCAAGAGAGCAATAGCACTGGTATAGTGAAAATATCACAACGATAACGATAACAGAATAGCCATGTAACGATAATAGCACTTGTATAGCACTTGAATAGATAGCACTTTGATTGTCAACAATTAATTGTTATAGTATTAAATGGCACTGATGCATGTCATACACATCCTGATCATGTAACCCTTGCAAGGAAATAGCACTCTTCGGGAGCTCTCCCCAGGACCAGACGGGCCCTATTGCACTGGCATACAGCACTTGTTTGTTATTCTTGACAATCAATTGTATGGCCAAATAGAGTACCAAGAAGAGATGAGAGTAATAGATGAACTAGATGAGAGTACAGAGTGAAAGTGAACAGATGAGAGTAACGAGAAAGTAGATGAGATAAGGGTATAATCGTAAAACAACGTTAAACCATGATAGTAACAGTTGCACAGCACCAGATCGGGTATCGACAGTCTAGTAGAAGTCACATCTGCCCACTAGTCGTGCTATGAACACAGACTAAATGGTCCGATGTGATCACAAGGTAAGAAGGAAACACTAAGGCCGTTTGGATCGTACTGATCCCTAGGGGTGTAATAGGTTTTAAGGGTACAACCAGCTCATTGGCTAAGGACGTGCGTCAAAGCCAAGAAGACTTACGGAGGCCTTGACAAGGAGTCCCTGGTCCAGTCAAGAGTCTTCCCGGTGGAGAGGTGGTCCATGCCAAGAGAGTGTAGAAAACTAGGGTCTATCATGCCTCGAGTGCTCGAAGGCCGAGGGAAACGGTAATGGTGTATAAAAATGCGCGAGTAAAACGAATACATGTGTAATTATTTAAATAGGGAATTTAGTAATTTGTTTCGCTAAATTACAAGATACATTATTGTGTATTTAATAGGGTTTCATGGCAAACATGATTGTTAAGTGTGTGCAAGTGTAAGAAATCAAGAGAGCATAATGGATTGTGCACATAGCTTTTAAATTAATTAGATTTATATAATTATTACCCATTAATAATTATTCAGATCGAATTAAGCATAACAGTGTTTAATTGAGGCTAATCAATGGCTAAATAGCAATTAGAGCAAGGGTATATAAGCAATTTTAGGTTCTGGCTATATTTCTGAGAACGCGATGGGGGTGCCTGTCGCGACTTCAAGTCGCGACGGGGCGGTCTGGCACGACAGTCAAACCGGCCGGCCTGGCCTAGTTCGGGGGTGAGAACGTGACGGCGCGAGCCGTCGCGTTCAGATCGCGACGCCGTCGCGACTTCAGAGCTGCGGCCCGACCGAGAAAAGGAGTTTTTCCCTTTTTGGAGTTTGGTCCTTCCCTCCCATGCATGACACTGAGCTCTTCTAAATCCATATAAAATCACACGATATTTCAAAAATCATGAAACTACTTTTAAACGAAAGTAGATACATAGATCTACCAACATACATGAGTAATTAGATAACAGACAAGGTTTGTGCATGCTTTAACAAGGTTACTTTTCGATGACCAAATCATGCAAAGTTTATGGAAAATGATTTAATTCGCAACGAATACACGATAGAAATTGGGGAAATAGGGGCTTTTGAAAGCTAGTATTAAGTAGTATTTACGAGAATAATTTCACAGCATGAGATCGAGTACAAGCATGGATTGAAAATAATATTCAGGGTTCAGGTACAGGATAGTGATAGGGTTTTGAACATTTAATTCGCCCTCTTGGATGAACGAAAAGAGCGAAACTAGAGGGCTTTCAAAGAGGATCATGAAGGCTACCTAGGGTTAAAGATTCATAAGTTTAGCTTGAAAGATTGCCTACATTTGCTTGTTGTAAGAAGAACTAGGGTTTATGACGAACTAAGAAGACGAAAATCCAAGCTCCAAGCCCTTCTCCTCCAAGCTCCTACGTCCAAATCGCCTCCTCTCCGTCCTCCAGAGTCTCAGCACGCAAATGAGGGTTGATAGGATTATGATGTATTTGGTTGCTAATAGAGTCCAAGGTTTCCAAAACTCTTCCTTTCCTATTAAATTTCGAATTTCCTTCTTTATCTCCTTCTCCCTTTGCCATTATCTCCTAATTTGGATCGGAAAGAGAGCCAATATCGTGGGTAAAGGGTTAGGGTAAGTCTAGGACTTTTTCTTTGGATATTTATGACTTATTTAATATTTATCTTACCCATTTTATAATTACTATTATTTTAAATACGAATTTTACTTAATGAACACCCATCCTATAATGGGCTCTTCATAATTGGGCCCATTCTTTTATGTTTAGGCTATTAATATCTCCCATTACTAATTTAGATTAATGGGTTATGGTTTAATTCCCTTAAATTCTATTTATGATCTCTTTATTCCAATTAAATCTTTTTATTTCATTTATTTAATAAAAATTTTTATTTTATTTAGATTTAAAAATCAAGGGTACTACAATCTACCTTCATTGTAGTAGGCGGGTCATTTGGCCAGGAGTGTTGGCGAAAAGCTAGTGCATGTCTACGTTGTGGCAATTTGGCGCATCATTTGCAAGACTACCCTCTTCTAAATGAATCATCTACTAGTGCAAAAGACCTGAACCCTATGACAAGAGAGAAGTGACTCAACGGTGGTAAAGGAAAAATAAAGAATAAGAAGAATGACAGGCGATTAGCCCTTAGTCCCAAAGGTCGATGCAACCACTGTAAGAAGACGAGCCACATGTTGGAGGATTGCTGGAAGAATCAAGAAAAATGTTTACGATGTGGCAGCCCAAACCACATGATTAGAAAATGCCCACAAAGGAGGACGAACGTCAGAAGAATCAAAACATCAAGATACACATGAAGCTTTGGCACAACCCACTCTAAAGACGAAGTAGGAACCATAGAAGGTGGCTCTAAACTCGCCCTGATTAATACCTTTTAGTATAAAATGATGATTCATATTTAACCGAAGGAGTTATGGAATTTAGGGACCAAATTCTTTTTAAAAGGGGGGAGGGGATGTAATTAAGACCCCAGTAATTTAAAAACAAGATAAATGAAAAAAAGTAAATAAATAAATAATCAAATTAAAAATAGAAGTTAAAAGTAATACAATAATAAGAATACTATTGAATTGACAATACCCATAAATTTCTAAATAAAAAGGGGCAATTCCCGTACATTAAAAACCGCTATTATAAATTCATAAACTTAATTTCATGAATAAAGGTGAATAAATTAAACCATTAAGCGTAAGCAAGTGATGAGCTCAATAATGGGCCACACTAGGATACTTAGGCCAAAAAAGGAGTTTTGAATGCTATCATAAAGGAAAATATTATAAAATTCGTAACTTCATAATTCTCTAATTAAAAGGGGTAATCTCCATAAATTAAAACCCATTAAGTGAAATAAGTATATTAATTGTATAATTGGTCCATACATGAGTTATTGGGCCAAAAAAATAGAGTCCAATTGTTAGATTAGAAATAAATAGGTCAAAATTCGTAACTAAATTATTGGTAAATTAAAAAGGGGCAAGAAAATCTTTTACAACTCATGTAATTATCTAATAAAGAGTCCTAACCCTAGTCTAACCTAATAGCCATGAAATCTAGCCCTATCTTAATCTAAAAAAGAGAATTAGATGAGAGGAAATTAAGATAAATATAGAAACTTGAATTTAAAAGAGTTTAAAATGACATAATACTATAAAATTCGTAACTCCGTTACTCCCTAATTAAAAAGGTTCAGGTAAATCACTATTATGACTCATATATATATATATTATATATATCTAAAATAGAGTCATAACCCAACCCTAACTTGCTAGCCACGAAATTGGAGTCTTATCTGAACACAAATAGGATGATTTATACTAGGAAAGGCTACATAAACATGGAAAATTTGGAGTTGGACGAAAGTTAGAGTTGCATTAGGATATAACAACGCAATACCTCTAAATAAACCCCTCGAACCTGTTTGGATCGGATATTCGGTAATGGTCAAGCTAGAAGGGGGGTTGAATAGATTTGCAGCGGAAACTTAAGCAATTTAAAAATTACTTTGTATTAAAAGATCTACTCAATCAAAACCCCTTTGATCTGATTCAACATGTGTGAATAAATCAATAAGTAGTGTGTAGGCGAAATCCCTATGCATGCATCTAGCGCAACACAATGCAAACCACAAGTCAAACCACAGTGCACAAGGGATTTTTAGGTGGTTCGGAGATCACACCACGTGACTCCTACGTCCACCCCCCACACTGTGAGGACACACTACTCAAGAACTGAGTACACACACACACACATGAGCACAACGGCTTAACCACACACACACACACGCTAGATCAATTCCAGAATAGATCAGATCCTCTAGCCTTGATCTGACCAAGACACCACACACTATGATCTGTACACAACCCTTGTACAGATCACAAACCACACACACTTCCACAAACACCACGTACTGACCTCCAATCAGTATACACACACACAGATATATGAAGGTAGAAAGAAAGAAGAGTTCTGAGTTGTAGAACAAATCCGGAGATGAAGAACTCTTCGTGTGGTCATCCAGAAGAACTCCAAGCTTCGTGTTGATGATGATCAGACGATGTAGACGAAGCTTGATTCGTGGACAAACTGACTTCAACTCCTCTCGAGAGATGGATCTTCCTTGAGCAGAACAGAGAGTTGAAGCAGAGCAGCAGGAAGAAGCCTTCTTCTTGACCTTTTCTTAGGGTATTGGTATGGTGGCTTCTTGCTGCGAAAATAGCCTCATATGATCCATATATAGTGGTGTCAAGCATAGAGAGTCGTGCTAAAAGGAACACCAAAATATAGATCATATCCCGGCCATTAGATCTTCCAAAACTCCGTCTGTCGACAGCCGACTTGCTGCTGTCGACAGGAACTGACAGTGTTGCAAGATCCAAAGACTGGGCTTTCTGGAAACAGATTTCTTGTGTATCTGTCGACAGGGCACTATTCATCTGTCGACAGGGAACTATTCATCTGTTGACAGGGCACTATTCATCTGTTGACATGGCACTATTCCAGCAGCTTGTCTTGTTCTTTTGCACTTGGATTTTGGGCTTTGTCTTGCATGGAATCTCACCTACATTTAAGAACATTATTAGTGAGATATAATGAACATTTAAATGAAGATAAACATGTTTTTCTTGATTAGCATTTGCTTTTCTTGATTAACATTTGCTGATTCATTTGCTTTTCTTGATTAACATTTGCTTGACTTACATTCTCACTATGTTTCACATATTCACATCACATCAATTTGTATTGTTCATGAAATCTCATCATCAAAAACAAACATACCATTATGTCAACTTAACATTCTCATGTAAACCCAACATTCTCCCACATGAGAACCCAACATTCTCCCCTTTTTGATGATGACAAAACTTACAATTGATGTTTCTCCCCCTTTTGGCAACATCCAAAAAGATAAGTCATGCACAAATGGATAAGAATGAAGCAAAGAATGTGTGACCACATAACGGAATTGTGAAAGATATGAGCGAGGAATGAGTGTTCAAATGGGATTTCAAGGATGAGCATAGGTTTATGCTCATTACAAAGTGTCATAAACACAAGTATGAAGACACGTAAAAATTCTACAATGGCTAAGAGATAATACTCTGAGAATCTTAAGTTATGGCATTTAGAATACATCGTTCAAAACATATGAAAATAAGATAACCCCGTTGAATAAAACCGTTGTAGAAAAACATGTTCCTTTGTGGGTGATGTTCAGATGGTACTTGAAAGTAATGTCTACATGAGCGATTAACAATAAACAACCCATTGCCTTTGATGTAAAAGCATGGAGGCTACACTCTATTTCTTGCATTGAAGTATTTCTTTGTCAAGTTAATGTGGGAAAAGTAGTAATTAGGATCACTTTCACCTTTTGACGTGAAGGTAGACATGAGGAATGCCCGTACCCCCAGTTACTCAGTGTGAGTGACCATCATACCATTGTGCAGAGATAATGAATAGACTTTTTGACGCGAAGACAGACATTTGAGATGCCCATGTCCCCGATTACTCAGTGATGCTCATCATTGTTCTGCCTTTGTCCCATTTCAAATACTTTTTATAAACTTTTGAGTGTTTCGAAATAGGTAGCTTTTCTCCTTTTTTTAATATTTTTAACAATCAAGGTCAATGGTTATTTAATGTTAATGGTTAATGTAAAACATTAAGTTCAAAAACCTTCTTACTTATCAAACCATTTTAGAAACATGATAATCCACAAGGGAGTTATTCAAGTGAGTTAGGTTAAAATCATTAGATTTGATCAATGTTTTATAGATGACACAACCTAGACTCAAGCACAAAATATTATTTCAAAATCATTGTGATTAACTAAATGTCTTTGATACTATGTGAATATGAAAGGTTGTAATGAATATTAATCTCCAATTCTCCCCTTGCATCAATAATATGAACCTACTCATAAAGAAAGGATTAGAAAAGATGAAGATTTTGATGTGAAATGGGTATCTGTCGACAACAAATTTGAACCTGTCGACAGATACAGACAGACAGAATGTTGAGTTCGGAACTGTGCCTGGCTGTCGACAACAGAAGAATTGGCTGTCGACAGGGGCTTTGAAACTTCAGCTTTAAGGCTTGAATTGAGTGTGATTTGAACCATAAGATTGAGGGATAAGTACACATTGAATATGAAGGGTATCCCTTATGAATTTCACTCACCTAGCCTTAAACTTACTCCCCCGTAATGTGTGCATGTGATGAGATAACATTCAAGCAATTCAATCATGATTTACACATTCATCACAAGCAGTTGCACACAAATTTCATGAGCATTCATGAGCATTTTCAAACTTACTCCCCCATAACACATGCATAGAAAATGTATCAAGCAATTCACACGTTATTAAGCACACAACTAGCTTTATGCATTACATGACTTTTGGTACTTGGCGGAGTATTTTACTCACGCATAATGATAGTTTCCAAACAAGCATAACTTGTTTTTCCACATGTCATCATTTGATATACCAAGAGGTCATGTGCACAGTTATGCAAGCAAGATGGCATGATTCCAATTGCTAAGAGGCATTGTCATGTGGGGTAGCATTAAGGCACATTTTGCATTGCTCAGATAAAGGTAAGAATCCATTTCAATTTCAGCAGTTCAAATATGAAGTGATAAGGAGATTTTACCTGAACAGTCTTCAATCATAGTCAAAAAAAAAAAAAAATACCTTTGTTCTCCATCATTTCTTGCCTTGCACAGCCAATGTCATGAATCCATTTCTAATTTTTGGCTGCAAGACATCTCAGCTTGTTGATCAAGCTTGTTTTGGACCCACACTTGCTTGGGTCCTGCAACGACATTAATGTTAGGATATAACAAAGATTTCAAAATCCAAAGTGATTTGATTTTTGGATTTCTGTTGTTTTGTGCAGTTTTCTGTTCATAGATACAAGAAATTTCTGATCTTTATGAACATGTTTATCCTTGTGTGTATGAACACATGGATTATTATGGAGCTTTGAAGCATGCACAACATCATGATTTTTATGAGAGTGTTGATTATTCTTCCAGCAGAATTTAGCAAGATGACCAAGTTTATTGCATTTGTAGCAAACGGGTTGAGCATTTACCTGGAGCTTACCATAGTGTGATTGCATTTGTTGGAATCTCTGAGATCCTTTAGAGTACCTTTGATCACCCTTGGGTTGAGAAGAAGGAGGTGGTACCCTTTGGTATCTCTTGGCATGATGTGGAGTTGGAGATTGCCTTGAAGCTTTTTGAGCTGTTGGAGGAGTTGAAACCTTGTACAATCCTGCTTTCTTTTTCACTTCCTTTTTCGGATTTTCAGTTGTAACAACATTCTTTCTAATTGCTGCATTTTTGTTCAAATTTTTATTTTGTTTTTGAACATTTTTCTTATTTTTCACAGAAGCAAGACTTGTGTTTTTCAATTCATTTTGAATCTTCTGTTTTTCAGCTTTTAATGCAACAACTTCTTTTTCTGAAGTCTGAAGCTTGTTTAGCATGACATCCAAACCATTTTTCATTTTGTTCTTTTCATTTTCAAATTGAGCAATTTGTTGTTCCAGATCAACAATTTTATTCTTAGAATTGTTCCATTCGTCATTTAATGGTCTGTCATGATACATGCATTCAATCTTCTTTTTCAGATGATTATTTTCCTCAATCAATTGGTTGCATTTCTCTTTTATTTGATGATCATGAGCCATGTTGGAGATTTGTTTGATAATTGATCATTATCAAATTTGAGATTTTCATTATGATCAATCAATTTTTCATTTTGATTTTTCAAATCAGAATTTTCAGATTCCACATGATCATGATCTTCTTTCAACTTAGAAAACTTGATTTCATAGTTTTTGACTTCCTTTTCCAATTTTCATTCTCCATTTTCAATGTTTCATTTTCTTCATAGAATGCTTGAGCATTATCAATTATCATTTCATTCTTTTCCAGATTTTCTTTTAGCTTCTTGTTTTGATGTTTAATAGTTTTAAATTGTTTGCACATGTGCTCATAGCATTCTATCAATCATCATAAGATATATCATTCTCTGAATCAGAATTGGATATTGATGCATCAAATGGATCTGAATTTGATTTACCTGATTCTTGAGAATTTCTTGACACCTTTGACATATGTGATCCTCTAGAGTCGTCTGAACGAGAAGAGCCTCTTGAGCTTCCATGAGCCATGTAGCATTTTTCTTCTCTTCTCTTTCTAGACTTGCATGTTTTCATAGAGGAGACCTGCATTTTATCAACATGATTATCAAACTCAATAATCATTGGTCTATTTATGATACTCGAGAACTTAGACATATCTCTGAGTATGTGTTAGATAAATAAACCAACCAACAGAATCAGATAATCAGATGAGAATCAGAATCAAATATAAACCAATCAGAGCAATTAACCACACATAAACAGATATGCCAAATCACAATCGATGAACAGAAAAACCGCTCTGATACCAATTGTTAGGATCGGATATTCGGTAATGGCAAAACTAGAAGGGGGGTTGAATAGATTTGCAGCGGAAACTTAAGCAATTTAAAAAATTACTTCGTATTAAAAGATCTACTCAATCAAAACCCCTTTGATCTGATTCAACATGTGTGAATAAATCAATAAGTAGTGTGTAGACGAAATCCCTATGCATGCATCTAGCGCAACACAATGCAAACCACAAGTCAAACCACAGTGCACAAGGGATTTTTAGGTGGTTCGGAGATCACACCATGTGACTCCTACGTCCACCCCCCACACAGTGAGGACACACTACTCAAGAACTGAGTACAACACACACACACGAGCACAACGGCTCAACACACACACACACACACGCTAGATCAATTCCAGAATAGATCAGATCCTCTAGCCTTGATCTGACCAAGACACCACACACTATGATCTGTACACAACCCTTGTACAGATCACAAACCACACCACTTAGACAAACACCACGTACTGACCTCCAATCAGTACACCCACACACAGATATATGAAGGTAGAAAGAAAGAAGAGTTCTGAGTTGTAGAACAAATCTGGAGATGAAGAACTCTTCGTGTGGTCGTCCAGAAGAACTCCAAGCTTTGTGTTGATGTTGATCAGACGATGTAGACGAAGCTTGATTCGTGGACAAACTGACTTCAACTCCTCTCGAGAGATGATCTTCCTTGAGCAGAAAGAGAGTTGAAGCAGAGCAGCAGGAAGAAGCCTTCTTCTTGACCTTTGCTTAGGGTTTTGGTATGGTGGCTTCTTGCTATGAAAATAGCCTCATATGATCCATATATAGTGGTGTCCAAGCATAGAGAGTCGTGCTAAAAGGAACACCCAAATATAGATCATATCCCGGCCATTAGATCTTTCCAAAACTCTGTCTGTCGACAGCAGACTTGCTGCTGTCGACAGCCGACTTGCTGCTGTCGACAGGAACTGACAATGTTGCAAGATCCAGAAGACTGGACTTTCTGGAAACAGATTTCTATGTGTATCTGTCGACAGGGCACTATTCATCTGTCGACAGGGCACTATTCATCTGTTGACAGGGCACTATTCATCTGTTGACAGGGCACTATTCCAGTAGCTTGTCTTGTTCTTTTGCACTTGGATTTTGGGCTTTGTCTTGCATGGAATCTCACCTACATTTAAGAACATTATTAGTGAGATATAATGAACATTTAAATGAACAAGATAAACATGTTTTTCTTGATTAGCATTTGCTTTTCTTGATTTACATTTGCTGATTAGCATTTGCTTTTCTTGATTAACATTTGCTTGACTTAACATTCTCACTATGTTTCACATATTCACATCACATCAATTTGTATTGTTCATGAAATCTCATCATCAAAAACAAACATACCATTATGTCAACTTAACATTCTCATGTAAACCCAACATTCTCCCACATGAGAACCCAACAGAACCTTCATGGCCAACCCTAATGTTAATCTGAGATCTCTTGGATGTGGGAAAGAGGCTAAAGGAGAGGAAATCGTGAAGAAGGCTTGGAAAGAGATCTTCAAGCATTCTTCACGTTCTCAATCCCTAGAGTTTCAACTCGTTCAAAGGTATGCATTCTCACAAGCAAAACTCAATTAAACCCATCTGTAGATTGTCCACAATCTCAAGAACAAAAGTCTCATGTTTTCCCCAATTGTTATCATGCCGTTTATGAGTATTTCATGCCCAAAGATCTATTGAGGACATGTACCTGACCCTTCATGTTTCTCTTCAATCTACGTCTACACTTTATCACATGATGTGAGATTTTTACTGTAGATTCTACTCGATGTCTTAAATCCATTGATACCATTTTTCCAAATTTCTATCATGTATGTTGTACGAATTTATTAGTTCATGTCCACTGTGTCAGATTTTTGGTTCATCGTGAAGTAACATGTTCATAGTATGCTCATACCATTTTAGAAATATAATTACTCTTTACTGTTGATACCCCTACAAGTCTACTTTCGTTTAACGCTGATTTCATGATTTTTCATCAAGTATACAATTTGATATTAAACTTTAAAAACCCCTGTGTCAAGCCCTTGGAGGACTAGACCGCAATCCAAGGAGCTTTATTCACTTTTATGGCTCGGACAGGACCCCTGAGAATGCGACGGTCCGATCAGTCGCATTCTCAACCGGGTCGCGACACAGCCTCGCGTCATGTTGATAACATGATGGCACACTACGTCGCAATCATCCTGACCGACCCAGACCCCCGTAGTCATCAATCGATTGGTTCCATCAATTCCCTTTAACGTGTCAGACCTAGACGTCGCGACTATAGACCGATTGCCTTAAATGTGACCAGTCACCCCGTCGCCTTTCTGTTCCACAATCGATTGCCTGCATCGATTGCCTTGAACGAGTCGGTCTTACTCGTCGTGATTTGAACACGACTGGTATAGACATCATAATTTCACTGTGTATTCCCAAAACCCTAATATTCAATTAAATCTTGCTATTCCCTGCTCTCACAACGATTTGGTTCTCATAATGATTTCATAAGTGAGAACATCGATTTGACCAAAACATCGATTTGATAAGTTACATAACGATTTGGTCGCTGTAACGATTCGATAAAGCAAACAACGATTTGATCACTGCATCGATTCGATAAGTAAACAACAATTCGATACCTGCAACGATTTGCTCTTTCTAAAACATCGATTTCCTTTATATTTCAAATGTCTTGGCGGCTAGTGAAAAGTCAAATATATTTCTGACAGAAGATCTTTTTTATCTCTCTAGATCTCTTCTCTCCTGTCAGACAAAAAGGTGGTCACTTACTACTTCTGGGAGAAAACAGGTAGCATAGAGGTATGTAAGGTTTTAGACAGAAACACTCTTTTATCTAAACACTTTCTTCTATGCTTGCAGACCTCGTAGACCACAAATTATCAGAAGAAAGAGAAGATGAGCAACGGCTAGAACTCCAACAGATTTATTCAAATTGCTCATATAAAAGATGAAGCATGGCTGAAGAACAAGGAAAGAGAGATTTTCTTGAAGATCTTTGAAGGAGTGTACAACCAGTGAGGAACCTCAACGCCACATACACTCAAAGGAAAAGAGAGAAAGAGACTGAGCCAAAAGAAGTGTTCAAACAACTGAAGCACTCAAGCATTCAAGCTCCTTCTCCTCTCTTCACTCTCTTTGTGTGCTTCTTGTAATCTGGGGGAGAGAGTCTTTTAGCTGAGAGTTTCTTTTAGTTGGTTTTCATCTGTTCCAACTCTCAGCCGTGTTCTTTCTTTTCTAAGAAAGATCTTTGTCCAGCTGTAGGACTATATACAATGTAGAACCTAGCTAGGGGTTTGTGTCTAGCAGAACCGCACTAAGGTTTGTACCAGGAGGTTGGCTTCTTTACCTGTAAGAGAAGTGGGCTACCTTCTTACCCGGGAAAGAGAAGAAGACCAGCTGGGGTGCTGGGTGTTGTATTGTCCTTAAGGGGGACTGTACCCTTGGTTAGTGAAATCCCAAGAGTTGCTTGGGGACTAGACGTAGGACTTCCATGTGGGAAGGGCCGAACCAGGATAAATTCCTTGTGTCCTTTGTGTGATTGTTTATTTGCTTCCACACTGCTACTCTTTATCACACTTAACTAACCAAATTTTTAAGTGATAATTTTCTGTGTTTAAGTTTCTATTTTAGATTTCAGAAAAACCTATTCCCCCCCCCTCTAGGTTAGCTTACTGCCGTACCAAAAGGGCCAACAGGTTACCTTGTGATGCTCTATGACGAATAGTAACATCATGTTAATCAACTTTTAATAATATTCACATGATTTTCTTATTTTAAAGACATGTTCACGACTCTCATATGCTATCTTTGATTTTCTCACACATGCACACACCAAATATTGCATTTTTGCCAAGAGACCTTATAGAAAGTATCTCCATAATATATCTAGTAATTAAGTGCAAATATTCATGTTAATCTCCCTATTATTTTAATGGGCTTGTCTTCATTTTATTCGCTTGATTTGGAAATCAATATCATGGCTCCTCTGCCTTCGAGCACTTAAGGCGTGACGAGCAATTGTTTCCTATATACATCTTTCTTGACTTGGATGACCTCTCCGTTGGGAATATTCTTGACTGGACCAGGAACTCCTTGTTCAATGCCTCCGTAAGACTCATTGGCTTTGACGGACATCCATTGCCGGTAAGCATGTTGTACCATCAATACCTATGATACCCTTAGGGATCAGCATGATCCAACGGCCTTAGATTTCTCTCGTACCTTGAGATCACGTCGGACCTTCGAACTGTGTTCGTAGCATGGCCAGTGGGTGGTTAGTGAATTCCACTAGACTACTAGCACCATATATGTGTCTTGAGCTACTGTTTCTATCGGCATTCTATCATTGCTTTACGATCATGACCCTCGTTCTTATCTACTTTCTCTATCCTCTCATCTATTCACATTCTTTCTATACTCTTGTCTATTATTCAATTACTCTCATCTGTTCTTAGAACTCTATTTGGCCATCTATTGATTGTCTAAGATAACAAAACATAATCAATGTCAGGCAACATTATAAAGGGCCCGATCTGGTCGTGGGAGGTGCGCCCAAAAGTCATGTTATTTGCCCATGGGAGTGTCATGATCAAGGTGTACGGCATAACATTCAAGTGCAATACTATCAAGATTAGTCTAAGACAATCAATCCAAGTACTATATTCTCTCGATTGAGAAAAAGATCAACCAAAGTATTATCGTGACTAGTGTGCTATTGTGCAATTTTACGTGCTCTCTCATGATATGGCCAATCCTTTGCCGTGCTATTTGTGCTATATTCTTTTGAAAAGTAATATTGTTCTCTTACTATCATGTGTCATTACTCTCTCGACTTTACTCGACTCTCTCTATCGTTAGTTACTCTACTCTTTAATGTATTAATTATTTAAAATGTGCTTGGCTCATGAGATATTAAGTCCTACTGAGCGTTATCGCTCACCCTGCGTTGTTTATTATTGTGTTTTAGGTAAGTCGGATGTTGACGTTACACACACCAAAAGGAAATGACCAGAGTGATGAGTGACCTGACGTCATAGCGATGAATTTAACCTAGTATAATAGAGTCTAGTTAGATATTTGCTTAAATTTCTGTTACAATCCAGTGATGTCATTGAGCCCTATGTAGTGGCTCTGAATTAGTGGTTGTAATAGTCTTTGTGAATTATCAATAAAATGAAGAGTTTATTCCAAGTATTGTCCATTAGTTGCTCTAAAACGCTCGACTGTACGCACATTATACACTATTATGCACGTTGCTCACGTCTCCTCGATTTATTCCGCTGCTAAATTGGCGGGGCATGACAATGTTCAAGTCATTAACCTTTTTTCCATGGGTTGTTAAATGCATGAAGATGATAGGAAAGTTCGAGCATAACTTACAAAACCCAGAAACGATGCAAATTGAACAAAACGGGGTTATTTGGCCGTCTGTTGGATAAGGCGACCAACATGATGTCACCTTCAGAAGGAGACACTTAGGCTGTCACCTTCTTATGGTGACAGGTCGACTAGTCATATTCTAAATCTAAGGGTTGAGTTGCCTAGCTTTTTGGCCTATTTTCGACTCCTATTCAAATTGGGTTTGACATAAGGACCTTGTAGGGTCTAAAACTCTCTGTACAGGGCATACAAATTGGGGCTTTCAGTTCTGGTATTGACTATACATGTGTCTTAATCTACAGACACAAGGAATTAGAAAACTGGGTTCGTTTACAAGGGTAACTTACCACTGTGGGATGAACATTAGAAATCTTATACAATATAGGTATTTTGGTGACTATTCTCTACACACACTATGAAACTGAGAGATCTCAGTCTTGTTTCAAAGTAGACTCAAAGGGGATGTTACAGTTAAATTTTCAAAATTTTAGAAAATAAATTGGAAAAAAAAGTTTTCATATAATCTAAACATGATGAATCATGCACAGACACAGTTAATTAGGATTTGGCCTAGAGAAGACCTATCTTTAAACTAGAAATTCCAAACATTTCTCCAGAAACCTTAGGTTGATAGTCGTGCAAAACTCCACCTAATTCTCATGAAATGCTATATAAAAATTAAGAAAAATACTCTTAAAAGAAACTAGACTCAAAGGGCTTTCTAATGGTATATGGTAAGCAAGGTTTGGTCATGGTTTACTAACCTTTGAAAGCTATCAAAACTCGGCTTCTCTTCAGGTCATAGCAATGAATGAGTTGGAGAAGAGGAAGAAACCCACATTGCACAACCTTCTCCCTCCATTTCTCAACATCCCAGAGCCTCTAGAGACGTCCCAAGAAAACCCTACGGACATCCCATGGAAGAGAAGGCTCAATTTATAGAGAGATATGTGTTTAGTAGTCCTATTAGGATTAGGAAACCAAGGCTACGAATTTTGGGAGTTGTTACCATCTTTTGAGATTTCTCTCCCATTTAGTGATGAAAAAAACTAGGAAACTTTCCTCTAGGTTGTCCCCACGATTTGGGCTCATTTAGTGGCCCAATAATAGTGTATTGGGTGAGAATTTATTCACTTAGTCAAGATTTTTTAATTTCAGAGTCATTTTCTATTTGGAATTAACTCACCACCCAAGAGACATCTCTTGGCCCACTTCTCTCATTGGGATGTTAATACCCATTATTTTAAGTATACCTATAATTTTTTTTTCTATTTTGGACCCCACTTAATACATATGATCATAGGTTCTTGACTTATTTCCAAATTATGGCAATAACTCGCGATAATTCTTAAACTTGGCCCAAACGATTTTTCTTGGCCCAACATTCTTCATGGTTAGTCTTATTATATTATTTAGTTTATGTGTACAAACTTTTCTCCCATTCCGTGATGGTTGGGCACATGTGATGATGGGTTTCCGAGTTTATCAGATTTTATTGCCTTAAGTTGCAATTCATCATTTCGCTTACCCAAATGTGCTCTTTTGCACCCAATTTCTCTTACTGGCCTTCAATTTATTGTTTAGTTTGTCCCTATAGAATTTCATATGATTCAAAGTTAGTTTTACACATGTGATAATGAGTTTCACACGTTATCAGGTTTTACCAGTTCAGTCATGGTTTAGGGTTTTATTTTGTCCACTCATTTCTAATTGGTCCAGCTTCTTTACCCATCCTTCTAATCCATTATTTAGTTTGTACCTATAAATTTTTGTCTGCTTTGGTATTAGTTCTCTATATGTGATAATGAGATTACCATGCCCGTTTACTTTTACATCTAATGTTGAACCATTGTATGTTTATTTCACAAGATGTTTTGATTCCTCTTATCTCACCTTGCAAGTTTTCTATTTATTTATTATTTAAAAATGTGGGATGTTACATCAGTGGTCGCCACCCCCCTCTGGAGCTTCCTTCTCCTGTTCTCGCGAAGGCTTCCCCTACTGGTAAGTCTTCATCTTCCTCCATTGCCTCCTCATCATCCACTGATGCTGCCCCCTCTCATCCAACGAGTCTTGAAGAGGAAAGGTAAGGGGAACGCACTGCCCAAGATGAGGAGGAAGATTCCTCCAAGTGATTTGAAAAGTATAGCTTCATCAAGGATTGGGAGGCAAAAGATCTCTCATTATGGTATTGGATCCCCCCCTCCTATCACTTCTCTGCCCTTACAGCTGACGTTGAGTATGACCATCTGTCCTAGTCAGTTTTGTATATACCGTCTAGCCTTAGAGTCTAGCTTTAGGCTCCTTGTCCAACCCTTTGTAGTCTCCATCCTTAATTTCTCTGGGTTGGCGCTGGTGTAACGGGTCGCCAATGCCTACCTCTTCTTGTACAGCTTCGTTGTAGCATGTAAGTTTTTAGGAGCCACTTGTAGTTTGACCCTTTTCTATTGTTTCTTCTTCCTTTCCCCTACTAAATTGGCGGGCAATGGGTTCTTCAACTTTAATGCTCATCACAACCGATCCTTCTTTACCATCTCTTCCAGTTAGAGCTCCCACAAGGGGTGGAAGAACTAGTACCTAAGGGTTTCCAAGGATCCCAAGACATTGGACTAGGGGTTTGCCACGGTGCCCGAATTTCACATTCCTAGGATAATGATCAGAAATTCAAGACTACCGGTCTTGAGGTGGACGTAAGCTTCCTCATGTCTATTAAGGGCTCAGCCAACTAGCTGATTGGTGACGAAAATATCCACCACTTTGCAGATGATCCAAAGGAGGAGAGAGGTAGGAGTTTTGTTATTTATTCACATCTATGTTGGATTTTGAGCTAACCTATGGCATTATCTTGTAGTGGCTGCTTGCCGACATCCTACACCTAGAAGCACTGAGGTAGCACCAACCCATCCACGTAGGCCACCCAAGATATCGTATTGGGATAGGAATCTAAAGCTCCTTGAGCAAACCCCAGCTCTACAACCTGTCGGGGCTCCGGACGATGAGGAGATCACCAAGATGGTGGAGGCGAAAAGGTTGAAGAACAAGAGCAGCTCATGTGTGGCCAGAGTTCAGGGGCTCCTCTAGCTAAGGCGGCACAAGTATCCTCCAAGGCACCGACATCATCCCCCGCAACAACGTTGGTGGATGTCACTTCTTTGGCGTCAAAAATACTGGCAGCAACTTCAGCAACCACCACCAGGGTAGCGGCTCCTACCCCGTTAGCCCCGCTCCAAACCACATCGCCCCAAGCCTCCTCTATGACCGTCAACCCAATGGAGGCCTCCTAGTCTCCTTGAAGAACTATTATCCAAGTCAAGCAACCCTAGAGGATCCTGAGACGGTAATGAACCTAGGGAAAACCATCGCCCTCCCATTCTAAGTCAAGGAGATGACCAAGTTGGAGGGCCACAACCTTCTCTTACGGGGGTTGATTCAGTCGCTCTGATCAACTGAGACATTTTATGAAGCCCTCTAACCAGAACCGAGTCACTGTTGGGAAGCTAGTCTCTAGAAGCAGACAAAGTCCTCCTAGAGTGTCACTTGACTCGGGCTAATAATGAGATGGAGATGTTGACTTGACACATCTAGAGTCTTCGCCAACAAGTGGTGGACCTGGAGAAGCAATGGGCCAACTCCTAGCTACAACTTAGCAGGGCCTTAGAGAAGGCCAACAATGCCTCCCTCCTCCTAGAGGAGGAACAGGAGGAGTAGGCTAAGGAGCATGAGGAGTTCGCCTCCCATTTGAAGGTGGAAGTGGACAAGGCGAAGGGTGTTGTGGTGTCCGAGTTACAGGCATCTTCAAAGTTCAAGAAGATTTTGGTTAAGGCCACGACAACCAATATACCATAGGATATAGGCTCGAGACATAGTAGGGCTTCTCCCAAGGGTTCAAAAGGGCCTTGTTCTGGACTACAGAGATGGGACTGACGAACTATGAAAAAATTGAGCTAGAATAGGAGGAATACTCCTCAGACACTGAGGTTCTGAAAACTCCAACCACAGAAGTTACTATCGAACAAGACACTGAGGACGAACCCACAACAGAGGATGCTGCAGCCATAGGGACAGTTACCATCCCAACGGATTCAGTGCCCCAAGGTGTAGCATCTAAGGAAAATCTCTCAAATTCATATTCTCTCTAAGGCTTTGATCATTGCTTTCTAGATTAAAATGACTAACTCTAAGGAAGGGCTACCAACCTCCAAAGGGATGATGATTTCAGCTCCATAAGCTAACTGGAGAGGTATTTCTTCAGTAGAGGCTCTACGCGTAGTCTGGTAGGCCCATAGCATAGCTAGCAATTCCTCCAGCCAACTCCCCTTAGCATGGTCCAGTCTAGTTTTCAGTCCCTTGAGCAGGGTTTTATTAATGTTCTCAACCAAACCATTGGCTTAAGAGTGCACCACCAAGGTAAAGTGGTTCTGAATCTTTACATCAGCATAGTGCTCCTTAAAATACAAAGAATCGAACTACTTCCCATTATCTATCACGATAACTCGGGGAACGCCAAAACAGCACACTACATTTTGCCAAAAGAACTTCCAAACAACTATGTCGGTGATTTTGGCAGCTTTGCTTCAATCCACTTTGTAACATAATCTACCACAACAATTATAAACTTTTTTCTGCTTATACCATGGGGAAAGGACCCAAAATATCAATTCCCCATCTGGAGAAGGGATATGACTCTAGTAGGGATGTAAGGTTAGTAGCTAATTAATGGATAATGTGGTCATACCTCTGACAATGATCACATTTGCAGACATAATCCTGATAATTGCTAGAGTGATGGCTATCAATATCCTTGCCGCAACAAAATTCAAGCTACTGACATACCCCTTGTTGGGCTCCACAATATCCTTCATGGACTTCTTCTATAGTCTTTTTTGCCTCCTCAGGCCCGAGACACTTGAGAAGTGGCATAGAACAAGACCTCTGGTACAATTGATTGTCATGGATGACAAATCTTCTGGCTTGATACTTCACTCACCAAGATTCATTCGGATCAAGGGGAGCCTGCCCATCCCTTATCCAGACGATGTAGGGCATACGTCAATCATCTGAAGCTTTTATGGATTGAACCTCTTCTATCTTGGTTCTTGGGCAGCCTATCTCCTCAAGGAGAATGGATTGGGAACCAACGACAGTAGGTGAAGAAGCTAACTAGGACAAGGGGTTAGCTTGGGAATTCAATTCCTAAGATACCTGAGATACCGAGAAGCCTTGAACTACTTCACTATCTCCCGTGCTAAGCTTAGATACTTCACCATCACTGGCTCTTGCACCTTGTACCCCCCTTGAACTGACTAGCTACAAGTTGGGAATCTATGTGGATCATCACATGTTTGGCTCCTATCTTCTTTGTCATTCAGGCTCCCGAGATAAGGAGTTCATATTTCACTGCATAGTTGGAGGCTAAGAATTTGAAATTCAAGTCATACTACAGGATATGCCCTTCTAGTGACTTGAGAACTATCCCAGCCCCTCTCCCTGTCGAGCAAGAAGAGCCATCAACAAAAAGTTTCCAAGTTGGACCCTGGGGTATCTGAGGTTCTTCCTCGAGGGCTGTATACGCGATAATTAAATCAGAGAGGACTTTCCCTTTTATCATGGTGCAAGCTTGGTACGTTATGTCATAGGCTCCCAACGACATGGCCCACTTCACCAGGTGACCCAAAGCCTCTAAATTGGATAGAATCTAGTGGAGGGATTGTCGCTCAGCACAACTATATTGTTCCCCTGAAAATAGGGCCGGCGACATTTTGCTTCCATGACCAATGCTAATACAAGCTTGTCCATGGTAAGATATCCCCTTTCTTCATCTATTAAGACCATGCTGACGTAATAAATTGGCTTCTGAATGTTGTTGTCATCATAGACCAACACCAAACTGATTGTCAAGGAAGGCACCAAGAGGTATATATAAAGTACCTCACTAGAAACATGTTTGGACAACGTTGGTGGTGCTTGAAGATATTGCTTGACCTCTGTGAAAGCCATCTCACATTCTTCATCCCAATTTATGGCTAACGACATGTGTGCCCCGTGAAGTAGCCTGAAAAAGGGTGAATACCATTTGGCCGCCTTGCACATAAAGCAGTTGAGAGCCACCAGCCGACCTATCAGCCTTTGGACATTTTTAACGCTCTTTGGATGTTGCATCTCCATAAAAGCCCCGATCTTATCTGTGTTCACCTCGATTGCTCAGTGGGTGATGAGGAATCCTTGGAACTTGCCTGACTGGACTCCAAAAGTACTCTTGGTAGGGTTTAATTTAACGTTATACCTGTACAATGTGTTGAAAGTCTCGGTTAGTCGGTCACGTGTTGATTGGATTTTGATGATTTGACCAACATATCATCTATATAGACCATCATGATGTGGCTAATCTGTCCTTCGAACCTCTGGTTGACAAATCTTTGATAAGTCGCTCCAACATTCTTCAGCTTGAAGGGCATTCGGTTGTAGTAAAAGATCCTGAAATCTGTGATGAAAGCAGTCTTCTGGACATCTTCTAGATGCATCTGTATTTGATGATATTCTGAATACGCATCCAAGAAACTCAATGTCACTTTCCTATCGTGGAGTCCACTAGCTAGTCAATGCTGGGCAATGGGTAACAGTCTTTCGGGTCTCCTTATTGAGATCGGTGAAGTCTACACACATCCACCACTTGCCTTTGGACTTCGGCACCAATACAACATTGGCAAGCCATGTAGGTTATTGGATTACCGTGAAGAGCCCAATATGCAATCCACTTTCCCCTTGCACCTTAATGATGACCTGTCTTACGGAGGCATGCTTTCGCTATAGTTATTAGATTGGTTTTACCTCAGGATCCAAATTAAGGCAGTGAGTTACCTTATCCTCAGGTATCCCAAGTAAATCAGTGTCAGACTAAACAAACACATCGATATAGAGCGAAAGAAATTCTTGTATTGCTCTTGTATTTCAGGGAATAGGTCAGCACCAATTTTGACCTCTAAAGTTGGGTCATTGGCTAAGTAGATAGGTAGAAGATCTCTGTCGGGATCACTGGTGTAATCACGGGATTTGCTCCCCAAAGAAAGGTGATGAAAATTAAGGAAAGGACCGTGATCGCCACCAAAGTAGTTGCAAGAGGATTAGTACGAAGAACAGATGCTAACTACCTTGGAAAGAGGAAGAAAAGTGCGAAAGGGTACCTGGTTTTGTGAACACGACGCGCAAACCATCGCCTTCTATGGAAGGCGACAAGGATGGTGCCGCCTTCTGGTTCCCTGAACATGACGCTAAAGTTGTCGCCTTCTTGAGATCGCGACTAGACGTGTGTCGCCTTCTACAACAGAGGATGAAGACTGTGGGCTATGTTCTTCCTGCTCCTCATCCGGCCAAGGGGCAAGAGCCTCGTGCTGTTACTGTCTTCTACAACCTGCCAATGACATCAAAACAACAAATAACCCTTTCTAAATTCGTTTGATGTAGAATCTATCCCAAAATAATGAGTAAACATGAAATAATTGGGGGGAACTCACGTGGGGTGGTGTTTTAACCCCTTTGAGTGATTAAAAGTGGTGTGTGTGGAGTGTTCTAATGCAAATCTACAAAAGAAACAGATCTAAACATGCAAGTATGATGAGAAAAATCAAGAAGAACAGGAGAGAGAAAGCGTAGATGATGAGAAATCGCCCTGGGGGGCACTTCCTGGTCGTCTGGAGGCTAAGAGGTCTTCTAGGAATTCGTAGCTCTCTGGGAGAGGAAGAAGCAGACGCCATCCTTGCCCTAAACCGTGCCCTATGAAGAGTTTTATATGTGATTATTCCTGGACGGTCTGGGAGAGGAATAATGAGTTGGAGTCCGACATTGGGTAAGTATGCTCGTGCAAGGGGAGTTAGAACATGGCAACGAACTTCTGAGGAAGGTATCCTCCGAGTTTGGAAGGATTTGGAGATCTCTAGACCCACCAAAAGATGGATTATTCATGAATAGCAAGGGTCCAAGTGGGAATAGGAAAGACCACATTGCATGGTTCTATGAAGGAAACCAGAACGCGGCAATCGCCTTCTCGCTACCAAGTAGCGACGCCTTGATACGTTGCCTTCCATAGAAGGAAGTCTTTAAGCATTTTCTGGCGATTTTTCAGGGAATTAAAAGGCTAAATGAGAACGCGGCGTATCGAGGCGTCACCTTCTGAAGAAGATTGATTGTGGTCTGAAGGCAAATCGATATAGGCATGCTTCTGAATATGAACGCGACTGGGTCATTGTCGCCTTCATGATCCCTCAGCATATGACTCATTCAAAGTATCTGATCTCCTTGCATGGGTATCGGATTAGCACACGGTTTGAGGCGTTGGATTCTCAACTCAGAGAACTACAAGATGATGATGAAGACTGGTTGATTTGACTAGGAAGAACCCACCAGGGGAATGAACTACATAGAAAGATGCCATGATCAGATAAAGTCAGCTAGACGATGATGAGCCAACGTGGGGCATCAATGATATGACAAGGAATTTGGTTCAGCTTATGGGCCAGAAATGGGTGTCTACAACTGGTAGGGGCTTTCTCCTCCATAACCCTTTGTTGTGGTCGTCTTTCTCTTGCTTTGCCTGCTTTGTGGAGATAAGATAGCATCAATGAGCCTCAGCTTGGTTACCCCAAACTTCACCCTTCTTTGTAGGGAATTTGAGTTTTGGTGATATGTTGAGGGAACCACTTTTATCCAGCTAAGAATACCTCGGCCGAATATAGCATTGTAGGCGGTTAATCTCTTAATCATCACAAAGCCCATTACAAAAGTAATATTCTGGGGAGGGGTGCCAAGTGTTACCAGGAGGTTGACCATTCCTCGGGGTAAGTTACATGGCCATTGAAGCCATACAACGGTGCCTTGATCGGCCGTAGTTTGATGGGGTGCAACCCATTTTCAAGAAATGTCCGTATGACATGCTAGAATGTAGAATGACTCTCTAAGTGTACTCCATTCTCAACACACAAGTCTCATCCTTAAGCTTTATTCCTTTCAACATCGCTACCTGAAAAGAAGGTATGAGCGCACTCGCCTAGTACGATCTATATCTCAATATGTGGGTAATGATTTAAGTGATTAACAGGCAAAATTTTGTAATGTTGGGATAACAATATATGCATGACAGTAAACAATAGTCATATGACAAGAGTAAGAATAGTAGCTCAATGGGTTGCATGACAATTCATGTAATTGATTATCAATAGACAATGAACAAAGATTCAAGAACGAGATCGTCTCAAATGCTCACTAATAGGACTGGCCATATTCACAGATATCAAATAATCATTTATATAGTCAAATATATCATATCACATGAAGACACTTTCAAATCTTGCACACATTCTGATGTCATGCCACGCATTGCGAGTTCATACTCCCACGATTAATAAGTACGTTAGCGCGCTCCTCCCCAGGACTAGACAAGGCCCAGGCATTAGTCATTAGATCGAAGTCCCATGTAGTGCCGATCACACAAAACATATTATGGCCAACAGATTCCAAGAATAAGCACATAGTAACAAGAGTATGATTTTTCATAGATTTCAAGGTATAATGATAGTTGTAGGATAACAAGAAGTACGAATTTCAAGATTTAAAAAGGATAGCATTGACGAGATCATGACATGTAGTAAGATAGACATGATAACATCAACATGAGTCCATACATATTAAGACATGAGTTTTCAATTGCATGGCATGCAAGACTTTTAAGATAGAGTTTCAATCAATCACATGAGGAGAGGTTCAATCAAGATATTTAAGAACAATTAGAATAAGCTTCATGTATTTAAAGATTTTACATATGGTTTGACAGTTTTTTAGGGTACTAGATAGATCATAATCATGCACTAACTATATAGACCAAAGGAAAAGAATGGTTTCTGGAAGGCTTTAAAATCGTGTTGGGGACATTCGACGTCTATTTCAAGTGTTTAATAGCGGGAACATTCTTCGGGACGTAAACAGACCAAACTATTAGTAAGAAGGTTGTTGGAAATTCATGTAGAAGAACTCTATGACTTTAGTCTGGATCAAAATGACTAGGGATGCATGATTCAAGAGATGAATAAGAAAAGTCCTAAAACTATATGTAGCAACCCAAATAAATTTAATACTTAAAAAAAATCTGAAATAATAATTTCTTTAAAATGAAATAATAGAAACATACGTATCACTATCATATGTGCAAGAATACATCAAAAAATTCTGAAACATGATAAATCAACCCCAAACATTATTTCTACGTGTTCCACGAAGAAATTCATGCAACGAAAAATCCGACTGGCCAAGTGTACGTTGCAATGTGACGAATTATCCAAATTAGGAAACTAAGTCGGAAGACCGTTAACACGGAAAGATAACGAGCCCATAAATTAAATGAACACGTCGGTGAGACTTCAAACATCATGTGATGATTAACAATTATCGGGTTTGGACCAATGGACCTCTCATAGCCCATGAATAAATTCAAATAAGAAAATGCAATAAAATTCATAACTCTATTATTCCCTAATTAAAAAGGGAAAATCTATAAGATAAATTCCAATAAGTAATGGGCTTGGTTAAATGGACCCATTAGAAATTAGTGGGCCAAAATAAGGATTTTAAAAAGAAGAATAATGGGAAAATACCCTAAATTCGCAACTTAAATATTACTTAAATAGAAAAGAGATATTTAATGCATTAAATAAGCAATTTGGGTTGGAATTGGATTCCTAAACCTACCCTAGTTGCTTGGCCACGAATTTAGCTCCCTTCCCAACCCAAATAGAAGTTCTAATACTTAGAAAGGGAAGAGGAAATAGGAAATTCGGAATTAAATAGGAGTTAGAGTCCTATTAGGAAATAGAAAGCAAAGAAGCATAAATACTCTCTAATCGCCCAAGGCCGGCCCTAGCTCGTTGCTGGGACTTGCTGAAGGTGGAGAAGAAGCCAAGGAGAGGAGGAATTCTTGGGGAGAAGGCTTCATCAGGCTTTATCCCGAGTTCTTCAAGTTCTAGCCCTAGAAGAGTAAAATGACTAATGGTAGGCATTCTCACAGGCAAACCTAATTAATTTGTTTGTAGATTGTTCCATGGACTAGGAACAAAACCCTCAATTTTCATATTTTCCCATCGAGCCAATTTTTATGGTTGATGTTTGAAGTTCTGCAAACACCATGAACCGACCCTTCTTCTTTATTCTTAATCTCCATGTATACTCAACCTCGTGCTCTCAAATTTTAACTGGAGTTACTAATGGATGTTAGGCATCTTTTTCCGCTAAAAGCCCTAATTTTCATCCATCCTACATCAGGAATTAAATCTTGCATGATCTTGACGATGTACTGTCGCGATTTAACCTTGACTTTTGTTACAAGATCCATACCTCTTTGTGGAGTCATTTTGAGACCAAGTGTTCAACATAGAACTTGTTACTCTATGAGTCTATTTTCATTTCTCACTGGTTTCTCCAATTTTTCTTGACCGTGCTGAGAGTATTAATCCAAACATGAACACTATGTCAGATTAACATAGTCAGTCCCAATACGTCTTATTACATAGTGAAACGACCTTTGTTTCTTGATTATTTGCTACTGTACAAAGTATTAGAATTACTCTAACTAACAAAGGTGGTTTCACCCGATTTGGATGACCCTAGCATTTGTTTTGATTTTTCAAACTCACAGGTGTCAAACCCAATCCAAGTCGGAGTTGGAAATAGGTAGAAAAAGCAACTCAAACGTCATTTTCAGGTAGCGACAGGTCGACACGTCGCTACCATAATGCGACAACATCATGGCCGCGACCCATACCAAAAATCAGCCGGTTTTGTGGTCTTCATAAGAAGGCGACAAGATCATGGTCGCCTTCATGTTCTGAAGGCGACAGGCAATGTGTCGCCTTCTGCCTATGTCCACTTAATCGGCCATAACTTTTTATATAGACCTCGGATTGACGAGCCATTTTCTTTGCTGGTTTCTTAATTCAAAGGGCTTAAATATGGTATTCATGTGTGAGATTTGAATAAAAAATAAATGAGTTATGACCTAAGGAAGTGAAGGGATGGGACTGCATTGGCCTTCTAAAAGGCATACGTCTTGGTTTCCATCGTTTTGTGCTGTTCTTGTATGTGTGAGTTTGATCTATTCTAGGAAGGTTCTAGAAAGTATTATCATGCATTTAACAACCCATATGAAAGTTAAAACATGTTCATATGATTTTTAATTGTTCTTAAGTTCATGATCATGCTCTCTACCTACCGATTATTCACTTTCTTGCCTTGTTAACGAACTTGCTAAAAACGCATAGTTACTTGCTAAAATTGGTCATGCATGTTTAGTACTCATGATAGTTTCCATATATAGAGTTTCCAAAAATAAAGTTTCCATAAACGGAGTTTTTATAACTAGAGTTTCCATAATCGGATTCATATATGCACTTGAGCGATTCTCACGTGCGGCATGCGCATACACTCTAGCATGATAGAAAAGCCCCTTCTTGGCTTCTGGTGAACTCTCTGTCGGATATTCCTTTCGCCGGACTAGTGACCCCTTGGCCAAGGCCTCCGTAAGTCTCCTCTGTCCATGGGTTCCCACATGGTCGACGAGCTGGTTGTACCCTAACACCTATGATACACTCTAGGGATCAGTAAGATCCAAACGGCCTTAGTTGCTCTCGCTCTTATCTTGAATCACGCCGGACCTCTGGACCTATGCATAACGAGGCCAGCGGAAGGGTTGTGTATTCCACCTGACTGCCAACACCGTATGTGTGTGTTGTGCAACTGTTACTATCGCTCGTTACTCGATGCTTCTTGTGCAATGACCATAAGATCTCATCTATACTCTACTCGCTCGTCTATTCACGTTCACTCTACTATCTCGTCTCTCTCATCTATTCATCTAGTACTCTCTTGGTACTCTTTGAGGTGTGTGGCTCCTACTGTTTTGTACTGTTTATGACTGTCTAGCACTATAATATGGGTCTTGTGACTCTACTATATCCAATGCATATTGTGCAGGGCACGGAGAGTGTCCGAGGGACTCCAATCTAGTCCTGGGGGCGGAGAGCCACCGAAAAATACCTGCAGGGGCTATGACGGTGTCTGCATTGCACCGGTTCTGACTATACTGTATTGGCTAGACATCTGACTACTATCCTTTTAGTCTGAGGAGTTCAGACGTACTGTGATATTACTGTGCTATCACAAACTGTTATACTATTAGTCTGAAGAGTTCAGACGTACTGTGCGATTACTGTGCTATCGCAGACTGTTACTGAACGACTACTGTCTTAGAAGTGACTACTGTCGTATTCTACTAGTGCACTGTTGTGCAACCATACATGCTATCTCATACACGCTATCTCGTTACACGCTATCTTGTTATACGCTCTACTTGCTCTACTTGATACTTGCTATCTTGAGTTATTGCGTTCTATCGTGACCAGATCGCATTCAAAGTGCTATACTCTCTCATTGTCTATTGACAATAAAAGTGTTATATTTTCTCTCGGCTATCTACAGATAACCAAAGTGCCATTACTATTTCGATTGACGAAAGTTAATCAAAAGTGCTATACTATCTCGATTGATGAGAATCAATCAAAGTGCAATTTACTCTTTACATGACCATCTACTATCATCTCTTCTTGCTATACATGTTGCTTACTATTCTTGACAATATCGTTACATGCTATTGTTGTTATCGTTTTCTATCATGACTTGACTTTAGTCATCGTGCTATACTTGATTCATCTGCTATTTGAACCATGTTACCTGTGCTATTACTTTCTCAACTTTACATGACTCTCTTTATCATTAGTTACTCTACCATTAAAGCATTAATCACTTTAAGCCTGCTTGATCCTGAGATTTAAGTCCTACTGAGTGTTATCGCTCACCTTCGTTATTTGTTATTGTGTCTCAGGTAAGTCGGACGATGACATTATACGTACCAATGGGACGGGACCAGAGTGATGAGTGACCTGGAGTCAAATGACGAAGTTACCCTAGCACCATGGAGTCTAGTAGTGATTGTTTTAGATTTTTTTTCAATGTAATGATGTCATTGAGCCTTATGTGTGGCTCTGAATTACTGGTTGTAATAGTCTTAGTGATTTTATAATGAAATAAAGAGTTTATTCTAATTATTGTTTATTAGATGCTCTGATGTTTGCAAAAGTATGCACAATTGTCGTTACCATACTCGTTGTTCGCGTCTCCCTCCGATTTATTCCGCTGCTAAATTGGAGGGGCGTGACACTATATGATGATCAAAAAATGCTTAATACTCTTTACTTGCTTGATAGACATTGGGAAAGTTAGGGGCAAATGAAAAATAGAATTGATGAGCTTTCAGATGGTATAAACATGTTAAGTTTGTGCCCAAGATCACCTACCTTTGATCACTTTAAAATCTCTAACTCCACGAATCCAAGCTTTAGGATCTTCCTCCTTGCACCTATATGTTCTTCCCACGTCCAGCAACAAAAGGGGATGTGTGGGGTTGGCCAAGGAGGGTCATATAATGTATTTATAAAGCTAGGTCTTGCATAAACGAGTTGTAGTTTCTAATCTTGAGGGTAGGAGTCCTACCACATTTTGAACTTTCTCTTATGTTTATTACCTCTATTCATACCCCAATAAGGAGGGCAAGGGGCAGTAACTCCGTGCTCTCTCAATTGGGATAAGTGTTAGATTCTGTGTTTTGGGTTTCTAAATCTCATGGCAAGAGTCCTACTATGCTTAGAACTTCCATAAGACTATTTCCTCGATAATCCCAACTCCACTGGAAAAGTATTAAAGGGAAAATTCGTACTCTCTAATGGATTTAGGGTTGTTTAAGAGTCCTACTTTAACTCAAACTTAAGAGTTCTGAATTCCCACTCATGTTTCCAAAATTAGAGTCTCCAAGCAATCCTACCATGATTGGAGAACAAAAGCTTTTTATCGGTTAAGAGTTACACGATTACTGAACAACTTAAAGGTCGTTCCAATTATTGAACAAAGGTTTAGTATCCTACTGATTGGTGTTATAAGCGTTCCAATTACTGAACATAAGTTTAGTATCCTTCCGATTGGTTTTATAAGTGTTCCGATTACTGAACAAAGGTTTAGTATCCTTTATAATCTTTCTAATTGCTAAACAAAGGTTAAGTATCCTTCCGATTGGTGTTATAATCATTCCGATTGTTAAAAAAAATGTTCCGATTACTAAACTATGGTTCAGTACTCTTCTGATTGGTGTTATAAGTGTTCCGATTACTAAACAAAAGTTTAATATCTCTTTCAATGGTGTTATAAGTGTTCCAATTATTGAACAAATTTATTACTCTTCTGATTGGTGTTATAAGTGTTCCATTACTGAACAAAGGTTCAGTATCTTTTTCTATTGGTGTTATTTATTCCCACATGTGATTATAGTTTTCAATATTATTAGGTTTAGCCACCTTAAGAGTTTGTTTAGCATTTCACTAACCAATCATGACTTAATTAACTCAATTTATTCATTAATCAATGCAATCCCTTAGTTAGTTCTCACAGATAAATTTCCATCCAATTCCATCTCAATTTCTGCATATCATAATAAGATTTTTGTTGTTGGTTTATTTAGCTTTAAATCCAATATTGGACCCTTGCCCCCCCCCCCCCAAAAAAAAAAACATTTGATTCCCTCCTACTTATTCTATTTATTTAAGATTTAAAAATTCAGATTGTTATAGTCTAGGTAGAACCGGTAGTACTTCTTCCGGTTGCATCAGTTAGGGCCAGTTCTCATGGGCATAGGGGGCGGCACATATAGTCTTTGTCCTAGATCTCCTACAGCATCTCATAGATCGTTATAGTGAATGAAGTATACAAGCTGTATTGTCTCAACGGACTCCCTCCTCTCATTGTCGTGGGCCTTTTTCTTCTCTGACCAAGATGATTGGTCGGAGGGCTCTATCATTCCAATTCGCCTTCACGCTGTGGTGCCTCACAGTAGGCAGTCAGCACCTCTTCGCACTCCACGTATTGGAGTGTTTTTTTTTTTTAAGATTAATTATCTAATAGGGAAGTAGGAGAGTGCTCACCCCTTCAGAGAAGGGATGAGTAAGTCACTCCACCACCACACACCTATCAGAAATTTTATATAATATCGAAAACATTACAAAGGATAGTCAGGGCCTGATGGAGGAACCCTATCTTATCAAGGCGATAGGGTCCCTTTACAGAAGGAGGAAGGTCAGCCCAAGAAGACCAGACAATACAAGAATTAGAAATAGTACAACCATGACCAGTAAGACTATCAGCCACCTGATTAGCCTCCCGGTAAATATGACTAAAAGAAACATGTAAATCCTGACAACGATGGAGAACATCTTGAATGGCATGGAGAGACGCCAAGGGTAGGAAATTGACCCTTCATGATTTGCACCAGCACCAAAGAGTCACTCTCAATAAGAAACTCCGAGAAACCCCTTTCATAGCACAATAATATTCCATTCCGAAGAGCAAGAGCCTCAGCTTCAAGACTGAATGAACACCAGGATATCTTGCAGCAAAAGCAAACATAATCTCACCCAGATCATTCCTAGGAATTCCTCCACCGGCAGCAATACTAGAAGTAATTTTGTAAGCACCATCAACATGAGTTTCAGTCTCCCAGGTGGGGGCAGGAACCATCTGACAATCTGAGGGGATAGAGGCGCAGGCACCTGAAGGGTGATACCCATTGCTGGAGGAGACGCCTGTGAGAAGTGGATAGATCCGCAATACGGAAAGGAAAAATTTTGAGGGAATCAGAAACAGCCACCATAACTCTATACAAAATCTGACGGGCCGCCATGGGCTGAGAGTCAAATCTGGCTCTGTTGCGGCTACACCAAATCTCCCATATGGCTGCCAGAAACATATGTCTAGCCAGACGTCCCCAAGATGTAGAATAGTGCAGACTAGAAATATAGTGAATGACACCATGAGAAGCATTAGTAATAGGTCTGTTGCAGAAATTTAGAAAACAAAACAAGCTTGACCAAACTTCAGTCGCCACTTCCCCATGGAAGAAAAGCTGAACACCAGTTTCATTGTGAGGGCCACGGCAGTAGGAGCACATTGAGCATAACGGAATACCATAGCTAGATATAACGTCATCAGTAGCTACACAACCACGTACCATTCTCCAGGCAAAAACCGACCACTTAATCGGGACATGGGGACTCCAAATTTTGGACCAGCCATACCTTGGGGCACCTTGAAGTAGTTTGCAGACAGAACTTGTGGAAAAATCACCATTGGTAGTGGGACACCAAATCCACTTATCCAGACCACCATTAGAAGCAAAAAATGTGATGGAGGAGGGAGGGAGGGCAGAACTACTGAGCAATATGAATATGATGGCAAGTGGAATCAACTATCACCTGGTTAATAGACCACCATTTGTCAGGAAGATTAAACCAAACTTGATCAGGTAAGAAGCACCTAAGAGGAGCCGATCCAGTCCAAACATCCAACCAAAAGCTGGCCTGAGAACCCAGACCTTTCACCATAACCCGATGATTTGGTGCAATCAACCGAGAGGCGTGTTGCCACAATCTTCTATCCGCGGCAGCCAACAAATGAAAAGAAGCAGTGGAGTAGTGAGAGTGATATAAGTGCTTGCCTGAAAGAAGGTACCCCAAAGAGAATTTCCAGAAATCGCCCTCCAAAGCATTTTTGTCTTCAAAGCAAGTTGCATTTCGGAGAGATTTAGAACCCCCAGACCTCCACACTCTTTTGGTTGGAAATAATATCCCAAGATTTCCAGTATTTTTTAGGCGAACCATCATAAGAGCCCCAGAAGAAATTGGCAGCATTCTGTGGAAAGACTTCATGACAGTAGTTGGAATAGCTTGAGATTGCATCGTGTAAATAGGCAGAGTAGACAAAACATGTCTTATAAGAATAAGCCTCCCGTCAGAAGAAAGAAAACCCGATTTCTAGGTTTGCAGTTTAGCAGCGGTTTTGGAAAGGATATGTGAAAAATAGTAAGGCCTCCTCCTTCCAACAAAAAGCGATACACCCAAGTATTTGATAGCAACTTGGCCTGAACAAAGCCCGTGATATCAGCTATAGATCCATGAGAGAAATAGGAGCTTTATCCGCCACAATGAAAGAGCTTTTAGCCACATAATGAGCTTACCCGAGGAACCCTCATATGCCCTTAGAAAATTCATAAGACGCCTGATATGTCTAACAGAACCATTAGAAAAAATAGTGTGTCATCAGCAAAAAAGTAAGTGTGATACAAGAGGACATCTTTGAAGAGTTTGGAACACTCCACCATTGTTGTAGTAGAATAAGGAGCTGAGCCCCTAATTAACGCTTCCTCAGCAAGAATAAACAGTGCTGGTTCAAGAGGATCTCCCTGGCGGAGACCTCTCGTAGACTTGAAATAGCCATGGATTTCACCATTCAATAACACAGAAAACCAGCAATTAGAAAGGAGGGGTTCAATTAGAGATATAAAGCTGATAGGGAAACCAAACTTGCGAAGCACAGCATACAAGAAATCCCACTCCAGCCGATCATATGCCTTGGCCATATCCAGCTTAAAAATGACGTTTCCACCTCTGCACCATTTATTCAAATGCTGAACCATCTCCCTGGCCAGAGCCACGTTCTCATAGATGTTCTGACTTTAACAAAAGCACCCTGCTGCTCAGAGACCAGGGTAGGTAAAACCTGTGCTAGTCTGTCATTGATAATGCGGGATATGATTTTGTAGAAGAAATTGCAAAGACTAATAGGCCTGAAATCAGCACAAGTTTTGGGGATGTCAACCTTGGGAATCAATGCAATTAAGGAGGAGGTGAAACTTCTAGGCAAAGAATGACCACAAAAGTAGCCTTGAACTGTAGCCACGATGTCGTTCTGAATAAAATCCCAGCAGTTTTTGAAGAAATAGCCAGTGAAACCATCAGGCCCAGGAGCACTATCAGGAGACATGTCATGACAACACCTTTGATTTCCTCAGCATTAGGAACCACACAATGGGATTCGTTTCACATCGTCACCCAGCCTGGAATGTCCTCCAACAGGCATTGATCAACATGGTGAGGAGCAGAAGCAAAAGCAGCCGAGAAATGAGGAACGAATAAATTAACCATCTCCTCTTTATCGGTCACAAGCATACCAATATCATTATGGATCAGATTGATGGTAGATCGCCTTCTACGAGAAGCAACACAAGCATGGAAGAATTTTGTGTTCCCATCGCCCTCCTTCAGCCTCTTTAATCTAGATTTCTGTCGCCAGAACATTTCCTCTTGTGCATGGACACGGGCAAGATCATCCCTAGCAGCAGATAGCTGAGCACGATTCTCAAGTGTTGAGTCACCATCAAAAATGGTTTGAGCAATAGAGTGAGCCTCTTCAGCAAGCATGACATTATCATGGACATTCTTAAAACATTCTTGTTCCAATCTCTAGAGAATAGTTTCATATGCTTCAGCTTCATCGCCATATTCAGAAGAGGGAGAGAGGAACACGGAGCAGCATCCCAAGCGGTTTTAGTATCCTGGAGAAACCACTCATGAGAAAATCCACATTTTCTGAAAACATAATCTAGATGGGCCAGCAGGAGCAGCGGACATGGGGATATGAGCAGAGGGCTGTGATCGCTACACGCACGGGACAAATGCTGAACCTTGAGAGCAGACAAGTGACCAACAGATCACCATTGATCATGACCCTATCCAGTCTGGCCCCAAATACCATTAGCATGTTGACCATATACCAGGTGAATCTATCCTTGAAAAGCCCACATCCTCTAAGCCGGCCGCAGACACACAAGCTTGTAAGTCTATACTTGATTGCTCAAATGCCCTACGACCACCCCTTTTTTCTGAGGGGTCGAGGATACTATTGAAGTCACCACCAATAAGCCAAGCTTATCACAGGACGTAGAGAAGTCCACCAGGTTATCCACAAATCTCTACGCTCAAGCAAAAGACAACTAGCATGAACAATAGTAACAAAAATTCCGAATGAGGGAGGGAGCTGATGCGCACAGTTAAAAACTGATCGGAGCTTCAAACCAAGTGGACGGTAACATCCTGTTTCCAGAATAACCAATATTGACCTCTATCATTGGAATTGAATAGGCAAGAATGCATACGAAGTTTGAGCCTGTGTCTCTCAATCTTGGTCACTACTTAGCTTAGGTTCAATAATTGCAACAAAAACAAGCTGGAATTTCCGGATAAGAAACCTTCAATCTGTTAATAGACTGAGCATTACCAATCCCCCTGATATTCCAAATAAGACTCTTCATAAAGAAATCACTGAGGGGCATTCACAGAGGCGCTCTGTGCAGAGAGGATCTAGTTTTAACTCCATCACCTTCTTAGCTTCAGCATTCTCCGGCCCAACAAAATTTAAATGAATAGTTGTAAAATCAGTTTCCATTGGTAAGGGTTCAGAACCTGGTAAGGATATAACATGGCAAACAGGCGCACAAATTTCTGATTCTATATGTGGCGGATCAGTGATAGGAACTATAGAAGTAGTAGATGCCAGGTCTTTAGCACTGTTCCCAGTAAACTCATCATCACGCACTAAAACACCAGCCTCAACTGGCATAGCATGAACTATAATAGCAGGTAAAGTATCAGAGTGCACAATATTCACAGAAGCAATAGTGTCGAACACAGGTAATACAACTTCACCAGCCCTAGATGGCACATGAGTGGGAGCAATAGAAGTAGGCAAAGCATCAAATGACATAGCAGTCACAAGATCAGCAGCACCAGAATGCCCAACATCCTTATCACTCGGCCCATTCAAAGAAACAGGTTCAGAAATAATCACTGCAGGAACATCATCTATCAACTTGGACTTTCCACGATCATCAGTTCCATTGTCTCTATTAACCTGGCGCCATATTTTTTTTGCAGGAGGTGGGGCGCTCTGATGAGCATCATGACCGACTGGAAGCACGGGGCTAACATTGGTATTGGCTTTTCTTGCAGGTGGAAAGAAGATGACCAAGACGCTTACATGATTGACAGAACAATGGCGGATTCGGGTAGATAAGTTGTTGCCACAAACCACTCGTGCCAACACCAATCTAGACACGGTCTGGGAGTTTTTTAGATATGTCCAGTTGAACACAAACTCTGGCAGCGTGCGCACGAGATAAACTAATAGTATCTCTGTCGACCTGGAGAACCTGTCCAACACTGCCAGCAATAGATCGAAGCATGGATTCATTGTAGAAATTAGTAGGGAGCCCCGGCATCTCCAACCAAACTGGGACTAAAGGAGAGTCCTCCTCAGGAGAGAAGTTCATCGACCATTGAAAGAACCTGAATAATCTGCCCTTCACAAATAAAGTATCTTTCAACAGGACCTGAATATAATCACTCTGATCTTGGAAGCGTATAAAGAGATGACGACCATCCATAGCACTAATAACAAAGTCTTTCACAAATTGAAACGTTGTGTGAAGTGCATGTGAATATCTGAAAAGAAGGCCGACCGAGCGGAGTACGAGCTATGATGGCAAAGTTGAACGGCATACAAGTATCCATACCTCATCAAGAGTGAAAAACACCGTAGGCTCTCCAGAATCTATGATAGCAGGCATGAACCTTCAGAGGAAGGGTCGGAGGTTTAACAGATTCCATTAGAATCTGAGCAAACTACTTCGGTGGAGGAGCGCCATCACGAGCCCATTCGATCGGTGTCGGGGGACCAATGGCATTAATTGCATACATGCAGCATCCGACGTAGCGCGGCCATGGTCATGGGGAGGAGCGGCGGCTAAGGACCCCGCGACTCCTTCTAGATCATGTCAATCCCCTTGATGGCAATATGAAGCAGGAATCGATGAAGGCATAGGAGGTGGGGACCGGGTTCCCCCCTCGACCGATCTTCATCAACTCAACAAGAGTTGATGGAGGATGCGCCCAACTCCTTTAAGAGCCCGTCGTCCCTCGTCTCCCGAGTCATGGCTTGTAAACAACGAAGGCGACCTCCAGACTGGGTACCCACACGGCCTCCGTGTGAAACCGGGTCACAAAGTCCCAAAGTTTCTCCCCTTCGGCCTTTCTTAAGGCGAGTAGGCCAGCAATGGTCCGTTGACCACTGCCTCCAATAGCTCTCCTTGAAGAGCCCCCTTCTAAATTGGAAAATTGATGATGTGTTTTAGGTGGAGTGATCGAAACCCATGGCGTAGGCCTTGCACAGGTTGTTGCAAAGGCTCAACATTTTATTTATTACATCAGACTCCCCCCTGTAAATGTCTGATGGATCGTAGTTTATCAAATTGTCCCCAGACCATCGTATGCTTCACCGTCCGGAATTGAACCTCCCCGTAGTGGTTCTCGGTTCTCCTAACAAAAGGGGGGTACCAACGCGCGTTAGCTTGGCTTGTCTTTGTCCCTGTCAAGGGCTTAGATTTACATCTCGTGCTCCCCACCCAAACACTCGAAGCCTGAATTGGTCTACGCCACTCTGGTCTCTCGCCTCGCGATCCACCTGGGGGGGTGGGAGGGGGAGGGGCAGAACTCCTTGGAGTGCCGAGTGGAGGGTCCGTACCTCAGGGTTGCTAACCAATACGGTTATGGGTGTCCTCAAGCCAATCATAACTTGTACAATCTTGTTCTTTGAATAATAATAAGGCTTTTATATTCATTATGTGTAATTCGTTTATCGTTTCATTATGAAGTCCATGAATATACGCAATGGATATTAATTATGATGAGATCATAACAATGAGATTAATATCCTTTAAACGTATATCTTAATTGTTCCTAGTCGGAGGATATTCGAGAAGGACATCGATATCCGGTTAGACTAGTACAGGTTGCACCTGCTCATATGATGAGGGTGACTGGTCTCATAGTCACTTGTGTGGAGACACTAAGGTGAATCTGTAGGTGCTCATTGGAGAATGAGTTCACTGAACTGATCCGTTATGAATCGCTGGATGGTAATGTTACCTAACTGTCAACCAGCTAGATTCATTGTCACAGTGGCGTGATTGGTCCTTAGACCTGAGACACCAAGGACACCTTGTTGGTGGACTTCTAGGTTTTGACCTTGACTTATAGATCTCTAGCCATGAGGTCTTAATCAGTTAAGTGATTCGGATCTAGCGGAATACCTTCGAAGGTGATTGTGTGGTCAATATGGGATCGCTCGCTCTCGGTAATAGGAGAGTGAATGCTCTACGGAAGGATGCCTGATAGTCCCTGGCCAGGGCAAGACTACTTATCAGAAAAGGTTTTCTGATATAGTTATGCGGCATCTAAACCAAGTGAGTACACAATTAGGGTTTGACAGTTGACCATACCCTAAGTGCACTCGGGAGCATTGTACGAGCGAAGGATTATAGTCACGTGGTAACTGATGATACAAAGGTTCCTTGAATGGGTTGCTGAACCCCAATGCTTTCCAGGATCAAGTGGTGTTGCTTGGCACCCAACTTGATTGGAAGCCCGGTCAATTATCGTGAGACGATAATTGATTGTGTAATTAATTAATATGAGATGTTAATTAATTACCATAAGTCAATAAAGAGTTATTGAGCTTAATGGGCTGAAAACTGGACTAGCAGTTGGGCCTAGAGGGTCACACGCATAAGAGTTCCGAGCAGACTGGGCAAGGTGTTCTTTATAGACAATGACTGGGTTTTTGTGAAAAACCGCGGTGTCTATAAATATACGCTGAGAGTTAAACCCTGGGCCAAGCTCCAGGCTTACCCTGGCCGCCCCCTCCTCTCTCTCTCCCAGGGCGCCCCCACCCTCTCTCTCCCTCTCTCCGCACATGGTGGAGCTGAGATCCGGGAGACGCGTGGAGAACGAGGAGATCCCGTCTGCGTCCGGAGCTCGCGTGGATACGTCTAGAGGCGGACACTTGAACGGCTTGAAGCACCGGCGCCTCCTGCGCCACCTCCTCCCCGGATTCGGGAGTTTCGCAACCCCGCAAAGGTAAAGATGAGATCTGCCTGTGCGTGGTTTTCCGTTTTTGTTCGATCCGACCGCCGGCAACGATATCTACCTGGGGATTCGCGTTTCCGCTGCGCTCTGATCATTCCTTACAGTGGTATCAGAGCCAGGTTGCTGGTACGTTCGGAATCGGCGTCTCGTGTATGATATTTTATGCGTTTTTTCGATTCGCGTTGTGCATGAGTCGCCATGTTTGACGTGTTCGTGGGTCGCACATGAGATGTGCACTTGCCGCTTGGCACATGGAAGATGTTCCTGGTACTAAGGGCTTCGCGGAGAACCCTTTGTGGCGTCGTTTGGCCCACTGTGGAGGCCACACGACCCACTGCAAGATGCCGCCGTCGTGCAGATTGGACAGTCCAAGATGGGGTGTTTTTGCAGATTTTTAGGGCTTTTCCGGGGTTTTCTGGGTGCTTAGGGGTGGAGGGCGGCGGCCTCCGGCACCGCCGGCGCCGTCCGCGGCCGCCGGAGGCGGCGCGGAGGGCGGCAGGGCCGCGCCCCACCGCACTGCACCGGTGGGGGGCGGCGGCTAGGGTTTCCCCAGCCGCCGCGGCCCTATCGGGCGGCGGGGGTGACCTGCGCGGGTCCCCTGCGGGCCGCGCGCGGGTCCGCCCGCGGGTAAGTCGCGGGCGGACCCCCGCGGGTCCCGGCGGCCGGATCCGGCCCGCGCCGGATCCGGACCGGTCCGCCCCCCCTTTCCCCCATTTTTCCATTTCTTAATGTTTTTAAATTGTTTAAAATTAGAAAAATGTTTTAAATCCCAAAAAATTATGAAAATTAGTTTTAAGAGTTTTAAAAATGTTTTAACTCTCTGTAATTTTTTCATATATATGACCCATTACTTAATTAGTTTAAAGGAAATCTGAAACTGTTTTAGTTATTTCCTCTAATCTAATTAAGACATGTTAATTGATTTAGAAATGTGATTTTAAATTAATTAACTGTACATCTTGGCGACTTCATGCTGTAACGGTGAACGATGTTTATCTAATGTTGATTAGATAATATCCATGTTAGCTAAATTGTTTAGTTAAATGGTTTTCAAAGTATAATTATTATATTTTTGAAGTAAAATATTTCAGAAGTAATTATGTGATAATTGCTTGTTGATGCATGTGATGTATGTGGATGGATGGTCATGGACTTAGATATCATGTGATGAATGTTATGGTTAATGGCAAATGATGTAATTATGAGGACTGCGTGCCTCCCTCTCTCCCTCTATTAAATCCGGGTTGTACATTCTATCTCCCTCCTGTTATGTACTCCCTTGACTTGTTCAAGGTTTCTTATTATTATCTGATGTACATTTATGGGCCTGCGAGCCCAATTTAAATATTACTTGTAATTATAAGAAGCGGATTGGCGGAGATGGAGGAGAGTACCATGCAGGACCTTCATGGAGATAAAGTTACATCAAGCTAAAGCATCAGATGGGAACTGCCATTTGTTCACCATATTTGTGGATTACCAACTGGCTCTGGTAATGCCACTCTAGGTTAAAGTCCATGATCATCCATCGTATTTCTTCATATATTTGATATGTGTGGAATGTGCTATGATATATATAATTAAATATATGATATTCCAAATTCTATATATCAATAGCACGCAGATATAGAGACCAAGATAAAATATGTCAAAATCCCTCCTCGTTCAAATTTTAAGCCGTAGCGTAATCATTAGAATGAATTACGTGGCCCTCCATCATTATAGTTTTAGGATTGCCATTAGATCGGGCAAGTTTGTTGTGCTATCCACAAGGCTTGTCAAGTCTAATGACAGACTAAAACTATGGCATGATGATGCCTTAAACGGGGTAGAGGACCGGTGTAGCTTTGTTGTGCTATCCACAAGGGCTACATCCAAATCTATGCTCGTTACGTAATGATGGTACTGCTTAGACTGGATTTAATGACTTGTTGTGCTATCCACAAGGTCATTAAAATTCAGGGGCCAAAATAAGATCGGATATTGCAAGAGTTGCAAGTGTCAAGGGTTGACCGCTTTCGGATCATAGTATGGTTTGTTGTGCTATCCAAAAGATCATACTATGAGTCTGTGAGATTCCGATCCCCGCTAGGAGACCGTCGGTGTCTCCCATTCTGTATATCTGAGGGTTATACAGTCTGCCGGAAAATAGTGGGAGCTAATCTTGATTAAAGTCCTAATCTAGATTTAATTATTATTATGAACATCTGCTAATTGTGTTTACATTTCCTTTATAGGCAAAAATGTCGTGGCATACTGGATGCCAACAGATTGACAGGCCCGAACTACTCGGATTGGCTCAGAAACCTGAAGATTGTCCTCAGGTCTGAGCGCATTGCCTATGTCCTGGAGGGTGAGATCCCAGCTGAACCACCCCTTGATGCACCTGAAGGGGAAACTTGAGTTTGCGAAGTGGAAGGAGGATTCCACTCTGGCCCAATGCTACATGCTTGCCTCAATGAGCAATGAGTTGCAAAGGCAGCATGAGAACATGGATGCTAGATCCATCATGCAGCACTTGCAGGAGCTCTTTGAAGAGCAGAGCAGGGTAGAGAGATATGAGATATCCAAGGCCCTGTTCAGAGCTCGCATGGCAGAGGGGTCTTCAGTACAGACTCATGTGCTGAAGATGATAGAGTGGATTGAGAGGCTCGAAGGGCTTGGTTTTCCTCTTGACAAGGAACTAAGCACGGACCTCATTCTCCAGTCACTTCCAGATTCATATTCCCAGTTCATTGTGAACTTCACAATGAACAAGATTGAGGTGAGTTTAGCTGAGATGCTCAACATGCTGAAGACTGCTGAGGGCAACCTTAAGAAGGAAAAGCCCACTGTTCTCATGGTTGGAAAGTCCAACAAGAAGAGGAGAGCAGTGCAAGCCTTTGAGAAAGGCAATGCAAAGAAGCAGTCCAAGAAAAAACAAAAGAAGGACATAAGCAAAGAGAGAAGAAAAGGGCGAGTGCTTCACTACAAGTAAAAGGACACTGGAAAAGAAATTGCAAGGACTACCTTGCAATGAAGGCTCATGAGAAGCAGAAGCTTGGGGAAGCTTCAGGAAAAGAAAGTTTGTTTCTTGTTTGAGACAGAATTGGATACATGTTTACCATTGAGAACAATAGTTGTTCAGTTTATTTGAGAAATGAATTAATTGCTTTAGCAAGTTTGGTGAATGGTTTGTATCTACTTGATGTCTCTTATGAAATCTCCATGTTGATGTTTCTCCTAAGAGAAGTAAGAATAGTGTGAACACTACCTACTTATGGCATTGTAGGCTTGGTCACATTGGCGAGAATAGGCTTCAAAAGTTGCATAAGAATGGATACTTAGATCCATTTGATTATGAATCATATGCAACTTGTGAATCCTGTTTAATGGGTAAGTTGACCAAATCTCCATTTAGTGGACATGGAGATAGGGCCAAGGACATATTGGAACTAATACATTCGGATGTATGTGGTCCAATGTCTACCCAAGCCAAGGGTGGCTACTCATACTTCATTACATTCACGGATGACTACTCAGGTTCGGATTTGTTTACTTAATGAAGTACAAATCTGAAGCCTTTGGGAAATTCCAAGAATTTAAGAATGAAGTTGAGAAACAAACTGGAAAGAGTATTAAAATCCTACGGTCAGACCGAGGAGGTGAATACTTAAGTACAGAGTTCACACAATTCTTAAAGGACAATGGTATCCTTTCTCAATGGACTCCTCCCTATACACCACAGATGAATGTGTATCGGAAAGGAGAAATCGTACCTTGTTGGACATGGTGCGATCCATGATGAGCCGTTCACAGTTACCAGTTTCCTTATGGGGATATGCGCTAGAGTCAGCGGCATATCTGCTGAACAGGGTTCCAAGTAAATCTGTGTCTTCCACTCCATATGAGATATGGAAGGGTAGAAAGCCTGATTTTAAACATGTTAAAATCTGGGGCTGTCCTGCCCACGTGAGGAGACATGACCCAGATAAACTGGAATCCAGAACCGATAAGTGCAGGTTTGTTGGATACCAAAAGAAACGTTTGGGTACTACTTTTACCATCCTGGTGAACAAAGAGTGTTTGTCGCCAGGAGAGCTGTCTTCTTGGAAGAGGAGTACCTTACCCAAGAGGACAGTGGGAGTAAAGTAGATCTAGAAGAGGTTCTAGATCCACAAATTGTGCAAAGTCCACCAGGTGAAACATCGGTTCCGGAACCTGTTCAGGAATATACACACATTCAGCGTAGGTCTGGTAGAGTACCTAGACAGCCTGAAAGATATGTTGGACATATCAGTGAAGGCATGTCTTATGATGAGGATGATGATCCAAAGACCTACCAAGAGGCTGTTGATTGTCCTCAGTCAGGGAAATGGCGAGATGCCATGAATTCTGAGATGCAGTCCATGTACACCACCAAGTTTGGAATTTGGTAGACTTGCCCGAAGGTATTGTACCTATTGGGTGCAAGTGGATCTTTAAGAGAAAGATCGGTGCAGATGGACAGATCGACACTTATAAGGCAAGGTTGGTGGCAAAGGGGTATCGTCAAAGGCAAGGAATTGACTATGACGAAACTTTCTCACCAGTTGCTATGATAAAGTCGATCAGAATTCTTCTTGCCATTGCTGCATACTTTGATTACGAGATCTGGCAGATGGATGTAAAAACCGCTTTCCTTAATGGAAACATTGAGGAGGAAGTGTATATGATACAACCTGAGGGTTTTACATCCAATGAGTGTCCAGACAAAGTATGCAAGCTTCAAAGATCCATCTATGGATTGAAGCAAGCTTCTCGTAGTTGGAACATAAGGTTTGATGAGGCTATCAAATCTTATGACTTCATTAAGAATGAAGATGAACCATGTGTGTATAAGAAAATCAGTGGGAGTGCTATCACTTTTCTCGTACTTTACGTTGATGACATCTTACTCATTGGGAATGATGTAGGGATGCTATCATCAGTAAAGGTTTGGTTGTCAAAGAACTTCTCCATGAAGGATTTGGGAGAAGCATCCTACGTATTGGGAATACGTATCTATAGAGATAGATCTAAGAGGATGCTTGGCTTGACCCAATCCATGTACATAGATACCATTGTCAAAAGGTTTGGCATGGAAAATTCCAAGAGAGGTCTCATACCTATGAGACATGGGATTATTCTCTCTAAGGAGCAGTCTCCTAAGACTCCTGAAGAGGGCAGCCATGGATAGAGTCCCCTATGCCTCGGCTATAGGGTCTATCATGTATGCCATGCTATGTACAAGGCCTGATGTGGCATTTGCTCTAAGTGTTACGAGTAGATATCAGGCAAATCCAGGTGAAACACACTGGATGGCTGTGAAATGTATCCTTAAGTACTTGAGAAGGACTAAGGATATATTTCTGGTCTATGGAGGAGGGACTTGAAACTTCGGGCATATACTGACTCGAGTTTCCAGTCAGATCCAGATGATAGCAAGTCTACATCTGGGTTTGTGTTCACTTTGAATAGGGGTGCAGTGAGCTGGAAGAGTTCCAAGCAAGAAACCACTGCAGACTCGACGACAGAAGCTGAGTACATTGCTGCAGCTGAAGCCGCCAAGGAGGCAGTGTGGATGAAGAAGTTCATCACGGACCTTGGTGTGGTGCCAGGTGACTCTGATCCAATCCCATTGCTGTGTGACAACAATGGGGCCATTGCGCAAGCGAAAGAGCCACGGTCTCATCAGAAGTCGAAGCACATTCTGAGGCGATTTCACCTGATAGGGAGATTATCACTAGAGGAGATGTACTGGTGGAAAGAGTTCCTTCAGTGACAACATTGCAGATCCACTGACGAAGCCTTTGACTCAAATTGTGTTTGAGCGCCACCTAGAGTCTATGGGTTTAAGACATAAAGGTGATTGGCTTTAGTCCAAGTGGGAGATTGTTAGTTATGGGTGTCCTCAAGCCAATCATAACTTGTACAATCTTGTTCTTTGATAATAATAATAAGGCTTTTATATTCATTATGTGTAATTGTTTACCATTTCATTATGAAGTCCATGAATATACGCAATGGATATTAATTATGATGAGATCATAACAATGAGATTAATATCCTTTAAACATATATTCTTAATTGTTCCTAGTCGGAGGATATTCAAGAAGGACATTGAATATCCGGTTAGACTAGTATAGGTTGCACCTGCTCATATGATGAGGGTGACTGGTCTCATAGTCACTTGTGTGGAGACACTAAGGTGAATCTGTAGGTGCTCATTGGAGAATGAGTCCACTGAACTGATCCGTTATGAATCGCTGGATGGTAATGTTACCTAACTGTCAACCAGCTAGATTCATTGTTACGGTGGCATGATTGGTCCTTAGACCTGAGACACCAAGGACACCTTGTTGGTGGACTTCTAGGTTTTGACTTGACTTATAGATCTCTAGCCATGAGGTCTTAATCAGTTAAGTATTCGGATCTAGCGGAATACCTTCGAAGGTGATTGTGTGGTCAATATGGGATCGCTCGCTCTCGGTAATAGGAGAGTGAATGCTCTACGGAAGGATGCCTGATAGTCCCTGGCCAGGGCAAGACTAACTTATAGAAAAGGAGTTTTCTGATATAGTTATGCGGCATCTAAACGAGTGAGTGCAATTTAGGGTTTGACAGTTGACCATACCCTAAGTGCACTCGGGAGCATTGTACGAGCGAAGGATTATAGTCACGTGGTAACTGATGATACAAAAGGTTCCTTGAATGGGTTGCTGAACCCCAATGCTTTCCAGGATCAAGTGGTGTTGCTTGGCACCCAACTTGATTGGAAGCCCGGTCAATTATCGTGAGACGATAATGATTGTGTGATTAATTAATATGAGATGTTAATTAATTACCATAAGTCAATAAAGAGTTATTGAGCTTAATGGGCTGAAAACTGGACTAGCAGTTGGGCCTAGAGGGTCACACGCATAAGAGTTCCGAGCAGACTGGGCAAGGTGTTCTTTATAGACAATGACTGGGTTTTTGTGAAAAACCGCGGTGTCTATAATATACGCTGAGAGTTAAACTCTGGGCCAAGCTCCAGGCTTAACCTGGCCGCCCCCTCCTCTCTCTCTCCCAGTGCGCCCCCACCTTCTCTCTCCTCTCTCCGGCACATGGTGGAGCTGAGATCCGGGAGACGCGTAGAGAACGAGGAGATCCCGTCTACGTCCGGAGCTCGCGTGGATACATCTAGAGGCCGGACACTTGAACAGCTTGAAGCACCGGCGCCTCCTGCGCCACCTCCTCCCCGGATTCGGGAGTTTCGCAACCCCGCAAAGGTAAAGATGAGATCTGCCTGTGCGTGGTTTTCCGTTTTGTGTTCGATCCGACCGCCGGCAACGATATCTACCTGTGGAAATCGCATTTCCGCTGCGCCCCGATCATTTCCTTACAACTTCTATGTGAATCGCCGCCCAGTGGAGGCCCTTTCTTGCTGCGAGGCCTCTCTTTATTGAGGGAAGCTATGGGGAGAAGAAGGCACTCGCTATTGTTGTAGTTGTTGTGTTATTGCTCGTGTTACTCGCGGAGCAAAATCAACTCCTCCAGACAATCGATCTTCTTGTTGAGTGACTACGTGGAGTCGTTATTGCTGCCACACCACAAGTAGTTCCTTCAGTGGAGGGGACGGCAGCCATGATGGGTGGAGGAGGAGGAGGAGGAGGGGAGGAGGGGTTAGAGAATCCTCCTGGTAGATTGTCAAGGCCCTTAGCGAACGCTTGCACATGGCTCTTTCTCTCCTCGTCACCATGTTGCTCAATATGGTCATGGTTGATCTAAGTTGCTCGTGGGTTCATTTCCCATAGATGACGCCAGATGAAGAGGGTGATCTTCAACTGTTTGTGAAATTCCCTTCGGCTACAAGGCGGCCTACAAAACATATGACAATCAGAGGTATGGGAGTGATTCCCCAGGAAAAGCCCTCTGATGCCTAAGTCAAAGTGGCTAGAGAGAAAGATAAGATCCCTCTTCATGATGAGTTTCTACCTAGAATCTCTTACCTATACATGGAGGACTCCTGTACTTTAATAGGCTACTCTCCCTGTGACTTAGTATAATCGTTAGCAGTTTCAGGCCTAGTACAAGCAATTATAAAGGAGTTATGGTAGGGGTGTCCATTCGTGAAGGTTACTCATCCAATCATGGACACAAATTGTAAACGGCCACATTCCCCAAGATAACAGTTTTTCGCGCATTGATGGGGAGTAATGCTGCATTTAGGTGGGAATGTTAACTTCTCCAAGGGCCACTGGGTATAAAGTTGGCGGCCATCCTAGATTTTTCCAGGATATCATTCCGAGGGCCGTGCGTGATAGTCTTTCTCAATATATCGCGGGTTCTCACTTACTATCATTCCAAGATACTATCTCAGAAGCTCACCCCGAGCCTATTTCCTTAGGATGACATTTCTGAGATAACATGGGCAACTCTAATAGGGCTCTTGGGCCACTACTTGCTCTTCATAGTGGGCTCGGAAGGGCTCTTCTAGAAATATAGGCCAGTATTGGGTCGATGTCTGGCCTAAGGTAGAAGTTCCCCTCGCCAAAATGTGTATCAATGGCGTCATTGACAAGTCAATCTTTTCTTATGATTTTCAAACCTTGATGACTTTTACGGGATTGGGGCACTTTTGATCTCGCCATAGAAAGTTACATAAGAGGCAAAAAAACAAACAAACAAAAAGTGTTTACGTCAGTCACACCTAGGGGTGAGTTTGATAAGGTGATCACCCGATAAATGATGTTTATCAACCTGATAGTGTAGTTGGCGATTTGGTACATTATCAGCTATTAAAGGGACCAAAATACTATTAATCCTAATGATTTTTGTCACTTAATAACTTGATAATTTTGATATTTTTTAGTTATCATATCTATTAACTTAAAAGATGATTTAATAAAGCACATGATTTAGCAATACTTTATCTTCAACAAGTATTGATAAATTATCAACACTTTATCTCCATTAAATATTGATAAGACTTGATAAATTATATAACCTCCTCAAGTTTAATAAAGTTAAAGTCTTCATAATTTTATCAATCAAATCAGATATATTTATCTACCCTAGCCCACCAGCTATCTGCTCTCCCCTTTCCACCCTCTTTCAATCCTCCTCTGTTTCTAACCCTATCTCTACTTCCTCCAACCCACCATCCCTTTGTCCCATCCCAAATACTGCCAGCACTTGTCCCACCCCCTTTTCCTCTCTGTCCACCAGCATCTCCCCACTCCACCCCCATATACCCCGCTGCCTGCTCCTTCCTCTCATTGCTACCCTTATGCCTATTGCTATCTCCCTTCCAAATCCCCCCCTATTTTTTTCTTTCCGTTAACTACCCTTCCTATGCCCCATCCACCCCTATCTGTTTTGATCTTCTTTGGGTCTCTCGGGTTGTCCTTCTACTAGCCCCGACAATATATTAGCTACTCGTAGTGTTTGTGTTTGATTGCTCCTTTTGTTTTCAAGTTCGGCTACTATGGACGTTTATGCAGATCTCCCAAGTCTCGACTAGTGGTGTTTGTTGGAGTTTCAAAAGTATATAGCAGGAGCAAACAGATTCAATCTGATCAATATGGTTAAACAGATAACAAAGAGTAAGATCGAATGTATGCAAACTCAAGGGTTGAAACGTAATGTCGATTTCTTTGAAGTCATTTTGCCCTACCATGGTGCAATAGGATGATAGCGAACTCTTTCCAAGATACAACGACCCAACACCATACGGTGCGAAGGTGCATTCCAAATAACGCCGACGAACGAACATTTCTTAGACCAGTCGTTAGCTATCAAAACACCACTACAGAGAAGCTATAGTAAGAACACTGCCGCAAGAGAAAAAACATAGAAGCCCTAGAGAGAGAGATACCCCTTCTCTCTCCTCATACCCATGTGATAATACCTCCATTAAGGGTGGGTGACTGTTTGGGTTCCAAAATGGGCAAGAAATCCAAGACGAAATCAAACGATCGGTCAACAGTCAAAACTCAAAATTATAAATAAAGAAAGTTATGTAGGCGGCCAGCTAGACCTCACGTCAAGGCAAGGTAATTCGCGCACATGTGAAATAAGGCTTGAAGCCCACAAGCCCAAATGGGTCCCTCCATAGCTCTCCCTAGAAATCACGTCTAAGGAAAAGAAGCAGCCATATAAAGGAGATGCATTTTTCTTAACTTCAATATGGTATAAACCTCAAGAGCAGTCCATCACTAGTTAAAAAATCTCATATTGGAAAGTCATGAACACTTCATAGAGTTCACCACATCAAATGAAATTAAAAGCGAATTTTAAATTTAACAATATATTCCAATAGTTCTCTCCGTCCGCTCATTTCATGGTCCCCTGTGTTGGAACTTTGGAGATGTTAGTGCTATTGTGTATTGGGGTTTATCCACACCTCTTTTTGTGTGTCATCTGAGCGACCTATGGAGTTTCTGCCAAATGGGGATTACGGTGATCTCCCTTCGGAATGAGTTCTTATCTTGACTTAGATCTGTCTACTCTCGGACATCAACTAGTATGTGGGGCCTTGTCTACCTCCTTCGAATTGGGAGTCGCCTTGTTACTAGCAAGTTTGTATTCTTTGTTTCCTCCGGGTGCAACTTTTAGTCATGTGTTTGCCTCCGCATGGTTGCCATGGTTGCTGCCTTCGTACCTCTGCAAGTTATGGGCAATTTTTGTGTCCATCCAAATTTTCATTGTATTAATGTAACTTTTTTTAATATAATATATTTTTTATTTTCTGTTTAAAACGAAAGATGAAGATCTTCTGCTCCAAAAAGGTACACCACAGTAGTACTCAACCCATTAATTGGGCCAGATGGCAGAAAAATCCAAGTCATAAAACACAAGAGAAAGAGAGAGAAAGAGAAGAGAGAGAAAGAGAGAGAGGAGAGGAGAGAGAGAGAGAGAGAAGAGAGAGAGAGAGATCTTCCCATCGCCCCCTAGCCTCTGCCTCAAACCTTCCTGAAGAAGAAGAAGAACTAAGAGCTTATCTCACCGCATGCTAACGCACCTACATCCCGTACGTAGCTTCAGGGCTGATCGTAGTTTAAAGAGGTTAAAGACGATAGCTTTCTCAACGTACACAGTGGGCGAGCTCACCGGCGGCTTCTTCAAATACTGCAGGCATTTCTTCAGACACGTAATTAGGACCAGGGTGGAGGTGCTTACCCATTGTGTGCATGTCCCAACGTTGCCGATCAAAAAAGAAATTGTCTGCGAGGTGATAAGGATCAGGCTGTACACTGTTAGAAAACAACACCCACACACAGAGAAAACGCTGCACTGGTTTTTGGCAGCACCATTCCCTCTCTTCGTGTGTGTGAGTGTTTCTCTGTGTGTGGGTGTTGTTTTCTAACATTTGGTATCAGAGCTTCGGTGATCTGAGGTAAGATGTCAGCCCCACACGGCGATCACTCTCTGACGCCGACAAGGGAAGACCGACGTGGATCTCCGTCTCCTCCTCCGCGCCGACAGCGGCACCGTGACGTTGGTGGCCGCGAGATCGTCGTTCAGCGCGTCGTGAAGGAAGTCGGGGGATCAGCAGTCTACCCAACGCTGACGCGGACCAACTACAGCGACTGGTCTCTCATGATGAAGGTGATGCTGCAGCGCGCGGTCTCTGGGACGCCGTCGAGACCGGCGGCGCTGAGCTGCAGGAGGATAGGATGGCGCTGGAGGCCATCCTACGCGCCGTCCCCCGGAGATGATCTCCACACTTGCTGTCAAGGAGAGCGCGAAGGAGGCATGGGACGCTGTGAAGACCATGCGCGTCGGCATCGATCGAGTGCGCAAGGCCAAGGCGCAGCAGCTCCGAAAGGAGTACGAAAGCATCGGCTTCCGCGACGGCGAGACAGTGGACGACTTCGCGATGCGGCTCACTGGGATTGTCAACCCAACTGAGCATCCTCGGCGACCCGGAGCCGTCTCAAAAGGTGGTCGAGAAATTCCTTCGTGTGGTACCATCCATGTACTCCCAAATCGCCCTCTCCATTGAGACCCTGCTCGACCTCTCAACACTCTCGATTGAGGAGGTGACCGGGAGACTCAAGGCGGTTGAAGATCGCTTCCCCGCATCGACTACCAAGGGAGATGACGGGAAGCTCTTGCTCACGGAGGAGGAGTGGATCAAGCGCATGAAGGAGAAGAAGCAGGGGAGGGACCCTCTGGCGTTCCAAGTATGGGAACCGACGCCGAAAACAAATGAGGAGGAAGCCTGATGTCGATGGCACGGGCGATGGCAAGCCTGGCGCGGGTCGTGACGTCTCAAAGGACAAGTGTCACAACTGTGGCAAGATTGGCCATTGGGCCAGAGAGTGCCGCAGCAAGCCGAAGCGGGCGGAACAAGCTCACCTCACGAAAGGTGAGGATGACGAGCCCACGCTCTTGATGGCAAGCGTCCACGTCAACTCCGACTCTCCACCGTCGCTGAAGACATATCCACTACAACATGTAGAGGAAAAGGTCTTCGCTCAGTTGGACCGGGTGGAGGAGTGCGACACCGACATGTGGTACCTCGACACCGGTGCAACAAACCACATGACCGGGTCCCGTGCTGCCTTCTCCGAGCTTGACTCCAACATCCACGGCACCGTCAAGTTCGGAGATGGATCCGTCGTCGACATAAAGGGACGCGGAACGGTCCTGTTCGCGTGCAAGACTGGCGAACACCGCGCTCTCACGGAGGTGTACTACATCCCGCGGCTCACCTCAACATCATCAGCATTGGGCAGCTCGACGAGAATGGGTGCCAGGTGCTGATCGACGGCGACACCTTGAGGATCCGCGACCAGAGAGGCGGCTGCTAGCTCGAGTCAAGCGCTCCCCAAACCGGTGTACATGCTCAAGCTCGACATCACGCAACCGGTGTGTCTGTCGGCTAGAAGCTCCGAGGACGCATGGCGTTGGCACGCGAGGTACGGTCATCTGAATTTTCAGGCACTGCGCAAGCTCGCTCAGCACGCCATGGTGCGAGGGCTGCCACAGATCGCTCAGGTGGAGCAGATCTGCGACAGCTGCCTCGCTGGGAAGCAAAGACGGGCATCTTTTCCGGCGCAAGGGAAGTACCGAGCTGAGCACGTCCTCGACCTCGTCCACGGCGACATTTGCGGGCCAATCTCGCCGACGACGCCGAGCGGCAACCGCTACTTCCTGCTCCTGGTAGATGACAAGAGCAGGTACATGTGGCTTACCCTTCTCGCGAGCAAGGATCAAGCCCTGGCAGCGATCAAGCGCTTCCAAGCCTTGGCGGAGGTGGCAACGGGGCGCAAGCTCAAGGTGCTCCGCACTGACCGCGGCGGCGAGTTCACCTCGGCAGAGTTTGCTGAGTACTGCGCCGAGCGCGGTGTGCAGCGGCAGCTCACGGCCCCCTACTCTCCACAACAGAACGGAGTCGTCGAGCGCCGAAATCAGACCGTCGTCGCCATGGCTCGGAGCATGCTGAAAGCAAAGGGTCTACCTGCGACTTTTTGGGGAGAAGCTGTCTCCACCGCTGTCTTCCTCCTCAACCGTGCGCCGACACGAAGCGTTGATGGGATGACGCCATATGAGGCCTGGTATGGCAAGCGACCAGCGGTGCACTTCCTCCGCACGTTCGGCTGCATCGTGCACGTCAAGAACGTGAAGCCGCACCTGAAGAAGCTGGACGATCGGAGCACGCCAATGATCTTCGTTGGGTACGAGCCGGGATCCAAGGCATACCGTGTGTTCGACCCCACCGACGAACGTGTGTACGTGAAACATAGCGTTGTCTTCGACGAGTCGGCTAAATGGGACTGGGAGACCCATGGCGCGGAAGGTGCGGTGATATTTAATGAACCATTCAATGTCGAGTACTCTACTGTGTCTGAACCAGGGAAAAGTCGGACACCGACCCGTTCCAACTCGCCCACAGTTGGATGTTCGCCCGCAGCAGCGCCAGTCAACGCAGAGGAGCTGCAGTCGACTCCTGGCGACGTGGAATGGACCCCTGCTACAAGCACGCACGCGACCACGAGCGCATCGACGCCTGCTGCCACAGGCGCGCACGCTAGGTTGCCCATGGCCACAGTTGAGTTCGCCTCGCCACCATCCGATGCGGCGGCGTCACTCGACGAGGAGCACGACGATGCCCCGCTGCGGTTCCGCACCATCACCAACATCATCGGTCATCTGCTGCTCCAGCTCCAGGCCATGCGTCACGTGAACTCGACGACGGCAACGAACTGCACTTCACCACGGCTGACGAGCCGACCTCTTTCGGCGAGGCCGAGCAGCACCAAAGCTGGCGCAAGGCGATGCTTGAGGAGATGAAGTCCATTGAGGACAACGCCACCTGGGAGCTAGTAGACCTCCCCTCCGGCCACCGACCCATTGGGCTCAAGTGGGTCTTCAAGGTGAAGCGTGATGAACAAGGTGCTGTCATCAAACACAAGGCGCGGCTCGTCGCGAAGGGCTATGTGCAACGTCCAGGGATCGACTTCGAGGAAGTGTTCGCCCCCGTGGCACGGATGGAGTCCGTGCGGTTGCTGCTGGCTTTGGCAGCACATGAAGGTTGGCAAGTCCATCACATGGACGTGAAATCGGCGTTCCTCAACGGCGACCTGACAGAAGAGGTCTACGTGGCCCAACCCCGGGCTTCATTTGTGAGGGACGGAGCACAAGGTGATCAAGTTGCGGAAGGCTCTGTATGGGTTGCGCCAAGCACCGAGGGCGTGGAACTCCAAACTGGACAGCAGCCTCGTCAAGCTCGGGTTCCTGCGAAGCACCACGGAGCATGCCGTGTACGGGCGCGGAGAAGGTGTCTCCCGGCTCCTTGTCGGCGTGTACGTGGATGATCTGGTCATCACCGGATCAAATAAGCGTGAGATTTGCAGGTTCAAGGAGGAGATGCATAGCATGTTCAAGATGAGCGATCTCGGACTCCTGAGTTACTACTTAGGAATCGAGGTCCATCAACGCGCGGACGGCATCACAATCAACCAGGCGGCATACGCGCGCAAGATCTTGGAGAACAGCGGCATGGGCGACTGCAACCCTTGTCAAGTGCCCATGGAGGCGCGCCTGAAGTTGAGCAAGCAAAGTGCAAGCCCGCTTGTGGACGCAACCAAATATCGGAGCATCGTTGGAAGCCTTCGATACTTGGTTAACACACGGCCCGACATTGCCTACGCCGTGGGATATGTGAGCCGGTTCATGGAGTCCCCTCGAGAAGACCATCTCGCGGCGGTGAAGCACATCCTGCGCTACATAGCCGGCACTCTCCACAAAGGTTGCTTCTACGCCAGGAAGGAAGAGGAGCAGATGCACCTGCACGGGTACAGCGACAGCGACATGGCTGGCGACGTCGACGATCGCAAGAGCACCACGAGAGTTCTCTTCTTCCTCGGACGAAGCCCGATCAGCTGGCAGTCCATGAAGCAAAAGGTGGTGGCTCTCTCTTCTTGTGAGGCCGAGTACATCGCCGTCTCCACCGCGGCGTGCCAAGGTGTTTGGCTCACACGACTGCTAACTGAGATCAGCGGTAGCAAGCCTAAAGCGGCTGTGCTCAAGGTGGACAACAAGTCAGCCATCTCTCTCTGCAAGAATCCGGTGTTCCATGATCGGAGCAAGCACATTGATACTCGGTATCACCATATTCGAGAATGCATCGAGGGAGGCAAGATCAATGTTGAATATGTCAGCTCTGACGAGCAGTTGGCAGACATTCTCACGAAGCCACTTGGCCGGGTCAAGTTCCAAGAGCTCCGCTCGAAGATTGGCGTCGTCGAGATCAAGTAGAATACATCAGGATTAGGGGGAGTTTGTTAGTTAATCCTGTAATTAAATCTATCCATTTAATTACAGGATTAACTAACATACACGACAGGGACTCCTTACGTGGGAAGGTTACAACCTGATCCTTATCACGAGGTGGGGGATCGGCCGGGTGGGCATCTTGAACAACTGCTACAGAACCACCTTGGAAATCGATCAGTAATGAGGGGAGATGATAGGAGGAGCAACGCTGGGTGAGGAGGAGGAGCAACTACCTGGCACCTCCTCCGTCTCCACCGACAGCGGCACAACAACTGTGGTCGTCCCCGTGCTGCTGGGGCGTTCCCCTGCGCCCTTCGCGGACGGCGACCAGAGTTTTGTTAGTGATCGATCAAATAAGTTTTTATTTGTTAGTATTATATTATTAGAATATTATTCCCTGGTACTTATTTCTTTGGGGAATTATTACACGGAAAGAGTACATTTAACATCTTCGCGGAACCAAAACCATAACAATAATAATTTAAGAACAGGTCAAGTCAAGCTGAAAATTTAAGAAGGGATATTGTAGATATTTGGTTAGAGATAGGATCATCATTAAGGGATACTCCACCAAGGTTCACCGTACTGACCGGATCGACCGTACCGTATTTTTCGTGGCACGGTACGTATAGAACCGTTGAGATACAGTGGAAAATTAGTCTGTTGTGTTGAACACATCCTCATCTTGTAAACACATTCAAATAATGTCCATTGTGTTAAAATTTTAGCTATAAGCTAATGTAATTGTTTTACAAATTATGGTGATTTTAGTTTAATTTTTAGAATTTATTTTACAATGTGTGAAAAATCGCCCGAAAAATAGTTGTATCGGCTTAATATCGAAATCCGTACGTCAACAATTCCGGATATTTACATTTCTGATATCACCACATTTTTCTGAAAATTATGGTGTTCTCAAAATTTATTTTCGTTACAGTTTTTCTATGTCGCCCCGTCAGAACGCGTACTTCTGAGTATGACATTGGGCTATCATTTATTAATGTTAATTAATCTCAGATATTAATAAAATTACTATAATTTGTGTCATCTCTTAATTAGTTTATGTTTGAAATTTTATCTCAATTAGACACTAATTAGACCACTTAAGTCACACAGAGTTTGTCGCGGTACGACGAATTCTCTGTGCGCGTACTTTAACGGGACGACATTTGGTTTCGAAAATAAAGTCAAATATGAAGTCATCATAATTACTAAAAAAATATACTGATTATAAAATATAAATATCATGATTTATTGATGCATAGATGTTGAGATTAGGTTGACCTAATGATTTTTGGTACAGTTTTTACTTGACAAAAAATTAATTTAAAAATTAAACTAAAATTAATAAAATTTGTATCACATATTAATTAGCTTATGTTTAAAATTTCATCTCAATTCCCTTAGATGTTGAGATTAAGTTGATTTATTGATTTTTGAGATAATTTTTACTTGATAAAAAAATAATTTAAAAAATTAAACTAAAATTACTATAATTTGTATCATCTCTTAATTAACCTATGTTTAAATTTTCATCTTAATTGGACACCATTTACATCACTTTAATACACCTAATATGAAAAAATTATGAAAAAAAAAAAACCAAGCAGACCGAACCGAACCGATCCGCTCCGTGCCGCAGCGACACACCGGGTCACCCCATTAGGGTGACCCGACCGTGCCTGGGGCTTACGGTATGACCGTATCGCGGCGGTTGCCGTGGTACGGCCAACGTGTACTCCACAGACATTCCCTTGTAAAACCTGTTGCATTTAGCTATACACTCCTAACCCTCAGTTACAGTCAAAAATATTTTCCAGTAATTTTACACCACTTTTGTTTTCTAAAGTGCAGTTTAACTCTTGAATGGCAAAAACTATATGTTTCATATGTTTTTTTTGACAAGATAATAACATATATATTAAAGTAAACAGATAGTACAGAGTACAACAGTGAGAACATGGCTACCCATACTCTGCACACAGGAGCATGGAGACAACAGATCGCCAAACTCACAACATCACCACAAAGAGGTACAAGTCCAAAAGGAGAACACAAGGACCACCGGGTAAAAGTCACCGGGTAAAAGTCACAAAGCTCCAAGCCGGATGACAGAGGAAGAGCCCCAAGATAGCCAAAGCTTGAAGGAGGAAGACACTATACTGCTGAGGGTGGCCACTCAGAAGGAGAGGCTGCAACTCAAATGTGCAGCAAACTAGGTGCTCGGAAGGCGTACACGAGGTGATGGTGTACGGAAGTAGCACAACCACGAGCATCACCGAAATCCTCAGTCCCAACACAAGGGAGCGGAGTGGAAAGAAATCATCATTAACAGGGGCAATACCAACAAGCTTCACAGCATGATTCTGCACCGGTTCAAGCCAGCCAGCCACCCAGCATCCCTCTGAGGGGGATGAAGGGAAAAAGCCAGACGTCGCACAAGGCCGCCGAGAAGCGCCGTCGAACAGGGCCGACAGACGACCGACGGGGTTAGGCAAGTCCACGACCAGTCTTTCCGTCGGGGAGGAGCTCGTTGGCAGATGAAACAACTGTAGCTGGAAAAGCCCAAGAACACCATCCAACTCACAGATTCGACGGGGATGAACACCAAGATGAGGACGCACCACAACCTTGTTCCAGTTGCAGAGAAGAAGCCACATAAACAGATCTCATAGGATCTACAGTACGAACTTACTAGAAAACAAACATAAGCCATGGAGAAACTAATCCGCAGCCGGGAGGCTACGATCGGAGACCTGCACGCCGCCGATGATGGCAGCACCACCGGAGCCGAGAGGGAAACAAAAACTGGGAAGGACCCAGACCAAAAGAGCCCCCTAAGGGAAGAGACCTCCGCCGCGAGGTTGGAGACGAGACACGGGGGGGAGGGGGCTTCGCAACGGCGAAGAGACCCCCTCCCCACCGGAGGGAGGACGCCGCTGGAGACCGAGGTCACCAGAGCAAGAAGAGGGAGGGGAAAAAACCCCGGAGTTCCTCTCTCTAGAAAACTCTAGAGAGAGACGGAGGCTCTTCTAAAATACTATATGTTTCATATGTTAAATAGTGGTATATATGACCGTGTTATATGTGATCACTTGATAAGATCGTGACGTTTAATAGTACTTATGCTTTTTTAAATTTAACACAGTTACCCGGACATTTTCCAAAATTTGGGTTCAGGGGTTCCAACTTTGACAATTACTAAATGCTCTTCGTATAAATATAAATATAACAAAAACCGAAGGAGTACTACGCAAACATCGCTATTGTTACTTAGAAAAGAAAATATGGTTCG
>CM024758.1:137213703-137491771 GCA_014218235.1 Colocasia esculenta | reverse complement strand
CAAAGATCAGAATATGTTGATGAAGCCCTTCTCGGCCCTGCCAAAAAGGTGCTCAGAAACTCCTTAGATCTTCTTCTCTTGTCGATGTAGATGGATCCTCAGAGTTGGGATCTCTTCTTGGATGTATTGGCTGTCCTCCAGATGTTGTAGCTCCTCGGAAACACCTCCAGTCGACGGATCCGGCCTTCTAAAGTTCAGCTTTTCACCATCTCGGAGCTAGGGTTTCACCCAATGTTAAAAGCCTTTTCCCCGACCTAGGATGGGTATTTTATAGGTTGGAGGTTGGGTACGCCTTATGGTAGGTTTCCTACAAGTTAGGATGGGTTTCCTAATCTGGAACCAGCCAAAATGCGAGCATTAACAATTTTGGAACCGTTACGCAGGAGGATATTGACATCACATCGGTTGTAGTTCACTGACAGGTTGACGTCAAGGGGGTGGCCACCCCTGGGGTTGGCATCCAGGGGGTGGACGCCAACAGTGCCTTGGCGCCCAGGTCCTGGCTGCCAACAGCATAGTGCAGCCAAAACTCCGCAAACCTAAAATTAAATGTATAATATACCAAAACAATCTACTATGTGTAAAAATAATTGCATATATTCTTACTACATAAAGTACATGTATTACACAATATTTAATTAAGTACAACTTACACTAATCATCATTAAGAATAATATGCATCAATAACACACATACATGCATATATACTTACACACTACATGATTGCATAATACATGCATGAACCTATGACTGAAATGTACTCCTCATTAGCTAAATACTACATGCACATTATGATTTAAGTACCCTACACATCATAATTAATTAACATGCTTAACATAGCTAATTATCACATGCATAGGATAAAATACATATATACACATTTACTTCATATATTTATACACAACATCCATGGAATAGATAGTTCAATATGCACTTCAAGATTTTACATACATAATATCTATAAGATGTAATATAGAATAAGCTAACTAAGAATAATTTTCTACCACAATCACAAATTCTTACATGCACCCACTTGAATTGACGTATGTATAATTATACACACGTATACAACATAGTTATATACATTATGCAAGAAATAGACAATTATAACATGCATAATATTACTTTAAGTATTATGAGGCTAAGATTTTGTATACCCTTATACATCAATTTAGCTAATCCCTATTCTCACGTAAAAATAGCATATATATATATATAATATATATATATAATATATATATATATATATATATGCATGTATATGTTCATGAGAAGTATAAAAATATAATATGCACAATTGAATACACATGCTATACACACAACAAGTAAATACACATACACGATATAAAAGAATGAAAATTTCAGGGTATCACACTCTCCCCCCTTGAAAAAGATCTTCGTCCTCGAAGATCGCATCGAGTACCTGTGGTGACGTCGCCGAGGTCATCTTTGACCATCCTTGCTCCTTTATTGCTATTAATGAAACATCTCGCAGAACAAACTTCGTTTTCAGGTTCGGACACTCCCTAAGTTGAGATCCTTGCTGCCACATTTAAGACACCTTCCTTCCTTTCGCCAACATGCGTTCCGCACTCGGGCTTCTCACTGCCTGATGCTACAGTTGATTGCTGACCTCCATGATTTCTTCCTCTTCCTATCTTGTATTTGGAATGGCTTTGGTACTCCTCCTTTTGAGCTTCATTTTCTCCTTGATAAAGTTCCACTTTATTCTCTTGTTTATTTGCCACGCCAAGAACTTCTTCCAATATACGGGAATCAAGCTCCAGAAGTCTAGCTTTCACTGATGGTTCCAGTCCTTTCACGAAATTCTTTAGCCTACGGTTCTGCTCATACCTCCTAGACTGAGCACTTCATCTCTACCACGTCCAGCCATTTCCTTCAAAATAATCAATCTAGTTAGAATCTAGATTACTAAATCCTGACTACTTCCTTAACTATCTCTCATTCGTTATTAATAAATTCCTACGTATATGGACAATTTCCCAGAAAGACTTTGCAATATTGTGATGGTGATGGTCTATCCATGTACAATTTCAACCTGGTCTCGGATACCAATCTCTGTAATGACCCTCCTCATACCGGTACGATTATACCAATCCCCATCGGTATAAAGAGCGTCATTATAGTGGGATAAAACCCAACTAGCCGATAGGTTGAAAAGTACGAGATAGCAATTTAGTACAATCGGAATAAAATAAATAATTCAACTTAATCCATCACCATCACCCATTCACAGTCTAAATAGCCAAATAAAACAACAATGTCCACTTATTACTATGAAAGAACTACATTGTCCAAATATTGTCCATACAATATTTTTATTCAAGCTATGAAAAGTAAAGTACAACTGAAATTTTCTCCTCAAAAGCTACTCCTCCAAGAGATCACCTTTGCTATGCCTTCCTTCAAAATAGTAACTCATGTCTCACCTGTATGCCAAAGCAAGAGTAAGTCCAAAGACTCAGCAAGTAAAACAAAGACTTAATCTTAAACATATCACATTCACATTAATCTTTTAAACACTAAATAATACATATGATTATTTAAACTACAAGAATATACATGGAACATACTTTTAACTATCAACACATTCTAAATTACCTAGACATGCTTTGTTCTATCACATGTTTATTCTAATCATGATACTAATATTATCACTTGTACATATTCTCTACACCTACATGTACCATGAATCATTCATTCACACATTAATTCATTCCATGATTTATTTCTACAATTAGAATAGAGAATTAGGCATAGAGAAAAGAACACCTAACATGATGACTATTCATTTTTCACATGCACTTTTCATATTAAATTTCACATCTTGCTTGCTGATTTAATGTAAATAAATTTCATATGCATGGTTCATATTTTATAGCATGAATTGTAAAGTCTAGATCATAGTCAAGTTAATTGGCAATACTAAACAATTTAAACATGGAACTCTATACTAAGTACTCATCACATCTAGCATGGAATCTAAACATTCTTCCTTATGCTTAACACATTCATAACTATATTTTACTTGCTGTTTTGACATAGAATAAACTCAATTACATAGAATTAGATCTATTTACACTTTATCTTATTCCTTTAGCAAATTCACATTTCCACCTTTTTGTGTTATATAATTCGCATGTTTACACACTATATATACTCACATACATTATTACAAGAAGATTAATGAATACATGACATGATATTAAACATGAGATTTGTAATTTAAATATTAATACATGATAGTATGAACATATGCACTATCATATTAGTTTCACATGAAATCACATTCTCATTAACCTTAATTTTTCCCTTACATATCTCTCCAAAATCTTCATATCATCTACTCTTTTATTTTTACTTATCACATATTTGCATTCATCACATGCCATATTCACATATTATCTTACACTTACTCATATTCCAATAACTTAAAATGCCATGACACATAGTCCTAACTACCTATTAGAGGACACAAAACATATCTCATACTATACTCATCGCATAACACACAACTCATAACCAACTCATATCACATAACTCATATCATATACCTACAACCTAGGCAATGAGTGGTGAATCTTGGTAACTGCGCAGACCGGAGAAGCCCTCTCCACTCTATCGAGTGGTACTTGTCCACCTCCAGGTTTTTCCTAATGCCTTTAGGACAAACTTTTTCAATGTAGAGCTTTCCGTAGGGACTTTTCTATGTACAGCTCTCGATGCCTCTAGTAGTAGTGTCATTCTTTGCCCAATCATTATACTGTCACTTTATCACATTTTCACACACACTATTCACATAGTTTACTATAATACTTATCACTTTACACATCTTAATTATCAATTGCACATGTCTCAGTTAGGCTAATCATGATACTACTATTTTCAGAAATAAAATAACTTACATTACAGTCCTAAACATGCTGTACATTTACCTAATTACCAACATTAGATCAACCTATCTAATATGTGTACAAATTCTATGGTTTAACTAATAATTATACTTGTTGTTAACATCTTAGTTCTAAATTTTTATCCCAGTCATTAACAGTAAATATATCACACATGTAATTTTCCAGATTTTTCAGACAGTAATACAATTTCTATAATTAAATCTAGGTTTCAGACAATTCTTGAATATATAATTTGACAGGGTACATGTAAACATAGTTATGTTCTAACAGTTTAGAATCAGATATTAGTAATCCTACTGTCATGTAAAATTTATGCACCCCTGATAATATCATAATTATCATGAATAATCATGTCATTTCAATGACTAACACTTCATAAATTCATAAGATTTCTATTATCATGGACGATAATAGATTAATTCATTTTATGTTGTATTTGCAGGTTAATGGGCCATTCTATGAAGTGCTTAATGGGCTAATGGAATGAATGAAGCAAGAAAAAATAAAAGAGAGATTCTATTAAAATATTCCTCCTCTATTTTTTAAACACTTTCTCACTTTTAAAAATCTTCTCCCTTATTTTATAAACATCTTCTCTTTCCTTTTCTCTCTCTCCCCATCCTCTCTTTCTCTACCACTTTATAACCTCTCCCCTCTCTCTCTGCTATGATTCTCCCCCTCACTTTCTCTCTCTTCCTCTCTCCGACGCACACACCCTCTTCCCCTCCTCTTTCTCTTTTCGTCTTCTTATCTCCTCTGATCCCTTTCTTCCTTCTCCGCTCTTCTCCTTCTCTTGTTCTCTCTTTTCTGGCCGCTCTCCCTCTCGGTGTGACAGAAGCAGAAGGCAGCAGCACCCAGGCCGCCAGCGCCTGCCACGCGCCCCTGCCGCGCACGCCAGCGCCCCCGTGCCCGCGCCCTGCCGCCTGCCGCCTCCACGCGCCTGGCCGCTGGCCGCACCCGCGCCCTGCCGCGTGCCCCTGCCCCCGCACCCGGCTCACACCACACCAGGCCGCCCCGCCTGCCGCAACCGTCCCCTTCTCACGTTGCATGCTTGTGCATGCAACGTGAAGTAGGGCCACGCCCTCTCTCCTCTATCGCCGCTCTCTCCTCTCTCTCACACGTCTTCTCTCTCTCTCTCTCTCCTCTCTCTCTCGCCGCTCTCTTTCTTCTATCGCTCTCTCTCTCTTCTCTCTTTTCTCATATCTCTTCTCTCTTCCTCTCTATCGTCCTCTCTCTCTCTCTCCTCTTTCTCTTCCTACGCTCTCTCTCTTTTCTCGCTCTCCTCTCTCTCTTTCTTGTTCTCTCTCTCTTTTTCTTCTATCTATTTCATACGTTTCTTTGGTGTAATTGTAATGTTTGTGGGTTGGTATAACTTATTTCTTGTTAAATATTTTTTTACTATTAGTAGATCACTAGATTGTAACGTTGAATCATGTCTCATGTTTGCTCATTCTCTCTCTCTATCTCCTTTCTTACTTATTTAACATACTTTAGATTTATTTAGAGCAACTTAGTATTAATATCCCAAGTTATTTTCCTACCCAAAACTCAAGGTTTTCAACTCTAAAATCTTTTCCCTGTGGATTCGACTCGGTCTCATCACTTAACTACTGTTAAAATCTTTGGTGTAGGCCGAATATTTAAGATTGTTAGTCACGTGTTTGACGTCGCATTCGTGGGCTATCAATTTTTGGCGCCGTTGCTGGGGAATTAGATTTTTAGTTTTGATAATCTTGGTGTTTTTTTGTATATATTCCATCTAACTTTCTTTCTTTTTTTAGGTATTTGTGAATACGATGGAAATCTGAAAAAAAAAATCAGAAAAAAAGACTTGCTCTCCGAGATAAGTCCTTCCCTTTCTTACCTTTTCTATTTTTTCTTTTATTTCCAAAAAATGAGGGATTGCGTTGAAGGTAAGTATCCATATACCCTTGATTCTGTTTTTTTTTTTTTTTGCATGCTCCATATTTTGGTAACTAAAAAAAAAAGTTTCTTGTTGGCTAGTCAGGTTCATTAATTAAAAAAATCACTTGAATCCAATAAAAAGATGTCATTTTAAGATTAGAAACCTTCCATGTTTAGGACATGCATCATTTAGAATTTCATCTTTAGGAATGTCTTTTTGAATACTTTCCATTTTTGTCGAAGATTGCAGGAGGCAAGGTGAGAATCTTTAACTTTCCAAAAGCATGCTCATGCATTTCCATGCTTGCATAGAACCCCTTGTGTGAATTATGGTGTGCATCTCATTGCTAAAATACTTTAAGGGCAATATCTTTAAAAGATAAGGTGGGATTTCATCACCCTTCCTTGGCCCACAACCACGATTCTCCTGCATCTTTTGCATTCCCAGCTCTTAATAAAAGGCAGTAGATATTGAACCTAGGGTTCACACTGAGATTTTGGTCCACCTAGGCCCACTATCAAGTTTTGGAAACTGGTGTCTAAGGCTAGAGGTTAAGTGGCAAATGCCTAAGCGGGAAAGTGGTTCTAATTAGGTCCCTACGAAAGTAGGGGGAGTCCCACTACCCCACCTCTTACCTGGCCAGTAGACATACATGGTAGTGGACTTAGGTTGGGTTTAAGTCACTTTGTGAGAAAGCTTACATTTAGATCCCAGATCCCTAGGTCATTTAGGTTAATTGTTTGCAACTTATTTGTCTCTGCCTAAAAAAAATTCAAAAAAAAAATTATTAAAAAAAAGAAAAAAAAAGTCCCATCTTTCTCATTCACAATCATATGTGGGCCAACCACACATTATATAGGCCATGGCCCAAACCAATTTTCATCTCTCATTCAACGTGGCCCAGCCTACTTGAAAATACACATTTCTTGTCAGCCCACTATGAAGTACATCCCCTGGGGTGGCCCAACTCTCATATTTTACCCAAGATCAGGCCCACCATACTAATTTGTTCCATAATGGGCCATCTTTCACCCAAGCAGAAACACAATATTTTCAATGGCCTTCCACCTCCACTCCTTACCCAAAAGATGAACAATATGTCCCTCTTACAGATTGAGTTTGCTTTACCAAGATCCACAAGGGGAAATTCAAGGACCCTTTCTTGGTTCTGAAATCATATCATGGTTCAATGAAGGATTCTTTAGTACTGATTTGCATGTATGTTTATCAAATGCTCCAAAAGGTACACCTTTCCAACCACTTGGAGAGATAATGCCACATTTGATACAGAGCGTCAACCGATTGTGGCCCAAGCCCAAAGTCCTCCTAACAACAACTTTCATCCTTGGGTCCAATTTCAAATAATATTCATGATCAAGGCTATGATGGGGGACAACATGCAGATCCACATTCCAGTTATACTTCTCCCCCACAATCAGCCTATTTGATGATCAATTTGGGCAATCTATACAAAAGATCTGTGATGCTCAACAAGTCTTGAGCAAACCTTCGCTCACCAACAACAAATTGGAAAAATCTTTTACCAAAACTAACCTAGCTTCTAATTGATCAATTGATAGAAATCAGAAAGAGGTAAAAATTTCAATTACCAACTCAATCAATTGACAATTATGAAAATCAATATCATGATTTTGATCAGCAACTGACCCACAACTTTCACTTGAAACTTCACAGCCTAATGTGACTATGGACATGTCCACTTGGCAAACTGAGTGTAATTTTAAGTTAGATCAAGAGGAGATGGGTAGTACTACAAATCAATCCATGAATTTTACCCAACTTGAATTTGACTGCCAAGAAGAGCCCATCCATGATGTCACCTGTGAAGAATACTCTAGGGAGTTAGTTGAACTCAAGTTGGAGGGAGAACAAGAGGAAGTGGACAAGCTAGATGGTAATAACCTTTATTCTTTCTTCCTAGGTCTAATGTGACTTAACCCAAGGAGGGGATGAAGAAAAGAAGAGTGTGGAGATGGAATGGAGTCAAGTCATAACCATTCTACTTGATAGGGGAAGAGTTGAAAATTTTGCCCGGCAGTAACTCTGATGGGGACTTTCATGATTTAGGGGATGAGTGGATCTACACCCATCCTTGACATTGGCAAAGCTAAGTCAATTGAACATTATGCAATTAGCCAACTGGTCAAATCCACTTGGACTTGATGAATGTTGGGTTCACATTCTAAATCATATAAATCACAAATGCAACATGTTTTTGCTGATGATCAATGAGAACAAAGTAAAACAAGTGAACAATGTGAATTGAGTTTAAAATTGCAATGCAATGACTTGTCACAATGTGTTGGCATAATGTTCAATCTTTAAATGACTATAATGTCTCACTAACTATGTCATTATTTTAGGTGAGATGTTGGCAAGACTGTACAAAGAACAAGGCTTAAATGATGAAGATATACATGAAAACACAGCACCTGTCGACAGCAGGCAGGATCCCTGTCGACAGCCAAACTCAAGCCAGAAGGCAAATCTTCGACAGATGAGCCTGTCGACAGCACCCCAGATGCCTGTCGACAGGAAGAGGTTCCCAGAACCATGAATCTTCTGTCTGCCTGTGCCTGTCGATAGCACCCAATCGCCTGTCGACAGCAACTGCCTCCCAGAAGCTTTGAATGTTCTGCTTGCTTGCGCCTGTCGACAGGAGCACCCAGTGCTGTCGACAGACGGAGGGAAGTCCTCAAATACGGAAGTCTTCAAGTTGCCATAGATGGTGTTCCACAAACCACGACTCTCCATATGTAAACACCTCTATTTAAGCATCTTTTTGAAGACATTCACGTACACAAGCAGCCTCCAAGCAAGAACCCTAAAAGCTTCTCAGAAAAGTCTTGCTCTGCTGCTCTGCTTCTACTGCTGCCCAGATTCAACAAGAGAAGTCTTCCTTGCACGGTGAAGTCTGAACGTCGTGGATTAAGCTTCTCCATCAACCTTTGATCATCAAGACGAAGCTTGAAGTCTACTCAGACGTTCATGAGAAGATTTCTCATTGGATTTGATTCTCAACTCTCAAACTCTTCTCTGTTTTACTTTTATCCATACGTGTGTGTGTGTGGTGTGTTTCAAGCAGTCCTTGTGCTTGATACACTGTGTGTGTTGTTCTGATCATGGTTACACATCAGAGAACACGTGTGTGGTGAGTTGTAGTTCCTGAACTAGCTCATAGCAGATTGTTTGCGTGTGTGTGTGGCCCGTGGATGTAGGATACACGAGTTGTGTACTCCGAACCACGTAAATCGTTGTGTCTCGTGGTTTAAACGTTTCTACGTTAGATGTTTGGTAGGCACGGCGCATTTACACACGTCTAATCATTTGTTGATATCTATCATCGAATCATACACATCCACACCAAGTTTAGTCCTTGCCATAACTTCTAGTATTTTGTATCTTATCAAAAAGAAGGTAACAAGTGTTCTTAATAGACAGTAATCTATTCACCCCCCCCCCCCCCTTCTAGATTACCATATAGGGAATTCCGCAACACTTCAATGAAAATCTTTTTGTTAAAGAGCATACACATCCAATTCCCAACAATTATGGTCTCCTGACACTAGGCATATGGTGGAATCTCCAGGATCCATGATACCCAAACCCTTTCTCTCCTCAACAATATGAATATGAATCCTAAAATCGATGTTGAAGAAAAGAATTTGGAAAAAAAGTAAGGTCCGAATTGAAGTGTTCAATACATATAAAGACCTTAAGTGTGTAGAGGAATATTGTATAATTGAAGACATGATTCTTCCTCTATCATTTTCTGACTCTCTTTGGCAACAGGTTGGCCCACGTATGTATAGATCCAGTCTTTTCCTCCAATGGTACAAGAGCTGGCACTTAAAGGAGGATAAGATCATGGTGGCTCATTCTAATGCAACTCGTTGGTTATGGAGCTTCATGGTGTCTGGCTGAAGACGTTAAACTTAGCGCTTATGGGAGGCAACCAATATTTTTAGGATATTTAACTTTTTGTTCGTTTCTATTGTGTTCTAGGTTTTTGAAGGCCCATTACCTTTGATGAAGCTAGTGTGCAACCATCCTCATGTGATCATCAGGTTGCATCTCTCCTTCCTTAACTTACATTGGCTTTATTCTATGTTCATTACTTTTATGCCATTGAGGACAATGTCATTCAAGTTGGGGGAGGGAAATCTTTCAAATTTTAAAATCCTGCTAAACATCCCAAACATTATACTTCATATATCATTTTTCATAGAAAGAACACTTCATTCTAGAATGATTTTACTCTAAGTATATACTTGTGCTAGTGTACGTTAGAGGATGAATTTTGTAGTTATGTTTCTTAGCATTTTTCTCAAACTACATTTGAAATTTTCTACACACATGAATTACATGATGAATAAGTGTCATTCATGAGAGTGATGAGAGTTTACCTAATACTCATGTTCAGGATTGACATTCTACACTCTTATTAAAATTAATCGTGGGGAAAAAGCTACCTGCCTGCAAGTTATGAAAAAAAAATGACAAAATGAAGAAGGAAATCCCTAGCTTAGTAACCGGGCTTTGGCACCTCATGAAGTGTTGAAGTTCGCGTCAAACAGTGAAAGATATCCAAAGAAAAAAAAAAAAATGATGAGGATGAAAATAAAAAGGCAGAGTGAAAGCTACCTGTAATTCGAGGATTGCATTTTGAGAGTGTAGAGTTGATAACATCTCTAAGTAAGGGTCAAAAGCTCATGCACTATCTTAGTAATGCTTGTTGATCATAAGTGCATTCATGAAGGAAATGATAATTTCAACTGTATCTTGAGGAACTGTCTAATAACATGAACTGCATGATTATCTTTGACACATGCTACTAGAACTAGAAATATTTAGTGTTGATAAGTCTCCTCTCTACTTTCTTGACATGGAAAATGATGTTTTGAGTTCCTGTTAGTCCCGATTATTCACCTGTGTGCATTGCTAAGGGACTAGCAATGAGTAAGTTGGGGGTGTGATAATATCATAATTATCATGAATAATCATGCCATTTCAATGACTAATACTTGATAATTCATAAGATTTATATTATCATAGACGATAATTGATTAAATTCAATTTTATGTTGTATTTGCAGGTTAATGGGCCATTCTATGAAGTGCTTAATGGGCTAATGGATGAAGTGAAGCAAGAAAAAATAAAAGAGAGATTCTATTAAAATATTCCTCCTCTATTTTTTAAAACTTTCTCACTTTTAAAAATCTTCTCCTTTATTTTCTAAACATCTCTCTTTCCTTTTCTCTCTCCCCCTTCCTCCTTTCTCTACTACCACTTTATAAACCTCTCCCTCCTCTCTCTTGGTATGATTCTCCCCCTCACTTTCTCTCTCTTCCTCTCTCCGATGCACACACCCTTCCCTCCTCTTTCTCTTTCCCATCTTCTTTCTCTCCTCCGATCCCTTTCTTCCTCTCTTCTCCTTCTCTTTTCTCTTTTTCTGGCCGCTCTCCCTCTCGGGTGACACAAAGCAGAAGCAGCAGCAGCACCCAGCCCGCCAGGCGCCTACCACGCGCCCCTGCCGCGCACGCCATCGCCCCCGCGCCCGCGCCCTGCCGCCTGCCGCCTCCACGCGCCCGCCGCCTGCCGCGCCCGCAGCCTGCCGCGTGCCCCTGCCCCCTGCACCTGCTCACACCACACCAGGCCACCCCGCCTGCCGTGCCGTCCCCTTCTCACGTTGCATGCTTGTGCATGCAACGTGAAGTAGGCCACGCCCTCTCTCCTCTATCGCCGCTCTCTCCTCTCTCTCACGTCTTCTCTCCATCTCTCCTCTCTCTCTCGCCTCTCTTTTCTTCTATTGCTCTCTCTCTCTTCTCTCTTTTCTCTATCTCTTCTCTCTCTCCTCTCTCTCTTCATCTCTCTCTCCTCTTTTCTTCCTACGCTCTCTCTCTTTTCTCTCTCCTCTCTCTCTTTCTTGTTCTCTCTCTCTCTTTTTCTTCTATCTATTTCATACGTTTCTTTGGTGTAATTGTTAATGTTTGTGGGTTGGTAAACTTATTTCTTTGTTAAATATTTTTTCTATTTAGTATCACTAGATTGTAACGTTGAATCATGTCTCATGTTGCTGCATTCTCTCTCTCTATCTCCTTTCTTACTTATTTAACATACTTTAAATTTATTTAGAGCACTTAGTATTAATATCGCCAAGTTATTTTCCTACCCAAAACTCAAGGTTTTCAACTCTAAACTCTTTTTCCCTGTGGATTCGACTCGGTCTCATCACTTAACTACTGTTAAAATCTTTGGTGTAGGCCGAATATTTCAGATTGTTAGTCACGTGTTTGACGTCGCTTCGGGCTATCAATTTTTTGGCGCCGTTGCTGGGGAATTAGATTTTTAGTTTTGATAATCTTGGTGTTTTTTTGTATATATTCCATCTAACTTTCTTTCTTTTTTTAGGTATTTGTGAATACGATGGAAATCTGAAAAAAAAATCAGAAAAAAAGACTTGCTCTCCTAGATAAGTCCTTCCCTTTCTTACCTTTTCTATTTTTTCTTTTATTTCCAAAAATGAGGGATTGCGTTGAAGGTAAATCCTATACCCCTTGATTCTGTTTTTTTTTTTTTTTGCATGCTCCATATTTTGGTAACTAAAATAAAAAGTTTCTTGTTGGCTATCAGGTTCATTAATTAAAAAAAATCACTTGAATCCAATAAAAAGATGTCATTTTAAGATTAGAAACCTTCCATGTTTAGGACATGCATCATTTAGAATTTCATCTTTAGGATGTCTTTTTGAATACTTTCCATTTTTGTCGAAGATTGCAGGAGGCAGGTGAGAATCTTTAACTTTCCAAAAGCATGCTCATGCATTTCCATGCTTGCATAGAACCCCTTGTGTGAATTATGGTGTTGCATCTCATTGCTAAAATACTTTAAGGGCAATATCTTTAAAAGATAAGGTGGGGATTTCATCACCCTTCCTTGCCCACAACCACGATTCTCCTGCATCTTTTGCATTCCCATCTCTTAATAAAAGGCAGTAGATATTGACCTAGGTTCACACTGAGATTTTGGTCCACCTAGGCCCACTATCAAGTTTTGGAAACTGGTGTCTAAGGCTAGAGGTTAAGTGGCAAATGCCTAAGCGGAAAGTGGTTCTCTAATTAGGTCCCTACGAAAGTAGGGAGTCCCACTACCCCACCTCTTACCTGGCCAGTAACATACATGGTAGTGGACTTAGGTTGGGTTTAGTCCCACTTGTGAGAAAGCTTACATTTAATCCCAGATCCCTAGGTCATTTAGGTTTAATGGTTTGCAACTTATTTGTCTCTGCCTAAAAAAAATTCAAAAATAAAAATTATTAAAAAAAAGAAAAAAAAGTCCCATCTTTCTCATTCACAATCATATGTGGCCACCCAGCACATTATATAGCCATGGCCCAAACCAATTTTCATCTCTCATTCAACGTGGCCCGCCTACTTTGAAAATACACATTTCTTGTCAGCCCACTATGAAAGTAACTCCCCTGGGGTGCCCAACTCTCATATTTAACCCAAGATCAGGCCCACCATACTAATTTGTTCCATAATGGGCCATCTTTCACCCAAGCAGAAACACAATATTTTCAATGGCCTTCCACCTCCACTCCTTACCCAAAAGATGACAATATCCCTCTTACAGATTGAGTTTGCTTTACCAAGATCCACAAGGGGAAATCAAGGACCCTTTCTTGGTTCTGAAATCATATCATGGTTCAATGAAGGATTCTTTAGTACTGATTTGCATGTATGTTTATCAAATGCTCCAAAAGGTACACCTTTCCAACCACTTGGAGAGATAATGCCACATTTATACAGAGCGATCAACCGATTGTGGCCCAAGCCCAAAGTCCTCCTAACAACAACTTTCATCCTTGGGTCCAATTTCAAATAATATTCATGATCAGGCTATGATGGGGGACAACATGCAGATCCACATTCCAGTATACTCTCTCCCCACAATCAGCCTATTTGATGATCAATTTGGGCAATCTATACAAAAGATCTGTGATGCTCAACAAGTCTTTGAGCAAACCTTCGCTCACCAACAACAAGAATTGGAAAAATCTTTTACCAAAACTAACCTAGCTTCTAATTGATCAATTGATAGAAATCAGAAGAGGTAAAATATTCAATTACCAACTCAATCAATTGACAATTATGAAAATCAATATCATGATTTTGATCAGCAACTTGACCCACAACTTTCACTTGAAACTTCACAGCCTAATGTGACTATGGACATGTCCACTTGGCAACTGAGTGTAATTTTAAGTTAGATCAAGAGGAGATGGGTAGTACTACAAATCAATCCATGATTTTACCCAACTTGAATTTGACTGCCAAGAAGAGCCCATCCATGATGTCACCTGTGAAGAATACTCTAGGAGTTAGTTGAACTCAAGTTGGAGGGAGAACAAAGGAAAGTGGACAAGCTAGATGGTAATAACCTTTATTTCTTTCTCCTTCCGGTCCTAATGTGAACTTAACCCAAGGAGGGGATGAAGAAAAGAAGAGTGTGGAGATGGAATGGAGTCAAGTCATAAACCATTCTACTTGGATAGGGGAAGAGTTGAAAATTTTGCCCGGCAGTAACTCTGATGGGGACTTTCATGATTTAGGGGATGAGTGGATCTAACACCCATCCTTGACATTGGCAAAGCTAAGTCAATTGAACATTATGCAATTAGCCAACTGGTCAAATCCACTTGGACTTGATGAATGTTGGGTTCACATTCTAAATCATATAAATCACAAATGCAACATGTTTTTGCTGATGATCAATGATAACAAAGTAACAAGTGAACAATGTGAATTGAGTTTAAAATTGCAATGCAATGACTTGTCACAATGTGTTGGCATAATGTTCAATCTTTAAATGACTATAATGTCTCACTAACTATGTTCATTATTTTAGGTGAGATGTTGGGCAAGACTGTACAAAGAACAGGCTTAAATGATGAAGATATACATTAAAGCAAGCACCTGTCGACAGCAGGCAGGATCCCTGTCGACAGCCAAACTCAAGCCAGAAGGCAAATCTTCGAACAGATGAGCCTGTCGACAGCACCCCAGATGCTGTCGACAGGAAGAGGTTCCCAGAACCATGAATCTTCTGTCTGCCTGTGCCTGTCGATAGCACCCAATCGCCTGTCGACAGCAACTGCCTCCCAGAAGCTTTGAATGTTCTGCTTGCTTGCGCCTGTCGACAGGAGCACCCAGTGCTGTCGACAGACGGAGAAAGTCCTCAAATACGGAAGTCTTCAAGTTGCCATAGATGGTGTTCCACAAACCACGACTCTCCATATGTAAACACCTCTATTTAAGCATCTTTTTGAAGACATTCACGTACACAAGCAGCTCCAAGCAAGAACCCTAAAAGCTTCTCAGAAAAGTCTTTCTCTGCTGCTCTGCTTCTACCTGCTGCCCAGATTCAACAAGAGAAGTCTTCCTTGCAACGGTGAAGTCTGAACGTCGTGGATTAAGCTTCTCCATCAACCTTTGATCATCAAGACGAAGCTTGAAGTCTACTCAGACGTTCATGAGAAGTTTCTCAATGGATTTGATTCTCAACTCTCAAACTCTTCTCTGTTTTACTTTTATCCATACGTGTGTGTGTGTGGTGTGTTTCAAGCAGTCCTTGTGCTTGATACACGTGGTGTGTTGTTCTGATCATGGTTACACATCAGAGAACACGTGTGTGGTGAGTTGTAGTTCTGAACTAGCTCTAAGCAGATTGTTTGCGTGTGTGTGTGGCCCGTGGATGTAGGATACACGAGTTGTGTACTCCGACCACGTAAATCGTTGTGTCTCGTGTTTTAAACGTTTCTACGTTAGATGTTTGGTAGGCACGGCGCATTTACACACGTCTAATCATTTGTTTGATATCTATCATCGAATCATACACATCCACCCCAAGTTTAGTCCTTGCCATAACTTCTAGTATTTTGTATCTTATCAAAAAGAAGGTAACAAGTGTTCTTATAGACAGTAATCTATTCACCCCCCCCCCCCCCCCCTTCTAGATTACCATATAGGGAATCCGCAACACTTCAATGAAAATCTTTTTGTTAAAGAGCATACACATCCAATTCCCAACAATTATGGTCTCCTTGACACTAGGCATATGGTGGAATCTCCAAGATCCATGATACCCAAACCCTTTCTCACCTCACAATATGAATATGAATCCTAAAATCGATGTTGAAGAAAAGAATTTGGAAAAAAGGTAAGGTCCGAATTGAAGTGTGTCAATACATATAAAGACCTTAAGTGTGTAGAGGAATATTGTATAATTGAAGACATGATTCTTCCTCTATCATTTTCTGACTCTCTTTGGCAACAGGTTGGCCCACGTATGTATAGATCCAGTCTTTTCCTCCAATGGTACAAGAGCTGGCACTTAAAGGAGGATAAGATCACATGGTGGCTCATTCTTATGCAACTCGTTGGTTATGGAGCTTCATGGTGTCTGGCTGAAGACGTTAAACTTAGCGCTTATTGGAGCAACCCAATATTTTTAGGATATTTAACTTATTTGTTCGTTTCTATTGTGTTCTAGGTTTTTGAAGGCCCATTACCTTTGATGAAGCTAGTGTGCAACCATCCTCATGTGATCATCAGGTTGCATCTCTCCTTCCTTAACTTACATTGGCTTTATTCTATGTTCATTACTTTTATGCCATTGAGGACATGTCATTCAAGTTGGGGGAGGGAAATCTTTCAAATTTTAAAATCCTGCTAAACATCCCAAACATTATACTTCATATATCATTTTTCATAGAAAGAACACTTCATTCTAGAATGATTTTACTCTAAGTATATACTTGTGCTAGTGGTACGTTAGAGGATGAATTTTGTAGTTATTTCTTAGCATTTTTCTCAAACTACATTTGAAATTTTCTACACACATGAATTACATGATGAATAAGTGTCATTCATGAGAGTGATGAGAGTTTACCTAATACTCATGTTCAGGATTGACATTCTACACTCTTATTAAAATTAATCGTGGGGAAAAAGCTACCTGCCTGCAAGTGTATGAAAAAAAAATGACAAAATGAAGAAGGAAATCCCTAGCTTAGTAACCGGGCTTTGGCACCTCATGAAGTGTTGAAGTTCGCGTCAAACAGTGAAAGGATATCCAAAGAAAAAAAAATGATGAGGAAGATGAAATAAAAAGGCAGAGTGAAAGCTACCTGTAATTCGAGGATTGCATTTTGAGAGTGTAGAGTTGATAACATCTCTAAGTAATGGGTCAAAAGCTCATGCACTATCTTAGTAATGCTTGTTGATCATAAGTGCATTCATGAAGGAAATGATAATTTCAACTGTATCTTGAGGACTGTCTAATAACATGAACTGCATGATTATCTTTGACACTGCTACTAGAACTAGAAATATTTAGTGTTGATAAGTCTCCTCTCTACTTTCTTGACATGGAAAATGATGTTTTGAGTTCCTGTTAGTCCCGATTATTCACCTGTGTGCATTGCTAAGGGACTAGCAATGAGTAAGTTGGGGGATGTGTGATAATATCATAATTATCATGAATAATCATGCCATTTCAATGACTAATACTTGATAAATTCATAAGATTTATATTATCATAGACGATAATTGATTAAATTCAATTTTATGTTGTATTTGCAGGTTAATGGGCCATTCTATGAAGTGCTTAATGGGCTAATGGATTGAAGTGAAGCAAGAAAAAATAAAAGAGAGATTCTATTAAATATTCCTCCTCTATTTTTTAAACACTTTCTCACTTTTAAAAAATCTTCTCCTTTATTTTCTAAACATCTCTCTTTCCTTTTCTCTCTCCCCCTTCCTCTCTTTCTCTACCACTTTATAACCTCTCCCCTCTCTCTTGGTATGATTCTCCCCCTCACTTTCTCTCTCTTCCTCTCTCCGATGCACACACCCTCTTCCCCTCCTCTTTCTCTTTCCCATCTTCTTTCTCTCCTCCGATCCCTTTCTTTCTCTCTTCTCCTCTCTCTTTCTCTTTTCTCTCTTTTCTGGCCGCTCTCCCTCTCGGTGTGACAGAAGCAGAAGCAGCAGCAGCACCCAGGCCCGCCAGCGCCTACCACGCGCCCCTGCCGCGCACGCCAGCGCCCCCGCGCCCGCGCCCTGCCGCCTGCCGCCTCCACGCGCCCGCCGCCTGCCGCGCCCGCGCCCCTGCCGCGTGCCCCTGCCCCCTGCACCTGGCTCACACCACACCAGGCCACCCCGCCTGCCGTGCCGTCCCCTTCTCACGTTGCATGCTTGTGCATGCAACGTGAAGTAGGGCCACGCCCTCTCCCTCTATCGCCGCTCTCTCTCTCTCTCTCACGTCTTCTCTCTCTCCTCTCTCTCTCGCCTCTCTCTTTCTTCTATTGCTCTCTCTCTCTTCTCTCTTTTCTCTATCTCTTCTCTCTCTCCTCTCTATCATCTCTCTCTCCGTCTCTCTTTCTTCCTACGCTCTCTCTCTTTTCTCTCTCCTCTCTCTCTTTCTTGTTCTCTCTCTCTCTTTTTCTTCTATCTATTTCATACGTTTCTTTGGTGTAATTGTTAACGTTTGTGGGTTGGTATAACTTATTTCTTTGTTAAATATGTTTTACTATTTAGTAGATCACTAGATTGTAACGTTGAATCATGTCTCATGTTTGCTCATTCTCTCTCTCTATCTCCTTCCTTACTTATTTAACATAGTTTAGATTTATTTGAGCAACTTAGTATTAATATCGCCAAGTTATTTTCCTACACAAAAACTCAAGGTTTTCAACTCTAAAATCTTTTTCCCTGTGGATTCTACTCGGTCTCATCACTTAACTACTGTTAAAATCATTAGTGTAGGCTGAATATTTGAGATTGTTAGTCAGTGTTTAACGACGCATTCGTGGGCTATCAACCCTATTTACGGCAATCCCATTTATGCACAATTTAAACATGCTTATATGGTGCTCATGACACAATTATTGAATTTTCATAATTAACACGGTTCACAGAAAATTTAGGCAACCTTAGATATGACCTAATGACTATATACAATCACCAATAAAATTTCAGTATGTAACTATGTCCAGAAATCATCAAACAGTGTGAAAAGAATCAAAAAGCACATTTTCAGGTCTTGAAGAAGTAGACGTCAAGGGACGTTGCTGTTTACTTCTTCTGAAGAACTTGACTGCAACCTATGTTGCCGTCAACCTGGTCCCAGTAGCACATACAGACAACATTTCATACAAGGGTGAATTTGGGGTTCCAGGACTCGAGGAAAAATCCGTAAAAATACTAAGACTTAAGGGGACATGTATAGGATCAAGATTTAGGTTTACTTGCCTCTTAAAAAAATTTTCAATGATCAGAATATGTCGATGAAGCCCTTCTCGGCCCTGCCAAAAAGGTGCTCAGAAACTCCTTATATCTTCTTCTCCTGTCGATGTAGATGGCTCCTCGGAGTTGGGATCTATTCATGGATGTATTGGCTGTCCTCCGGATGTTGTAGCTCCTTGGGAAACACCTCCAGTTGACGGATCCGGCCTTCTGAAGTTCAGCTTTTCACCATCTCAGAGCTAGCATTTCACCCAATGTTAAAACCCTTTTCCCCGACCTAGGATGGGTATTTTATAGGCTTGGAGGTTGGGGTACGCCTTAGGGTAGGTTTCCTACAAGATAGATGGGTTTCCTAATCTGAACCAACCAAAACGTGAGCATTAACAATTCTGGAACCGTTACGCAGGAGGATATTGACGTCAACATCGGTTGTAGTTAACTGACAGGTTGACATCAAGGTGGTGGCCGCCCACTGGGGGTTAGCGTCCAGGGGGTGGACGCCAACAGTGCCTTGGCGTCTAGGTCCTGGCCGCCAACAGCACAGTGCAGCCAAAACTCTGCCAAACCTAAAATTAAATGTATAAATATACCAAAACAATCTAGTATGTGTAAAAATAATTGGATATATTCTTACTACATAAAGTACATACATTACACAATATTTAATTAAGTACAACTTACACTAATCATCATTAAGAATAATATGCATCAATAACACACATACATGCATATATACTTACACACTACATGATTGCATAATACATGCATGAACCTATGACTGAAATGTACTCCTCATTAGCTAAATACTACATGCACATTATGATTTAAGTACCCTACACATCATAATTAATTTAACATGCTTAACATAGCTAATTATCACATGCATAAGATAAATACATATATACACATGTACTTTATATATTTATAGACAACATCCATGGAATAGATAGTTCAATATGCACTTCAAGATTTAACATACATAATATCTGTAAGATGTAATATAGAATAAGCTAACTAAGAATAATTTATACCACAATCACAAATTCTTACATGCACCCACTTGAATTGACGTATGTATAATTATACACACGTATACAACATAGTTATATACATTATGCAAGAAATAGATAATTATAACATGCATAATATTACTTTAAGTATTATGAGGCTAAGATTTTGGTATACACATTATACATCAATTTAGCTAATTGCCTCTTCTCACGTAAAAATATCATATATATATATATATGCATGTATATGTTCATGAGAAGTATAAAAATAGTAATATGCACAACTGAATACACATGCTATACACACAACAAGTAAATACACATACACGATATAAAAGAATGAAATTTCAGGGTATCACAAGGAGAGTTATCAGGGAAATTAAAAGCATTACATTGTGAAAGTTTCTTTCTAGGATCCAATAAATCAACCCCACAGCTGCTATATTATCTTGATATGCAGCATCAACCAGCAGAATGATTTCTGAAGGAACATTCATAGTTGGCTAAACTTTGGCTAGTATAGAGTGATGATATAACTCTCTTATCAAAAATTAGAGCACATCTAGCCTTCCATATATTCCACATCACTGCAAATGCTTGGATCAGAAATAGATGGTCCCATATGGATTCAGCATAAGGGAGGTTAACCCAATCCATAATTTTGTCCATAGTTCTAATGGATGCATCCACTTTATAGTTTAGATTGCTTGCAAATCAGATTATTCTATCTTGGAGACACTGAAAGAAAAGATGATCTCCAGTTTCTTCTTTGTCCAAGCAAATAGGACAATGAGGGGTTGAATCTACCCATCCTAGCTTGAGTAGGCAAAGCATTAACAAGAATTTTCCATATGAATGTGTTAACTCTGGGAGGGATTTAAGCGATTAGCTTTTGCTGCCAAATGACTTTCCAAACAATATGAGCCATTGATGTGCTTGGAGCAGACTCCTTATCACAATGAAATCTGTAGGCAGACTTTGCATTGAGGTGTACATCTCGAGTTCTCATCCAAACCAGCTCATCATATTCATCCACAAGGGCTTGGGGAATCCTAATACGTAAAATGGCATCTTTATCAGGATCATTGAAGAATTTGTTTATAAGATGTTCATCTCAAGTTCCTTCCTTCAATTCAATTCAGTCATTGAAGTTGGTATTGGCCCCTTATAATCATTTTGGGGAGAAGGGGATTCATCTTGTCGGGGACCCATATATCTTCCCATATGTTAATATTAAAACCAGTCTTTTTTTTGACAGGGAAATATGCGATTATATTATACTAAAACGTGATACAAGGGGTACATAGCAAGGGATACCATGCTTGGGATGGTCTAAAGCTGCCCAACATCTGCAGCAACATAGACTTAGGCATTGTTTGGGAATACACTTTAGTGATTTTACTTTTTCAAAAGCCGAAATCACCTAAAACGCTCATAGAAACCAGCTTTTGAGGCTCCAAATCCAAGGCCTCATTATTACCTCTCTTCTCTCTATCTCTCTCCACCTATTCTCACTTTTTAAAAATCTACTTTTTGAGAATCTACAATCACTTTTTCTCATTTGGAAACTAGAGTGAGAAGAGTGTGATTCTAATCATTGGAATCTGCTTTTACCTTTTCCAAACTTGTTTTCAAACACTGCCTTAGACAAGAGCCCATAACTATCCAAATAGTGACAACAAAAAGAAGAAACCTACTAACATCATAGCTCAAAGCAAAGAAGAAATACAGGAAGGAGCAAAGCATGTAGATGCATGCGAGATGATGGATCCAAGCCATAGCAAGGGACCGCTCCAACGGAAGGCGGCTGTAACCCTATGTGCAGCAAACTAAGTAGCTCGGTAGACAAACACATGAAAGATGTGTCCAGAAGAAGCCCAAATCACGAGCTAAAAATAGTACTTCCAAAATCCCACTGAGAAGGATAGAGCAGCTAAGCACCACTTAAAACGGCTAAGAAGATCTCTACAAAAACCGCAATGAACCAACCTGAAACAAAAAGGAGCAACTTGCAAAGCAACCAACACAAGCTACTAATATATGCCGACTACGTGATAAGATAAACTACAGGGAGCCTAAAGGGATCAAGTACCACTGGCAGATCAAGTCTTAAAAGGTGGGTGATGAGAAAGAAAATGGGAAACAATTAGAGGTGGTGAAATAGGTGAGATGGGGTGCGGAAGAGGTGTTGAAACAACAGAAGGGGAGGTGGAAGATGGGAAGCAAAGAAGCCGGCCACAAAGGAAGAGACTAACAGAGAAAACTTTAATATCAAGGGACAGGACAAAGGGTGCAGTCGAGGATCAGAGAAAGAGAGACAAGGCCAGCCACGCAAAGAGGACTAGGTGATAAAACTGAGTAACGAAGGGGTTGAATGGAAGAGTCCCAAGGGATAAGGCTGCAGCGAAGACAAGGAAAGACTAAAGGGGGCTAGAACAGGGACCAAGGAAGACAGGTAGAGGAGCACAACGACAGAAGGGGGTTCTAGGAGATGGAAAAAAGGTCCAACCAAGGGAAAACCGCACAGGAAAAGCCAACTTGCAGAAGGTGCTGATCAATCTCTGATCTGAAGACCGATCAACAAAAAATAGAAGCAAACAGTACAGATAAGAAACTGGCCAAGATGGATCTTGCAGAGGACGGTTGGGGGGGAGGGGAGAGCTCTACCCTCAACCGCCCCCCCCCCCCCCCACTAGAGGCACCTGAAGGGGACAACAGTAGTGCCGGATGTCGGCGACGAGTCTGCCAGAGAGCCGGCGATGAGCAGCACCGCAGCCGAGGATGACGACGTCGGAGCCGGTGACCAAATCCGCCATGAAAATGCCACGGAGGCGAAACCCTGGTGAGAATACCTAGAGCTTCTCTCTCTAGAAAAATCTAGAGAGAGAGCCCAAGACGTCCTATATTAAAATCAATCTTGACAGTCCACATACAACCCTCTTCATATCAGTCCTCACTGTCATGATTGAGTGCCAAATAAAAAAGAAGAATTTCTACTCTCTTTCGTTTGCCAAAACAATTGAGAACTATAGTACTTAGGATTGAGCAATTTAGTCCAAAAACCACCATAATCATTAAGGAACCTCCAAGTTAACTTCATTATAGCAACCCGATTAAACTTTTGCATATCTATGAAACCCAATCCCCCTTGATGCTTGGGTTCTTGCATTTTATGCAAGCGAGCAGTGTGATTTTTTTGTTGCCATTTTTCTGTCCCCACAAGAAGTTCCTCTGAATTCCATGAAGAGTCTTAATGATGCTCAGTGGGATCAACACAGTGTTCATGACATGGGCCGGGATAACATTGAGTGTGGACTAATCAGGATAGCTTCCTAACAGTAGATAATGTGTTAGCTTTCCATTGATCGAGTCCTTCCTACATTTCACTTAAGGAATGGAGTTGTTCTTTTTGTTCTTCCCAAACAAAATTGGGGTTCCCAAAATCTAAAGCATTGATCCCCTTTTCCAAAATCTAGAGACCATTTCTGAGATGAGCCTGAAGAATACGGATGTGTTTCTGCTAAATTTAATACTTGATTATGGGCAGTAATTTTCTGGGGACCAGACCAATTGGGTCTAAACTCTTCAGGTGTTGTGTAGCCTTAGCCATTAGATCTTTTCCAGTAGCCCTTCCAAAGGTCATGAAGTCATCTGCATACAAAAGATGGGTGTTGGATGGGCAGGGTGAAAGAATTGTATGCCCTACAAGCCAATTACATTTATGTAATGGAACTTTTCTTAAATTATCTCATTCGAATTATTGGCATTTTCGTTCATTATGTTTTATATTTTATCGCATAATGAAGTCCATGAATTTGTGCAATTAATGTCAGAATCATAATGAGATTATGATAGTGAGATCTGATATTTATAAACACAAGTTCTAAATGTTCCTGGTCATAGGACACTTGAGTGGGACATCAAGTGGACCAGTTAGACCAGTGCACACTACACCTGTTCATATGATGAAGCTGACTGGTCTCACAGTCATTTGTGTGGAGACACTAAGGTGAGTATGCAGGTGCTCATTAGAGAATGAGTTCACTGAACTGATCCGATATTGAGTTTCTGGACGGTGATGATATTTGACTGTCAGTCAAGAAACTCTATGTCACAGTAGTACAACTGATCCTTAGACCTGAGACACCATAGATGTCTTGTACAGGGATTGGCATACTTTGATGTTTGACTTATAGATTCACTGTATGTGAATCTAGTACAGTCAGATAATTAGGTGTGTCATGAAACGTGCGAAGACTGGTGAGTGTTAAAAAGGATCATTCACTCTCAGTATCAACAGAGAGAGAATGCCCTATAGAATCATATCCGAGACAAATCCCTGGCCAGGGTCACACAATTAATTAGAAAAGAGTTTCTAGTTTAATTGTTGGATATGAACTATCTAATCACAAAAGTAGGAGTCTGACAGCATGGCCGTACTCCAAATGTGATTAGGGGTATTGTTTGAATGAGGGATTATAGTTGCACGGCAACTGTTGACTAAAAGGTTCCAATGGATTAAGAATCCCCTGTATCATCTGGGGGTCGTGGCGTGTTGCTTGGTACGTTCCATGATCTGTGAGCCAAAGATAAATTAATTATGAGATAATTAATTTATATGAATTAAAAGTTAATTCAAGTTAGAAGAGTTCTAATAATATTGGAAAGGGTTCTAATATTATTTGGGCTTACTACCAGAATGATATTGGGCCTAGAGGGTCACACACAAAAGAGCAATTCAAAAGATAGGGACATCAATATAAATATGAGATATTTATAGAGGTTTAATATTAATCCCATTTTGAATGGGATTAATTAATTAAATTTAAGGGTTTCTTTTAATCCCTTTAAAAGGGAGGTGGAGAGAGGGGGCGGCCAAGCCAAGCTTTGGCCGCCTCCCATCTTCTCTCTCTCTTCTCTCTCTCTCTCCATCTACTATCTCTCTTGTCTCTCTCTCTTGTGAAGAGAAGAGGACAAAGGGGAGACCACAAGGGTGGAGGGCAAGCGTGGAGTGGAGTACGAGGAGTCCCTATCTACGTTGCTCGTGTGGATACCGCTAGAGGCCGGGCGATTGTGCGGCTAGGACGATCCCAAGGAACGTCTGCACCGGTCGTTGGAGATCCCAAATCTCTGCAAGGTGAAAGAAACATGTTCTTCTCCTAGATCAGATCGAGTTCTTGCAATCCCATAACCGATCCGCAAAGGAAATCATTTTAAAATTTCATTTTCCGCTGCGTTTGCGCATCCAAGATTTCCTTACAGTGGTATCAGAGCCAGGTTTTGAGATTGCAAGAATCCATGATATCCTGTTTAAAATTCATTTTTATATTTTATTGGGTTTCTAGCTCGGATCCGGTGGTGATGAGATCACCCGGACAGTGTTTGGGTGTTTGCAAGTCGACCCCGCACTGGATGGGACAGATTCCCGCGACGTGGCATGGCCAGCGCAGGCACCCACGTGTGCGGCAGGCGCACAGGCGCCCAGGCGCCCAGGCGGCAGGCGCCCACGCGCCCAGCGCGCAGGGGCCCACGCGCGCAAGCGCCCAGGTGCCCCGCCCAGGCGCCCAGGCGCACCGGCGCGCAGGCGCCCAGGTGCGCAGGGGCCCACGCGCGCATCGCCAGGCGCCAGTGCCCCGCCACAGCGCCCAGGCGCCCCGCGCACAGGCGCCCCGCCACAGGCGCCCCGCCGCCCAGGCGCCCACGCGCGCAGGCGCGTGCCACCGTGCTGGGCGCCATGGGGGCTGTGCACAGGCGCCAGCAGACCCACAGGCTGGCCTTTCCATTTTTGGGATTTCTGATTTAAATTCCTAATTATATTGTGAATAAATTAGGATTTAGTGATGGATTTTAGAACTGTCCTATTGATTTCCTCAATTGAAATAGTCATTGATTTTAGAAATCATTCAATTGAGAAATTTATGGTTTTAAAATGGTTTTAAAGCTCATAAATTTTGGAAACCATTAATTAGGAATCCCTTGGTTTAAGGAGCCATTTAAGTTAAACATTGTCTTTATGAAAGCAATGAATCAGCACATTTTGTGGATCTCATGGCACCAATTATGGAAACCCAATAAGTTAAAATATTTGATTTTAAATTTGAAATAAGAGTTATTCTTATAGTTATTGCATTTTAATTGTAGTAATTATATGATATCTATATATGCATATGATGTATGTATGGATGTGGATGATCATGGACTATTAAAACATTGTGGCTATGTGTATGATATGATTGTATTTATTGGGGCCTGCGAGCCTCACCCTCTCTCTAATATTTCGGGTTGTATTTTCTATCAATGCTCAAAATGTACCTCCCCTTGATTAGATCAAGGTTTCTTAATTGATAATTGTTGTACATTTGAAGGCCTGCGTGCCTATTTTATTTATGTACTTTTGGAGGACTTAGAACGAGAAGGCGTTCAAGATGGAAAAGCTACACCCGCGAGAGGATGATCCAATTTTTTTAGTCCACGTGTGCATGTGATGCTTACAACACCATAGGCTAATTGTGATCCACTTGTGGCTCTAGTGTGATCACCCTAGTTCACGTCCATGATCATCCACTAATATGTATATATATGATATATACTTTCTGCTTTTAATAGGTACATATGTGCATGCGATGTATTATATGTAAATATTTATTGTGTGTGACGCGATAATTTAGATGAGACCAAATTTTTCAAAAATATCCCTCAAAGTTTTAAAATTAAGTTAATAAGCGTGAGACATTAAGAATGATCCACGTGGCCTTCCATCATTATAGATTTAAAGGACAACTCTTCTATTGAGTTGATTTGTTGTGCTACCACAAGGTCAACTTAATTAGAAAGCTAGACTTTAATCTACGACATGGAGATGTCATAAGTGGGATGGAGGCATGATGTTACTTTGTTGTGCTACCACAAGGGTGACATTACTAATCCATGCCCACTATGTAATGATGGTATTGACTTAACCTAATCCTTGTGGTTTGTTGTGCTACCACAAGACCACATTGATTGGGAGGCCGAATAAATCGGGAGTTGTAAAAGGTTACAATTGACAAGAGTTGTCTACCTATTATACATGATGTGGTTTGTTGTGCTACCACAAGGCCACATGCATGATGTTAATAGGATTCCGATAACCACTAGGAAATAACAAGTATTTCCCGTCTTGCTAATGAGGGTTATGCAATTCGATAAAATTTAGTGGGAGCATGTTAAGATTAAAGTCCATATCTTAATATTATGAATGTCTGCAATGTATTTATTCTTGCATTTATTTTTGTAGATTACCATGGCCAACTCAAACGCACTCCGCGGCATATTGGATGCCAATAAACTTACTGGTCCAAACTATGCCGATTGGCTCAGGAACTTGAGAATAGTTCTCACTGCTGAGAAAATCGTGTATGTCCTTGATAAACCGGCAGTTACCACACCAGGTGACGGTGCTGATGAGGGAGAAATTATAGCTTATCAAAAATATGAGGAAGATGCCACTCTCGTCCAATGCTACATGCTAGCCTCTATGAGCAATGAGTTGCAAAGGCAGCATGAAAAGATGGATGCTAAAGCCATTTTGCTCCACTTACAAGAGTTGTTTGAGGAGCAAACTAGAACACAACGATATGAGATATCGCGGAATTTGTTCCGAGCTAGGATGGCTGAAGGATCATCTATTCAGAATCATGTTCTGAAGATGATCGAGTGGATTGAGAAGTTAGCTGACTTGGGCTTCATTATGGATAATGAACTCAGCATTGATCTCATCCTCCAATCTCTCCCAGATTCTTTCTCTCAATTCATCCTTAACTTCAACATGAATAAAATTGAGGTGTCACTGGCTGAACTCCTAATATGTTGAAGACTGCTGAGGATGCAATAAAGAAGGAAAAGCCCGCAATCCTTTTGGTTGGTAAGACCAACAAGAAAAGAAAGGCTACTCAAGCCTTCAAGAAAAGGAAGGTCGGTAAAGGCAAGGGTTTCAAGACTGAGGCAAAGGTTGCCAAGAAAGTAGAAGCCAAGAAGGACAAAGGACAGTGCTTCCACTGCGGTAAGGATGGGCACTGGAAAAGAAACTGTAAGATATATCTTGCAGAGAAAGCAAAAGAGAAGCTTGCAGAAGCTTCAGGTTTGTTTATGATAGACCTTAACTTGTCAGTTAAAAGATCTACATCTTGGGTATTGGATACTGGATGTGCATCTCATATCTGCAATTCATTGCAGGTGCTGGCAAGGCATAGGCGACTGGACAAGGGAGAGGTTCACCTACAGCTCGGGAATGGTGCAAAGGTTGCTGCTATTGCTGTGGGAACTGCAAATCTCAAGATGCCCTCTGGAGCTTTTAATTTTAGACAATTGCTATTATGTTCCTTCAATAATTAAGAATATTATCTCTATTTCTAGTTTAAATAGAGTTGGATATTCAGTTAACTTTGAGAACAATGGTTGCTCTTTGTTTTTGAATGGTGAATGGTTTGCCAATGGAACATTAGCAAATGGATTGTTTATTTTAGATAATGCTCCACATGTCCTTAATGTGAACAAAGTTGACAAAAGGAATAGAGAAGGTTTAAATCAAGCTTATCTTTGGCATTGTAGGCTGGGTCATATTAGTGAGGAAAGAATCAACAAAATGCATAAAGGTGGGTACTTAGACCCATTTGATTATGAATCATATGCAATTTGTGAGTCATGCCTCATGGGTAAAATGACCAATTCCCCATTTACAAGACATGGAGAGAGAGCCAAAGAGTTGTTAGAACTTATACATACTGATGTATGTGGGCCTATGTCCATACATGCCAAAGGTGGATATATCTACTTCATTACTTTTACTGATGATTTTTCAAGGTTTGGATATGTGTACTTAATGAAGTACAAATCCGAAGCTTTTGAGAAATTTAAAGAGTACAAGAATGAAGTGGAAAAACAGACTGGAAAGAGTATTAAAACTCTTCGATCTGATCGTGGAGGAGAATACTTAAGTACAGAATTTACTCAATTCCTTAAAGATAATGGGATTGTATCCCAATGGACACCTCCTTACACACCACAATTGAATGGTGTCTCTGAAAGGAGGAACCGTACTTTATTGGATATGGTACGGTCTATGATGTCTTTTGCTGAGTTGCCCACATCACTCTGGGGCTATGCCTTAGAGACTGCTGCTTACCTATTGAACAGGGTTCCATCAAAATCAATATCTTCCACTCCATATGAGATATGGAAAGGAAGAAAGCCTGACCTTAAGCATGTTAAGGTTTGGGGTTGCCACGCCCATGTAAAAAGGCATAATCCGGACAAATTAGAGTCCAAGACTGAAAGGTGCAGATTTGTGGGGTATCCTAAGGAAACTTATGGATACTATTTCTACCATCCTAGCGATCAAAAGGTATTTGTCGCTAAGCGTGCTGTATTCCTAGAAAGGGAGTACATCCTTGATGGAAGCAGTGGGAATAAGGTAGATCTAGAAGAAGTTCTTGAACCACAAATTAGCGCATCAATGCCTAAGGAACCTGTTCAAGAACCTGACACACAAAATGTTCGTAGGTCAAGTAGGGTACATATATTGCCCAAAAGATATGTAGGACATATTGAAACGGGACATAATGTACACTACAATGTGGATGAGGATCCTAAGACCTATGAAGAGGCAATAACTAGTATTGACTCTGGGAAGTGGTTAGAAGCTATGAATTCTGAAATGGACTCCATGTATTCTAACCAAGTTTGGAACTTGGTGGATCCACCTGAGGGTATTGTACCCATTGGATGCAAGTGGATTTTTAAAAAGAAAATTGGAGCAGATGGAAAGGTTGACACCTATAAGGCTAGGCTGGTGGCAAAAGGATATCGTCAAAGACAAGGAGTTGACTATGACGAAACCTTTTCTCCTGTAGCCATGGTAAAATCCATCAGAATTCTATTTGCCATTGCTGCCTATCATGATTATGAGATCTGGCATATGGATGTGAAGACAGCATTCCTCAATGGACAATTAGAGGAAGAAGTGTATATGATACAACCTGAAGGATTCACATCAAAAGAGCATCCAGGCAAAGTATGTAAGCTTCAACGGTCCATTTATGGACTTAAGCAGGCTTCCCGCAGTTGGAACAAAAGATTTGATGAGGCAGTCAAATCTTACAACTTCATTCAGAATGAAGATGAACCATGTGTGTACAAGAAGGTTAGTGGGAGTGCCATCACTTTTCTGATTTTGTATGTGGATGACATACTACTCATTGGGAATGATGTAGGTATGTTATCTTCTGTCAAAGCTTGGCTGTCAAAGAATTTCTCCATGAAAGATTTGGGTGAAGCATCCTATATACTAGGTATAAAGATCTATAGAGATAGATCTAAAAGGATGTTAGGCTTGTCCCAATCTATGTACATAGACACCATTGTCAAAAGATTTGGCATGGAAAACTCCAAGAGGGGTCTTATACCAATAAGACATGGAGTTTATCTCTCTAAGGCGATGTCTCCTAAGACTCCCCAAGAAAGAGAGAACATGAGTAGAGTACCATATGCATCTGCCATAGGCTCTATCATGTATGCAATGCTATGTACAAGGCCTGATATAGCACATGCTCTAAGTGTTACGAGCAGGTATCAGGCAGATCCAGGCGAAGAGCACTGGAAGGCTGTGAAATGTATTCTTAAGTACTTAAGAAGAACTAAGGATCTTTTCTTAGTCTATGGAGGAAATGGATTGAAACTTGAGGGTTACACTGATTCAAGTTTTCAATCTGATGTTGATGACAGCAAGTCCAATTCAGGGTACGTTTTATTCTGAATGGTGGGGCAGTAAGTTGGAAGAGTTCCAAGCAGGAAACTACTGCTGATTCAACCACTGAGGCGGAGTACATTGCGGCTTCTGAAGCTGCTAAGGAGGCAGTCTGGATGAAAAAGTTCATCGCAGATCTTGGAGTCATCCCCGACATCTCTGGTCCTATCCCCATGTTTTGTGATAATAATGGGGCCATTGCTCAGGCGAAGGAGCCAAGGTCTCATCAGAAATCGAAGCACATTCTGCGGCGCTTTCACCTGATAAGAGAAATCATTGCTCGAGGAGATGTGGTGGTGGAAAGAGTTCCATCAGTTGATAACATTGCAGATCCACTCACAAAGCCTTTGTCTCAAATTATATTTGAGCGTCACCGGTCTATGATGGGGATCAGACATGTAGGTGATTGGCTTTAGTGCAAGTGGGAGATTGAAAGAATTGTATGCCCTACAAGCCAATTACATTTATGTAATGGAACTTTTCTTAAATTATCTCATTCGAATTATTGGCATTTTCGTTCATTATGTTTTATATTTTATCGCATAATGAAGTCCATGAATTTGTGCAATTAATGTCAGAATCATAATGAGATTATGATAGTGAGATCTGATATTTATAAACACAAGTTCTAAATGTTCCTGGTCATAGGACACTTGAGTGGGACATCAAGTGGACCAGTTAGACCAGTGCACACTACACCTGTTCATATGATGAAGCTGACTGGTCTCACAGTCATTTGTGTGGAGACACTAAGGTGAGTATGCAGGTGCTCATTAGAGAATGAGTTCACTGAACTGATCCGATATTGAGTTTCTGGACGGTGATGATATTTGACTGTCAGTCAAGAAACTCTATGTCACAGTAGTACAACTGATCCTTAGACCTGAGACACCATAGATGTCTTGTACAGGGATTGGCATACTTTGATGTTGACTTATAGATTCACTGTATGTGAATCTAGTACAGTCAGATAATTAGGTGTGTCATGAAACGTGCGAAGACTGGTGAGTGTTAAAAAGGGATCATTCACTCTCAGTATCAACAGAGAGAGAATGCCCTATAGAATCATATCCGAGACAAATCCCTGGCCAGGGTCACACAATTAATTAGAAAAGAGTTTCTAGTTTAATTGTTGGATATGAACTATCTAATCACAAAAGTAGGAGTCTGACAGCATGGCCGTACTCCAAATGTGATTAGGGGTATTGTTTGAATGAGGGATTATAGTTGCACGGCAACTGTTGACTAAAAGGTTCCAATGGATTAAGAATCCCCTGTATCATCTGGGGGTCGTGGCGTGTTGCTTGGTACGTTCCATGATCTGTGAGCCAAAGATAAATTAATTATGAGATAATTAATTTATATGAATTAAAAGTTAATTCAAGTTAGAAGAGTTCTAATAATATTGGAAAGGGTTCTAATATTATTTGGGCTTACTACCAGAATGATATTGGGCCTAGAGGGTCACACACAAAAGAGCAATTCAAAAGATAGGGACATCAATATAAATATGAGATATTTATAGAGGTTTAATATTAATCCTATTTTGAATGGGATTAATTAATTAAATTTAGGGTTCTTTTAATCCCTTTAAAAGGGAGGTGGAGAGAGGGGGCGGCCAAGCCAAGCTTTGGCCGCCTCCCATCTTCTCTCTCTTCTCTCTCTCTCTCCATCTACTATCTCTCTTGTCTCTCTCTCTTGTGAAGAGAAGAGGACAAAGGGGAGACACAAGGGTGGAGGGCAAGCGTGGAGTACGAGAAGGCGTCCCTATCTACGTTGCTCGTGTGGATACCGCTAGAGGCCGGCGATTGTGCGGCTAGGACGATCCCAAGGAACGTCTGCACCGGTCGTTGGAGATCCCAAATCTCTGCAAGGTGAAAGAAAAATTTTCTTCTCCTAGAAAGAACATGTTCTTTCCCATATCCGATCCGCAAAGGAATCATTTTTTCTTTTCTTGCTCTGTCCTGCAATCCCATATACATAGTAATGAAATCATTTTAAAATTTCATTTTCCGCTGCGTTTGCGCATCCAAGATTTCCTTACACATGGGCGTAGAGCTTAAAACTGGGTAGAGCCCATCTTCAAACCTTTGGCAAATAAGCACGACAACACTTCTAAAGAGAGGATAAAAATGTAAGGAGACAAGGGTCAACCTTGTCTAATATCTCTGGAAGGGCGAATATAGCCAATAGCTTCACCATTGACGTTTACTGATATGAGAAACTGGTGATACATTCCATAATCAAATTTTGACTCCTTTGAGAGAAACCATATTTCTCTAGCATGCACTTGATGAAGGACCATTCTAATCTATCATAAGATTTGGACAGATCAATTTTGAGGCCAAAGATGCTAGATTGCCACCTTTTGAGTGGGTTCAGCCGTGGAGCTGACTCCACTGTCGTGTTTGAAATGCAACGGGCTTCACCGTTACATTCATGGTATGAATACGACGTAGTGAGACGTCACGTTTCTGCTTCCGATTGGTGTAAACGCTACCATGAGGGTCGTTGCATTTACACGAGTATTATTAATGATTAGTGGTGGTCATGAACGCGTCGCATTGGTATGTCACGTTCATGAGTGTGTTAACCGACTTGTGTTATCACGACGCATTGCGCCATCGCGATTTGAACTCCGACTGTCAGGTTGGCTTAAAGCGACATATCGAGCCGTCGTGATTATGTCGCGACAGTGGGCCTTGTCACGTTAAGCTTTGAATGGTGTCTGGACAGGTCATCATGATTTGAAAGGAGATGCTTTGTCCGTCGCGTTTTAGCCTCTGAGGGGTGAGGTTGTGTGCTTGGGCAGTGACGGTCCTGTGTGGACCTAGCTCTGGTCTTTTGCTATCTTTTAAAGATTATCTAAAGTGGTTAATGTTAGTAAACATGTGTAGGGTTAAGAGTTGTTGTGGGTTAGTTACTGATTCATGTGATTCATGTAAGTATGTTAATCTGATTAGTAAGCGGTTTAAAGTGTCATTGTGGTTTGGTATTTCCGTAGAGGTTGTGAGACAACCAATGATAGAAGGTTATTACACGTTATTGTGGTTCATGTATGTATCGTGTAGGATGGCTTGAGGGTCACATGGTGACTGGTGACAAGTTAATCCTAACACTTGTATACCATGATTTATTAACAAAGGGTATATAAGTATATACGATGGTTGTGCGGTTACCGAGTCTGGTGGTCTGGCGCCTATTGTGAAATACCTCTTCAGTTGGGTAACCCAGGTCCCTTGGAGAGCTAGGCACGTGTGTTGTGCTCGGGGCGTGTCCCGGTACGGTGTGTACCACTGAGGTCTATGTTGTCATCCTGGACACCCTCACTCCCGTGTTGAGTTGCACGTCCGGCTTAGAGAAAGACGCCAGTGGGCAGTGACTTGTGTTTGTGGGTGTACAGTCGCTTGTAGCGCACTCGTTGTTGGGGGACGGACACCAATAGATGTACTGGTCCCCAGCTAGTCTTGTGTTTGCAGTGCCTCACTTTAGAGAGCTCGGGCCAAGTCCCTAAAGGTGTTAGGCATGGGCATACAGCTGTGTGGTCTGCAGGTGTGGTTTAGTTGGTCTCCACTGTTCTTTGGCTTGTGGCTGTGGAGCGGCAGTTGGACCTTTCATCTATAACTGCGAGACTGAGAGGTGGTTCTTGTGCTGTGTTGTCCGGGTTGGATACTGGCATCGTGAACCAGTAGTCCATTCCTGTGTGGTGGCGTCGTTCTATTCCGACTCGTGTTTTGCCACCGGTTGTGGCCTGTGTTGGTGACTCGCTGGCTGAGGTTTTAACCCATTGAGGTGTACCCTGGTGCTGGCACAGTTGTGGTTGTGGTTTTTGGTGGTACCTAATGGTAGTAGGTGCCTGTACCCTTCGTGGTAGCTTGTGTTGTGGTACGTTGTGTACTAGCCACGTGTTGTGTGTTACCTTGTTTAGAGTATGCTTTCATTATGGTTTTGGTATGTGGGGATTGGCAGGTTGATGCTAGTCCTGTACCTTGTGCGGGTAGTTTGCATGTGAGGCTATAGCTTGGGCAATGGTTTGCCTGTGAGACTGGTAGCCTAGGCATGTTTTTGTCGCTGAGGCTTGTGGTCGGGGTGTTCAGCTGTAGGGAAGACTAGTGGTGCCGAGCTAGTCCTGTTGTTTTCCCTTACTTTTCGAAGATTGAATTTGGTATGCTTGTGTGTAATTGTTGTTTAATCACGATTGTTGTGAGCATGATATGGTTTGGCTATTGTTGTTGCCAGTGAGACCCCTTTGGGGTTGAGGACTCTTCAGTGCTTAGTTGTTGTTTTTGGAGGTCCCACTGAGCCCGTGACGTATTGAGGCTCACTCCCTTATAGGTCTTTTCAGGTGTTAGCCGTTGTGTGACTTGTGGAGGCATTGTGGCAGACTTGTACCACCAACAGTAGAGTTGGCTGTGTCTATATGAGCTAGTGCTCCCTCGGGTATGCCACAGGTAGTTGTACTCTTTTATTGGACATGTAATAATGTATTGGGACAGTTGTACAATGTTGTATACAGGTATGAGCACATGTACTTTTCTGTGTCTTATACTGTTGTTGTTGTCTTTTATATTCATACTAGACACTTGTGCACGTTATCCCTTACGAGACTTCGGTCCGATCGTGGGAGGCGGACTTGGAAATGGAGCCTTATTGGGTATAAATATTCAGGGCGTTACAGTTGGTATCATAGCATGGTCCAGTTAGAATATAAAAAGACATTGAAGTTACAATGTCGAAACATGGTTTAAGGTCCACTGCTGGTAGTAAGTCTGTGGTTTTATGTTGGTAAAGTGGTTTTCACGTGAGTTTTTGTCATGTGAATTGTGTGTTTGTCTTTATAAATTTGGCAGATGTTGGTAGTTGCTGAGTAAAGGTGTCATTAGAGGAGGTACAGTTTGTGTAGTTAAAAAAGTGTGCCAAATTGTAGTTAGAGTGTAGTTGTTTAAAGGTTCCCAGTTATAGAAATTGAAAGGATTAGTAAATGTAGATATGGAAATTCAATAAAGGTGGTTTCAATGAGGTACAGAGTTGGCAGGGACATCTATAAGGTAATAGTGTGATGGAATAGCAGAGGGAACAACATTATGATGAGGAATAGAACAGTGTGTGATAAGATTGTTAAGTGTGTGAATTGTGGTTGAGAACCTGAGTAGAGGTAATTGTTGTGTTTGAGATCTATGTTAATAAGTGTTAAGGAGCAGTGATTTGTGGTATCTAGATTAAGTGTGATTATGATTAGAGATGGATGCAGTAAAGAGCTTGAGAATAGTGTTGTTATGAGTAATGATGATAATGGGAAATTTGATATAGAGATCCATGTAAGAATGTGCCGAGAGGATCAGTTGGGTAAAGAGAGAGTAAAGGAAGAACTGTGTGCAGTTAGATTTTTATGAGAGTTTTATAAGAAAGATATCCATTTGGCAAGCGGCAATTTGTGATGATTCCATAGAATGATTTATAAAGAATGCAGTGTTGAAGATAAGGTCAGTCATGTTTAGCAGTTGGGTGCAGTCTGTAAAAAGAGAAAGGTAAAGTATGTGTCCGAAAAAGATTGATGTTAAGGTTAAGAATGATTGGAACGAGTTAGAACTATGTGAGATAAAATAGAAAGGAATGAATGAATTAAGAAGCAGTTAAGGAATATCAAGCTGAGTGGAATAGCAGGCAAATATGAAAGGATATTAATGAATGTGCTGTAACAGTGGAATTTTCGTATTTGAGAATAAATAGTAGTGTGGAATAAAGGAATCAGGCAGAGCACGTCATTGCAATAAAGAGATCGGTTTTAGGATTCTGCTATGGCAGTATTTAATGAAGGATGATTGTATATTAGCAGGAGTTACAGTGTGAATGGTACAAAGAGATTAGCCATATAGCAGAATAATTAAGAGAAATATTTTGCAGAAATGATATCGTGGTTAGTGCATTGGCAGTACAGATCAGGTTGAGTGTTTTGACCAGAGAAAGAAAGAGTATAGTGGAACAAGAAACGAATATAATCAGATGGTTCAGGAAATGTTCAGTAAAAGTTTGCATGCCAATGCACATAAAGTAATTTCGTTGAGCAGAAGTGTACTTTAATAAAGGTATTCCTGAATTTGATATGACAGCAAAAGTCGATCAGTTAAAGAATATTTTGAAAGGTTGTGAATGTAATGTGATTAGTCACCCAAAGAATATGATTTAAAGTCAAAAAGGTATAAGAGGAGAAATATATGCCAGTAATAGTGTGATGAAATTCAGAATCTAAGTATGTGGCACAATCATAATTAGAATATTAAAAAAAGTAGGTCAGAAATTCCAGTATTTTCTTCCAGTATAATTGGTTGAGCAAGAGGATTTGAGAAGCCAGTAAAATTAGAATTGAGTCCAGTTGGAGTCAGAGTAATAGTGAAAAGAAAGTAATTGAAAGCAATAATGGGGGCAGAATTTATGGGACATTTTGCCAAGTATCCGGTGTAATCAGAGTGGTGCAACAGAAGTATGGAAGATGAAATATACACATGTTATCTAAGGATTGGATGATTAAAGGAAAGTTTGAGGTTTTCGTACAGTTGGGTAAAGAGGCAGTGGTTTTGGCTAGACATGAGTTAAGGTAGTATGAACAGAATGGTATAAAGTGGCAGGGAATTCAGTTATGGTAATTAATTTTCTTTGAGAAATTGCTAGTTGAGATTAATAAAGATAAAGCATAGTAACAGTTGGCAGTGATAGGCAGATAATGGAAAGGCACCGAGAAATTTGAGAATTTAAGGATGGTTTTACATGGCAGAGCACTTGAAGATGGCACTTTATAATAAAGAGTTTCACGCAAGAGAAACGGCCCAGAAAGAAATATTGTAAAACACAACCAGGAAAATGTGGAAGTAGGTCCAGTCCAAGGAGATAAAGTGCCAACAGCAAGGTAGAATTGCTTACAGTTGAAAGGTAAAGAAAGGCAGATGACACACAAAGAGCGAAACAACTATGAAAGGAATTAAAGAGAAAGGAAAGTAGAACATGCACGGAATGAATAGAATGAGTCAGTCAGTGCAAGACGGTTTAAGGCCAGTGTAAGAAAGTGTATCCTACTTATTCTGTATATGGCTTAAATTCTTTTTAGGTGATAGTCTGGCTTGTTGAGTTTCATTTTCATGTCGATGACGACATTCCTTTTTAGGTGATAATAATGTAGTGACACGATCCTTCGGATCCGGTTTAACGGGTACAAGTGTGGTGCTCTTGACCAAGATGTGGTTATTGGGCCTTAGTCGAGGTTTCCGTGCATTGTGTGGGCGTGTGGGCTGTAGCTCTCAGAACATTTAGCCCACAGGTTCATTGGTTGTGAAGGCGATGGGGCATGTCGTCGTGTTTTGAAACGCGACGGCTTACTACGTCGCGATTCACAAAACCGCCTTTGAGTTTAGCGGCGCAAAGTGTTTTGATTGGCGACAGTTAGGGTCATCATGTTTAACTCTTAAACGCAACATCTGGCTACGTCACATTTCGATTAGGGTTTAAATGCCCTATTTTAGCCAGACAGAGCAGAGGGGCTCTGTTCAGGTGAAGGGTTTTGGCATTCTGGCAGCTCGTATGGCACGAATTCCATGTAGGGATGGCATCCGGAGTGTGGATGTGCTGCCGACGTGGAGTTTGTGGTGCTCTTTGGGTTCTTTATGATTGGTAGGGAGACTTCCTACTTGTGTTGCTTTGTTTGAATTGGTTTAAAAGGTGGAAAGCATGAAGGGATGGTTTGCCCTGTTATGGATACGTGTTTACTACTTTAGATAGTTTTTGCTTTGAATATGTGTGGGTTTCTCTAGAGGTGAAGGTGGGCTCGGCCGTGGAGCTGACTCCACTGTCGCATTTGAAACGGCGGGCTTCACCATTGGGTTCATGGTATGAATGCAACGCAGTGAGACGTCGCATTTCTGCTTCTGATTAGTGTGCTGTTCCAATTGGTGTAAATGCGACCATGAGCGACATCACATTTACATGGGTATTATTTAATGATTAGTGGTGGTCATGAACACGTCGCTTTGTACATCACGTTCAAGAGTGTGTTAACCGACTTGTGTTATCGCAACGCATCGCGCCGTCGCGATTTGAACTCCGAATGTCAGGTTGGGCTTAAAGGCGACGTATCGGGCCATCGCGATTATGTCACGACACTGGGCCTTGTCACATTAAGCTTTGAATGGCGTCCGGACAGGTCATCATGATTTGAAAGGCGACACCTGTGTCAGTCGTGTTTTAGCCTCTGAGGGGTGAGTTGTGCGTTTGGGCAGTGAGGGTCCTGTGTGGACCTAGCTCTAGTCTTTTGCTGCCTTTTAAAGATTATCTAATGGTTAATGTTAGTAAAGCATGTGTAGGGTTAAGAGTTGTTGTGGGTTTATTTACTGATTCATGTGATTCATGTAAGTATGTTAATCTGATTAGTTAAGCGGTTAAAGGTCATTATGGTTTTGGTATTGCCGTAGAGGTTGTGAGACGACCAATGACAAGCAAGGTTATTACACGTTATTGTGGTTCATGTATGTATCGGTGTAGGATGGCTTGAGGGTCACATGGTGACTGGTGACAAGTTAATCCTAACACTTGTATACCGTGATTTATTAACAAAGGTTATACATATGATGGTTGTGCGGTTACCGAGTCTGGTGGTCCGGCGCCTATTCCGGAATACCTCTTCAGTTGGGTACCCCAGGTTTCTTGGAGAGCCAAGCATGTGTGTTGTGCTCGAGGAGTGTCCCGGTACGGTGTGTACCACTGAGGTCTGTGTCATCTTCCTGGATACCCTCACTCCTGTGTTTGAGGTGCACATCCGGCTGAGAGAAAGACGACAGTGGGCAGCGACTTGTGTTTGTGGGTGTGCAGTCGCTTGTAGCGTGCTCGTGGTTGGAGGACGAACACCAATAGATGTACTAGTCCCCAGCTAGTCCTGTGTTTCCAGTGCCTCACTTTAGGGAGCTTAGGCAGGAGTCCCTAAAAGTGTTAGGCATGGGCCTGCAATTGTGTGGGCTGCAGGTGTGGTGCTAGTTGGTCCCCACTGTTCTTTGGCTTGTGGCTGTGAAGTGGCAGTTGGACCTTTCGTCCATGACTGGGAGACTGAGAGGTGGTTCTTGTGCTGTGTTGTCCGGGTTTGATACTGGCGTCATGAACCAGTAGTCCGATCCCATGTGGTGGTGGCATTCCGTTCCGACTCGTGTTTTGCCACCGGTTGTGGCCTGTGTGTAATGACTCGCTGGCTGAGGTTTTACCCATTGAGGTGTGCCCTGGTGCTAGCATAGTTGTGGTTGTTGTTTTGTGGTGATACCTCAAGGTAGTAGGTACTTGTACCCTTCGTGGGTAGCTTGTGTTGTGGTATGTTTTGTACCAGCCACGCATTGTGTGTTACCTTGTTTAGAGTAACCTTTCAATTATGGTTTTCATATGTGGGATTGGCATGTTGATGCCAGTCCTGTTACCCTGCACTGGTAGTTTTATGTGCGGCTTAGGCAATGGTTTGCTTGTAAGATTGGTAGCCTAGGCAGTGGTCTGCCGGTGAGGCTTGTGGTCGGAGTGTTTCAACTGTAGGGCAGACAAGTGGTGCCAGGCTAGTCCTATTGTTTTCCCTTACTTTCCAAAGATTGAATTAGTTGGTATGCTTATGTGTAATTATTGTTTAATCACGATTTTTGTGAGCATGATATGGTTCGGCTAGCAGTGTTGCCAGTGAGACCCCTTTGGGGTTGAGGACTCTTTAGTGTTTAGTTGTTGTTTTTGGGAGGTCCCTATTGAGCCAGTGATATGTTGAGGCTCACTCCCTTACAGCTCTTTTTAGGTGTTAGCCGTTTGTGTGGCTTGCGGAGGTATTTGTGGCAGACTTGTACCACCATTAGTAGAGTTGGTTGTGTCTGTGTGAGCTTGTGCCCCCTCGGGGATGTCCCAAGTAGTTGTACTCATTATTGGACATGTAATAATGTATTGGGACAGTTGTACATGTTGTACACAGGTATAAGAACATGTACTTTCTTGTGTCTTATACTGTTGTTATGTCTTTTATATTCATACTGGACACTTGTACACGTTATCCCTTGCGAGACTTCGGTTCGATTGCGGGAGGTGGACTTGGATATGGAGCCTTATTGGGTATAAATATTTAGGGCCGTTACAGTATAAGTAGCAGTCGAAGTTCCACTTGATTGGTGTTCAAGTGCTCTATCGATTTCTGTTAAGTTTTATAACGATTGGTGTTTAAGTGCTCTATCGATTGTTGTTCAGTTTTATAATAATTGTGTTCAAGTGCTCTATCGATTACTAAGCATGTCCATATTGATTGTCTTTATCGCATATTGATTGCCTTTCAACGTATCAATTGTCCTTTTATCACATCGATTGTCTTTTATCATATCGATTATCTTTAAGAAATCATATCGATTGTCTTTAAGCACATCAATTACATTCACTATATCGATTGTTTCTGTGAATCATATCAATTGCATCACTCATATCGATTGCTAAATAGAAGATTCAATAATATTGATTGGTGTTATGATTCATACCGATTGACTCTCAAAATGTCTTGGCTCCAAATGAACTTCAAATATACTTCATATGTTTAACTTATTATTTCTCTGACTGAAGGTACCTTTTGAATTTCTCAAGGACTTCTTCTTTCCTTCTAGAAAGAAGAACTTCTATTTAGTATAGCAGGATCTCAGCTGGAAATGTGGACTTCTGCATAAGAGGTATGGATGTTGACTGACACATGACCTATCTTACCTAACACTATCCTCTGTGCTTGCAGAAATCTAGTACTCTTAAGAGGCATCCGTTAGAAACAAAGTTGGAAGGGTCTTCTCTACTCCAAACATCTGTTAGACTCAAGTGAGCACATGAAGAAGAAGAAGAGTAGAAGAGTAATAAGAAGCTCCAACGGTTACATCCTTCAATGGATATGTTCAGTTGCTCCATAAAATGATGGAGGCTATGAAGAACAAGAACAGCATGAACTTGAAATCATTCAAGAGTGTACAACCAGTGAAGAGCCTAAACACCATACACACTCAAAGAAAAGAGAAGAAGTGCTCGAGCCTATTCAAGAGAAGCATTCAAGATGAAGTCTTATGAAGCTCCAAGATTTCCCCACTTCTCTCTCTCACTGTGATTCTGTGTGTTTGTGTAATCTTGAGAGAGAGGCTTTTAGCCTAAGAGTCTTGTGTTCTTTCGGTAGACCTTTTTAGCTCTCAAGTTGCTAATGGAGATCAAGCAAGCTAAGTTCTTTGTTTTAGAACATGATCTCCATAGCATGTTCTTTCTTTCCAAAAAAGAACAAGGGTTGTACCTCTTCCTGTGTGAAGAGAGGACCAGTAGGTTTGCTGGGGGTGGTGACCTGCAGAGGGTCTGTACTATGGGTTCCCCTTGTGTTAAGAGAAGAATCTAGTTAGGGCTTGTTCCAGCAAAACTACACTGGGGTTTGTACCAAGAGGTTGGCTTTTTGACCTATAATAGAAGTGGCCTGCCTTCTTGCCCAGAAAGGGAAGAGACTAGTAGGGACTGGGTGTTGTATATCCTTGGGGGGATTGTACCCTAGTTATTAAAATCCCAAGAGTGTGCTTGGGACTGGACGTAGGACTTCCATGTGGGAAGGGCCGAATCAGATTAAATTTCTGTGTTCTTATGTGTGATTGCTTCTGTGCCTTTAATTTCCATTGCACACGCTTTATTTATACTAACCAAAGTTTCAAGTGGTATTTTGTCTTTTAGATTTCTGTTATCCTATTCCCCCCCCTCTAGGTGAACTTTGCTGCCAATTAAGTTGGCCAACACTTGGTTGGTGAGATCTGCAAGAATACAAAGTCCCTATCTCAAATTGCAATGGCTTCCTGTGAACGTCTGCATAGCTCTTCTACCTACTCTATGCTATCTGCAACCTCTGCCTGATTTGTCTGATAGTCTCTACACACTACTACACTAGCTCTAGCCATAGAAGCTGCCTCTCTCTGACCTCATGTCAATGTAATGGTGTCTTACATGGTTTGCCATACAGTGCCTCATATAACGCCATCCTAATGCTAAAGTGATAGCTGCTGTTATATGCAAACTCCACCATGGGAAGGTGCATCTCCTACGTGCCACCCCAGTCTAGGCAGCATGCTCTCAACATATCCTCTAGTGTTTGTATGGTCCTCTCTGACTGCCCATCTATCTGAGAATGATAAGCAAAGCTCATCGTCAACTCGGTGCCAAGTGCCTTTTGGAAGCTGCACCAAAACATGAAGTAAACCTCGGGTCTCTGTCTGAAACTATTGAAGTTGGGACTCCATGCAATAGAACTACTTTCTCCACGAACAGGCTGCAAGTCTGTCCATTAACAAGATGATCTAACTGGCAAGAAACAATATGTCTTCATCATATGATCAACAATTACCCAATACTATCATGATGTTGCGGGGTACGAGGTAGGCCAGCTACAAAGTCCTTGGTGATGTCATCCCACTTTCACTGGGAATGGGCAACAACTGTAGTCACCACTAGGACGCTAATGCTTTGCCTTCACCTACTGATAGGTAAGGCAACGAGCAACAAACTCTGCTATATCTCTCTCATCCTAGGCCACCAGAAGATCCTCCTTAAGCAATGGTACATCTTGGTGGACCCAAGATGAATGGTGTACCTCGACTGGTGTGCCTCTACTAAGAGCTCCTACCATGAGTCTCGGTACGTACAACCTATGTTTGAACCTATCATCATCATCCTCATCTATCACTACCTTTGGCATCTGCAATATATCTGCCAACTCTGTATCTGCACGCTAAACCTCTCTCACCTGGCGGTACACTACTGGACGAATTGGCAAGCTGGCTATCACTGCACAATCTCAGTGTCTCGAAGGGTAGAAAACTCTTGAGCAACCTCCACTCTCTAACCAACAAAGAACTCAAGTGGAGTCCCATGCTCAACACGTTTGTTATGACGTTAGCCTTTCTCGAGCGATAGGAAAGGGTAAATTCATAGTCCTTTAGGTACTCGAGCCACCTACGCTGCCTCAAATTCAAGTCCCTTTAGGTGAACATATACAACAGACTCTTGTGATTTATGAAAACCTCAAAGATCTCATCATACAAGTAGTGTCTCCATAGCCTCAAAGCAAACACGACTGCTACAAGCTCCAGGTTGTGGGTAGGATAGTTCCCTTCATGCTTCTTCAGCTGTCAAGAAGGATATGCAACAACCTTATCATGTTGCATCAACACTGCGCCAAGACCAGATCCTGAAGCATTTATGTACACAACAAAACTTACACTGTTAGATGGAAAAAATAGTATTACTACTGAAGTCAACCTTCTCTTCATCTCTTGAAACCTTTGCTCACACTCTATTTTCCACATGCATCTGGTCTCCCACCTGGTCAACCTAGTCAATAGCTCGGCAACTCTGGCAAAGTTCTGAATACAACATCTGTAGTAACCTGCCAAACCCAGAAAACTACGAACCTCTGGAACTATAGTAGGCTGACCCCAAGATGGCACTGCCTCAACCTTGGAAGTGTCCACTATCACACCGACACTCTAGATCACGTGCCCAAGGAACTGCACGCCCCTTGGCCAAAATTCACATTTGTTGAATTCGGCATAAAGTTGGTGACTCTATAATGCCTCCAGCACAATCCTCAAGTGCTCCTCATGCTCTGCCTCTGAAGCTGAGAAACTAGGATGTCATCCACAAAAGTGATCATGAACCTATCCAAGTACTTGCGAAACACCTTGTGCATCATGTCCAGAAGGCTGCTGGTGCATTCATGAGCCCAAAAGGCATCACGACAAACTCGAAGTGGCTGTGGTAAGTATGGAAGGTTGTCCTGTCGATGTTTAACTCCCTAATCCTCAACTGGTAGTACTTGGATCTCAAGTCAATCTTCAAGAAAATTACAGCAACTATAATTGATTAAACAAGTCATCTATCCTGGGCAATAGATACTTGTTCTTCACTGTCACTTGGTTCAACTACCTATAATCAATGCACATTCTGAGACAGCCATCCTTCTTCCTCACAAACAATAGTGGCACACCCCATGGCGAACGACATGGATGAATGAAGCCCTTCTCCAGCAACTCCTCTAACTGACACTTAATTCCCGCAACTCCATCGGGCCATCCGGTACTGTGACTTGGACAAGGGCATCATTCTAGGAACAACTCAATGTAGAAATCTACCTCCTGCACAGGCGATAGACCTGGTAGATCCCCCAAGGTATACAAACCCCAGTTAGAACATCAGATGGCTGCTTGCACACTTCTTCTTGGGCTCGAGCTCTTTCTCTCTTGCTTTGAGTATATGTGGAGTTGAGGCTTCTCACTGGATGTACACTCTTTGAATGATCTTTAAAAGCTCTCTCATCTTTTTCTTCTGCTTTCTCTTCTCCCTTTTATGGAGCGCTTGATGAGATTCGTTTGATAGATGGCCGTTGGAGATTCTTGGCTCTCTTCTTCTTCAACTCTCTTTCTTAATTCTACGGCTTCCTTCTTGTGCCTACTGGCTACTTGGAATGGAGGAAGATTGTTCTAGCTGGTGCGTACTTCCAAGGATGTCAGCAGCAGGTCCAAGATGTTGACTAAGTGTAGAGGGGACCTGCAGACATTAAATGCAAGGCAGATGATTAGACTCATGAAGTCTCTTGTCAAGTGGCTCATACATCTTTTTGTCTTTTGTCTATATTTCCTGCAGATAGCTAAATATAATGTAGGCGCTTTTGTTGCAGGAAGGAAGAGATCCTATGAGACATGCAAAAAGATCTTCAGTCAGAGAAATAATAAGTTAAGTATATGAAGTGTATTTGAATTTTCATTGGGTGCCAAAGACATTTTGAAACATCTGAAATATAGAGGTAATCTATGTTTAAGTATATAGTAATCGATGTTCCCATGAAATGGATGTTTCAATGTAATCCATGTATGTAAGCGATGTTTGAACTAGTCAATGTCTAAGGTAATCGATGTTTAAGTATATAGTAATCGATGTTCCAATGAAATCGATGTTTCAATGTAATCCATGTATGTAATCGATGTTTGTGTAACCGATGTTTGACACAGTCGATGTTCTAAGGTAATTGATGTTTAAGTATATAGTAATCGATGTCCAATGAATCAATGTTTTAATGTAATCCATGTATGTGTTCGATGTTTGAACACAGTCGATATTCTAAGGTAATCGATGTTTAAACCAAAATCGATGGAAATGAAATCGATGTTTGAATGTAATCGATGTTTAAGTGAAATCTATGTTGAACAGAAATCTATGTTTGAGTGAAGTCGATGTTTAAGTGAATTGTAATTGATGTGAAAGCATAATTGATGTTGACTTAAACAGTAATCGATGTGAAAGTATAGTCAATGTTCATGTAATCGATGTGGACTTCTGTAGACTTCAACTTCAAAGAAGTTGGAGTGTGACTTCGACTTTTCAGAAGTTGGAGTGTGACTCATAGTCGCTACCACACTTCGACTGTTCAGAAGTCGGAGTTCCACCAGATTCGACTATTCAGAAGTCGGAATTAGTATGATATCTGTGTATGTTGTGGACTTAGAAAAAATCTGAGCAGTCGAAAAATGCGCCATTTAAACATAGTGTTTATAACATATATTTTTCTATAATTTACTATAGTGCATTTGAGGATTATTTATACAGATAGTTATGCAGTCATTGAATGTTCAAACTTGTATATTAAATACATGAGCGTTTAGATTAATATTAGAACATGATATGACATAACATAAGATTATTTAGTCATGAGTTTTAGTTATCACCGAAACATGAGATAAACAAAAGAGTGGTTCAACAATCTCCCCCGTTTTGGTGATGACAAAACTCAATAAAACTTATGTGAATATTTGTGAAATGGGATGTTTGAAATACACAATTCCCAAATAAAATACTCTCCCCCTTTCTATCATTTAACCAAAAAAGAAGGATCTTACCATTTGCATTCTCTCCCCTTTTTATAGATACTTCTTACTAATATGTTGTGAATTTGGAGATGAGGGGTTCAACAATGTTTGTCATGAACATATAGCTCCCCCTTAGTGTATGCTTCCCCTAAATGTGAGACTCCTTCTTAATGTGAGGCTTTTTCATTTGATTTCCAGGAATTTTCACTTGTTAGTCATGTTGTTTTTGACATATTCACTTTTTGTTTGTCAAGTCATTAAAATTTTTTCCTGCATTGATCTTAAAAAAAAAACATTGTTACTAGTACTATAAATTTAAATACAAATCTGTGACTACTCCCTCTTCAGATTTGAGTTGGATGAAGAGCTAGCAGTCACCAATGCCTTGAGCATCCTTTGTTCCTAATGCCTCCAGACTATCCTGCAAAACAACTGAGTCAGAAATAGCTACCCAAACCTTTTTGGTCCTTGATGGTTTGATGCATGAAAATATCCTTTCGGATCCTATTAGGTGCCTGGTTGTGCAGGTGTTTATTGTGTGTCCTAATTTATTGCAATGAGAACAACAGTGAAAGTAATAAGTTTTACAGTTCTTATTGTCTTTGTGATATCTGTTTAGAACACGATTTTTTAAACCTTTTTCTTTTAATAGAACTTGTTCATTACAGGGGCCTTTTTATGAGGTATCTTAGTTTCTTTCACAAATTTTGGCAATGAATATTTTTCAGGAAATATAACTTGTTTTCCTTTTTTAGGAGGATTGTATTCAAGGCCTTGTTTATTGTTGTCAGTTTTGGAGCTTTTTAAGCATAGAGCTAGAGAGGTTTTACTTTTGTTAATCTTCTAACTGATTCTTTTAATAAAGATTTTCCTCAGTTATAATTTTTAATTGTTCTTCTAACTCTAATTTTGCATTGTTCTTACATTTTAAATCTTCATTGAAAAGATAATTATTATCCTTACTTTCCTTTATTTGTGTTTCCAATTGTTCCGTTCTGATTTAAGATCAGGTTAGTGTTTTCTAAGCAAGATTATTTTTTTCAGATTCTTTAATTCTTTTACAACACCTTTATGTTTTCATAAAGTTCATCACTTAAACACTTCTTCTAAATCTTAGATTATGACTCTGAATTAGTGCAAGAATTAAAAGATGGGTCAGAATGTACCTCATCTAGTCCTACCATGAGGGCTAGACTTACCTGCTCTTTTTCTGATTCTGAGCTTGATGAATCTAAGTGGAGACTTCTTCTTTGTCCCAAGCAGCAGCCATGGCTTTTCTTTTGAATTCTTGTGCTTCTTCTTGGGTTTTTCTAGTTGACCAGTCTTCTTGAGTTTTGGACAATCTGGTCTTAGATGTCCAGGTTTTCTGCATTCATAGCAGACGGTTCTTTCTCCTTTTTGTCTTTCTTTTGGATCCTTCTTGATCCATTTTTCTTTTCTTCTTAAGGATCTTCTGATGTTTTGATAGGACATCATCACATCACTATCTTCAAAACCCACATTTTCTAAACTAGAAGAAGAGGAAGTGGGAGGAGCAACTATGACTTTAAGAGCATTAGTAGATCTCTTCTTGGATGAGCTTTCAGATAGTCGCTCCATATTGATCTCATGTGCCACAATGATCCTATAAGCTTTTCTAATGTCATAGTTGTAGATCATTAGCTTCTTCGATGGTTGTGACTTTTGGAGTCCACTGCTTGGTAGAGATCTGAGAATTTCTCTTACCATATCTCTGGTGTTGTACATCTTTCCAAGCCCTACAAGACCATTAGTTATGTCAGTAAATCTGTTATACATTTGGGTAATGGTCTCACCTGTCAGCATTTGGAACTTCTCATATTGTGTGACCAAGATGTCAATCTTGGTTTCGTTGACTTTGTCAGTCCCTTCTCATGTGAGCTTCAACTTGTCCCACCTTCTTTTACTAATTTGCATGCTGAGATCCTGTTGGATTTGCTCCTTATCAGGGCACAGCATATGAGGTTCTTGGATTGCTATTCTGAGAGCATTTTTCTGTTATTGTCTTGGTTTGAGGACTATCATCTCCTTCCTTAATGATAGTCCATAGTTTATAGTCATAACCCTGGAGGAAGAACTTCCTCTTATCTTCCAATAGTTGCAATCTTCACCATCGAACAAGGGTGGTCTGTTGACATTGGCCTTTAGCAATCCTTGAGCTGCCATTGATCTTTGCTCTTTAGATCGTTGGATCATCTTTGAATATTGGAAGAGCTTGGCTCTGATACCACTTGTTGTCCCATAGATATGACATCAAGCTATCTAGAGGGGGGGAGAATAGAATAGCTACAGAAAATCTAAAACTAAAACACAGAAATCATCACTTAAAAATTTTGGTTAGTAAAGGTGATAGTGGTGTGATAGAGAGTAGCAGTGCGGAAGCAAATTTAACAATCACACAAATGAACACGAGGATTTTATCCTGGTTTGGTACTTCACAGATGGAAGACCTACATCCAGTCCCCAAGCAAATCTTGGATTTACTAACCGGGGTACAATCCCCCCAAGGATATAAACCCCCAGCTCCCCACTGGTCCTCTTCCTTTCGAGTGGAAGGTACAACCCCCACAAGTTTTGCTAGCTAAACCCTTAGCTAGGTACTGCTAACACTAATCCCAGCTAGGTTCTTCCTTAACCCAAAGGAAGATCTAAGAACAGTCCCTTAGCTGGACAGAAACTGCTGCCAGCCCACTGGCCTGCTCTTCACACAGGAAGAAGCTCACTATATACAGTCCTACAGCTGGACAGAAATCTTTCTTAGTTAAGAAAGAACAGACTGAGAGTTGTACAAAATGAACACTAACTCAAAAACTCTCAACCATAAGACTCTCCTCAAAATTACAATGTAGAGCAGAGGGAGTGAAGAGAGGAAGAGCAAGAAAGGTTGAAGACTTCAGATGCTGCTTGCACACTTCTTCTTGGGCACGAGCTCTTTCTCTCTTACTTTTGAGTGTATGTGGAGTTGAGGCTTCTCACTGCATGTACACTCTTTGAATGATCTTCAAGAAAGCTCTCTCATCTTTTTTCTTTGCTTTCTCTTCTCTCTTTTATGGAGCAGCTTGATGAGATTCGTTTGATAAATGGTTGTTGCAGATTCTTGGCTCTCTTCTTCTTCAACTATCTTTCTTGAGTCTAACGGCTTCCTTCTTGTGCCTACTGGCTACTTGGAATGGAGAAAGATGTTCTAGCTGGGTGTACTTCCAAGGATGTCAGTAGCAGGTCGAAGATGTTGACTGAGTGTAGAGGTGGACCTGTAGACATTAAATGCAAGGCAGATGATTAGACGCATGAAGTCTCTAGTCAAGTGGCTCATACCTCTTTTTACCTTTGTCTGTATTTCCTGTAGATAGCTAGAATAGAATGTAGGTGCTTTTGATGCAGGAAGGAAGAGATCCTGTGAGATAGACAAAAAGATCTTCAGTCAGAGAATAATAAGTTAAGTATATGAAGTGCATTTGAGTTTTCATTGGGCGCCAAAGAATTTTAAAACATTTGAAATATAGAGATAATCAATGTTTATTATATAGTAATCAATGTTCCAATGAAATCGATGTTTCAATGTAATCCATGTATGTAATCGATGTTTGATCATAGTCGATGTTCAAAGGTAATCGATGTTTAAGTATATGTAATCAATGTTCCAATGAAATCGATGTTTCAATGTAATCCATGTATGTAATCGATGTTTGTGTAATCGATGTTTGAACACAGTCGATGTTCTAAGGTAATCGATGTTTAAGTATATAGTAATCGATGTTTCAATGTAATCCATCTATGTAATCGATGTTTGTGTAATCGATGTTTGAACACATTCTATGTTGTAAGGTAATCGATGTTTAAACCGAAATCGATGTTGAATCAAATCGATGTTTGAATGAAATCAATGTTTACGTGAAACGATGTTGAACAGAAATCGATGTTGAGAGAATCGATGTTTAAGTGAAGTTGATGTTTAAGTGAACCAAAATCGATGTTTGAATGAAATCAATGTTTAGAAGGAAATCGATGTTGAACAGAAATCGATGTTTGAGAGAAGTCGATGTTTAACTGAAGTTGATGTTTAAGTGAACCATAATTGATGTGAAAAATAATCGATGTTGGCTTAAACTGTAATCGATATGAAAGTATAGTCGATGTTCATGTAATCGATGTAGACTTGAGCTTCATAGAAGTTAGATTGTGACTTCAACTTTCCAGACGTTGGAGTGTGACTCATAGTCGCTACTACACTTTGACAGTTCAAAAATTGAAGTTCCACCAGACTTCAACTGTTCAGAAGTCGGAGTTAGTATGATATTTGTATATGTTATGGACTTAGAAAAAATCTAAGCAGTCAGAAAATTCGCCATTCAAACATAGTGTTAAACATATATTTTTCTATGATATTACTATAGTGCATTTGAGGATTATTTATGCAGATAGTTATGCACTCATTGCATGTTCAAACTTATACATCAAATACATGAGTTTTCAGATTAATATCAGAACATGATATGACATAAACATATGATTTATTTAGTCGTGAGTTTTTAGTTATCACCAAAACATGAGATAAACAAAAGAGCGGTTCAACAAAACATCAAGTCGACCCTGGACCTCACAGTACACCCTCTAGGTAACCCAAGAACATATGTAATCACCAGAGGGAAGCTCGGCCAACACGTCACACGGCCATTCAGGTGTGGAAGCCACAAGACCGAAAGGAAAAACTCCTCATAAACAAAATAGAGTGAGGCACAAGGATCAATCAAACACAAGTAGCTCTACTAAGGATAGTACCGTACATACGACCAGGTTGAAGCCTTAGTCTCCTCCATTGTGGTTCATCAATCGCTTGTGGCCCTTTTGGTACGGCAGCAAGCTAACCTAGATGGGGGGGGTGAATAGGTTTTCTGAAATCTGAAATAGAAACTTGAACATAGAAAATTATCACTTGAAAGTTTGGTTAGTTGGGTGTGATAAAGAGTGGAGATGCGGAAGTAAATAAACAATCACACAAAGGACACAAGGAATTTATCCTGGTTCAGCCGTTCCACATGGAAGTCCTACGTCCAGTCCCCAAGCAACCTCTTGGGATTTACTAACAAGGGTACAGTCGCCCTCAAGGACAATACAACACCCAGAAACCCAGCTGGTCTTCTTCTCTTTCTGGGGTAGAAGGCAGCCCACTTTCTTTACAGGTCAAGAAGCCAACCTCCTGGTACAAACCCCAGTGCGGTTCTGCTAGACATAAACCCCTAGCTAGTTTCTACACTGTATACAGTCCTACAGCTGGATAGAAGTCTTTCTTAGAAAAGAAAGAACAAAGCTGAGAGTTGGAAAAACCAACTAAAAGAACTCTCAGCGAAAAGACTCTCTCCCCCAGATTACAAAGATGCACACAGAGAGAGTGAAGAGAGGAGAAGGAGCTTGAAATTGAGTGCTTCAGATGCTTGAACACTTCTTCTTGGGCTCGGACACTTTCTCTCTTTCCTTTGAGTGCATATGGAGTTGTGGTTCCTCACAGGATGTACACTCTTAAAAATTCTTCAGGAAAGCTCTCTTTTCTTCTTCAGCCTTGCTTTATCTTTCATATGAGCAGCTTTGAACAAATCCGTTGGAGTTCTAGTCATTGCTCATCTTCTCTTTCTTCTGATATTTTGTGGTCTACGAGGTCTGCAAGCATAGAAGAAAGTGTTTAGATAAAAGAGTGTTTCTGTCAAAAAGGTTCATACCTCTATGTTTCCTGTTGTCACCAAGAAGTAGTAAGTAACCCCCTTTTGTTGGCAGGAAAGAAGAGATCTAGAAAGATAAGTAAAAAGATCCCCTGTCAGAAAGATAGAAGATTACGCAAATCAATAATATATGACTTTTTCACTAGATGCCAAAAGACACTTTGAAATATAAGGAAATCTATGTTTAAATGATCGAATCCATGTTTGAGTGACTAAATCCTGTTTTTACAAGCGAATCCATGTTTAAGTGACCAAATCCATGTTTTTAAAAGTGAATCAATATTTGAGTGACCAAATCCATATTTTTACAAGCGAATCCATGTTTGAGACTAAATCCATGTTTTTACAAGCGAATCCATGTTTGAGTGACCAAATCCATATTTTTACAAGCGAATCCATGTTTGAGTGATAAAATCCATGTTTTTACAAGCGAATCCATGTTTGAGTGATCAAATCCATTGTTTTTAAAAGCGAATCCATGTGAGAGGCAAATCGATGTGTCACTAATCAAATCCTTATGAGATCAAATCAATGTGAGAGTAAATCCATGTTTCACTTATCAAATCCTTATGAGAGTAAATCGATGTGTGAGCAAATCCATGTTTCACTTATGAAATCGATGTGAGAGCAAATCGATGTTTCACTATCAAATCGATGTGAGAGACAAATCGTGTTTCACTTATCAAATTGATGTTTGAAGCAAATCGATGTGAGAGGCAAATCGATGTTTCACTTATCAAATCGAGTGAGAAGCAAATCTATGTTTTCAAGCAAATCGATGTTGCAGTGAAATCCATGTTTTCAAGCAAATCGATGGGCACTTTGTGAACTGAAATCGATGTATATTGAATAGACATCGATTAGCTTTTAGTGAAAATCCACAACAATAATTCCATAAATTATATTTATTTGAAAAACATAATATTATATATTAATAATAATTAATTAATCATAAGTTTTGTTATCACCAAAATACCATAAATTTATATTTATTAGGAAAACATGATATTAATATTTTTAATAATATTTAATTAATCATAAATTTTGTTATCACCAAAATACCATAAATTTATATTTATTAGGAAAACATGATATTAAATATTTTTAATAATATTAATTAATCATAAATTTTGTTATCACTAAAATATAAGGGTAAAATATAGGAGTGGTTCAACAATCTCTCCTTTTTGGTGATGATAAAATTTACGAGAATTTTCTAACAAAAATACTTAAAGCATAGAAAATAAAGAAAATTGATAGATAATTCTCTCTCCCTTTTTGTCACTAACCCAAAAGGAAGGATCTTACCATGCATTCTCTCCCCTTTGTGAAATTTCTTACCATTGAGAGGTTCAACAATGATTGACTTTAAAGAATAACTCCCCCTTAGTCTGTGCTCCCCCTGAATGAGAGACTCCACCTGAATGAGACTTGCAAATAGTTATTAGTAATACTGAAATTTTAAAATAAATAAATGACTACTCCCTCTTCAATATGAGTTGAATGAAGAGCTGGCAGTCACCAATGCCTTGAGCATCCTTGATCTGATGCTCCAAAGCTATCCTGCAAATAAACTACTCAAAAGTAGGTACCCAAATCTTTTTGGGTCCTTGATGGTTAGATGCATAAAAATATCCTTTCGGGATCCATACTAGGTACCTTGTTGTGCAGGTGTTTACTGTGTGTCCTAATTTATTGCACTGAGAACAACAATGAATATAATCTATTTTGCAGTTCTTATTGTTTTTATGATGTCTGTTTAGACACAATTTTTAGAAACCTTTTCGTTTGATAAAGTTTGTTCATTTCAGGGGCCTTTTTCTAAGGTATTTTGGTTTCTTTTACAAATTTTGGCAAATGATATTTTCCTGGAATTATGGCTTGTTTTCCTTTTCCGGAGGTATGTATCCAAGCCCTTGTTTATTATTTCCATATTTTGACCCTTTTAAGCATAGGCTAGGATGTTTTCCCTCTAGTTAATTTTCTAACTGATTCTTTTAAATAGAGATTTTCTTCAGTTAGAGTTTTTAATTTTTCTTCTAACTCTAACTTCTCATTATTCTTGCTTTTTAAATCTTCATTTAAAAGATAATTATTATCTTTACTGTCCTTTAATTATTTTTCTAGTTGCTCCAATTCAGATTTAAGATCAGAATTGATGTTTTCCAAGCAGTAGTGTTGTTTTTCAGATTTTTTAATTCTTTTACAACACCCTTATGTTTTTCATATAGTTCATTAAAGACTTCTTCTAAGTCTTCAAACTCTGACCCTGAATCAGTGCATGAATCAAAAAATGGGTTAGAATATACCTCATCTAGTCCTACCAGAGGGCTAGACTTACCTGCTCTTTCTCCGACTCTGAGCTTGATGATTCTGAGCTTGTGGCCTCTTCATTTTCCTAAGCAGCCGCCATGGCTTTTCTTTTGAATTTTTTGTGCTTCTTTTTAGACTTTTCTGGTTGACCAGTCTTCTTTAGTTTAGGACAATCTGGTCTTAGATGTCCAGGTTTTCTGCATTCATAGTAGACTGGTTCTTTTTCTTTTCTCTCTTTCTTTTGAATCCTTCTTGATCCATTTTTCTTCTTCTTGAGAATTTTGTGAAGCTTGGACAGTACTTCATCTACGTCACTGTCTTCAGAATCTGCATTTTTGGAACTAGAAGAAGAAGAAGTGGAAGGAGCAGCTGCAACTTTAAGAGCATTAGTACATTTTTTCTTTGATGAGCTTTTAGATAGTCGCTCCATATTAATTTCATGTGCAATGAGGGAACCTATTAAGTTATCAATAGAAGTTTGGTTAAGTCATGGGCTTCTTCAATAGCAGTTACTTTAGGTGTCCATGAAAGAGTTAAAGACCTAAGTATCTTTCTAACAGTTTCCTCATCAGAAAGATTTTTACCAAGAGAACTCAGACCAACTACTATGCTCGAAAATCTATTATACATCTGAGTGATATTTTCGTTTGGAAGTATTTAAATTACTCATATTGAGACAAGGATATCTATCCTAGTTTGTTTTACTTTATCTATTCCTTCATAAGTTACTTGCAGTTTATCCTATATTTCTTTAGCAGATTTACAGGCAGATACTCTACTAATTCTCTTTTGGATAATGCACAACATAAGTAGTTCTTAGCTTTAAAGTTTAAAGATAATTTACTTTTATCTGCTGCTGTAATAGCTGTAGTGCCTGGAACAGGAACAATAACATAATCACCTACCTCGATTACCTGCCACAGATCAAAGTCTGTGCCTCAAATGAAGCATTCCATTCTCATCTTTGAATATTGGTAGTCCTCTCCATCAAAGAATGGAGGTCTAGTGACTGATTGACCTTCAGCATATCCTTGAGCTGCCATGGATCTTCTCTAAGATCGTTGGATCTTTTTGAATGATCAGAGAACCTCGCTCTGATACCACTTGTTGGCCCTTTTGGTACGGCAGCAAGCTAACCTAGAGGGAGGTTGAATAGGTTTTCTGAAATCTGAAATAGAAACTTGAACACAGAAAATTATCACTTGAAAATTTGGTTAGTTGAGTGTGATAAAGAGTAGCGGTGCGGAAGCAAATAAACAATCACACAAAGAACACAAGGAATTTATCCTGGTTCAGCCCTTCCCACATGGATGTCCTACGTCCAGTCCCAAGCAACCTCTTGGGATTTTACTAACCAAGGGTACAGTCCCCACAAGGACAATACAACACCCAGCACCCTATCTGGTCTTCTTCTCTTTCCCGGGCAAGAAGGCAGCCCACATCTCTTACAGGTCAAGAAGCCAACCTCTTGGTATAAACCCCAGTGCGGTTCTGCTTGACACAAACCCCCAGCTAGGTTCTACACTGTATACAGTCCTACAGCTGGACAGAAGTCTTTCTTAGAAAGAAAGAACAAAGCTGAGAGTTGGAACAAATGAAAAGCAACTAAAAGAACTCTCAGCGAAAAGACTCTCTCCCCCAGATTACAAAGATGCACACAAGAGAGTGAAGAGAGGAGAAGGAGCTTGAAGCTTGAGGGCTTCATATGCTTGAACACTTCTTCTTGGGCTCGGGCTCTTTCTCTCTTTTCCTTGAGTGCATATGGAGTTGAGGTTCCTCACAGGATGTACACTCTTAAAAATCTTCAGGAAAACTCTCTTTTCTTCTTCAGCCTTGCTTTATCTTTTATATGAGCAACTTTGAAAAAAACCATTGGAGTTCTAGACGTTGCTTATCTTCTCTTTCTTCTGATATTTTGTGGTCTACGAGGTTTGCAGGCATAGAAAAAAGTGTTTAGATAAAAGAGTGTTTCAGTCAAAAAGGTTCATACCTCTATGTTTCCTGTTGTCACCCAGAAGTAGTATGTAACCCCCTTTTTTGTTGCAAGAAAGAGAGATCTAGAAAGATAGCAAAAAGATCTCCTGTCAGAAAGATAGAAGATTACGCAAATCAATAATATAAGACTTTTTCACTAGATGCCAAAAGACACTTTGAAATATAAAGAAAATCTATGTTTAAATGATTGAATCCATGTTTGAGTGACTAAATCCATGTTTTTGCAAGCGAATCCATGTTTGAGTGACCAAATCCATGTTTTTACAAGCGAATCCATGTTTGAGTGGCCAAATCCATGTTTTTACAAGCGAATCCATGTTTGAGTGACCAAATCCATGTTTTTACAAGCGAATCCATGTTTGAGTGACCAAATCCATGTTTTTACAAGTGAATCCATGTTTGAGTGACCAAATCCATGTTTTTACAAGCGAATCCATGTTTGAGTGACCAAATCCATGTTTTTACAAGCGAATCCATGTGAGAGGCAAATCAATGTGTCACTTATCAAATCCTTATGAGACCAATCGATGTGAGAGCAAATCCATGTTTCACTTATCAATCCTTATGAGAGCAAATCGATGTGTGAGAAAATTCATGTTTCACTTATGAAATCGATGTGAGAGCAAATCGATGTTTCACTTATCAAATCGATGTGAGAGGCAAATCGATGTTTCACTTGTCAAATCGATGTTTAAAGCAAATCGATGTTTCACTTATCGAATCGATGTGAGAGGCAAATCGATGTGAGAGGCAAATCGATGTTTCACTTATCAAATCGATGTAAGAGACAAATCGATGTTTCACTTATCAAATCGATGTGAGAGGCAAATCCATGTTTTCAAGCAAATCGATGTTGCAGTGAAATCCATGTTTTCAAGCAAATCGATGTGGCACTTTGTGAACTAAAATCGATGTATATTGAATGGACATCGATTTAGCTTTTTAGTGCAAATCACACAACAATAATTCCATAAATTTATATTTATTAGGAAAAACATAATATTAAATATATTTAATAATATTTAATTAATCATAAGCTTTGTTATCACCAAAATACCATAAATTTATATTTATTAGAAAACATGATATTAAATATTTTTAATAATATTTAATTAATCATAAATTTTGTTATCACCAAAATACCATAAATTTATATTTATTAGGAAAACATGATATTAAATATTTTTAATAATATTTTATTAATCATAAATTTTGTTATCACCAAAATATAGTGTAAAATATAGGAGTGGTTCAACATCGCTCATGTCTACGCTGACCTCATTGTTGTGGCTACTGGTGCGGCGGCTGCTGGTACTACTGATGTTAATGTTCCTAAGGTTGGCACTACCGCTGGTGCTGCTACTAGCACTGCGTCTACTATGGAGGAGGGTACTGCATTTGTAGTGCATGCTGTGAAAATTGTGATTGTGCTAGCTGTTGCTGACCTCGCTCTATCAGGTGATAACGACACAATTTTTCGCGTTAAATTTCATACATATAGTAATTTTAGACATCTTTGTCCATAAAATGCGCAATTTGATTTTAATTCTCATTTTCATCTATTAATAAGTTTTCGAGCATATTAGTTAAATATTTTGGTAGAATACACTAGTTAGATTTTTTATTTAATAAAGTCAATATCTTTTTAAGTAGTTTGACTAATAAAAATATTTTCAAGTACATTGTAAATAAATAATCTTTGATTTCTCATATTCTTATAAATACTAGTATGTAAATAAATCAGATTTTAAATAAATTTTAGTTATTTAGTAGCACCCTACCTAAATCCTATCATGACACATACCCCCCCAAGGTCCATTGTACCCTTTTTCTCTCATCTCACCAGATCATGACACATACCCCCATTAAATCCTTCTTAACTATTTTGTTTCTTTTCCACCAGGAAGCAGTTGGAAGCTTCACGAAGAAGCTGGAGGCGCAGAGCTTAGGCGGATGTCCTGTGTACGAAGCAGGGAAGCACGGCTGAGGTAGCTAGAGCGCGATGCAGATCTGGAGGTGGTGCGCTGCTGCTGACGTGTGCGTGAGCTGCGAAGCTGGACTTGGGGGCGTGCAGAGCATTCGGTGCGCAGCGGCTGGAGCTACAGAGGAGCTGCTATGCGCGACGGAGGTGGTGTGGCTGGATCCGGTGCGCAGCTGCTGGAGCTGGAGAGAGCCCGTGCATGGCAGCTGCTGGGTGTGGTGTGATGTAGAAGGAGGATGGCGCTGTGCAGATGGCGTTCAGGTGTGGACGCGGGTCGTGCAGGACTTGGGCGTGGGTGCGCCGCGTGGAGATCCAGTGCGTGGCCTGCTGGACCGTGCGAAGCCGACCGGATCTGGAGGCTGGGGTGTGAAGGCCGGGTCGGAAAGGTGCGGCGGACCATGCGATGCAGGCGGACCTTGTGCAATGGAGGCGCCGGTGATTTAGGCGGGAAGAAAGCGGAGCAGGCCAGATCTGCTGAGGCGGCGCGGATGTGGCTGCTGAGCTGGAGATCCTGGTGTTGGTGCAGAGCTGGCCATCCTGATCCAGGAGGCAGGAAATAGAGGCCCTGAGGCCTATAAAAGGACCCCAAGGTCCTCAGAGCAAGGGGCTTCGCCTGTGAAATTTTTAGGATTTTAGTTTGCCTTTTTTTCTGTATTTTTCTTCAACTTCCAGGGGGTTCGCCAGTTCGATATTTGGGTTTTCTAGTTTTTTTTTCCTGTTCTTCCAGAGATGAGAGCTGTGAGTGTTGTTGAGATGTTGGGGTTCGACTTTTAGAATTTTTCTTAGTTCTTTCTGTTCTTTCAGAGTTCAGATGGTTGGGTGGGGGTTTTCTCTAGCATTTTTTTCTGTATTTTTCTTTTCAGATCTGTAAGAGTTTGAGGGTTGGGAGAGTTCGATCCATTGGAGCTTGCTTTGTCCATTTTTGTTTTTGCAATTGCTTGTCCCTTTCTTCTGCGTTTACATGGCTTGATCCAGTGGAGTTTAGTTTCTTATTTCTTACGCGTGGATTGTTTCATTTCTTCTCTACTGATCTTTCCATTTCTTCAGTGTTTTCTTCCATTTCTTCTGTGTTCCTGAGGTTCCAATTGGCCATTTCTTCTTTGTTCTGTGAGGGATTCGAGGGTTTTCTTCTTCTCTGTTGCTGGTTCCTGGGAGGGGAATCAAGGGTTCTTCCCCATATACTTAGCTCGTTCTGTGATTGATGCTGCTGGTAGAGGGGTTTTACTGCTCTTTCTTTTCTTCTACTAGGGAAATTTGATAGTTACTGTGCATTTCTTCTATGAGGGCTGGGAGAGATCGGCTTTTGGGAATAGGACCATCAAGGTTTGTGAGTTGTGGAGTTCTCGGAGGAATGTGTAGCAGAGAGCTTCCAGAGGTTCAGAGAGATTTGAGTGACCAGGGAGCTTGGCTCCTTTCCTATTTTTATTGATTTGAGTTTTCTATTTCGTTAGTGTTCTATCTCTTTCCTCTGGACAGATCGGAAGTTTGATGTCCAGTTTATATTTTCTTTATTGATTTTTCTTTATCGCTCGAGCTGTGAGGGTATAGTGATCTGAATTGCTTATAGTTCATATTGTTATAAGAATACTTAAGTTGACCTGTTATCAAGAGTTCTTACTTCAATTTCAACGCATTGAGAATTTAAGTCTTGTTGGTGCTTATTTGCGTAGTAGCAGTAGAAATTTGAGTTTGCAATTTTACATTTCTGTTTCTTATTTTCTGTTTGATCCTTGAGTTGTGAGGAATCATGCAGTGCATAGTTTCACTAGGATTGCAGTCTCTCAAGTCAAACTCTATTAAGCCTCCCTGTGGAAATGACCTATTCTCACCACTATATTAGTTCATCTTTGTGTTTTTAATTTGTGAGACAGTTTAGAGAAGGTGAGCATATTGACTTGTGCACGGAACTCTTGACAACGGAAGTGTACAATCAACAATGCCGCGTTCATCAGGCACTCTCACCAAAGTGTCCTGGCTAGCCACAAGTATAGTAGACTACGTCTTGCTGACCCTGCTCTGCTCCTTTCTGCACAGAGTACTCCACTGACTCTGGATGACGTCTCTGCTACTGTTGTTGTCATCTGCCCCACGATTGAACATCTGCTAGAACTTCGAGTGCAACCGAGAGCTGCCTATGCCCGAAGAGGAGGAGGATGTCGCACTGCCTCAACTATCGAAAGGGTGCTAGTACGAGGTAGACAGAACTGGAGGTCCTCCCACTACGGTTGAAACATGTACTCCCTTTCCAAGGCAGTAGCTCTATCCACGACAATAATCAAGGTGTCACACAAGTGCCAGACATGGCCCACCTCAACTCTGATCACAGGCCAACTATGAAATGCTTTGTACGTGCCTACTCATTGCCAGCAACATAGGAAACATGTCTCAACAACTGAACAAACCTCTGGTGGTATAGTGCAACTTACATGTCCCCCTGAGTCAATGCATGGAACTAGTCTCTTCTCTCACGACGAGCGTAGTCAGGGAAGAACTCACCATGGAAGACCTCCAAGAACTGCTCCCAAGTAATCTGGTCCAGTCTCCATCCGGAAAAGTGTGTCTGCCTCTGTGTCCTCCACCATTCGTGCGTTGAACACTTCAGTTGATATATTGTAAGCCTCACCTAGTGTTGCTCTCCACAATCCATGGTCTCGAAGGTACACTCGAGCTCATGGACCCACTCTCTGCTCTGTCTGGATCATAGTCTCCAATAAAGGTCGGGGGCCAGAGACGTAGGAACCTCTCCAAAAGAGTAGTCATGTCCTCTGGTGCCACTGCTACAGCTCCCATTGCGTGGGCATCTCCTATGTCTGGTGCCTATTGTGCCGCTCGTGGTGTAGCTAGTGGTACTGTCTGTTGTACTAGTACTGCCTGGGAGCCACTAGGTGCTGCTCACTCGCAGCCATCTGCACAGACTATAGGCCTCTTATAGCCATCTGTGCGTAGTTCCATGGAACCTGGAACATGGCTCTCCACATATGCTCCATCATCTCATCATCATCTCTAGAGTGGTGGCAGTGGGTACCACTACTGCTACTGTGCTCCTTGAGGTGGGGGAACACTTTTATAGTTCCTCTACTGAATCTGAGCAGCCATTGAATCATGCTATGGTGCGGTTGACTCATCTAGTGCATCATACTACTACTCCAACAGCTCTCTGACCTACTTGCGCCTATGTAGAGCCATATCCTACATAGCACAGCTACCATTAATGTTAGCTATAACAACTCGGGCGGCTAGCAATGTACTTGTACTTGTACTTTCTATGCGACTCCTTGCTATTATTTAGTTCCATTACAAGTCTTGATAGACCCCTTGCTCTGATACCACTATAAAATCCCCAACAACCGACCCTCGGCTCCCACTAAGGATGTGATTTTCGATGCCATCACCCACAATCCGAGGACCCAGAAGGATTGAATGATCAGTACAAGAAATGTATGATCAAGTGAAAGTAAACACAAGGTATGTTGTACAAATTTGATACAAGTCTTAAACACAATAGTACAAGTAAAAGGGAAAGGCATAACCCTTAATACCCCGAGGGTGAAGTACCGAGGCACAACTCGACACTGCTACTCTGCCCGCCGTGCAACTTATTGTTATGAAGTCTCACTTGGAAAGGAAGGGTCCTTTACAACCGTCCCCCATATTGAAAATATGAAACATCTGACATGAAAGCTGGCGGACTGGGATCGCTTGCCAGCTAGGCCCTGTAGAATAAAATTAGAGCCCCTAACAGTATACGTCCCACTAAAGTGGGGACGAGGACGAGGGCCAAGTTCCCTCTAATTCACCTCACAAAGAAGCCTAGTAGGGACTACTAATCACCCACTGGTTCTAACAAGCAAAATAGATATATAATTAAACAAACAACATAATAACAATCTATTCTACCAAAGGAAAGTGCGGAAGAAAAAGGGCTACTACACTACTCCAGTCAGGAAACACCACATGACTAGGAACTTGTGTAAACAACTCACTACGACTACCACACAGCTGTAAACACAAATGGAGGAAGGTCCGTTTGGACAACAACACTAGCCACGAAAACCAACTATTATTAGTCAACTGGTCAGAAGTGCCACTAGCATCTTATCCTCTACTACACGTCCGGCCTGTCGTCCTCCTATCAGACTGAGGCTGTGGAACTTAAAGAACCACAACAACTGTCATAGTCTGGCCAGACTATACGGTCCTATGCCTAGCGTAGAGTGAGATAGTGAGAAGGGACTAACTAGTCTGCGTCGGAAGAACAACCCCAAGACCACCTTGGCATCCTAGACCAATTACGAGAGCTCTGCAAACGACTCAACGTTGTTGTCCACACTGCTTTCCCCTCAGTTTAGAGATTCAAACTCAAGCATGCTCGTAACCTAGAGTACTCCCTCCATAGGCTCATGAGGATGGGATCTCAGGAAACGATAACTACCTACACAAGGGACAAGCCCACAAGTGTCGAGCACCGGGAGAACCGACCAGTGTAGTACCGTGCTTTGAGAAGCACAGTTGCCATAGGAATAGAGACGCACAACTCGGCAGAAGCACGGCTCTCTAAACGGAAGCAGTTGGCTCTCTGTTTGAGAAGGTCAAGCACCCTGTCACGAATAAAGAATGTAACACACAGATTGTCGCTACTAGAAGGTGACAACTGGCCTGCACATCACTGCAGAGCAGAAGCCAACACCCACACTGTCGTGACCAGAATGCGACAGTATGACCAGCACGACTAGAGGAATTGGGATGTCACGTCCCGACATTTAATATATCTATATATGTCGGAATGTGAATGAACAAGAAATCAAGAGTAAAATTTGAACTAATTGAGCAAAAAATTGCTCGGAGGCTTCACTAAATAAAATTATTATCTGTCATTCGATAGTGTTACATGATTCCCGATTTACAATCTCAAAAGTAAAATGCCGCCAGGTTGGTCTTTCCACACACAAATCCTGATGTCCCGCCTTCTAGAACTGTAGATTACCTAAAAAAGTAGGATTTGGTGAGCTAACTAGCCCAGTAGGATTCAATCTTCTAATCATAGGACTATGATGATCAAGAATAGACAAGAAACTTAACTGTTTGCACAGCTAGATATCAAATATGACGGGATGACCATGTCAATAACTAACAAGTGTACACAGGAGTATTAACAAGATTGCATGATCAAGATTTCAGGATAACAATTCACGTTCTGGTTCAAATACATATCCAACTCATGATAAAATAACATGATGACTAATCAAGCTTGTATTGATGCAATGTCAAACATCCACAGATCCTTTATCGTTCTGTACGGCCTGTAAACGAATTCGGGTGCTCCGCCCAGGACTGGACCAGCCCTATTTGCACAGGCATATATCTCGTTTGAGTCCAAGGACCCAATAATTGTCATCATAATTCATTTCTGGTAAACATTCATGTGTGGTACACAAGTATTCAAGATCTCACATGTAACAAAGGTTTACGGTCCAAAGCCAATAATTTCAGAAGGTTGAAATCACATAAGAATCACATATACTTGGACAGTTTAAGATTAATCCAAGGTAGGATACGAAGACAAATGAATGATCTCTCTTAGTGATAAAGTAATTGGAATCCAGGAAAGTGAAGATCCACGAATTGTCATCATAATTTTCATTCTTGTAGAAGATTCAAGTGGAAGTACACAGGTACTCATGACTCTTATCTAATCAAAGTGTATGAATTAAGGTAATGAATACAGAAGGTTGTAACCATTAAGATTAATTGTACTTGGGAGATTTCAAGATAATTTAAAGTAGGATATGGAAAACAATTTGATGATCTTTCATAGGGATATAGTGGTAAAACCCAAGAGCATGAGGGGCAACTTGTTAGGTTAATAGCATGATGTATTAACAAAAGGTTGAGTAAGGAAAAGTGCTGGAAAACTGAACCAGACAATGTATATCGACAGCCAGGAGGTGGCTGTCGATAGGTGCAGGTTTCCAAAACCATTTTCTGGAGTCTGGGTAGTACCTGCCGACAAGCCAGGGTTCGCTTTCGACAGGCCAGGCTCATCTGTCGACAGGCAGGTGTTATCTGTCGACAGCTGCTGGTTTCCTGGAGTTCTGGGGTTCTAGGAGCTTGAGGTCTATCGACAGGTGATCTCTATCTGTCTACAGCCGCAAGGCCATTTCCAGAAGTGGATCTACAACCACTCTAAGGACCTCTCCAATGTTACGTATGGATCCAAACATGAACAACAACAATTAAGAGGACTTGTTTACAACCCCGGATACTACTTTACATGGAGACAAGATTAAAGCATGAGGAAACACAACCTACACATGGGTAGCTAGAGACTTAGGAAAACGAATATTGGATGAACAACTCATCTGAACATTGGATACTTGCATTCAATAGGAAGACTTCTACAATTACACATGCTAGAACATGTCTACAGAAGATAAACACACAGTTCTAAAGACGTTTATGGAGCCAAAGAAAATGTTTAAGGTTAATTTCAAACACCTAAACAGGAAGCTCTTTAGTACTTTTAGAGAACAAGAATGAGAAAGGAGGAAGGGAATCGTACACATGAGTAGCCAGGAATTTAGAAAACGAAGTACTGGAAATATAACTCAGCTAAACAACACTTGCTTGCATCCAATAGGAAGACTTCTACAAGCATATGCTAAACATGTTTACTAGAGATGAACACACAGTTCTGAAGATGGTTTACAAGATTAAAGGCAAGCATGTATGTGGTCATGAACTCTTAAGCAAAGGTAGGAGACAAGGATGAGAGAAGAAGAGAGAATCCTACATGTCTTTGAGGAAAATAGAGTCCTTCTCCTTCCCAACGAAAAGGTCCACCGTAGCAAGAGGAAGCAGTAGGTACAACAGGTGCAAGTGTAGTGTGGCCACCAAAAGAAGAAGCAGTAGTAGCAGCTACGACAAGTAGTTATAGCAGCTCTAGCAGCTACAATTCCAGCAGAACAACAGAAAGGCAACAGTAGCAGCAGCAGCATAGACTAGAGGTAAAGAGTTCGAACGAAGGGTGAAAGGAGGGTTTATATAAACTCTCAACCCCTCTTGCATGCATGGCACGTCGGCCACCTATGTGTTGCAGTAAAAACCCTTGGGTTTTTTTATAGCAACACATTTCCCATGCAAGCTCCTCAAAGCTTACACATAGGGTATAAACATGTAAACTTCTATCCCATGTGAAGTGGCTCACTTAGCTCCTGCCACGTGAGCAACAATTAATTCAAGAAAATAGTTACCGTAATTAGGTGATAATTCAGCTCGCTCATTTAACCTTAAATTTTTATACCCAAATAATATCCATCATGTCGAAATTTCAACCATAAGCTAATAAGAAGGTTTTACAATTTATGGTGATTTTAGTTTAATTTTTATAATTTATTTTTCTCCCAGCAAAAATTGCCCAGAAAATAGTTGTGTTGGCTTAATCTCGAAATCCGCACGTCAACAATTCTGAATATTTGTATTTCTGATATCAGCATATTTTTCTGAAAATTATGGTATTTTATATTTCAATTTCGTTACAGAATTCCGGTGTCGCCCTGTCGGAGCGCGTACCTCAGAGTACGACATTGAAATAACATTTGCTAGTACAAATTATTCCTAAATTAAAGTTAATTATTTCTCATAAAAGTAATTATATTTAATAATCAAAATATCACATTTTCTAATAAATAATATTTTCGGGGTGTTACATAGAATGTGACGGGAAAGATGTCGTGACCAAGGACGCGACCACCAACGTGTTGTGACCTCAGTCTGAGGACTAGTTGCCATGGCTGAGCCTTCAAGAACTTCCCCAAAACACACAAAGGCCACAAACTGAGGCAGGGGAGCATGGAGAACACTAGAACCATATGTAAGGAGCTCAAACCACCCTCAATCACACACATGCATGGCAAGGAAAGCTAGCTACTCTCAAGTAAAGCTTACATGCATGCACAAGGTCACACACATCCCACCCACAAGCATGAAGCATGAAACATGGAATATGATCTATAAGGCTTCTACAAGGTGGGGGAAGGCCCTAAGGCATGATAGAACTAGGGGAGAGTTGTGTTCCCTTCCTCAAATAGAAGAACCAACATGTTCAGGTCTTCTCATGTCAATGGCCACCTCCTCCTCCTCACTCCAAGCTCCATGTCAACGCTGCCAACACAAGGAAAGAAGCCGTCCTTAAGCTCCACATGCCACAAGTCAGAGAAGAAGGCCCAAGAGATGTGCTCCTCGGAGAGAAGAGAGGAAGAGAGGGGAAGAGGAGGAAAAGAGTGGGAAGAGAAGGAGTGATCTGTTGACCCTGCATATATAGGTCTCAAATCTCAGAATGCGTCAGCCAAGTTGTCGTGATCAGACCTGAATGTGACGGCCATCTCGTCATGACCCCAAAAAAGTATTTAAACCTGACAGTTGAGTCTGACACGTGTCGCCCTGTATGCATGCTACTATGAACTCGACAACTAGCACGTCGCCTTCACACTACATCCATCCCGACACGTGGCACAATAGTCCCAATAGCAAGATGACAAAACACTGGTCAACGGTCAGAAATGAGAATGCAAGGGTCAAGGGGTCACGTTCCCAAGAAGAACGTGACACCCACCACATCGCCTTCAAAAGGCGACGGTTGATACGTCGCAATCCTCAGAACAGTCTTGCTGCTTAGGAAGACCAAGATGTTACAATGTCAGTGGTGTTTTGATTGTTGATGTATACTCGCTGACTTATCCTATTTTTCTAATAGCGTTTGGTGCTTTTGTTAGCAATTTTATGGGAGACTTGGCTCGTTGAAGACTCATCTAAATGTGTCCTATTAGGTACATTTTCTCCATGTTCTCTCCAAACATTGGTCAAAGAGAAGCCTTGTTAGTTGTGAAGAAGAAGCATTCTTGGAGCAACTTCATCCCTTGTTTGCTTCTTCTGTTTGATCTCTTTATTGGAGGTATTTTTCCAATGTTGAAGTAAACCTTCTATACTTGTGGGAGTATGGATGCATATGTATCACTCATATAAGGTGGATCTTTAAAAATCTTTCTTCATGTACTACTTTTGGTTGAATGAAAAGGATTTCTGTTTGGTCAAAAACATAAATAGCTTATTAGAATACATTTCATTAACATATGATGAATATAGTGATCTTTTCTGTGCTTTTCTTGTTTCTTAGTTATACAGGATCAAGAGGATAATGCATGATTTCCTAGTGAATTCTTAGAGTCTGAGGAAACGTAATGCCATTATCATGCCTCACATGCAATGTAGAACAAAGATCTCAAAGTGTACGTCCATTCTTAGTGTATAAAATTGTGGACATCATATATACAATAGAACATCATACAGTAGGCCTCAGCACGTTTAAAATTGATGGTAACATGGGCAGATAAATCCGAATTAATTAGAAATTTGAAGACTAGATCCTCTCTCTATTCTTAATTTACCTTTTTCTTTTATTATGTTGCAGGTTGCAAGGCCTTCTCATGGGTCCATTTCCAATTTAATTCTATGCTATTTCATTTTGCTTGAAGCTTTGGTGTGGATTAATGGAATTAAAAACAAGTCAGAAAATGTCGGCAAGTGGCATAATATGTCATTCTCAGTGGTCTGCTTCAGCACATTTCCATTTTAGGTAATTACTTCACATCTCTTCCCTTTGTAAATCATTAAGATGAACATTGCCTCTATGCCAGAAATAAACATATACAGTCAAGAATGATCACTCATTACCTTCAGACCCACGACTTCTGAGTAACTTTTAGTTGTTTCACCCTATCCTGGACTTCTTAAATTGCTCTTATTTCATCTCTTAATTGTGCTAAATGAAAAGTAATTATGTGCCCTATTTGCACATGGTTCTTGTTTCTCCATTGAAGGTTCAAAATTAGTGTTTTTAATCAGTACTTTTTTAGCCTTGCTCATCACTTATTTTGACTAAGATAACCTAGACATCCTTAGCATACCATGTTGACAATTTTATCTCCACAACACTCGCACCCGCAAGTTGGTGTGGTCTCTACAGGAATATTAACTATCATCTTGATGCCGTGAGGTGGTAGAGAGAAGAGAAAGTCTTGTGATGATAGCTTATCTTTAATTGGGGAGTCCAAAAAGGAGGATGAGGTAAAATCCCAACTACCTTTTCAAGATGGAAAATGCCAACTTTCCGTTTAAATGGGCAATGAAGTTGTGTTGGCTTAGGTGCCGTTTGGAAACAAGTTTGAAAAAGGTAAAATCATATTTCAATTATTGGAAATTCACTCTTTCTCACTCTAGTTTCCAAATGAGAAAAAGTGATTGTGGATTCTCAAAAAGTAGATTTGAAAAAAATAGAAAAAAGGTGGAGAGATTGTGGATTCTCTAAAAGCTAGGTTGTATGAGCTTTTTAGGTGATTTTGGCTTTTGAAAAAATGAAACCACCAAAGTGTGTTCCCAAACGGTGCTTAGTAAAAGTGGGGTTGTGGGCCTCTCGATTTTTGTATCTAGAGCAACTCCTATTTAGATAGGAGCCTCACATCTCTCTTTCAAGATTGGTCTTCTCTCAAAAATCGCATAAACCAGCCACGCGTAAGTATTCATGTACATGGTCTTTTAATTTTATTATAAATAGTGAATAAAATGTAGACTACTTTATTTTTCAATTTTATTGATATAAAGAGTGAATAGAAATAGACTTTATTCTTTACTACTATTATATATTTGACAACTGCGAAGTTGTTGGTTCTAGACGAGGAGGAAGTCTCCAATGGTATTAATTGACGAAACCAAAATATTGTTGGACTTGGATCTGGACGTTTTTCTTTTTTGGGAAGGTGGATGTGGAAATTTATTCTTTGGATTTTGTAAGCTGTTTTTTTTTTTTGTTTGAGATGACTTCATATGTGCATTTCCTTGTTTTGTTGAACAAGAGTTAGGACAATTGGACTTGGGATGGATCTATGGAAATTGTATAAAGCAATGGATCTATATTGAGACATAGTTTAATCACGTGTTAATATAGTAAGAATAAGTGTATGTTTATAAATAAGATCCATTCTTCTTCTCTTAAAACCGTCTTTTTCCCATAAAAAAGATACAACGTCAAAATGGAACTACCTCTTGAAAGATATTGTTGAAATTCTGCGCATCATGATTGACACTGTCTATGAAAACTAAACAAAAGGCTATGTATCTATGCCAATATATGCCAAAGGATAAGAAATCATTTTGTTGTTGATAAATGTAGAATATATGCCAAAGAATGCATAAATGTATCGAAGTTTTTTAAGCAATCCAAAACATACTAGGGAAATATGGAAACCAACCATTTAAAACACAAAGAACAGCAAAGTCTATCACAACAAAGTTGAAGAGGGTGATCTTCAGCTCCCTGTGAAATCCCCTTCAGCTGCAAGGCAGCTTGCATGAGTACAGACGATAGTCAGGGGTCTTGGCAGTGATCCCATAGGAAAAATCCTATCATGTCTAAGTCATGTGGGTAGAGCAACAATAAGATCTCTCTTCAGCACGAGTTTTTGCCTTAGAATCTCTTACCTATACACGGAGGACTCCTGGACTTTAATTGGCTATTCTCCTTGTGACTCAGTGTAATTGTTAGCCATCTTAGACATAGTTATGAGCAGTTATGAGGGAGTTAAGGTTGGGTGTCCATTCCTAAAAGTTACTCCTCCAATCATGGAGAGAAACTATGAATGTCCCACATTCCCCAAGGTAATGGTTCGTTGCATTGATGGAGAGTTAATGTCACATTTAGGTGGGAATGTTAACTCCTCTAGGTCTTGACTCCCCGAGGCAGGGCCGACCGGGGTGTAGTGGTTGGCAGCCATCCTAGACCTTCTTGGGATATCATTCTGAGGGCCATGATAGGACATAATTCTGAGGGACGTGATAGACTTTCTTGGGATATCACTGGTTCTCACCTTAGCACCTTTCTAGGATACTATCTCAGAAGCTTCACCCTGAGCTTGTTCCCTTGGGGATGATATTCCCGAGATAACAGAGACAACTCTAATCGGGCTCTTGGGCCACTGCTTGCACTACATAGTGGGTCCTGAAGGGCTCTTATAGAACCATAGGTTAGTATTGGACTGGTGTCCATGATGGGCCTAAGGTAGAAGTCCCCCCTCTCCACTTACCCCCCCCCCCAACTCCCGAGTTATCTTTAAGTCAGGACTAGGAGCGAAGTGTCTAAGATAAGTGGTTCGGGGTTAGCTTTCTCCTGCTTCAAAAAGCCCTTTCTGCCTTGACTAAAGTGACATCATAACCATAAACGGTTAGTACGATGCCTGAAGTGCCACTGCTTTGCTCTCCTAATATCTTGAGGTATGGGTCCCAAAGTCGTTGTGCCTCTGGCAGTCACTGTCAGCCACAGTCACTGTCAGCCGCAGTCTAAGCGCACCGTACTAGGATAGCGGGTTGGTGGCTACCGATATGTTTCTCAAAGCTATGCCATGATGGCCCAAATTAATGGTGAGGTGGCATTTGGAGAGAGAAGTGTTGATTCCCTTTTTTCAAAAAAGACTCAAAATTGAAATTCTGCTCGCTTTTTCTTCACGATTTTTGCACCCTTTTATTTCCTCAAATTGTTGCCTTGCATACGAAATTTCACCCTCTTATCCTTCCGACGAATATGGTATACTAGGGTTTCGTTCAGAGGTCTTCCACTTCAGCTGTTACACCCCCAATTTTTAGCAGAATAAATTGAGTGCGTGAGGATTGCATGCGAGTCACGTAGTTGAGTAAATTAGAGTAGAACTAAATGGAATAGAAGGATGAGGCAATAGTTGTACTAATCAAATGACAACTTTTTATTTCATTAAATTTTTTATGCCAAATTACAACCTCTAATATTCAAAGCCAAAACATAGGACCCATTATTGAAAAGTAGAAATCACATCTGACCGTAACAAAAGTAAACTAACGTATCATAGACTCCACTGTGAACTCCATTGATGCCTAAGCACTTTCTAAGACAGACACTTGGGTACCTCTTCACTCGAGCCCGTCCCCTTCAAATTTGATTTCAAACTCGTCATCGCCTAAAAATGGTTAAAACAACAATATGAGCTAATGCCCAGTAGGATTTATATCTCATGGTGTGGGCATACTTTAAGTAAATTAACATTTTATCATGCAACAAGCAATACTTATAATCAAAGACGCTCATGATATCATGGTAAATCAATTTCAAAGTCATGACAAGTACTTGGCAGATAACCAATTCAACATGCAATGTTGGGTGACATGTAACAAGTGACAAAAGATGTTACCCATGGTATGCAATTAATTATTCATGAAAGATCAAATCAAGAGTTTGCGAAGCCAATAGCATATCCGGTGAATAGTACGGATAGAATTCTACTAGATCCCAGTGGGCAATGACATGTATAGTAGGAATGGCCATTTTCACCTATAATAATTCAATCATGTCAATCAATCAATCAAGCAATCATTTAATAATAGTGGAATTTACCAGACCAATCTTGCAAGCCAGTTAGGTGTCACACCATACACCTCAAGAGATCCATACTTTCCACGGTTATCAATACTTCGGGTGCTCCTCCGAGGACTAGAAAGGACCCTATATGCATAGGCGTTGGTAATGAACCATAGTTCATGTAATTTCTGGTAATTCTGTTCAGTTTATGGCCATATGATTTCCAATAACAAGCTTATTGTATGATGGCTTTGAGATTATTCAAGAAATAGAGAAGATGACACGGATGATATAGGAAAGATGATAGGATATTGACATGTGCAATCAGTATGACACTATCAAGGGTAAGACACTTGTCTGCCCAGTCAGATCAGATCACGAGTAGGGTTTTGGTAAAACACATGTTTGTTAGACAGTACCTTTACCATTGTGCACTAAAGGTATGGCGCATTACATTCAGATCAGACATATGCACAGGCTAAGTGAAACACTTCATAAAGTCCGACATGCTTCCAGACAATGGGTTTAGGGTTTTAATGGTACAACTAGTTCATCATCCATGTGGTAATATGTTGCCAGAGGAGACTTACAGAGGTCTCTCATAAAGACATCCTAGTTTGATAGGAGGAATACCCGGTGGAGAGTCTGTTAATCACAGAGTAGTGTTCCTATTCTACATGTGTAGTGTCGTATGTGGCAAGTGAAACCGTGTAATTAAGTGTTCCAAATCATTTATAACCGTTCAAAACACAGTAATCTTAGATGCATGTCCAAATTTAGCAAGTGACATATTTATTATGTTATCATTTTTGACACGTCGGTGATTCAAGCAAATTGAGAAGTTTAAGTCATTATGGAAATTAGAATCATGTTTGTAAGACCTCAGTAATTAAAAACAAGATAAATGAAAAAAATAAATAAATCAATCAAATCAAAAATAGAAGTTAAAAGTAATGGAATAATAAGAATACTATTGAATTGACAATACCCATAAATTTTTAAATAAAAAGGGGGCAATTCCCATAAATTAAAAACCGCCATTTATAAATTTCATAAACTTAATTTTATGAATGAAAGTGAATAAATTAAACCCATTAAGAGTAAGCAAGTGATGAGCTCAATAATGGGCCACACTAGGGTAATTGGGCCAAAATAGGAGTTTTGAATGACATCATAAAATAAAATATTATAAAATTCATAACTCCATAATTCTCTAATTAAAAAGGGGTTATCTCTATAAATTAAAACCATTAAGTGAAATAAGTATATGAGCTGTATAATTGGTCCATACATGAGTTATTGGGCCAAAAAATAGAGTCCAATTGTTAGATTAGAAATAAATAGGTCAAAATTCATAACTAAATTATTGGTAAATTAAAAGAGGCAAGAAAATTATTTACAACTCATGTAATTATATAATAAAGTGTCCTAACCATAGTCTAACCTAATAGCCATGAAATCTAGCCCTATCTTAATCTAAAACTATAAATTAGATGAGAGGAAATTAGGATAAATATAGAAAACTTGAATTTAAAAGAGTTTAAAATGACATAATACTATAAAATTCGTATCTCCAGTACTCCCAAATTAAAAAGGGTCAAGTAAATCACTAATATGACTCATATATATCTAAAATAGAGTCCTAACCCAGCCCTAACTTGCTAGCCACTAAATTGGAGTCCCATCTCAGCCCAAATAAGAGGATTATGCTAGGAAATGCTAGATAAACATGGTAAATTCGTAGTTGAAGGAAAGTTAGAGTTGTATTAGGAAATAACAACACAATACCTTAAATAAACCCCTCAAACCTTCATGGCCGACCCTAATGTTGATCTGAGATCTTTTGGACGTGGGAAGGAGGCCAAAGGAGGAGGAAATTGTGAAGGAGAAGGCTTGGAATGAGATCTTCAAGCATTCTTCACGTTCTCAAGTCCTAGAGTTTCAACTCGTCCAAAGGTAGGCATTCTCATAAGCAAAAATTAATTAAACACATCTGTAGATTGTCCATGATCTTAGGAACAAAAGCCCCATATTTTCCCCAATTGTTATCATGTCATTTATGAGTATTTCATGCTCAAAGATCTGTTGAGGACATGTAACTTACCCTTCATGTTTCTATTGAATCTACGTCTACAATTTATCTCATGATGTGAGATTTTTACTATAGATTCTACTCGATGTCCTGAATCCATGATACCATTTCCCCCAATTTCTATCATGTATGTTGTACGAATTATTAGTCCATGTCCACTGTGTCATGATTTTTGGTTCATTTTGAGTAACTTGTTCGTAGTATGCTCATACCATTTTAGAAATCTAATTACTATTTACTGTTGATACCCCTGCAAGTCTAGTTTTGTTTAACGTTGATTTCATGATTTTTCATCAAGAATACGATTTGATATTCAATTTTAAAAGCCCCTGTGTCCAGCCCTTGGAGGATTGGACCGCAATCCAAGCAGCCTTATTCACTTTTATGGCTCGGGTAGAACCCTGAGAATGCGACGGCCCGATCGGTCGGGTTCTCAACTGGGTCGCGACATAGCCTTGCGTCGAGTTGATAGCATGATGACACACTACGTCGCGTTCATCTTGACCGACCTAGACCCCCGTAGTCATCAATCAATTGGTTCCATCGATTCCCTTTAATGCGCCGGACCTGAACATCTCGACTATGGACCGATTGCCTTAAACACGACTGGTCATCCCGTCGCCTTTCTGTTCCACAATCGATTGCCTGCATTGGTTGCCTGCATCGATTGCCTTGAACACGTCGGTCTTACCCGTCACGATTTGAACGCGACCGTTATAGACATTGTTGAACCACCACTATATTTTATCATTTTATTTTGGTGATAACAAAACTCATGATTAACTTACAATATCATTAATATATTTTATATCATGTTTCTCCCATGAATACAACATATTCTTGCATTATCATTATAGATTTACACTAAGCTTCAACTACGTCATGCATGTTTTGTTCATGTTCAGTCGAAGCTAGCTTCGTCATATCCAAATCTACAGTTCCTCATATCCGAAGTAACTTAGTCATATACGAAGTTACACTTCATCATGCATTTTTTGGTAGTGATCTGTCGAAGTCTAACTTCGTCATATCCGAAGTTCACTTCGTCATATACGAAGTTAACTTTGTCATATCCGAAGCTATATACGAAGTTCACTTCGACCAACTGTGTGTTTTAGCTTCGACCGACAACGTGAAATTCTGTACATCCGAAGCTAACTTCGTCATATCTGAAGTTTCACTTCGACCGACAGCATTATGATTTGTTTTATGCGAAGTTCCACTTCGTCATATCCGAAGATCCACTTCGACCGATAACGTTGTATTCTGTCTAGTCGAAGCTCTACATCGATCGCTTCTATATTTCTATCGATTGTGTTATAAAAATAGTTTCATATTGATTGAAGAACACTTAAATGCTTTGATTTTTACATGATTTCAAAATGTCTTTGGCACCCAAAATGAAAGTTTAAATGTACTTCACATGTTTATTTATTATCTCTCTGTTTGACTGAAGATCTTTTTGTTGTGTACCTTCTATCTTTACAGGGTATGTAAGAACAAGAGTCAGTAGAAAATGAGGACTAAAATGACTCCTTCCTTCATGCCTAACAAAAAGTGTCTTACCTAACATATCTGGATGTCAGCAGAAATCATAGACCTCTGCACAAAAGAGGTATGGGCTATCTGTCAGAATATTTCTGAAGTCTGAATATTTCTGAAGTCTAACATTCTCTTCCATGCATTAAATGTTTGTAGGAGTCTAGTTTACACATGTGGAATCCGTTAAGACTCAAGCAAGCATCCATTATACCCAACTGAAGGAAAGCATATGAAGAAGGAGATGAGCAACGGCTAGAAGAGTTCCAATGGATCCAGAGCTCCAACGGCTACTCTTCAATAGATCTGTCAAGCTGCTCCATAAAAGGATGAAGCAAGGCTGAAGAACAACAGAAGAGAGCCTTCCTAAAAAATCCTTCTGAAAGAGTGTACATCCAGTGAGAAGCCTCAATGCCATACATACTCAAAGTAAGAGAGAAGAGCTCGAGCCCAAGAAGAAGTGTGCAAGCAACCATCTAAAGTCTTCAAGCATTCAAGCTCCTTTTCCATCTTCACTCTCTTTGTGCATCATTGTAAATCTGGGGGAGAGTCTGTGAGCTGAGAGTTTGAGTACCTTAGTGTTCATCCTATATAGCTCTCAGTCTGTTCTTTCTTTTCTAAGAAAGACTTGTCTCCAGCTGTAGGACTGTTTATAGTGTGCCTCTTCCTGTGCGAAGAGAAGGCCGCGGGGTGCTGGTGGCTTCTGTCCAGCTGTGGGACTGTACACAGTGTTCCCCTTGGGTTAAGGGAAGAACCTAGCTGGGGTTGGTGTCAGCAAGACCTAGTTGGAGATTTTACTCTAGCAGAACCGCAATGGGGTTTGTTCCAGGAGGGTAGCTTCTTGACCTGTAATAGAAGTGAGTTTCCTTCCTACTCAAAAGGAAGAGGACCAACGGGGAGCTGGGGGTTTGTATATCCTTAGGGGGATTGTACCTCAGTTAGTGAAATCTCAAGATTGCTTGGGTACTGGACGTAGGTCCCATTTGAGAAGTACCGAACCAGGATAAAATCTATGTTTTCTTGTGTGATTGTTTAAATTGCTTCCGCACTGCTACTTTATCTCTGCACGCAACTACATTCACTAACCAAGTCTTCAAGTGGTGATTTTTGTGTTTTTATTTCAGATTTTCTGTGCTATCCGACTCACCCCCCTCTAGGTAGCTTGCTACCCTATCAAGTGGGCCAACAGACATCGCGATTTCACTATGTATTCCCAGAACCCTAATATTCAATTAAATTGTTATCCCTGCTCTATAATCATGGTTAAACCCTTGTAATGCTCTATGACGAATAGTAACATCATGTCAATCAACTTTTAATAACATGATTTTCTTATTAAAAGACATGTTTATGACTCATATGCTATCTTTGATTTTCTCACACATGCATACACAAATATCGCATTTTTCCCATGAGACCTTACATAAACTATCTCCATAATATATCTGGTAATTAAGTGCAAATATTCATGTTAATTTCCCTATTATTTTAAATGGACTTATCTTCATTTTATTCGCTTGATTTGGAAATCGTTATCGTGGCTCATCTGCCTTCGAGCACTCAAGGCGTGAGAGTAATGTTTCCTATATACATTTTTCTTGACTTGGACGACCTCTCTATTGGGAATACTCTTGACTGGACAGGAATTCCTTGTTCAAGGCCTCCGTAAGACTCATTGGCTTTGGCGGACGATCATTGCCGACGAGCAGGTTGTACCATCAATACCTATAATACCCTTAGAATCCACGACCTTAGATTTCTCTCTTACCTTGAGATCACGCCAGACCTCTGGACTGTGTTTATAGCACGATCAGTGGGTAGTTAGTGAATTCCACCAGACTGCTAGCACCAAATATGTGTCTTGAGCAACTGTTTCTATTGTCGTTCTATCGTTGTTTTACGATCATGACCCTCGTTCTTATCTACTTTCTCTATCCTCTCATCTATTCACATTCTCTCTATACTCTCGTCTATTCTTCAATTACTCTCATCTATTCTTCGAACTCTATTTGGCCATCTATTGATTGTCTAAGATAACAAAGCATAATCAATGTCAGGCAACATTATAAAGGGCCCGATCTGGTCCTGGGAGGTGCACCCGAAAGGCATTATTTGCCCATGGGAGTGTCATGATCAAGGTGTACGACATAACATTCAAGGCAATACTATCAAGATTAGTCTAAGACAATCAATCCAAGTACTATATCTCTTGATTGAGAAAAAGATCAACCAAAGTACTATCGTAACTAGTGTGCTATTGTGCAATTTTATGTGCTCTCTCGTGATGTGGCCAATCCTTTACCATGCTATTTATGCTATATTCTTTTGAAAAGTACTATTGTTCTCTTGCTATCATGTGTCATTACTCTCTCGAATTTACTCGATTCTCTCTATCGTTAGTTACTCTGCTCTTTAATGTATAATCATTTAAAGAGTGCTTGGCTCATAAGATATTAAGTCCTACTGACTGTTATTGCTCACCCTGCGTTGTTTATTATTGTGTTTCAGATAAGTCGGATGATGAAGTTACACACACCAATGGAAATGACCAGAGTGATGAGCAACCTGGTGTCATAGTGATGAAGTTAACCCAGTATAATAGAGTCTAGTTAGATATTTGCTTAAATTTCCTTTACAATGTAGTGATATCATTGAGCCCTATGTAGTGGCTCTGAATTAGTGGTTGTAATAGTCTTTGTGAATTACAATAAAATGAAGAGTTATTACAAGCATTGTCCATTAGTTGCCTTGAAACACTCGACTGTACGCGTATTATACACTACTATGCACATTGCTCACATCTCCCCGATTTATTCTGTTGCTAAAATGGCGGCGCGTGACAGTTGGTATCAGAGCTTAGGACATCTTTTAGGTCTAGGATGTTCTAGGACGGACTGTCATGACACACGTCTAAGTCAGCTACCATACCTACGTGAGGATTGGGTAGAACCATGGTTAAGATCTAAAATATATACATACACATATCAACTCAATGCTACTTAGAATCCTAATGCCAACCTATTCTTGAAGGGACTCTTAATGGACGCCGAACGTATGCCACTGCAAGACAAAATGGGGTCAACTCAAAAGCTAGTTTGGGCATGTCGGCAAGCCGGCCAACTACTAGAAAGAGCTTTGGAGATGACCAAAAATATTAGAAAAGTGACCAATAAGAATGGGAAGAGAAGACACCACCATGGCAAGAAGGCCAACCCGCAAAAGAAACGTAACAAGGAGTTTTTCAAGATCATCTGTGTAACGCCCCGACGCGGAATATCGGAGCGATATTAAAGTTATTAAATAGTACAGAGCGAGAATAAATGACAAACCATTGCACAATTGGAAATAATATCAAATAACTCTAATTTTATTAATAATCCATCAACTAACTATTACATCAATCCATCAGAGCCATAACTAGGGCCAAAGTACTTATTCAAATTCAAACTAGTACATACTGACTGATTGAATACTAAACTAACTAACTACTATGCCATGATAGCTGATCGGGTCACTCCTGAGCAACATCCTCATCAGTCCCATCCTCGTGAGTGTAGTCATATCCATCCGACTCACCTGAACACATGAAATAAAACACGCAGGATGAGCGAATAACGCCCAGTAGGACTTAATATCTCATGAGAAAAAGCATGCTTTAAATAATTAATGTCTAAAATGGTAGGTAACAAAAGAGTATAGTCATGTAGAGCAAGTAACGATAGCAAGAGAGCAATAGCACTGGTATAGTGAAAATAGCACAACGATAACAATAACAGAATGGCCATGTAACGATAATAGCACTTGTATAGAACTTGAATAGATAGCACTTTGATTGTCAACGATTAATTGTTATAGTATTAAATGGCACTGGATGCATGCCATACACATCCTGATCATGTAACCCTTGCAAGGAAATAGCACTCTTCGGGAGCTCTCCCAGGACCAGATCGAGCCCTATTGCACTGGCATATAGCACTTGTTTGTTATTCTTGACAATCAATTGTATGGCCAAATAGAGTACCAAGAAGAGATTAGAGTAATAAATGAACTAGATGAGAGTACAGAGTGAAAGTAAACAGATGAGAGTAACAAGAAAGTAGATGAGATAAGGGTATAATCGTAAAACAACGTTAAACCATGATAGTAACAATTGCACAGCACCAGGTCGGGTACCGGCAGTCTGGTAGAAGTCACATCTGCCCACTCGACGTGCTATGAACACAGACAATGGTCCGGTGTGATCACAAGGTAAGAAGGAAACACTAAGGACATTTGCATCGTACTGATCCCTAGGGGTGTAACGGGTTTAAGGGTACAACCAGCTCGTCAGCTAAGGATGTGCGCCAAAGCCAAGAAAACTTACGGAGGCCTTGACAAGGAGTCCCTAGTCCAGTCAGGAGTCTTCCCGGTGGAGAGGTGGTCCATGCCAAGAGAGTGTAGAAAACTAGGGTCTGTCGTGCCTCGAGTGCTCGAAGGCCGAGGGAAACGGTAACGGTTGTATAAAAATGGCGCGGTAAAACAAAGACAAGTGTAATATTTAAATAGGGAATTTAGTAATTATTTCGCTAAATTACCAGATACATTATTGCGTAATTTAATAGGGTTTCATGGAAAACATGATTGTTAAGTGTGTGCAAGTGTAAGAAATCAAGAGAGCATAATGGATTGTGCACATAGCTTTTAAATTAATTAGATTTATATAATTATTGCCATTAATAATTATTCAGATCGAATTATGCATAACATTCTTTAATTGAGGCTAATCATGGCTAAATAGCAATTAGAGCAAGGGTATATAAGCAATTTTGGGTTTTGGCTATATTTATGAGAACGCGACGGGGGGTCTGTCGCGACTTCAAGTCGCGACGTGGAGGTCTGGTGCGACAGTCGAACCAGCCAGCCTGGCCTTGTTCGGGGTGATAACGTGATGGTGTGGGCCGTCGTGTTCAGATCGCGAAGGTCCTGCCGACCGCGACCCCTCTGAGGTCATGACGGGTCGGGCCTTCGCGACTTCAGAGGTGCGGCCCGACCCAGAAAATGGGTTTTTCCCTTTTTGGAGTTCGGTCCTTCCATCCCATGCACGACACTGAGCTCTTCTAAAATCCATATAAAATCGCACGATGATTCAAAAATCATGAAACTACTTTTAAACGAAAGTAGACACATAGATCTACAACCAAAACATGAGTAATTAGATAATAGATAGGGTTTGTGCATGCTTTAACAAGGTTACTTTTCGATGACCTAATCATGCACATTTATGGAAAATGATTTAATTCGCAACAAATACACAATAGAAATAGGGGCAAATAGGGGCTTTTGAAAGCTAGTATCAAGTAGTATTACGAGAATAATTTCACAGCATGAGATCGAGTACAAGCATGGATTGAAAAACAATCTTTAGGGTTCGGGTACAGGATAATGACAGGGTTTTAAACATTTAATTCCCCCTCTTGGATGAACGAAAAAGAGCAAACCAGAGGGCTTTCAAAGAGGATCATGAAGCTACTTAGGGTTAAAGTTTCACGAGTTTAACTTGAGAGATTGCCTACCTTTGCTTGTTGTAAGAAGAACTAGGGTTTATGACGAACTAAGAGACGAAAATCCAAGCTCCAAGCCCTTCTCCTCCAAGCTCCTACGTCCAAATCGCCTCCTCTCCATCCTCCAGAGTCTCAGCACAAAAATGAGGGTTGATAGGGTCGGATTAGGGTGTACTTGGTTGCTAATAGAGTCCAAGGTTCCAAAACTCTTCTTTCCTATTAAATTTCAAATTTCCTTCTTATCTCCTTCTCCCTTTGCCATTATCTCCTAATTTTTATCGAAAAGAGAGCCAATTCGTGGGTAAAGGGTTAGGGTAAGTCTAGGACTCTTCCTTTGGATATTTATGACTTATTTAATATTTATCTTACCCCTTTTATAATTACTATTATATTTAAATACAAATTTTACTTAATAAACTCCCATCCTATAATGGGCTCTTATAATTGGGCCCATTCTTTTAGGATTTGGCTATTAATATATCCCATTACTAATTTAGCTTAATGGGTAGTGGTTTAATTCCCTAAAATTCTATTTATGATCTCTTTATTTCAATTAAATATATTTATTTCATTTATTTAATAATAAAAATTATTTTATTTGGATTTTAAAAATCAAGGGTACTACATCCTCCCCCTCTTAAAAAGAATTGGTCCCAAATTCATATGATCATAAGAGGAAGAGAGACTTACTAAATAATTCTGTATAATTCTGGCGCATCGTTGCTTCGGGTTCCCTAGTGGCTTCTTTGACCTCATGATTCCTCCACAATATCTAACCATGGTTATAGATCGATTCCGAAGCTGTTGCATCTTCTTGTCCATATCTTCACTAGTCTTTCTTCATAGGTCATATCTTTTGTCAATATAATATCATCATAGCTGATTACGTGTGACGGATCATACACAATGCTCAGCATTAACACATGGAAAACGTTATGTACGGTGGAGAACTGGGAGGTAGTGCTAGTCGGTACGTCACCTCCCCAACTCTATCCTACACTTCAAATGGACCTATGAATCTTTGTCTTAGCTTGCCTTTCATCCCAAACCTTTGAAATCCACGGGTCGGGGATACTTTCAGCATCACATGGTCTCCAGTTTGAAATTCTAAGTCCCTTCTTCTCTTGTCTGCATAGATTTTTTGCCTGGATTGGGCTATCTTTATCCTGTCTCGGATAATCTGTATATCCCTACTTGTGTTTTGCACCATATCTGGTCCCAGCCATTGCTGTTCACCTACTTCATTCCACAAAAACTGGCGATCTGCAGCTTCTTTCGTACAGCACTTCAAATGGTGCCATCTTAATGCTCGCCTGATAGCTGTTGTTGTAGGCGAATTCTATTAGGGACAGTTGTTCATTCCAATACCCTTCAAAATATATAGTGCAGGCACGAAGCATGTCTTCCACTATCTGGTTTGTCCTTTCTGTCTGTCCATCCGCCTGTGGGTGGAAGGCAGTACTGAAATTGATTTTCGTGCCCAATGCAGTCTAAAGTCCCTTCCAGAATCTAGAAGTGAATCTGAGGTCACAGTCTGAGACTATAGACATGGGGACTCCATGTAATCTCACAATTCCTTCACATATAAGGCTGCAAGCACATCAACACTCTAGGTGCTCTTAATGGCAAGGAAATGTGCAGACTTAGTCAAATGGTCCACAATGACCCAGATAGCATCAAGTCTACCACAAGTTCAGGGTAAACCATGATGAAATTCATGCCAATACTTTCCCACTTCCACTCGGTATGTCCAGGGGTCTGAGTACACCCACAGGACGACGATGTTCAGCTTTTACTTGTTGACATGTGAGGCAGGCGCGACATGCTCAACCAACTCACGCTTCATGTTTGGCCACCAAATGACCTTTTCATGTCCTGGTACATCTTGGTTGCGCCTGGGTGAATGGTATGCTTGGTCTTGTGGGCTTCATCCATTAGCTTCTCTTCAGCTCCTCATTGTCAGGCACGCATGTCCTGGCTTGGAATATTATTCTTCCATCGTCAGTGATGGAGAAATCCGGCTTGTCAGCTATGGTCTCCCTGACTCTGACTAGGAATGGATCATTAGCCTACTGCTCTCTGATCTCGACAAAAATGTCAGGTTGTGCCCTAAGGTTGGCCCACTTATCAATTCTTATCATCTTCTTAGAGCTATCAAAATTTAGATCTCGACTATGCGAACATGTTTAACAATGCTCTCGCCCATGACTGAGTGGCAAGGAGCTACTGGATTAACCTTTGCCTAGGTGATATTGGATATTGAAAAATCAAAGTCCTTCAGATACTCCATCCATCTCAGTTGTCGCATATTAGGCTCCTTCTGGGAAAATAAATACTTCAAACTCTTGTAGTCGGAGTAGACATGGAATTGCTCTCCATACAGGTAATATGCCTCTAGATCTTTAGCGCAAATACCACAGCAGCTAATTCTAAGTCATGACTGGATAATTGACTTCATGTGGCTTCAACTGCCTTGATGAATATGCTATCACTTTCTCTACATTTAACACGCAGCCTAGACCGATTCCAGATGCATCAGTGTAGATTGAGAGTCCTTCGCCCTTGACTGGTAACGACGCGAGGATAGGTGCAGAGGTCAAACATTGCTTCAGTGTCTGGAAGTTCTTCTCGCACTCCTTGCTCCATACATAGGAGTTCTCTTTCTGCATAAGGAGCGCGTAAGAGGTACAGCTATCTTGGAGAAGTCTTTGATGAACCGTCTGTAATAACCAGCCAGTCCAAGAAAACTTCTGATCTTGCTAACATTAGTTGGTCTCTCCCAATTTAGCACAGCTTCAACCTTGGAGGATCGACAGTGATACCATCCCTGGATATAACATGGCCTAGGATGACACCTCCTCGAGCCAGAATTCACACTTGCTCAATTTGGCGTAGAGTTTGTTGTCCCGCAATATCTGCTGAGCGATCCTCAGATGCTCCTCATGTTCTTCTTTGGTCTTGGAGTATATGAGAATATCATCAATGAATACCACGACGAATTGTCGAGGTAGGGAGATATATATGTTGTTCATCAATTACATAAAAGCTACAGCTACACGACGAATTTGTCGGCTTAGATTTCTTCTCTTACCTTGAATCACGTCGGACCTCCGGACTGTGTTCGTAGTGGCCAGTGGGTGGTTAGTGAATTCACTAGACTACTAGCACCATATATGTGTCTTGAGCTACCATTTCCATCGGCATTCTATCGTTGCTTTACGATCATGACCCTCGTTCTTATACTACTTTCTCTATCCTCTTCATTACAACCATATTCTTATTAGGCACTTGATACCTATCTCATTGTTTAAAGATAACAAACCAACATTGAATCAATAAAACATCACAGTAAGAACATATAAAGGGCCCGATCTGGTCCTGGGAGGTGCGCCCGAATGTCATGGATTTGCCCATGGGAGTGTCATGATCAAGGTTGTACGGCATAACATTCAAGTGCAATACTATCAAGATTAGTCTAAGACAATCAATCCAAGTACTATATTCTCTCAATTGAGAAAAGATCAACCAAAGTATTATCGTGACTAGTGTGCTATTGTGCAATTTTACGTGCTCTCTCATGATATGGCCAATCCTTTACCGTGCTATTTGTGCTATATTCTTTTGAAAAGTATTATTGTTCTCTTGCTATCATATGTCATTACTCTCTCGAATTTACTCGACTCTCTCTATCGTTAGTTACTCTACTCTTTAATGTATTAATCATTTAAAACGTGCTTGGCTCATGAGATATTAAGTCCTACTGAGTGTTATCGCTCACCCTGCGTTGTTTATTATTATGTTTCAGGTAAGTCGGATGTTGACGTTAGACACACCAATAGGAAATGACCAGAGTGATGAGCGACGTGGCGTCATAGCGATGAATTTAACCTAGTATAATAGAGTCTAGTTAGATATTGCTTAAATTTATGTTACAATCCAGTGATGTCATTGCGCCCTATGTAGTGGCTCTGAATTGGTGGTTGTAATAGTCTTTGTGAATTATCAATAAAATGAAGAGTTTATTCCAAGTATTGTCCATTAGTTGCTCTAAAATGCTCGACTGTACGCACATTATACACTATTATGCACGTTGCTCATGTCTCCTCGATTTATTCTGCTACTAAATTAGCGGGGCATGACAATGTTCAAGTCATTAACCTTTTTTCCATGGGTTGTTAAATGCATGAAGACAATAGGAAAGTTCGAGCAGAACTTACAAAACCAGAAACGATGCAAATTGAACAAAATGGGGTTGTTTTGGCCGTCTGTTGGATAAGGCGACCAACATGATGTCACCTTCAGAAGGAGACACTTAGGCTGTCACCTTCTTATGGTGACAGGTCGACTAGTCATATTCTAAATCTGAGGGTTGAGTTGCCTAGCTTTTTGGCCTATTTCCGACTCCTATTCAAATTGGGTTTGACATAAGGACCTTGTAGGGTCTAAAACTCTATGTACAGGGCATACAAATTGGGGCTTTCAGTTCTGGTATTGACCATACATGTGTCTTAATCTACAGACACAAGGAATTAGAAAACTGGGTTCGTTTACAAGGGTAACCTACCACTGTGGGATGAACATTAGAAATCTTATACAATATAGGTATTTTGGTCACTATTCTCTACACACACTATGAAACTGAGAGATCTCAGTCTTGTTTCAAAGTAGACTCAAAGGGGATGTTACAGTTAAATTTTCAAGATTTTAGATACACTGAAACGAGAGAGCTAACGCTTGCAAAATAGATCAAGGTAAAACTTTGACTCTTCTGACATCAGTGTTTGCCAAAAATCAAATAAAATGCTCGGACAGAAAATAAATGGAAAAAAAAGTTTTCATATAATCTAACATGATGAATCATGCACAGACGTAGTTAATTAGGATTTGGCCTGGAGAAGACCTATCTTAAACGAGAAATTCCAAACATTTCTCCAGAAACCTTAGGTTGATAGTCGTGCAAAACTCCACCTAATTCTCATGAAATACTATATAAAAATTGAGAAAATACTCTTAAAAGAAACTAGACTCAAAGGGCTTTCTAATGGTATATGGTAAGCAAGGTTTGGTCATGGTTTTACTAACCTTTGAAAGCTATCAAAACTCGATTTCTCTTCAGGTCATAGCAGTGAACGAGTTGGAGAAGAGGAAGAAGCCTACATTGTACAACCTTCTCCCTCATTTCTCAACATCAGAGCCTCTAGAGATGTCCCAAGAAAACCCTAGGGACATCCCATGGAAGAGAAGGCTCAATTTATAGAGAGATATGTGTTTAGTAGTCCTATTGGGATTAGGAAACCAAGGCTACGAATTTTGGGAGTTGTTACCATCTTTTGAGATTTCTCTCCATTTAGTGATAAAAAAAACTAGGAAACTTTCCTCTAGGTTGTACCCACGATTTGGGCTCATTTGGTGGCCTAATAATAGTGTATTGGGTGAGAATTTATTCACTTAGTCAAGATTTTTTAATTTCGGAGTCATTTTCTATTTGGAATAACTCACCACCCAGGAGACATCTCTTGGCCACTCTCTCATTGGGATGTTAATACCCATTTCTCTAAGTATACCTATAATTTTTATTTCTATTTTGGACCCCACTAATACATATGATCATAGGTTCTTGACTTATTTCCAAATTATGGCAATAACTCGCAATAATTCTTAAACTTGGCCCAAACGATTTTTCTTGGCCTAACATTCTTCATGGTTAGTCTTATATATTATTTAGTTTATGTGTACAAACGTTTCTCCCATTCCGTGATGGTTGGGCACAAGTGATGATGGGTTTCCGAGTTTATCAGATTTTATTGCCTTAAGTTGCAATTCATCATTTTGCTTACCCAAATGTGCTCTTTTGCACCCAATTTCTCTTACTGGCCTTCAATTATTGTTAGTTTGTCCCTATAGAATTTCATATGATTCTAAGTTAGTTTTACACATGTGATAATGAGTTTCACACGTTATCAGGTTTTACCAGTTCAGTCGTGGTTTAGGGTTTTATTTTGTCCACTCATTTCTAATTGGTCCAGCTTCTTCACCCATCCTTGTAATCCATTATTTAGTGTGTACCTATAAATGTTTGTCTGCTTTGGTATTAGTTCTCTATATGTGATAATGAGATTACCATGCCTGTTTACTTTTACATCTAATGTTGAACCATTGTATGTTTATTTCACAAGATGTTTTGATTCCTCTTATCTCATCTTGCAAGTTTTCTATTTATTTATTATTTAAAAATGTGGGATGTTACATCAGTGGTCTCCACCCCCCTCTGGAGCTTCCTTCTCCTGTTCTCACGTAGGCTTCCCCTACTGGTAAGTCTTCATCTTCGTCCATTGCCTCCTCATCCTCCACTGATTCTTCCCCCTCTCATCCAACGAGTCTTGAAGAGGAAAGGTAAGGGGAAGGCACTGCCCAAGATGAGGAGGAAGATGCCTCCAAGTGATTTGAAAAGTATAGCTTCATCAAGATTGGGAGGCAAAAGATCTCTCATTATGGTATTGGATCCCCCCCTCCTATCACTTCTCTACCCTTACAGCTGACGTTGAGTATGACCATCTGTCCTAGCAAGTTTTGTATATACCGTCTAGCCTTAGAGTCTATCTTTAGGCTCCTTGTCCAACCTTTGTAGTCTCCATCCTTAATTCTCTGGGTTGGCGCTGGTGTAAAGGGTCGCCAATGCCTACCTCTTCTTGTACAGCTTCATTGTAGCTTGTAAGTTTAGGAGCCACTTGTAGTTTGACCCTTTTCTATTGTTTCTTCTTCCTTTCCCCTACTAAATTGGCGGGCAATGGGTTCTTCAACTTTAATGCTCATCACAACTGATCCTTCTTTACCATCTCTTCTAGTTAGAGCTCCCACAAGGGTGGAAGAACCAGTACCTTTGGGTTTCCAAGGATCCCAAGACATTGGACTGGTGGGTTTGCCACGGTGCCCGAATTTCACATTCCGATGATAATGATCAGAAATTCAAGACTACCAGTCTTGAGGTGGACGTAAGCTTCCTCATGTCTTTTAAGGGCTCAGCCAACTAGCTGATTGGTGACGAAAATATCCACCACTTTTCAGATGATCCAAAGGAGGAGAGAGGTAGGAGTTTTGTTATTTATTCACATCTATGTTGGATTTTGAGCTAACCTATGACATTATCTTGTAGTGGCTGCTCGCCGACATCCTGCACCTAGAAGCACCGAGGTAGCACCAACCCATCCACGTAGGCCACCCATGATATCATATTGGGATAGGAATCCAAAGCTCGTTGAGCAAACCCCAGCTCTACAACCTGTCGGGGCTCTGGACGATGAGGAGATCACCAAGATGGTGGAGGCGGAAAGGTTGAAGAACAAGAGCAGCTCATGTGTGGCTAGAGTTCAGGGGCTCCTCCAGCTAAGGCGGCACAAGTATCCTCCAAGGCACCGACATCATCCCCCGCAACAACGTAGGTGGATGTCACTTCTTTGGCGTCCAAAATACTGGCAGCAACTTCAACAACCACCACCGGGGTAGCGGCTCCTACCCCGTTAGCCCCGCTCCAAACCACATCGCCCCAAGCCTCCTCTATGACCGTCAACCCAATGGAGGCCTCCTAGTCTCCTTGAAGAACTATTATCCAAGTCAAAGCGACCCTAGAGGATCCTGAGACGGTAATGAACCTAGGGAAAACCATCGCCCTCCCATTTGAAGTCAAGGAGATGACTAAGTTGGAGGGCCACAACCTTCTCTTATGGGGTTGATTCAGTCGCTCCGATCAACTGAGACATTTTATGAAGCCCTCTAACCATAACCGAGTCACTATTGGGAAGCTAGTCTCTAGAAGCAGACAAAGTCCTCCTAGAGTGTCACTTGACTCGGGCTAATAATGAGATGGAGACGTTGACTTGACATATCTAGAGTCTTCGCCAACAAGTGGTGGACCTGGAGAAGCAATGGGCCAACTCCAAGCTACAACTCAGCAGGGCCTTGGAGAAGGCCAACAATGCCTCCCCCCTCCTAGAGGAGGAACAAGAGGAGTAGGCTAAGGAGCATGAGGATTTCGCCTCCCATTTGAAGGTGGAAGTGGACAAGGCGAAGGGTGTTGTGGTGTCCGAGTAACAGGCATCTTCAGAGTTCAAGAAAATTTTGGTTAAGGCCACGACAACCAATATACCGTAGGATATAGGCTCGAGACACAGTAGGGCTTCTCCCAGGGTTCAAAAGGGCCTTGTTCTGGGCTACAGAGATGGGACTGACGAACTATGATAAAATTGAGCTAGATTAGGAGGAATACTCCTCAGACACTGAGGTTCTGAAAACTCCAACCACAGAAGTTACTTCCGAACAAGACACTGAGGACGAACCGACAATAGAGGATGCTGCAGCCATAGGGGCAGTTACCATCCAACGGATTCAGTGCCGTAAGGTGCAGCGTCTGAGGAAAATCCCTCAAATCCATATTCTCTCTAAGGCTTTGATCATTGCTTTCTAGATTAAAATGACTAACTCTAAGGGAAGGGTTACCAACCTCCAGAGGGATGATGATTTCAGCTCCATAAGCTAACTGGAGAGGTATTTCTTCAGTAGAGGCTCTACACGTAGTCTGGTAGGCCCATAGCATAGCTAGTAATTCCTCCAGCCAACTCCCCTTAGCACGGTCTAGTCTAGTTTTCAGTCCCTTGAGCAAGGTTTTGGTGATGTTCTCAACCAGACCATTGGCTTAAGAGTGCACCACCAAGGTAAAGTGGTTCTGAATCTTTACATCAGCATAGTGCTCCTTAAAATACAAAGAATCGAACTACTTCCCATTATCTATCACGATAACTCGGGGAACGCCAAAACAGCACACTACATTTTGCCAAAAGAACTTCCAAGCAACTATGTCGGTGATTTTGGCAGCTTTGCTTCAATCCACTTTGTAACATAATCTACCACAACAATTATAAACTTTTTTTGTGCGTATACCATGGGGAAAGGACCCAAAATATCAATTCCCCATCTGGAGAAGGGATATGACTCTAGTAGGGATGTAAGGTTAGTAGCTAGTTAATGGATAATGTGGTCATACCTCTGACAATGATCACATTAGCGGACATAATTCTGATAATTGCTAGAGTGATGGCTGCCAATATCCTTGCCGCAACAAAATTCAAGCTACTGACATACCCCTTGTTAGGCTCCACAATATCCTTCATGGACTTCTTCTATAGTCTTTTTTGCCTCCTCAGCCCGAGACACTTGCGAAGTGGCATAGAACAAGACCTCTGGTACAATTGATTGTCATGGATGACAAATCTTCTGGCTTGATACTTCACTCACCAAGATTCATTCGGATCAAGGGGAGCCTGCCCATCCCTTATCCAGACGATGTAGGGCATACGTCAATCATCTGAAGCTTTTATGGATTGAACATCTTCTATCTTGGTTCTTGGGCAGCCTAGCTCCTCAAGGAGAACGGATTGGGAACCAACGACAATAGGTGAAGAAGCTAGCCAGGACAAGGGGTTAGCTTGGGAATTCAATTCCTAAGATACCTAAGATACCGAGAAGGCCTTGAACTACTTCACTATTTCCCGTGCTAAGCTTAGATACTTCACCATCACTGGCTCTTGCACCTTGTACCCCCCTTGAGCTGACTAGCTACAAGTTGGGAATCTATGTGGATCATCACATGTTTGGCTCCCATCTTCTTTGTCATTCAGGCTCCCGAGATAAGGAGTTCATATTTCACTGCATTGTTGGAGGCTAAGAATTTGAAATTCAAGGCATACTACAGGATATGCCCTTCTAGTGACTTAAGAACTATCCCAGCCCCGCTCCCTGTCAAGCAAGAAGAGCCATGAACAAAAAGTTTACAAGTTGGACCCTGGGGTATCTGAGGTTCTTCCTCGAGGGCCGTATACGCGATAATTAAATCAGAGAGGACTATCCCTTTTATCATGGTGCAAGCTTGGTACGTTATGTCATAGGCTCCCAATGTCATGGCCCACTTCACCAGGTGACCCAAAGCCTCTGAATTGGATAGAATCTAGTGGAGGGGATTGTCGCTCAGCACAACTATATTGTTCCCCTGAAAATAGGGCCGGCGGCGTTTTGCTTCCATGACCAATGCTAATACAAGCTTGTCCATGGTAAGATATCCCCTTTCTTCATCTATCAAGACCATGCTGACATAATAAATTGGCTTCTGAATGTCGTTGTCATCATAGACCAACACCAAACTAATTGTCAAGGAAGGCACCAAGAGGTATATATAAAGTACCTCACTAGAAACTGGTTTGGACAACGTTGGCGGTGCCTGAAGATATTGCTTGACCTCTGTGAAAGCCTTCTCACATTCTTCATCCCAATTTATGGCTAACGACATGTGTGCCCCGCGAAGTAGCTTGAAAAGGGTGAATACCATTTGGCCGCCTTGCACATAAAGCAGTTGAGAGCCACTAGCCGACCTATCAGCCTTTGGACATTTTTAACGCTCTTTGGATGTTGCATCTCCATAAAAGCCCTGATCTTATCTGTGTTCACCTTGATTGCTCAGTGAGTGATGAGGAATCCTTGGAACTTGCCTGACTGGACTCCAAAAGTACTCTTGGTAGGGTTTAATTTAACGTTATACCTGTACAATGTGTTGAAAGTCTCGGTTAGTCGGTGACGTGTTGATTGGATTTTGATGATTTGACCAACATATCATCTATATAGACCGCCATGATGTGGCTAATCTGTCCTTCGAACCTCTGGTTGACAAATCTTTGATAAGTCGCTCCAGCATTCTTCAGCTTGAAGGGCATTCGGTTGTAGTAAAAGATCCTGAAATCTGTGATGAAAGCGGTCTTCTGGACATCTTCTAGATGCATCTGTATTTGATGATATTCTGAATACGCATCCAAGAAACTCAATGTCACTTTCCTATCATGGAGTCCACTAGTTGGTCAATGCTGGGCAATGGGTAACAGTCTTTCGAGGTCTCCTTATTGAGATCGGTGAAGTCTACACACATCCACCACTTGCCTTTGGACTTCGGCACCAATACAACATTGGCAAGCCATGTAGGTTATTGGATTACCGTGAAGAGCCCAATATGCAATCCACTTTCCCCTTGCACCTTAATGATGACCTGTCTTACGGAGGCATGCTTTCGCTATAGTTATTAGATTGGTTTTACCTCAGGATCCAGATTAAGGCAGTGAGTTACCTTATCCTCAGGTATCCCAAGTAAATCAGTGTCAGACTAAACAAACACATCGATATAGAGCGAAAGAAATTCCTTGTATTGCTCTTGTATTTCAGGGAATAGGTCAGCACCAATTTTGACCTCTAAAGTTGGGTCATTGGCTAAGTAGATAGGTAGAAGATCTCTGTCGGGATCACTGGTGTAATCACGGGATTTGCTCCCCAAAGAAAGGTGATGAAAATTAAGGAAAAGGACCGTGATCGCCACCAAAGTAGTTGCAAGAGGATTAGTACGAAGAACAGATGCTAACTACCTTGGAAAGAGGAAGAAAAGTGCAGAAGGGTACCTGGTCTTGTGAACACGACGCGCAAGCCATCGCCTTCTATGGAAGGCGACAAGGATGGTGCCGCCTTCTGGTTCCCTGAACATGACTCTAAAGCTGTCGCCTTCTTGAGATCGCGATTAGACATGTGTCACCTTCTACAATAGAGGATGAAGACTGTGGGTTCTGTTCTTCCTGCTCCTCAGCCGGCCAAGGGGCAAGAGCCTCGTGCTGTTACTGTCTTCTACAACCTGCCAATGACATCAAAACAACAAATAACCCTTTCTAAATTCATTTGATGTAGAATCTATCCCAAATAATGAGTAAACATGAAATAATTGGGGGAAACTCACGTGGAGTGGTGTTTTAACCCCTTTGGGTGATTAAAAGTGGTGTGTGTGGAGTGTTCTAATACAAATCTACAAAAGAAATAGATCTAAACATGCAAGTATGAAGAGAAAAATCAAGAAGAACAGGAGAGAGAAAGCGTAGATGATGAGAAATTGCCCTGGGGTGCACTTCCTGGTCATCTGGAGGCTGAGAGGTCTTCTGGGAATTCGTAGCTCTCTGGGAGAGGAAGAAGCAAACGTCAGCCTTGCCCTAAACCGTGCCCTATGAAGAGTTTTATATGTGATTATTCCTGGACGGTCTGGGAGAGGAATAATGAGTTGGAGTCCGACATTGGGTAAGTATGCTCGTGCAAGGGGAGTTAGAACATGGCAACGAACTTCTGAGGAAGGTATCCTCCGAGTTTGGAAGGATTTGGAGATCTCTAGACCCACCAAAAGATGGATTATTCATGAATAGCAAGGGTCCAAGTGGGAATAGGAAAGACCACATTGCATGGTTCTATGAAGGAAACCAGAACGCGGCAATCGCCTTCTCGCTACCAAGTAGCGACGCCTTGATACGTTGCCTTCCATAGAAGGAAGTCTTTAAGCATTTTCTGGCGATTTTTCAGGGAATTAAAAGGCTAAATGAGAACGCGGCGTATCGAGGCGTCACCTTCTGAAGAAGATTGATTGTGGTCTGAAGGCAAATCGATATAGGCATGCTTCTGAATATGAACGCGACTGGGTCATTGTCGCCTTCATGATCCCTCAGCATATGACTCATTCAAAGTATCTGATCTCCTTGCATGGGTATCGGATTAGCACACAGTTTGAGGCGTTGGATTCTTAACTCAGAGAACTACAAGATGATGATGAAGACTGGTTGATTTGAACAGGAAGAACCCACCAGGGCGATGAACTAAATAGAAAGATGCCATGATCAGATAAAGCCAGCTAGACGATGATGAGCCAACGTGGGGCATCAATGATATGACAAGGAATTTGGCTCAGCTTATGGGCCAAAAATGGTGTCTACAACTGGTAGGGGCTTTCTCCTCCATAACCCCTTTGTTGTGGTCTTCTTTCTCTTGATTTGCCTACTTTGTGGAGATAAGATAGCATCAATGAGCCTCAGCTTGGTTACCCCAAACTTCCCCTTCTTTGTAGGGAATTTGAGTTTTGGTGATATGTTGAGGAACCACTTTTATCCAGCTAAGAATACCTCGGCCAAATATAGCATTGTGGGCGGTTAATCTCTTAATCATCACAAAGCCCATTACAAAAGTAATATTCTGGGGAGGGGTGCCAAATGTTACCAGGAGGTTAACCATTCCCTCGGGGTAAGTTACATGGCCATTGAAGCCATACAACGTGCCTTGATCGGCCGTAGTTCTGATGGGGTCAACCCATTTTCAAGAAATGTTCGTATGACATACTAGAATGTAGAATGACTCTCTAAGTGTACTCCATTCTCAACACATAAGTCTCATCCTTAAGCTTTATTCCTTTCACCATCGCTACCTGAAAAGAAGGTATGAGCGCACTCGCCTAGTAGGATCTATATCTCAATATGTGGGTAATGATTTAAGTGATTAACAGGAAAAATTTTTGTAATGTTGGGATAACAATATATGCATGACAGTAAACAATAGTCATATGACAAGAGTAAGAATAGTAGCTCAATGGGTTGCATGACAATTCATGTAATTGATTATCAATAGACAATGAACAAAGATTCAAGAACGAGATCGTCTCAAATGCTCACTAATAGGACTGGCCATATTTCACAGATATTAAATAATCATTTATATAGTCAAATATATCATATCACATGAAGACATTTTCAAATCTTGCACACATTCTGATGTCATGCCAAGCATTGCGAGTTCATACTCCCACGATTAATAAGTACGTTGGCGTGCTCCTCCCCAGGACTAGACAAGGCCCAGGCATAGTCATTAGATCGAAGTCCCATGTAGTGCCGATCACACAAATCATATTATGGCCAACAGATTCCAGAATAAGCACATAGTAACAGAGTATGATTTTTCATAGATTTCAAGGTATAATGATAGTTGTAGGATAATAAGAAGTACGAATTTCAAGAGTGAAAAAGGATAGCATTGACGAGATCATGACATGTAGTAAGATAGACATGAAACATGAACATGAGTCCATACATATTAAGACATGAGTTTTCAATTTGCATGGCATGCAAGACTTTTAAGATAGAGTTTCAATTAATCACATGAGGAGAGTTCAATCAAGATATTTAAGAACAATTAGAATAAGCTTCATGTATTTAAAGATTTTACATATGGTTTGTCAGTTTTTTAGGGTACTGTAAATCATAATCATGCACTACTATATAGACCAAGGAAAAGAATGGTTTCTGGAAGGCTTTAAAATCGTGTTGGGGACAGTCGACGTTTATTTCAAGTGTTTAAATAGCGGGAACATTCTTCGGGACGTAAACAGACCAAACTATCAGTAAGAAGGTTGTTGGAAACACATTGTAGAAGAACTCTATGACTTTAGTCTGGATCAAAATAACTAGGGATGCATGATTCAAGAGAATGAACAAGAAAAGTCCTAAAACTATATGTAGCAACACGGAAAAATTTAATACTTAAAAAAAAATCTGAAATAATAATTTCTTTAAAACGAAATAATAGAAACATAAGTATCACTATCATATGTGCAAGAATACATCAAAAAAATTCTTAAAAATGATAAATCAACCGCAAACATTATTTCTACGTGTTCCACGAAGAAATTCATGCAACGGAAAATCCGACTAGCCAAGTGTACGTTGCAATGTGTCGAATTATCCAAATTAGGAAACTAAGTCGGAAAACCATTAACACGGAAAGATAACGCGCCCATAAATTAAATGAACATGTCGGAGAGACTTCAAACATCATGTGATGATTAACCATTATCGGGTTTGGACCAATGGACCTCTCATAGCCCATGAATAAATTCAAATAAGAAAATGTAATAAATTCATAACTCTATTATTCCCTAATTAAAAAGGGAAAACCTATAAGATAAATTCCAATAAATAATGGGCTTGGTTAAATGGACCCATTAGAAATTAGTGGGCCAAAATAAGGATTTTAAAAAGAAGAATAATGGAAAATACCCTAAATTCGAAACTTAAATATTACTTAAATAGAAAAGAGGTATTTAATGCATTAAATAAGCAATTTGGGTTGGAATTGGATTCCTAAACCTACCCTAGTTGCTTGGCCATGAATTTAGCTCCCTTCCTAACCCAAATAGAAGTTCTAATACTTAGAAAGGGAAGAGGAAACAGGAAATTCAGAATTAAATAGGAGTTAGAGTCCTATTAGGAAATAGAAAGCAAAGAAGCATAAATACTCTCTTAATCGCCCAAGGCTGGCCCTAGCTCGTTGCTGGGACTTGCTGAAGGTGGAGAAGAAGACAAGGAGAGGAGGAATTCGTGGGGAGAAGGCTTCATCAAGCTTTATCCCGAGTTCTTCAAGTTCTAGCCCTAGAAGAGTAAAACGACTAACGGTAGGCATTCTCACAAGCAAAACCTAATTAATTTTGTCTATAGATTGTTCCATGGACTAGGAACAAAACCCTCAAGTTTCATATTTTCCCATTGAGCCAATTTTTTATGGTTGATTTTTGAAGTTCTGCAAACACCATGAACCCTACCCTTCTTCTTTATTCTTAATCTCCATGTATACTCAACCTCGTGCTCTCAAATTTTAACTGGAGTTACGGATGGATGTTAGGCATCTTTTGCTCCTAAAATCCCTAATTTTCATCCATCCTACATCACGAATTAAATCTTGCATGATCTTGATGATGTACTGTCCCGATTTAACCTTGACTTTTGTTACAAGATCCATACCTCTTTGTGGAGTCATTTTGAGACAAGTGTTCAACATAGAACTTGTTACCGTATGAGTATTTTCATTTGGCACTGTTTCTCAAATTTTTCTTGACCGTGCTGAGAGTATTAATCCAAACATGAACACTGTGTCAGATTCACATAGTCAGTCCCAATACGTCTTATTACATAGTGAAACGACCTTTGTTCTTGATTATTTGCTACTGTACAAAGTATTAGAAGTACTCTAACTAACAAAGGTGGTTTCACCTGATTTGGATCACCCTAGCATTTGTTTTGATTTTTCAAACCATAGGTGTCAACCCAATCCAAGTCGGAGTTGGAAATAGGTAGAAAAAGCAACTCAAACGTCATTTTCAGGTAGCGACAGGTCGACACGTCGCTACCATAACGCGACAACATCATGGTTGCAACCCATACCAAAAATCAGCCAGTTTGTGGTCTTCTTAAGAAGGCGACAAGATCATGGTCGCCTTCATGTTCTGAAGGCGACAGGCAATGTGTCGCCTTCTGCCTATGTCCACTTAATCGGCCATAAATTTTTATATAGACCTTGGATTGATGAGCCATTTTCTTTTCTGGTTTCTTCATTCAAAGGGATTCAATATAGTATATTCATGTGTGAGATTTGAATAAAAAATAAATGAGTTATGACCTAAGGAAGTGAAGGGATGGGACTGCATTGGCCTTCTAAAAGGCATACGTCTTGGTTTCCATCGTTTTGTGTCGTTCCTTGCATGTGTGAGTTTGATCTATTCTAGGAAGGTTCTAGAAAGTATTATCATGCATTTAACAACCCATATGAAAGTTAAAACATGTTCACATGATTTTTAATTGATCTTAAGTTCATGATCATGCTCTCTACCTACCGATTATTCACTTTCTTGCCTTGTTAACGAACTTGCTAAAATGCATAGTTACTTGCTAAAATTGGTCATGCATGTTTTAGTACTCTGATAGTTGCCATATATAGAGTTTCCAAAAATAAAGTTTCCATAAACGGAGTTCTTATAACTAGAGTTTCCATAATCAGATTCATATATGCACTTAAGAGATTCTCACGTGCGGCATGCGCATACACTCTAGCACGATAGAAAGCCCCTTCTTGGCTTTTGGTGAACTCTCCGTCGGATATTCCTTTGCCGGACTAGTGACCCCTTGACCAAGGCCTCCGTAAGTCTCCTCTGTCCATGGGTTCCCACATGGTCGACGAGCTGGTTGTACCCTAACACCTAACTCTAGGGATCAGCAAGATCCAAACGCCTTAGTTGCTCTCGCTCTTATCTTGAATCACGCCGGACCTCTGGACCTATGCATAACAGCCATCGGAAGGGTTGTGTATTCCACCTGACTGCCAACACCATACGCGTGTTTGTGCACTGTTACTATCGCTCGTTACTCGATGTTTCTTGTGCAATGACCATAAGATCTCATCTATACTCTACTCGCTCATCTATTCACATTCACTCTACTATCTCGTCTCTCTCGTCTATTCATCTAGTACTCTCTTGGTACTCTTTGAGTTGTGTGGCTCCTACTGTTTTGTACTGTTCATGACTATCTAGCGCTATAATATGGGTCTTGTGACTCTAATGTATCCAATGCATACTATGCAGGGCACGGAGAGTGTCCGAGGGGCTCCAATCTAGTCCTGGGGGCAGAGAGCCACCCGAAAATACCTGCAGGGGCTATTGACGATGTTCTGCATTGCACCGGTTTTGACTATACTGTATTGGCTAGACATATGACTACTATCCTTTTAGTCTGAGGAGTTCATACGTACTGTGATATTACTGTGCTATCACAAACTGTTATACTATTAGTCTGAAGAGTTTAGACGTACTGTGCGATTACTGTGCTATCGCAGACTGTTACTGAATGGCTACTGTCTTAGAAGTGACTACTGTCATATTCTACTAGTGCACCGTTGTGCAACCATACATACTATCTCATTACACGCTATCTCGTTACACGCTATCTTGTCATACGCTCTACTTGCTCTACTTGATACTTGCTATCTTGAGTTATTGCGTTCTATCGTGACCAGATCGCATTCAAAGTGCTATACTCTCTCATTGTCTATTGACAATAAAAGTGCTATATTTTCTCGTCCTATCTACGGATAACCAAAGTGCCATTACTATTTCGATTGACGAAAGTTAATCAAAAGTGCTATACTATCTCGATTGATGATAATCAATCAAAGTGCAATTTACTCTTTACATGACCATCTACTATCATCTCTTCTTGCTATACATGTTGCTTGCTATTCTTGACAATATCGTTTCTTGCTATTGTTGTTATCGTTTTCTATCATGACTTGACTTTAGTCATCGTGCTATACTTGATTCATCTGCTATTTGAACCATGTTACCTGTGCTATTACTTTCTCGACTTTACATGACTCTCTCTATCATTAGTTACTCTGCTATTAAAGCATTAATCACTTTAAGCCTGCTTGATCCTGAGATTTAAGTCCTACTGGGCGTTATCGCTCACCCTTCATTATTTGTTATTGTGTCTCAGGTAAGCCGGACGATGACGTTAACGTACCAATGGGATGGGACTAGAGTGATGAGTGACCTGGAGTCAAATGACGAGGTTACCCTAACACCATGGAGTCTAGTAGTGATTGTTTTAGATTTTTTTTCAATGTAATGATGTCATTGAGCCTTATGTGTGACTCTGAATTAGTGGTTGTAATAGTCTTAGTGATTTTATAATGAAATAAGAGTTTATTCCAATTATTGTTTATTAGATGATCTGATGTTTGCGAAAGTATGCGCAATTGTCGTTACCATACTCGTTGTTCGCGTCTCCCTCCGATTTATTCTGCTGCTAATTGGAGGGGCGTGACAGTTGGTATCAGAGCCTAGATGTCCTTATTATGATATTTTAAGTCTATGGATGTTCTAGGTGAACTGCCATAACCGTGTCTAAGTCAACCACCATACCTATGTGAGAGATTGGGTAAAGCTTAGGGTTATGCTAGGAGCTTAACTATATGTATAAGTATCATAAGTTTAAGAAGAAATTAATAAGTATTATTTCTCGTAGGAACTAGAGGAGATGGCTGGCGAGCATGCACCAATGCACGAATTACAACAGACCGTATAGGGGTTAACTCAAGCCCTTACAACGTAATTCAAGCAGGAGCAAGAAATGGGGCAGGAGACTTATATGGGAACTTTCAACGAATAAATCCCCCTAGGTTTAATGGAACTCCGGATCCCGATGAAGCTGAAAATTGGGTGAAGGCAATGGAACGGATCTTTAGGGTTATGCAATGTTCAGAGCAGGAGAAAGTCCTTCTCCCAACCTTCCAGTTGGACCACGATGCTAGAACCTGGTGGGAAGCTGCCAGTCAACAATTACCCAACATCAACATAGAGTGGGATAAATTTTTAGAACTCTTCAACACCAAATACTTTTCCGACAGGATTTGTGAGAAGAAGGCAAATGAATTCGCCAATTTAAAACAATGAATGATGTCTATAGCAGAATATGAAGTGCAATTTGAAAGACTAGCACAGTACGCACCACATTTGGTGAGTACGGAGAAGATGAAGGCGAAGAGATTCCTAGAAGGGTTGAGACCTGTGTTCTGGGAAAATTGGCTCCATTAGACATTGAAGTATATTTAGTCATGGTATTGAGAGCTCAATCAGTAGAAGACACCATGGAACTTCTTGAAAAGATTCATAAGAAGAAGGTGTTGAAAAGGCAACGTGCTATTCATTACAATGATAATAAAGAAAGAAATACCATATATAGCAAGAGAATGAAAGGGGAAGTGAAGCAGAAGGAATTCTGTAAATTTTGTAAGAAACCATGGCATCAGATTGATAACTGTTGGAAGAAATGGGCAGATGCTTGCAATGTGGAAGTCAACAACATCGAGTCATCGATTGTCAACAAAGAAGAACCAAACTCTACGCTAAGGCGATTACAAGCCTCGTAGATAGGAATCATGCCAACGAAGGCGGACAAGGTACCATCACTAAACCCTTAGTTTGTTTCATATTATTTTCGCGATAGCAAAGCCCTAAGTGGGGGAGGTGATGGAATGAAATATCCATAGTAAATTGGTAGTCGTATCATATCATATGAATTTGGGGACCAAATTTTATTAAGTGGGGGAGGATGTAGCAACCCGAAAAAATTTAATACTTAAAATTTTTTGAAATAATAATTTCTTTAAAACGAAATAATAGAAACATACGTATCACTATCATATTGCAAGAATACATCAAAAAATTTCTTAAAAATGATAAATCAACCCCAAACATTATTTTTACGTGTTCCACGAAGAAATTCATGCAACGGAAAATCCGACTGGCCAAGTGTACGTTGCAATGTGACGAATTATCCAAATTAGGAAACTAAGTCGGAAACCGTTAACATGAAAAGATATGCGCCCATAAATTAATGAACATGACGGAGAGACTTCAACATCATGTGATGATTAACCATTATCGGGTTTGGCCAATGGACCTCTCATAGCCCATGAATAAATTCAAATAAGAAAATGTAATAAAATTCATAACTCTATTATTCCCTAATTAAAAAGGAAAAACCTATAAGATAAATTCCATAAATAATGGGCTTGGTTAAATGGACCCATTAGAAATTAGTGGGCCAAAATAAGGATTTTAAAAGAAGAATAATGGGAAAATATCCTAAATTCGTAACTTAAATATTACTTAAATAGAAAATAGGATTTTAATGCATTAAATAAGTATTTGGGTCGGAATTGGATTCCTAAACCTACCCTAGTGCTTGGCCACGAATTTAGCTCCTTCCCAACCCAAATAGAAGTTCTAATACTTAGAAAGGGAAGAGGAAATAGAAATTGGAATTAATAGGAGTTAGAGTCCTATTAGGAAATAGAAAGCAAAGAGCATAAATACTCTCTTAATCGGCCAAGGCCGCCCTAGCTCGTTGCTGGGACTTGCTGAAGGTGGAGAAGAAGCCAAGGAGAGGAGGAATTCGTGGGGAAGGCTTCATCAAGCTTTATCCCGAGTTCTTCAAGTTCTAGCCCTAGAAGAGTAAAACGACTAAAGGTAGGCATTCTCACAAGCAAAACCTAATTAATTTTGTCTGTATTGTTCCATGGACTAGAAACAACCCTTAAGTTTCATATTTTCCTATCGAGCCAATTTTTTATGGTTGATTTTTGAAGTTCTGCAAGCACCATGAACCCAACCCTTCTTCTTTATTCTTAATCTCCATGTATACTCAACCTCGTGCTCTCAAATTTTAACTGGAGTTACTGATGGATGTTAGGCATCTTTTGCCCTAAAATCCCTAATTTTCATCCATCCTACATCACGAATTAAATCTTGCATGATCTTGACGATGTACTGTCACGATTTAACCTTGACTTGTGTTACAAGTTCCATACCTCTTTGTGGAGTCGTTTTGAGACCAAGTGTTCAACATAGAACTTGTTACCCTATGAGTCTATTTTCATTTGCCTTTGGTTCTCCAATTTTCCTTGACCATGCTGAGAGTATTAATCCAAACATGAACACTGTGTCAGATTCACATAGTCAGTCCCAATACGTCTTATTACATAGTGAACGACCTTGTTTCTTGATTATTTGCTATTGTACAAAGTATAGAAGTACTCTAACTAAAAAAGGTGGTTTCACCCGATTTGGATCACCCTAGCATTTTTTTTGATTTTTCAAACTCACAGGTGTCAAACCCAATCCAAGTCGGAGTTGGAAATAGGTAGAAAAAGCAACTCAAACGTCATTTTCAGGTAGTGACAGGTCGACACGTCGCTACCATAACGGGACAACATCATGGTCGCACCCATACCAAAAATCATTCGGTTTGTGGTTTTTTTAAGAAGGCGACAAGATCATGGTCGCCTTCATGTTCTGAAGGCGACAGGCAATGTGTCGCCTTCTGCCTATGTCCACTTAATCGGCCATAACATTTTATATAGACCTCGGATTGATGAGCCTTTCTTTGATGGTTTCTTATTCAAAGGGCTTCAATATGGCATATTCATGTGTGAGATTTAAATAACAAATTAATGAGTTATGACCTAAGGAAGTGAAGGGATGGGACTGCATTGGCCTTCTAAAAGGCATACGTCTTGGTTTCCATCATTTTGTGTCGTTCCTTGCATGTGTGAGTTTGATCTATTCTAGGAAGGTTCTAGAAAGTATTATCATGCATTTAACAACCCATATGAAAGTTAAAACATGTTCACATGATTTTAATTGATCTTAGTTCATGATCATGCTCTCTACCTACCGATTATTCACTTTCTTGCCTTGTTAAAAACTTGCTAAAAACGCATAGTTACTTGCTAAAATTGGTCATGCATGTTTTAGTACTCATGATAGTTGCCATATATAGAGTTCCAAAAATAAAGTTTCCATAAACGGAGTTTTATAACTAGAGTTTCCATAATCGGATTCATATATGCACTTGAGCGATTCTCACGTGCGGCATGCGCATACACTCTAGCACGATAGAAAAGCCCCTTCTTAGCTTGTGGTGAACTCTCCGTCGGATATTCCTTTCGCCGGACTAGTGACCCCTTGACCAAGGCCTCCATAAGTCTCCTCTGTCCATGGGTTCCCACATGGTCGACGAGCTGGTTGTACCCTAACACCTATGATACACTCTAGGGATCAGCAAGATCCAAACGGCCTTAGTTGCTCTCGCTCTTATTGAATCACGTCGGACCTCTGGACCTATGCATAACGAGGCCAGCGGAAGGGTTGTGTATTCCACCTGACTGCCAACACCGTATGTGTGTGTTGTGCAACTGTTACTATCGCTCATTACTCGACGTTTATTGTGCAATGACCATAAGATCTCATCTATACTCTACTCGCTCGTCTATTCACGTTCACTCTACTATCTCGTCTCTCTCTTCTATTCATCTAGTCTCTCTCAACTCTTTGAGCTGTGTGGCTCCTACTGTTTTGTACTGTTCATGACTGTCTAGTGCTATAATATGGGTCTTGTGACTCTACTGTATCCAATGCATACTGTGCAGGGCACGGAGAGTGTCCGAGGGGCTCCAATCTAGTCCTAGGGGTAGAGAGCCACCCGAAAATACCTGCAGGGGCTATTGACGGTGTTCTGCATTGCACCGGTTCTGACTATACTGTATTGGCTAGACATCTGACTACTATCCTTTTAGTCTGAGGAGTTCAGACGTACTGTGATATTACTATGCTATCACAAACTGTTATACTATTAGTCTGAAGAGTTCAGACGTACTGTGCGATTACTATGCTATCGCAGACTGTTACTGAACGGCTACTGTTTAGAAGTGACTACTGTCGTATTCTACTAGTGCACCGTTGTGCAACCATACACGCTATCTCATTACACGCTATCTCGCTACACGCTATCTTGTCATATGCTCTACTTGCTCTACTTGATACTTGCTATCTTGAGTTATTGCGTTCTATCATGACCAGATCGCATTCAAAGTGTTATACTCTCTCATTGTCTATTGACAATAAAAGTGCTATATTTTCTCTCGGCTATCTACGGATAACTAAATTGCCATTACTATTTTGATTGACGAAAGTTAATCAAAAGTGTTATACTATCTCGATTGATGAGAATCGATCAAAGTGCAATTTACTCTTTAGATGACCATCTACTATCATCTCTTCTTGCTATACATGTTGCTTACTATTCTTGACAATATCGTTACTTGCTATTGTTGTTATCGTTTTCTATCATGACTTGACTTTAGTCATCGTGCTATACTTGATTCATCTGCTATTTGAACCATGTTACCTGTGCTATTACTTTCTCGACTTTACATGACTCTCTCTATCATTAGTTACTCTGCCATTAAAGCTCACTTTAAGCCTGCTTGATCCTGAGATTTAAGTCCTACTGGGCGTTATCGCTCACCCTTCGTTATTTATTATGTATCTTAGGTAAGTTAGACGATGACGTTATACGTACCAATGGGGTGACCAGAGTGATGAGTGACCTGGAGTCAAATGACGATGTTACCCTAGCACCATGGAGTCTAGTAATGATTGTTTTAGATTTTTTCATGTAATGATGTCATTGAGCCTTATGTGTGACTCTGAATTACTGGTTGTAATAGTCTTAGTGATTTTATAATGAAATAAAGATTTTATTCCAATTATTGTTTATTAGATGCTCTGATGTTTGCGAAAGCATGCGCAATTGTCGTTAACATACTCGTTGTTCGCATCTCCTTCTGATTTATCCGCTGCTAAATTAGGGGCATGACACTATATGATGATCAGAAAATGCTTAATACTCTTTACTTGCTTGATAGACATTGGGAAAGTTAGGGGCAAATGAAAAATAGAATTGATGAGCTTTCAGATGGTATAAACATGTTAAGTTTGTGCCCAAGATCACCTATCTTTGATCACTTTAAAATCTCTAACTCCACGAATCCAAGCTTTAGGATCTTCCTCCTTGCACCTAGATGTTCTTCCCACGTCCAGCAACAAAAGGGGATGTGTGGGGTCGACCAAGGAGGGTCATATAATGTATTTATAAAGCTAGGTCTTGCATAAACGAGTTGTAGTTTCTAATCTGAGGGTAGGAGTCCTACCACATTTTGGACTTTCTCTTATGTTTATTACCTCCTATTCATACCCCAATAAGGAGGGTAAGGGGCAGTAACTCCGTGCTCTCTCAATTGGGATAAGTTGTTAGATTCTGTGTTTTGGGTTTCTAAATCTCATGGCAGAGTCCTACTATGTTTAGAACTTCCATAAGACTATTTCCTCGATAATCCCAACTCCACTGGAAAGTATTAAGGGAAAATTCGTACTCTCTAATGGATTTAGGGTTGTTTAAGAGTCCTACTCTAACTCAAACTTAAGAGTTCTGAATTCCCACTCATGTTTCCAAAATTTAGAGTCTCCAAGCAATCCTACCATGATTAGAGAACAAAAGCTTTTTATCGGTTAAGAGTTACACCGATTACTGAACAACTTAAAGGTCGTTCCAATTATTGAACAAAGGTTTAGTATCCTACTGATTGGTGTTATAAGCGTTCCAATTACTGAACATAAGTTTAGTATCCTTCCAATTGGTTTTATAGTGTTCCGATTACTGAACAAAGGTTTAGTATCCTTCATAATCTTTCTGATTGTTGAACAAAGGTTAAGTATCCTTCCGATTGGTGTTATAATCATTCTTGTTAACAAAATGTTCCGATTACTGAACTATGGTTCAGTACTCTTCTGATTGGTGTTATAAGTGTTCCATTACTAAACAAAAGTTCAATATCTCTTCCGATTGGTGTTATAAGTGTTCCATTACTGAACAAATATTTATTACTCTTATGATTGGTGTTATAAGTGTTCCAATATTACTGAACAAAGTTTAGTATCTTTTTCTATTGGTGTTATTTATTTCCCACATGTGATTATAGTTTTTCAATATTATTAGGTTTAGCCACCTTAAGACTTTGTTTAGAATTTCACTAACCAATCATGACTTAATTGACTCAATTTATTCATTAATCAATGCAATCCCTTAGTTAGTTCTCACAGATAAATTTCCATCCTATTCCATCTCAATTTCTCGCATATCATAATAAGATTTTTTGTTGTTGGCTTATTTAGCTTTAAATCCAATATTGGACCCTTGCCCCCCCCCCCAAAACAAAAGAAAACATTTGATTCCCTCCTACTTATTCTATTTATTTAGATTTAAAAATTCAGATTGTTACAGTCTAGGTAGAACCGGTAGTACTTCTTCCGGTTGCATCAGTTAGGGCCCATCTCATGGGCAGAGGGCGGCACATATAGTCTTTGTCCTAGATCTCCTACAGCATCTCATAGATCGATATAGTGAATGAAGTATACAAGCTGTATTGTCTCAACGACTCCCTCCTCTCATTTTCGTGGGCCTTTTTCTTCTCTGACCAAGATGATTGGTTGGAGGGCCTCTTTCATTCCAATTCGCCTTCACGCTGTGTTGCCTCACAGTAGGTGGTCAGCACCTCTCGCACTCTACGTATTGGAGTGTGATCTTCATAAACTCAACAAGAGTTGATGGAGGATGCAAGACCAACTCCTTTAAGAGCCCGTCGTCCCTCATCTCCCTAGTCATGGCTGTAACAACGAAGGCGGCCTCCATACTGGGTGCCCACACGGCCTCCGTATGAAACCGGGTCACAAAGTCCCAAAGTTTCTCCCCTTGGGCCTGCTTAAGGGCGAGCAGGCCAGCAATGGTCTGTTGACCACTGCCTCCAACAAAGCTCTCCTTGAAGAGCCTTCCAAATTGGAAAAAACTGATGATGTGTTTAGGTGGGAGTGATCGAAACCATGGCTGAGCGCCTTGCACAAGGGTTGTTGCAAAGGCTCAACATTTTATCACACCAGACTCCCCCTGTAATGTCATGATGGCATCGTAGTTATCAAAATGGTCCCCCAGACCATCGTATGGCTTCACTATCAGGCACTGAACCTCCCCTAGTGGGTCCTCGAGATTCTCCTAACAAAAGGGGGGTTCCAACTCGCAGTTAGCTATGGCTTGTCCTTTGCCCTGTCAAAGGGCTAGATTTACCTCTCTTGCTCCTCCACCCGACACTCGAAGGCCTGAAGTTGGTCTAGCCACTCTGGGTCTCTCGCCTTGCGTAATCCACTTGGGGGGGGGGGGGGTGGGTGGGTGGGGGGGGAGGGGCAGAACCTCCCTTGGAGTGCCGAGTGGAGGGTACGCTACCTTCAGGGTTGCGAACCAAACGGCTCACTTCAATGGTGAATCGCCGCCTAGTGGAGGCCCTTTCTTGCTGCGAGGCCTCTCTTTATTGAGGGAGGCTATGGGAAGAAGGCACTCGCTATTGTTGTAGCTGTTGTTGTTGTTGCTCGCGTTACTCGCGGAGCAACATCAACTCCTCCAGACAATCGATCTTCTTGTTGAGTGACTACGTGGAGTCGTTATTGCTGCCAAACCAAGTAGTTCCTTCAGTGGAGGGGACGGTAGCCATGATGGGTGGAGGAGTGGAGGAGGGGGGGGGAGGGTTTAGAGAATCCCTCCTGGTAGATTGTCAAGGCCCGTTAGCGAACGTTTGCACAGGGCTCTTTCCTCTCCTCGTCACCATGTTGCTCAATATGGTCATGATTGCTCTAAGTTGCTCATGGGTTCGTTTCCCATAGATGACGCCAAATGAAGAGGGTGATCTTCAACTGTTTGTGAAATTCCCTTCGGCTACAAGGCGGCCTACAAAACATATGACAATCAAAGGTATTGGGAGTGATTCCCCAGGAAAAGCCCTCTGATGCCTAAGTCAAAGTGGCTTAGAGCAAAGATAAGATCCCTCTTCATGATGAGTTTCTACCTTAGAATCTCTTACTTATACACGGAGGATTCCTGTACTTTAATAGGCTACTACCCCTATGACTTAGTATAATCGTTAGCAGTTTCAGGCCTAGTTACAAGCAATTATAAAGGAGTTATGGTGGGGTATCCATTCGTGAAGGTTACTCATCCAATCATGGACACAAATTGTAAACGGCCCACATTCCCCAAGATAATAGTTTTTCGCATTGATGGGGAGTTAATGCTGCATTTAGGTGGGAATGCTAACTTCTCCAAGGGCCATTGGGGTATAAAGGCTGGCTGCCATCCTAGATTTTTCCAGGATATCATTCCGAGGGCCGTGATAGTCTTTCTCAATATATCGCGGGTTCTCACCTTACTGTCATTCCAAGATACTATCTCGGAAGCTTCACCCCGAGCCTATTTCCTTTAGGATGACATTTCTGAGATAACATGGGCACTCTAATAGGGCTCTTGGGCAACTACTTGCTCTTCATAGTGGGCTCGGAAGGGCTCTTCTAGAATTATAGGCCAGTATTGGGTCGATGTCTGGCCTAAGGTAGAAGTTTCCCCTCGCCAAATGTGTATCAATGGCGTCATTGACAAGTCAATCTTTTCTTATGATTTTCAAACCATGATGACTTTTACGGGCATTGGGCCACTTTTGATCTCGCCATAGAAAGTTACATAAGAGGCAAAAAAAAACAAACAAAAAGTGTTTACGTCAGTCACACCCTAGGGGTGAGTTTGATAAGGTGATCACCCCGATAAATGATGTTTATCAACCCTGATAGTGTAGTTGGCGATTTGGTACATTATCTAGCTATTAAAGGGACCAAAATACTATTAATCCCTAATGATTTTTTATCACTTTAATAACTTGATATTTTTTAGTTATCATATCTATTAACTTAAAAGATGATTTAATAAAGCACATGATTTAGCAATACTTTATCTTCAACAAGTATTTATAAATTATCAACACTTTATCTCCATTAAATATTGATAAGACTTGATAAATTATATAACCTCCTCAAGTTTAATAAAGTTATAAAGTCTACATAATTTTATCAATCAAATCAGATATGTTTATCTACCCCTAGCCCACCAGCTATCTGCTCCTCCCCTTTCCACCCTCTTTCAATCCTCCTCTGTTTCTAACCCTATCTCTACTTCCTTCCAACCCATCGTCCCTTTGTCCCATCCCAAATACTGCTAGCCACTTGTCCCACCCCCTTTTTCCTCTCCTGTCCACCAGCATCTCCCCACTCCACCCCCATATACCCCGCTGCATGCTCCTTCCTCTCATTGCTACCCTTATGCCCTATTGCTATCTCCCTTCCAAATCCCCCCCCTTTTTTTTTTCTTTTCCGTTAACTATCCTTCCTATGCCCCATCCACCCCTATCTCTTTTGATCTTCTTTGGTGTCTCTCGTGGTTGTCCTTCTACTAGCCCCGACAATATATTAGCTACTCGTAGTGTTTGTGTTTTGATTACTCTTTTGTTTTCAAGTTTGGCTGCTATGGACGTTTATGCAGATCTCCCAAGTCTCGACTAGTGGTGTTCTTGTTGGAATTCCAGAAGTATATAGCCGGAGCAAACAGATTCAATCTGATCAATATGGTTAAAACAGATAACAAAGAGTAAGATCGAATGTATGCAAACTCAAAGGTCGAAACGTAATGTCAGTTTCTTTGAACTCATTTTGCCCCTACCATGGTGCAATAGGATGATAGCGAACTCTTTCTAAGATACAACGACCCAACACCACTACGGTGCGAAGGTGCATTCCAAATAACGTCGACGGACGAACACTTCTTAGACCAGTCGTTAGCTCTCAAAACAGCACTACAGAGAAGCTATAGTAAGAACACTGCCGCAAGAGAAAAAACATAGAAGCCCTAGAGAGAGAGATACCCCTTCTCTCTCCTCATACCCATGTGATAATACCTCCATTAAGGGTGGGTGACTGTTGGGTTCCAAATGGGCAAGAAATCCAAGACGAAATCAAACGATCGGTCAACAGTCAAAACTCAAAATTATAAATAAAGAAAGTTATGTAGGCGGCCAGCTAGACCTCACGTCAAGGCAAGGTAATTCGCGCACATGTGAAATAAGGCTTGAAGCCCACAAGCCCAAATGAGCCCTCCTCCATAGCTTCCCTAGAGATCACGTCTAAGGAAAAGAAGCAACCATATAAAGGAGCTGCATTTTTCTTAACTTCCAATATGGTATAAACCTCAAGAGCAGTCCATCACTAGTTAAAAAATCTCATATTGGAAAGTCATGAACTCTTCATAGAGTTCACCACATCAAATGAAATTGAAAGCGAATTTTTAAATTTAACAATAAATATTCCAATAGTTCTCTCCGTCCGCTCATTTCATGGTCCCCTGTGTTGGAACTTTGGAGATGTTAGTGCTACTTGTGTATTGGGGTTTATCCACACCTCTTTTTGGTGTGTCATCTGAGCGACCTATGGAGTTTCTGCCAAATGGGGATTACGGTGATCTCCCTTCGGAATGAGTTCTTATCTTGACTTAGATCTGTCTACTCTCGGACATCAACTAGTATTGTTGGGCCTTGTCTACCTCCTTCGAATTGGAGTCGCCTTGTTACTAGCAAGTTTGTATTCTTTGTTTCCTCCGGGTGCAACTTTTAGTCATGTGTTTGCCTTCCGCATGGTTGCCATGGTTGCTGCCTTCGCACCTCTGCAAGTTATGGGCAATTTTTGTGTCCATCCAATTTTTCATTGTATTAATGTAACTCTTTTTAATATAATATATTTCTTTTTTTTCTGTTTAAAACGAAAGATGAAGATCTTCTGCTCCAAAAAGGTACACCACAGTAGTACTCGACCCATTTAATTGGGCCAGATGGTCAGAAAAATCCAAGTCATAAAACACAAGAGAAAAGAGAGAGAAAGAGAAGAGAGAGAAAGAGAGAGAGGAGAGGAGAGAGAGAGAGAGAGAAGAGAGAGAGAGAGATCTTCCCATCGCCCCCTAGCCTCTGCCTCAAACCTTCCTGAAGAAGAAGAAGAACTAAGAGCTTATCTCACCGCATGCTAACGCACCTACATCCCGTACGTAGCTTCAGGGCTGATCGTAGTTTAAAGAGGTTAAAGACGATAGCTTTCTCAACGTACACAGTGGGCGAGCTCACCGGCGGCTTCTTCAAATACTGCAGGCATTTCTTCAGACACGTAATTAGGACCAGGGTGGAGGTGCTTACCCATTGTGTGCATGTCCCAACGTTGCCGATCAAAAAAGAAATTGTCTGCGAGGTGATAAGGATCAGGCTGTACACTGTTAGAAAACAACACCCACACACAGAGAAAACGCTGCACTGGTTTGGCAGCACCATTCCCTCTCTTCGTGTGTGTGAGTGTTTTCTGTGTGTGGGTGTGTTTCTAACATTGGTATCAGAGCTTCGGTGATCTGAGGTAAGATGTCAGCCACACACGGCGATCACTCTCTGACGCCGACAAGGGAAGACCGACGTGGATCTCCGTCTCCTCCTCCGCGCCGACAGCGGCACCGTGACGTTGGTGGCCGCGAGATCGTCGTTCAGCGCGTCGTGAAGGAAGTCGGGGGATCAGCAGTCTACCCAACGCTGACGCGGACCAACTACAGCGACTGGTCTCTCATGATGAAGGTGATGCTGCAAGCGCGCGGTCTCTGGGACGCCGTCGAGACCGGCGGCGCTGAGCTGCAGGAGGATAGGATGGCGCTGGAGGCCATCCTACGCGCCGTCCCCCCGGAGATGATCTCCACACTTGCTGTCAAGGAGAGCGCGAAGGAGGCATGGGACGCTGTGAAGACCATGCGCGTCGGCATCGATCGAGTGCGCAAGGCCAAGGCGCAGCAGCTCCGAAAGGAGTACGAAAGCATCGGCTTCCGCGACGGCGAGACAGTGGACGACTTCGCGATGCGGCTCACTGGGATTGTCAACCAACTGAGCATCCTCGGCGACCCGGAGCCGTCTCAAAAGTGGTCGAGAAATTCCTTCGTGTGGTACCATCCATGTACTCCCAATCGCCCTCTCCATTGAGACCCTGCTCGACCTCTCAACACTCTCGATTGAGGAGGTGACCGGGAGACTCAAGGCGGTTGAAGATCGCTTCCCCGCATCGACTACAAGGGAGATGACGGGAAGCTCTTGCTCACGGAGGAGGAGTGGATCAAGCGCATGAAGGAGAAGAAGCAAGGGGAGGGACCCTCTGGCGGTTCCAAGTATGGGAACCGACGCCGAAAACAAATGAGGAGGAAGCCTGATGTCGATGGCACGGGCGATGGCAAGCCTGGCGCGGGTCGTGACGTCTCAAAGGACAAGTGTCACAACTGTGGCAAGATTGGCCATTGGGCCAGAGAGTGCCGCAGCAAGCCGAAGCGGGCGGAACAAGCTCACCTCACGAAAGGTGAGGATGACGAGCCCACGCTCTTGATGGCAAGCGTCCACGTCAACTCCGACTCTCCACCGTCGCTGAAGACATATCCACTACAGCATGTAGAGGAAAAGGTCTTCGCTCAGCTGGACCGGGTGGAGGAGTGCGACACCGACATGTGGTACCTAGACACCGGTGCAACAAACCACATGACCGGGTCACGTGCTGCCTTCTCCGAGCTTGACTCCAACATCCACGGCACCGTCAAGTTCGGAGATGGATCCGTCGTCGACATAAAGGGACGCGGAACGGTCCTGTTCGCGTGCAAGACTGGCGAACACCGCGCTCTCACGGAGGTGTACTACATCCCGCGGCTCACCTCTAACATCATCAGCATTGGGCAGCTCGACGAGAATGGGTGCCAGGTGCTGATCGACGGCGACACCTTGAGGATCCGCGACCAAGAGAGGCGGCTGCTAGCTCGAGTCAAGCGCTCCCCAAACCGGTTGTACATGCTCAAGCTCGACATCACGCAACCGGTGTGTCTGTCGGCTAGAAGCTCCGAGGACGCATGGCGTTGGCACGCGAGGTACGGTCATCTGAATTTTCAGGCACTGCGCAAGCTCGCTCAGCACGCCATGGTGCGAGGGCTGCCACAGATCGCTCAGGTGGAGCAGATCTGCGACAGCTGCCTCGCTGGGAAGCAAAGACGGGCATCTTTTCCGGCGCAAGGGAAGTACCGAGCTGAGCACGTCCTCGACCTCGTCCACGGCGACATTTGCGGGCCAATCTCGCCGACGACGCCGAGCGGCAACCGCTACTTCCTGCTCCTGGTAGATGACAAGAGCAGGTACATGTGGCTTACCCTTCTCGCGAGCAAGGATCAAGCCCTGGCAGCGATCAAGCGCTTCCAAGCCTTGGCGGAGGTGGCAACGGGGCGCAAGCTCAAGGTGCCGCACTGACCGCGGCGGCGAGTTCACCTCGCAGAGTTTGCTGAGTAGTACTGCGCGAGCGCGGTGTGCAGCGGCAGCTCACGGCCCCCTACTCTCCACAACAGAACGGAGTCGTCGAGCGCCGAAATCAGACCGTCGTCGCCATGGCTCGGAGCATGCTGAAAGCAAAGGGTCTACCTGCGACTTTTTGGGGAGAAGCTGTCTCCACCGCTGTCTTCCTCCTCAACCGTGCGCCGACACGAAGCGTTGATGGGATGACGCCATATGAGGCCTGGTATGGCAAGCGACCAGCGGTGCACTTCCTCCGCACGTTCGGCTGCATCGTGCACGTCAAGAACGTGAAGCCGCACCTGAAGAAGCTGACGATCGGAGCACGCCAATGATCTTCGTTGGGTACGAGCCGGGATCCAAGGCATACCGTGTGTTCGACCCCACCGACGAACGTGTGTACGTGAAACATAGCGTTGTCTTCGACGAGTCGGCTAAATGGGACTGGGAGACCCATGGCGCGGAAGGTGCGGTGATATTTAATGAACCATTCAATGTCGAGTACTCTACTGTGTCTGAACCAGGAAAAGTCGGACACCGACCCGTTCCAACTCGCCCACAGTTGGATGTTCGCCGCAGCAGCGCCAGTCAACGCAGAGGAGCTGCAGTCGACTCCTGGCGACGTGGAATGGACCCCTGCTACAAGCACGCACGCGACCACGAGCGCATCGACGCCTGCTGCCACAGGCGCGCACGCTAGGTTGCCCATGGCCACAGTTGAGTTCGCCTCGCCACCATCCGATGCGGCGGCGTCACTCGACGAGGGCACGACGATGCCCCGCTGCGGTTCCGCACCATCACCAACATCATCGGGTCATCTGCTGCTCCAGCTCCAGGCCATGCGTCACGTGAACTCGACGACGGCAACGAACTGCACTTCACCACGGCTGACGAGCCGACCTCTTTCGGCGAGGCCGAGCAGCACCAAAGCTGGCGCAAGGCGATGCTTGAGGAGATGAAGTCCATTGAGGACAACGCCACCTGGGAGATAGTAGACCTCCCCTCCGGCCACCGACCATTGGGCTCAAGTGGGTCTTCAAGGTGAAGCGTGATGAACAAGGTGCTGTCATCAAACACAAGGCGCGGCTCGTCGCGAAGGGCTATGTGCAACGTCCAGGGATCGACTTCGAGGAAGTTCGCCCCCGTGGCACGGATGGAGTCCGTGCGGTTGCTGCTGGCTTTGGCAGCACATGAAGGTTGGCAAGTCCATCACATGGACGTGAAATCGGCGTTCCTCAACGGCGACCTGACAGAAGAGGTCTACGTGGCCCAACCCCGGGCTTCATTTGTGAGGGACGTGAGCACAAGGTGATCAAGTGCGGAAGGCTCTGTATGGGTTGCGCCAAGCACGAGGGCGTGGAACTCCAAACTGGACAGCAGCCTCGTCAAGCTCGGGTTCCTGCGAAGCACCACGGAGCATGCCGTGTACGGGCGCGGAGAAGGTGTCTCCCGGCTCCTTGTCGGCGTGTACGTGGATGATCTGGTCATCACCGGATCAAATAAGCGTGAGATTTGCAGGTTCAAGGAGGAGATGCATAGCATGTTCAAGATGAGCGATCTCGGACTCCTGAGTTACTACTTAGGAATCGAGGTCCATCAACGCGCGCGGACGGCATCACAATCAACCAGGCGGCATACGCGCGCAAGATCTTGGAGAACAGCGGCATGGGCGACTGCAACCCTTGTCAAGTGCCCATGGAGGCGCGCCTGAAGTTGAGCAAGCAAAGTGCAAGCCCGCTTGTGGACGCAACCAAATATCGGAGCATCGTTGGAAGCCTTCGATACTTGGTTAACACACGGCCCGACATTGCCTACGCCGTGGGATATGTGAGCCGGTTCATGGAGTCCCCTCGAGAAGACCATCTCGCGGCGGTGAAGCACATCTTGCGCTACATAGCCGGCACTCTCCACAAAGGTTGTTTCTACGCCAGGAAGGAAGAGGAGCAGATGCACCTGCACGGGTTACAGCGACAGCGACATGGCTGGCGACGTCGACGATCGCAAGAGCACCACGGGAGTTCTCTTCTTCCTCGGACGAAGCCCGATCAGCTGGCAGTCCATGAAGCAAAAGGTGGTGGCTCTCTCTTCTTGTGAGGCCGAGTACATCGCCGTCTCCACCGCGGCGTGCCAAGGTGTTTGGCTCACACGACTGCTAACTGAGATCAGCGGTAGCAAGCCTAAAGCGGCTGTGCTCAAGGTGGACAACAAGTCAGCCATCTCTCTCTGCAGAATCCGGTGTTCCATGATCGGAGCAAGCACATGATACTCGGTATCACCATATTCGAGAATGCATCGAGGGAGGCAAGATCAATGTTGAATATGTCAGCTCTGACGAGCAGTTGGCAGACATTCTCACGAAGCCACTTGGCGGGTCAAGTTCCAAGAGCTCCGCTCGAAGATTGGCGTCGTCGAGATCAAGTAGAATACATCAGGATTAGGGGGAGTTTGTTAGTTAATCCTGTAATTAAATCTATCCATTTAATTACAGGATTAACTAACATACACGACAGGGACTCCTTACGTGGGAAGTTACAACCTGATCCTTATCACGAGGTGGGGGATCGGCGGGTGGGCATCTTGAACAAATGCTACAGAACCACCTTGGAAATCGATCAGTAATGAGGGAGATGATGGAGGAGCAACGCTGGGTGAGGAGGAGGAGCAACTACCTGGCACCTCCTCCGTCTCCACCGACAGCGGCAAACAACTGTGTCGTCCCCGTGCTGCTGGGGCGTTCCCCTGCGCCCTTCGCGGACGGCGACCAGAGTTTTGTTAGTGATCGATCAAATAAGTTTTTATTTGTTAGTATTATATTAGAATATTATTCCCTGGTACTTATTCTTTGGGGAATTATACACGGAAAGAGTACATTTAACATCTTCGCGGAACCAAAACCATAACAAATAATAATTTAAGAACAGGTCAAGTCAAGCTGAAAATTAAGAAGGGATATTGTAGATATTTGGTTAGAGATAGGATCATCATTAAGGGATACTCCACCAAGGTTCACCGTACTGACCGGATCGACCGTACCGTATTTTTCGTGGCACGGTACGTATAGAACCGTTGAGATACAGTGGAAAATTAGTCTGTTGTGTTGAACACATCCTCATCTTGTAAACACATTCAAATAATGTCCATTGTGTTAAAATTTAGCTATAAGCTAATGTATTGTTTTACAAATTATGGTGATTTTAGTTTAATTTTTAGAATTTATTTTACAATGTGTGAAAAATCGCCTAAAAATAGTTGTATCGGCTTAATATCGAAATCCGTACGTCAACAATTCCGGATATTTACATTTCTGATATCACCACATTTTCTGAAAATTATGGTGTTCTCAAAATTATTTTCGTTACAGTTTTTCTATGTCGCCCCGTCAGAACGCTACTTCTGAGTATGACATTGGGCTATCATTTATTAATGTTAATTAATCTCAGATATTAATAAAATTACTATAATTTGTGTCATCTCTTAATTAGTTTATGTTTGAAATTTTATCTCAATTAGACACTAATTAGACCACTTAAGTCACACAGAGTTTGTCGCGGTACGACGAATTCTCTGTGCGCGTACTTTAACGGGACGACATTTGGTTTCGAAAATAAAGTCAAATATGAAGTCATCATAATTACTAAAAAAATATACTGATTATAAAATATAAATATCATGATTTATTGATGCATAGTGTTGAGATTAGGTTGACCTAATGATTTTGGTACAGTTTTTACTTGACAAAAATTAATTTAAAAAATTAAACTAAAATTAATAAAATTTGTATCACATATTAATTAGCTTATGTTTAAAATTTCATCTCAATTCCCTTAGATGTTGAGATTAAGTTGATTTATTGATTTTTGAGATAATTTTTACTTGATAAAAAAATAATTAAAAAATTAAACTAAAATTACTATAATTTGTATCATCTCTTAATTAACCTATGTTTAATTTTCATCTTAATTGGACACCATTTACATCACTTTAATACTAATATGAAAAAATTATGAAAAAAAAAAAACCAAGCAGACCGAACCGAACCGATCCGCTCCGTGCCGCAGCGACACACCCGGGTCACCCCATTAGGGTGACCCGACCGTGCCTGGGGCTTACGGTATGACCGTATCGCGGCGGTTGCCGTGGTACGGCCAACCGTGTACTCCACAGACATTCCTTGTAAAACCTGTTGCATTTAGCTATACACTCCTAACCCTCAGTTACAGTCAAAAAATATTTTCCAGTAATTTTACACCACTTTTGTTTTCTAAAGTGCAGTTTAACTCTTGAATGGCAAAAACTATATTTTTCATATGTTTTTTTTGACAAGATAATAACATAATATTAAAGTAAACAGATAGTACAGAGTACAACAGTGAGAACATGGCTACCCATACTCTGCACACAGGAGCATGGAGACAACAGATCGCCAAACTCACAACATCACCACAAAGAGGTACAAGTCCAAAAGGAGAACACAAGGACCCCGGGTAAAAGTCACCGGGTAAAAGTCACAAAGCTCCAAGCCGGATGACAGAGGAAGAGCCCCAAGATAGCCAAAGCTTGAAGGAGGAAGACACTATACTGCTGAGGGTGGCCACTCAGAAGGAGAGGCTGCAACTCAAATGTGCAGCAAACTAGGTGCTCGGAAGGCGTACACGAGGTGATGGTGTACGGAAGTAGCACAACCACGAGCATCACCGAAATCCTCAGTCCCAACACAAGGGAGCGGAGTGGAAAGAAATCATCATTAACAGGGGCAATACCAACAAGCTTCACAGCATGATTCTGCACCGGTTCAAGCCAGCCAGCCACCAGCATCCCTCTGAGGGGGATGAAGGGAAAAAGCCAGACGTCGCACAAGGCCGCCGAGAAGCGCCGTCGAACAGGGCCGACAGACGACCGACGGGGTTAGGCAAGTCCACGACCAGTCTTTCCGTCGGGGAGGAGCTCGTTGGCAGATGAACAACTGTAGCTGGAAAAGCCCAAGAACACCATCCAACTCACAGATTCGACGGGGATGAACACCAAGATGAGGACGCCCACAACCTTGTTCCAGTTGCAGAGAAGAAGCCACATAAACAGATCTCATAGGATCTACAGTACGAACTTACTAGAAAACAACCATAAGCCATGGAGAAACTAATCCGCAGCCGGGAGGCTACGATCGGAGACCTGCACGCCGCCGATGATGGCAGCACCACCGGAGCCGAGAGGGAAACAAAAACTGGGAAGGACCCAGACCAAAAGAGCCCCCTAAGGGGAAGAGACCTCCGCCGCGAGGTTGGAGACGAGACACGGGGGGGAGGGGGCTTCGCAACGGCGAAGAGACCCCCTCCACCGGAGGGAGGACGCCGCTGGAGACCGAGGTCACCAGAGCAAGAAGAGGGAGGGGAAAAAACCCCGGAGTTCCTCTCTCTAGAAAACTCTAGAGAGAGACGGAGGCTCTTCTAAAATACTATATGTTTCATATGTTAAATAGTGGTATATATGACCGTGTTATATGTGATCACTTGATAAGATCGTGACGTTTAATAGTACTTATGCTTCTTTTAAATTTAACACAGTTACCCGGACATTTTCCAATTTGGGTTCAGGGGTTCCAACTTTGACAATTACTAAATGCTCTTCGTATAAATATAAATATAACCAAAAACCGAAGGAGTACTACGCAAACATCGCTATTGTTACTTAGAAAAGAAAATATGGTTCGCCCACCGCCTAACACCTACGAGGCGGGGGACAGGAATTTAAACCCAACCGATCGACGACTTTGGCCTGTCGTCAGCAGGCGTGGCCCTCCTGCAGTCCGGGACCTCAACGTCCCCTGCACGAGGGGACTCCATCAGTACCATGGCGTGGGATAGTTTTTTATTTTTTAAACTCTGATTTTAATTACATTTTTATATATACACAGGTTAAAAAATAAAAAATCATCCCACCCATGTAGTACTGCTCCTGCAGGGGCTCTAGAGGATCCCGTTTCCAAAAACATCACAGCGGCTCGGGCAACATCCGCACAGCTTGAGCAGGGACGGCCTCCCTTGGTACTCCTCATCAGACAGGTTCTAAGAGAAAAAGGACGGCGGAGCCTGTGGGGCGCGGCGGCAGCCTCGATGGCGTTGTCGACCCTCCTATTGTGCCTCCTCGCAGTGGTTACCTCTGCGCACGGCAGTCCACAGCAGGTACGCGAAAAGAAAACTCCCCATTTCTCACTAGTGTTAGTGAGATCGGGATCAAAAGATCCGGAGAGAGAGAAGTGCGTGTGTGTGTCTGGTTCTCTTCTGAATTCACAAGATTTTATTCGTTCTAGCAGGCTTCATAAGCATAGACTGCGGCCACGCCGGCGAAGGTTACCGGATAGCACGGGGATGTTTTACTCGCCGGACAAGCCCTACATCGGCACCGGGGTCAACAGGAATGTCTCCTCGGACTACAACCTTAAGTTCTTGCGGCGGTACGGCGATCTCCGGAGCTTCCCCAACGGCACCCGGAACTGCTACACGCTGCCCGTGCGTCAGGGCGGCAAGTACCTGGTGAGGGCGGGTTTCGTGTACGGCCTACGACGGCCTGAACCAGCCGCCGGTGTTCAACCTCTACCTCGGCGTCAACTTCTGGCAGAGGGTGAGAGCCGACAGCCTCCTGGTGGACATCATCGCCGTCGCACCCGCCGTCTCCATGCAGGTCTGTCTGGTGAAGAACGACACCGCTGGGACGCCCTTCATATCGACGCTGGAGCTACGGCCTCTCGCTGATTCCATGTATTCGCTGGTGAACGCTTCCCAGTCGCTGGTTCTCCATCAGGGCCGGTACAACTATGGAGGACAACGCAACGCCCAGATCAGTGACGCCGACCTCGTCTTTCTCCACATGAATTCTTGTTCTTCACTTGAGTACCGTTCGTTATAATGATCTATCAGTGGGCGGTGAAGGTGATCGATCGTGAAGTGGAAGTATTAATTGTTGGCGAGTTGCTGTGAGTACTGCAGGTACCCCGACGACCCCTACGACCGCATCTGGTACACGCCCGATAACCAGACAGGGTGGAAGCCCATAAGCAGCAACAGCACCGCCCAAGTGAAACCAGAACCAAGTGGCGAGTTCCCAGTGCCGTCGGCGGTCATGGGGACGGCGGTGACGATAACGTCTCTTTCTGGGCGTCTCAACTTCACAGTCGCCAGCAGCTTGGGTGACAAGATCTACCTGTGATGCACTTCGCCGAGCTGCAGCAGCTGAGGGCGAACGAGTCGAGGGTGTTCGACGTGTACTACACGAACACCGACCTCTGGTTCAGGCGTACAGGCCGAAGTACCTGCAGGCGGGGTTCTCTACACCAGCAAACCGGGGGAGGGAGGGACATACACCTACTCCCTCGCCGCGACGGGCAACTCCACCTTGCCTCCCATCCTCAACGCCCTGGAGGTCTACACCTTGCAGCAGATGACCCAGCTGCCCACAGACGAACGCGACGGTGAGTTCTTCTGGCCCGCGTTCCTCTTCCTCCTCCTCCTCCGTCGGGGACCACTCAGTATTTTGTTCAATTTTTCTTCTTATTGAAGGGTAACCAATTTAGATATGAGTAATGTTGATAGTACGCGCCCGCGGTCATATGTGGATGGGTGTGATTCTAAATGTATATAATATGTTATTTTTAAATTTTAAATAATATATATAAATAGTAATTTAATACACATAAATAACATAATAATATATACAAATAGTATAAAAATACACATAAATAAACACAAATAATAATATAAAATATATATAAATAACATAATAATACATACAAATAAAATAATTATTATACTATTTGTACATACTAAATCATCATTTATATGTATTATATAGATATTTATATATATTATTTAGTATAAAAATGATATATTAAATATATGTGAGACCTCGTCCCTCTATAAGTGACGCGCTGTGGAGTGATGTGACCCCTCCTCTTCGTGCTAGCATAGCATTTCTCATTAGAGGTATATTATGAGGGGACAGGAGAACCTATAGGTTAGCAATTTTCCGAAGTCAACGATTCCGTTATTATGTTATGCCTAACAGCAAGACACCGAGGGGGAGGATGGGGTGGGTATAGGAGAGAGGGGCCACGGTGCTGGGTTCCCAGCCCACTGGGCTACAAACAAAAAATTGACGTTAATAATTATGTTTGTCAACCAATGACATTACCTCGATTAGATTGAAACACTCGATAGATACTGTTTATTGCGGATATCTACAGGTTGTGTTATCAAATTAGATGGCAACCTCCAGCTGTACGGTTAAGACCACTTTAAAATTATATATGATGTCCTTTTCTATATGTCGTCTGTGTCAAAGAAAAGAAAAGAGGGGAGGGGGAGGGAAAGACTGAATCCAAGCCCATTGCGTGTCGTGTTGACTTTTACTTAGTCATATAGCTTGTCCATTTGTAAATGAGAAATAATTTTGTAACATCATTTGATAACATCATTTAATAACATCACTATTAAAATTGTGTCACGTCGATAATTGAAATAAAAAGTTAAAAATATTTCATAAATGATGAGATTGTGATACACTTTGATTGATGTGTTATTTTAATGTGTTACCAAATAGTGTTATTAAACTATTTTTCTTTGTAAATTAGTCCCAAGCAAAAAATACTTAGTGCATGTATTAAGTTGGACACACCTATTAGAGGTGTGCCACATTGTTCTTGAGGATTTTAATATAACCCCCAACCCTATTGTTTTAAACCCCTGAGAACAAGTGGCACATTTCTGATAGGTGTGCCACCTTAGTGAATTCTCAACAAGCTTTTACATGGTAACATAAAAATCATTAAACTTGCGATCCAGCCTTTTCTTAACCGAGCATTGGAGTGCATGAGTATTAGTTTGGGGGCTGTGTAGGTAAAGCCACTGTCGGATGCCGAGAAATTATGATTGCACGTCAATACAGGGAGTACTTCAACTGCACTTCGATACGTCGTTAAAAAAGGGGAAAACGATTTTGTAATATCATTTAGTAACACTAAGTGACATATTAATAAAAATGTGCCACGTCTGCAGCTGTAAGGAGAAAGTCAAAAACACCTCATAGGTGCATTTTAATTGATGTGTTAAAATGTGTGTTACTAAACAGTATCATTAAACTATTTTCCTTGAAAAAATGCAACAAAAAATACCGTATAGTTGGAAGGGTGAGTGAAAGAGATGTTAATGAGAAAGAGACCTTATGGAGGCCAAGGTGAGTCGTCATAGAAGCTAGTGGGAGAGAGAGGTAGCAGCGAGGAAGGAGATGCATAAAAAACATAGATACAAGTGGAGAAGGTGGAATGGCTCCCATCTACGCCATTTCGTACAGGTGTCTCCAATGGAGGGTTAAGCTTGGGCCAACTTGGGAATAAGGCCCACACGTGACCCGTCCATTAATTATAAATAGAACCAGTAACCATCCCATATATTTTTTATTATTATAACAAGTGGAACATCACAGTGCTATATTTTTTTTACCACACTCTTTTCTCTCTCCTAGCTCAACCATTCAATAATTGAGGTTGGAAAGTCAATGAATTACGTACTTAGAACCGAGTATAAGTCCTCTATAGAAAATACCAAAAAAAAGATGAACGGTACTGCTTGTAACAATAACTTTCTATTGTCAAATCATAGAATAACAATTGGAAGTGGGCTGTTAACCAATCTCTTGCTGATACTTTCTACTTTAATCTTTATTGGCCACCTTCATGTTGGTGTTAGACTAGTATACATGCATTCTTACTCCTGTACCTGGTTGGACGACAGTTACTGCTATCCTGAACATCAAAGAATCATATCAAGTGGTAAAGAACTGGAAGGTGATCCATGTGCTCACAACAGTTCACGTGGGAAGGCCTGGATTGCATCTTTGATGCCTCTGAAAACTCTAGAATAATTTCTCTGTGAGTGTCTATTAAGGACGTACGGTTAGACCACAATTATCACTAATTAAGACATGTGCAATTCTTATAGCTTGAACTGACGTGACATGGTAATTAATCGTCTGCAGAAACTTGTCTTCTAGCAATTTGAAAGGCCCATTTCCTGCTTCTATAGCCAACCTCACAGCTCTAAAGCGTTTGTAAGTTTTTCTTTTTATTTTTTTGTTACACCTTTGCTGAACTCTTGCTGCTCTATCACTTGAATGAGTAAGAACTAATCAAAAGTGTCACCAAAGAGAAGACATCCATATCTTCGTTCCCCAGAAACATGATGTGTTCATTCAGTTCAGCATCTTTACGCTGGATACATAAATACGGCAAAGAAATATAGTGCCCCAATTAACAAATGGCTGAGATTAAACATACAAACCAAACTACAAGGTCTGGAAGCATAACTAATAGCTATCGCAACTGCTGTTTCCTACCTATTCTTTCCTTTTCAATGCACCCTGCTGTCACCCTAGTATTATATGTACGACTAATTCTAGAAAACAAATTGGAAACAAAGGATAACAATATATCATTAATGGCTAGCACTCACTGGCTTCATAGCACAGCTTACACCTCTGCTAATCCAGTGTATGATCATGCCTATCATTGTCAATAATTTCACTCAACTTTAGAAAAATGTTTGAGAACTTCTTGAGAAAGGCAGAATGAAATCTCCACCAGCGAAAAGGTCAAGACATAAGGGTCCATTTGTTGCATGTAAAATATTTCATTGTAAAATAATTTTCATGAAATAATTTTTACATGAAAATGAAAATCGTAATTGTCTATTTGGTTCTTAGGTAAATGTTTTCACTAGTTATTTATGTAAATAGAAGATTAAAAAAATTGTGAAAAGTCAACAGTAGTAAATGTAAACTTTTATTAGAGAGTTGTATTGAAGCACATGGATAGTATGGTTCATTCCAATGAGAGGGGACCACATACCCCTAGTGCACTATTCATCAGAATTTTTTATTTTATTTTATTTTTTTTTTTGATAATTTTTTTAAAAATAAAAAAAATAAAAAATAGTGGAAAATAAATAACTTGACAAAGACAATTTAAATAAGAGAGATAAAATAAAAACATAACTGAATGAATAGTGTTCTACATATATTTAATAAAAAATTAAAAATAAAATGACAAATAAAAAATAATTAGATTTGACAAAGATGACTTAAATGAAGGGAAAAAAACAAAAAAAATAAACTTAAATGAATAGTGTCAAAACATTTTGTCACTGTAGCAATTGTCAATATGCACATGCGTGGAAAATGGCCTCCGCGTTATTTGCGGGGATGCCAAAATCCGGAATTTTCGGATAAAGTTTCCAAATTTGGTTTTCAGAAATACCAATGATATAAAAAAAAGGTTTTCCCTGGAAAATCTTTTCCTCATGGGGTTTACCTCAAACAAACGGGGTCAAATGTACTACCTTGTCATTTTTCTCTAAAACGATTCAGTTCAGTATTATTAGATGCTTAGTTACATAAACTAAGTGTGGGCAACTTCATCAACGCAAATAACAGAGGATAAAAGTAGACACTTACATCTTGCCATGTTTTTTAGGGATTTATCACGTAACAACCTACAGGGAAATTCCTGGATATCTAGGAGAGTTACAAGCTCTGAAGTTCCTGTAAGTTTGAAAATAAATCCTAGCATCTGAGTTCAAATGTGTATTGTACAAAAGGTCGCTGGTTGAGTATTATCCTTTTCAGGAACTTGACGAGCAACCAATTATCAGGATCAGTACCACAGATTCTTGCCAACAAATCACAAGATGGCTCACTTTCATTAAGGTTGGTCTTTCATCAAGAACTATGGTGCCACATGCTTCTGTAACTGCAAACTAATATCTGCCATACAAGTGCAGAACAGGAAAAACTCCTGAGACTGCATGGTAAAGAAAATTAACCTCCTCTTAAGAGGGTCATATAAACAAGAGATTCTATCTATTGATAAGCCAATGAAAGGATTTGAATTCGTCTAAGATGATTAATAATTCATATTTAAAACAAAATTGATGTAAAAAGTTTGTTTATCCTTTTAGAATCACAATGTTAAGTGATAAACTATATTTTACAAACTGATTACTGTCTTCATCTCCAAAATGTTAGCATTGGCGACAATCCAGATCTATGCTACAGAGTGGGATCATGCGAAGTAACGAAAGAAAAGAAAAAGAAAACAAACATTATTGTCCCAATTGTAATATCTGCATCAGTATCCTTTGTGTTGCTGCTGGCAATCTTGGTCCTTGTCATTATAAGAGCAAGGAAGCAAGGTACAAGCGAAACTCATGGTATAAGCCAATGTTATTCCTTTCTTGCTCCCCTTCAACCTAAATTCAATGCATGTAACAAGCCTGGTGCACTTCCATGTACATTATATATATTTTCCTCTTCAGAGATAAGTACGATGCAGCCAAACCTTGTTGACAACCATAGGCAAAAAGACAATCAGCAAACACAGAGTCATCATTTCAAATTCTCAGAGATCCTTAGCATCACTCATAATTTTGAAAAGGCAAATGGCCAAAGGAGGTTTGGCATTGTATACCTTGGCTACTTACCAGACAGAACTCAAGTTGCAGTAAAGCTACTTTCTCAGTCATCATCTCAGGGAGCAAAAGAGTTTCAAGCTGAGGTAAGACAGAATCATTGGAGTTGCAGGTTTACATACATGTTACTCTATCAAATATCTCCTTTATGATAATAATGTATTTCATGGATTTCAGGCTCTAGTCTTGACAAGGGTCCATCACAAAAATGTGTCTTTGCTAGGATATGTAATGACAAGAATAACTGGCATTGATCTACGAATTCATGCCCCGAGGCTCCTTGCTACACATCTCTATGGTTGTCTTGTCTAAGATATCGTTCACATTATGATAAAGACCACAAAGAAATATTTTTCTTGTGGTCTTTTATCATCTTTCCTTGCAGTTCTTATTGATCTATGTTATTTTCACAGGTAACCCTGACACAGTCAAAGGGCTAAGTTGGAGAGTGCGACTCACAATAGCACTTGATTCTGCACAAGGTTCCTTTGGCCTTGGACCATCACCATCCACATCTGTTTTCATTTCTTACGTCCAATCCACACTTTCACATGCTAAACATAAGAAACTTTGACTTGCAGGACTAGACTATTTGCATAATGGTTGCAAGCCATCAATTGTGCACAGAGATGTAAAGACTGCTAATATTCTCTAAATGAAACTTTGGAGCCAAATTAGCAGATTTTGGACTATCAAGGTTATTCTTCAATGAGGAGGACACTCACGTATCAACTGCAGTTGCCGGCACACTAGGATACCTTGATCCTGAGTATGTTTCCTACCTGACATTAGAATTTAACCAAGTTTCTCTAAAATATTCACGACAACAAGCCATAGTGTTCGCTTATACACAAATTACATTTTATGCTATTGTGTTCAACATTGGTTTAATAGAGGAGCACCCCAAGCTCTTAAGAAACTTTGATCTGGGTACATGGTCCTGTTATATTGAGTATACAACCAAATAACAATCTCGCAAGTTTCTTTCTGCAGGACATTTGAATAGTATAGATAGAAGGTATAAAATATATGCTAAAGATATATATAGTAGTGAAAGGATGTATTTAAAGATTTGGATTGTCACTCCTTTTTGTGCAGGTACTATCGGACTTACCGGTTGAATGAGAAGAGTGATATTTATAGCTTTGGAGTTGTTCTTTTGGAACTCATAACAGGTAGGACTCCAATTTCTGGAGGAGCAGATCAGAAAATTCACATCACCAAATGGGTTCTCTCAAGGATTGAAGAAGGAGACATACATGGTATAGCTGATCGTAGATTGCAGAGGAACTATGATACAAATTCTATTTGGAAAGTAGTGGACATTGCAATGGCATGTGCATCATCACCCTCCACCCAGAGGCCAACCATGAGTGAGGTGGTGGTTCAACTGAAGGAGTGCTTAGCAACCGAAGCAGGGAAAAGTTATTTGGACACTTTTAGGATGCAAAGTCTCGAGACAATGGAGACTATCCCTCTAAACTTGGACCCAAGGATCAGCCCATCTGCAAGGTAGCATCTCTTGTCAACATATCTTCAAGGACAGAGGACCAGTTCACGTACAATGGAGACTATCCCTCTAAACTTAGGCCCAAGGATCAGCCCATCCGCAAGGTAGCATCTCTTGTCAATATAACTTCAAGGACAGAGAAACCAGTTCACGTACAATGACACCCTTCCACACACATTGCTCAAAAACTCCATATAACTCCACATGTGGAGGTTTAAAGACTCGTTATGTACAATCCTCAACAATGGTCTCTTATGGAAGATATTATGATATTCTTAATTCACATTTGGGATGATTTAGCAGCATGATCTGTTCATATTTTCTGAAGATAGAGAGAGGAAAATGAGGCCAAAATGCAAATCACTCAGTTTTGTCCATTACACAAATTTTGCCACTTCCCAGATTAACAACTTCAAGTTTAGTCCCCACAATTAAACTTTCAAATTGTAAAATGCTTATTCTACCTTTCATAATTAATTAGTCTTACCTCGCTAACCTTGGGCAGTTTAGGATCCGTTTGTTTGGTTAGGTGTAAAACTCTGCTAAGAAAAAATGTTTTCAGGAAAAGATATTTTTTAAGCCATTTGGTATCCCTGAAAACATAAATATATAAAAACTTCCCCTGAACTCCGGATTTGGGCATCCCCCGTAAAATTCGGAGACCATTTTCCCCCCAAACCCTCGACACTTCTTTTTCCCTCCGCATTCGCGAAAACATCCCCTCGACGCCATCACTGAGCCACGCATGGTCTGTCCGCCCATATCCCAAACTGTCAGGAGGCCAAGCGAAGGCCCAGGTTCCTGGCGCTGCCCCAGTCCGACGACCACCGCCCCCTGTGCCGCCCTATTCCGGCAATGCGAGCGCCCCCCTAATCCGGCTTCCCCAGTGCCTCTCCTGCGACTGGCCAGCGCCAAGAGAAGCCCCAGCCGAAGCCCTCCGGCCGCCGCCTCGAGCCCGCTGACTACGGTCTAGCCTCTCCCAGTGCCGAGAAGAAAACTGTAGTGACTTGACGGCCTGGCCCTCGCCGCCGCACGGGCTCCCTCCCCCTCGACAGCCTCCCGCCGCCACTCGGGGTCGCCTCCACGTGCATGGTCAGCCGCCTGCCGGCGCTTGGCCTCGCCTTCCACTCACACACGACCAGCCGCCATCACGCGATTGAGTGCCCTCTGCAAGCCGGCCTGACTCCAGCTATACCTCCGCGCACCGATCTGCATCAGCCGTCAGCAGCGCGCCGCCAGCTATGACAGAGCTCCGCTGGCCTCCGCCAGCACCGCAGCCTGCCCAGTGTGACCCGATCTGGTCATCAGCGCATCTTCTTTTGATTATTCGTTTCACATGAAAAAAAATATTGAGAGTTGTTTCTCGTTTGCATGGTCAGTCTATTTGCGGCGCACCGTCAACACAAACTCCCAGTGCCAGAACAACCAGCTTTCAACACTTACGGTAACTTCACATGGAAGAGAAGAATGTTTTTTTCCTCATGTACAGTCCAATATGTTTATTTACGTTTGAACTGTATGATTTCAGTTTATGGACCCAGTCATCTATATAATTTTGGATTTATGAGTTTGTTATAGCTATCAAAGTCGATGCATTATAGAAGTTACATTTTTTACGTTTTTATTTCCGCCTCCATTTTTCTCTTAAAAAGCAAAAATAGATGCAGAAGCGGAAACATTCTTTTTAGTTTTTATTTTTTTCCTGATTTTTTTATAGGATGTGGAAGCCAAAACACCATTTCTATTTTGGACTCTGATCCAGCCCTAGTCAAGTATATGGTAAATCATTGTTGGAAGCTGCATGTCCGTTTAGTTAATTGTTTTTCTTTCAGCTCAACCAATTTCACACACGAGGTACTCACTCATTTGATTCTTGCTATTTTCTGATAATTTCTTAGTGATGATAGTTCTTCAACTTCATTACTCTCCCACATTTGTCTACCTTGTTGACCTGCTTTGGCCATTTGTTCAACTTAATACTATCACTTGCTAAAATTCTATTTTTGTAGTGTTATACCCTGACATTCTAGTGTGTGTTTGAGAAGAATGGTTCTCAATAACCATGGTAACAATGGAAAGTGAGAATGCCTACAGGCCCTGGGCTGGTGGTAATGACATGGGTAGGGGATTAATAATGGGCACCGCCCAGGTTCTAACTGGGTGTTGAGGGTCTTTTCATTAAAATTAAAAATGGTTTCTGCCACTATGGCAGATCCCTCAAAAAACAATGAAGCCAGTTCCGCATGGGCTGCTGAGATCCATAGACACTAGTCAAGGGGGGTCCACATTAGTAGTGGTAGTAGCAGGAGATGGGATGACAAGGGAGTTAAGGAAGGGGAGATCAGGGATAGGAGAGTTTACTGTATTTCAGGCACTGTTTGAGTTCACTTCTAAAAAATCCAATTTTATAAAAATCAATTTTTGGCTGCTTCTCAAACATGTCAGAGATTTTACTGACACGGTGAGAAAACACCCACCCATCATTTGGGAGTCTATAGGAGAAAATGGGTCAACATGGATAATTACTTGACTGACCTTTTGCTCCCATAAAGGATATAAATAGATCAAGGATAAACCGACATTTTCTTTGAAAATCGCCCAAGGCCTCCTCAAAAGCGGCTTTGGCTCCGCTTTTGTAAAGACAGTGAGAGAAATTTCTTCTCTCAGTCTCTGTCCTCCTCCAAAAACCACTCAGCACAGAAGCCCATGCATCTGCTGAAACACTTGGTTCCACTTTTGCTTTTGGTCGATATTTTTTAGTCTCAAAATCTACCCAAATTGTTCCCAAACGACGCCTCAGTAAAGGAGTAGAGATACAAATAGGCAGAAATAACAATCTAGAGATGGTGGCGACACTGGAAAGGAAAGTCAGCAGCTACAAATGCTGATGGGAAGTCCTTCACAATAGAGTAGGAACATTGGTGGCTGGTCAGGCACAAAGTAGGCTTGGCATATGCATTTTTACAGTTGAGGCAACATAGCTAAGGTGAAGGTTGGTGCTGGATTGAGTGTTTGACTGGCCTTCCTCCTGGTTTTACAGTCTGATGCATTGATGACCAGTTGAAGTACAGACAATCCTCTGTTGTGAAGGTCTCATTTCTCTAAAATTTGGCCAAGTATAAGAGGCTTTAAGATGGAGAAAAAATAAAAAATGCACATTTGGATGGTCAGAAATGGTAGAGAGATTAGTATCTGTAATGACTTAACTAGCTCCCAGAATAGGTGGTGGCACTATTCCTAAAAGGGTATCCAATATGATGGTGAATGGTTCTTGGAATTTGAGTCTTTCGAAAGATCTATTGGAGGACATGTTGTACATCAAATTAAGAACATCCACATCCCTGCAAATCATCCCTCCAAAGAAGAAGGCTCGCCAGCAACTCCGACTACTAGAGCTGGTTAGCAAGGATGTTGGTGTGTTACAACAATAGAGGAGGCAGACTGCAAGCATCTTGGGTCTCCAAATTGTTTGCCATGACATCTACATTTGGTGGTGGGTGTCACTGAGAAGTGTACAGTAAGAAGAGATCTTTTTTTTTTCTTCTCACCACTCCCCGGGGTCGGACATGAAAGCCAAGTGCAGACAGGATACTGACGTTGCCTGTTTCTTATGCCTTCTGTAAGTTACGTATCTGCATATGTTCTATAGGCTTCATCACAGATTCATTTGATAATAAGCCCACCCTTTCTTCTTATTTTTTCCTTCGAATTTGTTTCTTCTTCCTTTTCTTCTCCTTATTTTGGGTAGAAGAAGATGTTTCAATTTCTTTCCGAGGAAGTTTTATTTTTTTTGTTCTTACCGTGGCAGAAAGAGCTTTGGATTGTCGAGAAGATGTCTGGCATTGGTGATTCTATTGTTATTATGCTTAAGAGGCAGAGTTTCTGCCAAGCTGACCTTTGTAAGATAGCATTTAGTATTTTTGATCTTGCAATCTTCATGTTCCCAAGAAGGGGAAAAAAAAAACAAGATAATGGCGTTCGGATTTTGAAGTCAAAAGAGTATTATGAATAATTGGTATGGAAAATGAGTTTGTGTGGAGATTTTGAGTTTATGATAATTATTTATATTCTATATGTCAATTCAATTTACTGTTTACATACTAAAAATTGACATTTTTACGTTGTTTTCATCTTATTTGCAGATTTTATGATGATGCGATGAAGCACCTTAAAGACAGTTCTTTTGAAGTGATCCACGAAAAAATTGTGAATTCGAGTCTTTTTTTTGTCCTTGTTATGAAGATTACATATGTACAATGACAATATGTGTGTTGCTCAGTTTTTAGCTGATATTGTTCTACTGCAGTCTCAGTCTGCAGATGCCGTGATACTGTGTTCTAATTTTTGGGATTTTGCCCATATTGAAACCTACATAATATATATTATGTTGAATTGATCTATGATTTTACAACATCAACAATGTAAATCTCCTTAAATTTTTTGAAGCTAGATGAGACTTTTTACATGAAAAGAGGATGTGTTTTTTGATTGAGGGTTTTGTCTAATATTATGAGACATATGTAAAAAAAGAGTAAATTAACACATATTTGAAATTTTTTTACAAACAAACAAACACGTGAAAATGATTTCCAGAAAATGTTTTACGGAAAAACAAACATCGGAAATTCATAGGAACCAATAAATAATATGTTTTTGATTTTTCTGTAAAAGCTAATCCTTGGAAAACTTTTTCCTAATGAATATGTTTTACATCCACCAAACGGAAGTTTCTTATTGCAACTAACTGCCCTCATTAGTTTCTAATGAATGATTATGGTTTAAGAATAACTATAGTTACATTATAAGGAAAGGAATAAACATTTTAAGAATAAAGATATTATCTACCAGGAAAGAGCAATTCTAGCAATATAATTGCCGAGCCATCTTTGTATTATCAGATAGTTGAAGTACAAAAAGCATATATGATAGTTTATCATAAATTGTGAAAATGCAAGGTGCAAGTAATGATAGAGATTGTGTGGTTAGATCCAAAGGCTTACTTTATTTATCTAATAAGGAGAGTTAAAATAGCATTACTAAGTGAAGCTCATAAATCTAGATATTCTATTCATGTAGGAAATACAGATGTATCATGGCCACAAAAACACTTTTTGGGCCCAGAACAAAGAAGAAAATAGCCAAGTTTGTGTCAAGATGTATCACATGTTAGCAAGTTAAGATAGAACTCTAGCAGCCGAGAGGTTTGTTGTAGTCGTTACCTATTCCACAGTGGAAATGGAGGATGTTACTATAGATTTTGTTGTAGGTTTGTGATAATGTCACAATTATCATAAATAATCATGCCATTTTGTTGATTGATACGGATTAATTCATAAGATTTCTATTATCATGGACGATAATTGATTAAATTCAGATATATGTTTGTATTTGCAGGTTATGTGCCATTTTTGAAGTGCGTAATGGGCCAATGGACCAAGCGTCCAACAGGGGTAAAACTGGCATATTTCGAAAGTTGCAAAACCCTAGCCGTCTTTCTTTTTCTACCTCCCTCTTCTTGCTATATTTTAAGATTTTCTCTCTCTTTTTGAAAACCTCTCTTTTAGAGAGAGAGCTCTTTATTTAAACCCCCCCTCTTTCTCTCTTACTATTCTTTTTGGACTTATTCTTCCCTCACTTTCTCTCTTTCTCTCTCCTCTCTCACGCCTCTCTCTTCTCTCTCCTCTCTCTCGCCTCTCTCTTCTCTCTCCTCTCTCTCTTCTCTCTCTTCTCTTCTATCTCTCTCATATCTCTCTCTCGTTTCTCTCTTCTCTCTCTTCTCTCCCTGCGCTCTCTCTCCCCTCTCTCTCTTTTCTTCTCTCTCCTCTCGTCTCTCTTGTTCTCTCTATTTTTGTCTCTTTATTTCACTGTAATTGTTAATGACTTTTGGTTAGAATAGAATATTTGTGTTATGTATTTTTATTTTTAAATATTGCCCGTGTTCTCTCATTCACTCTTTATCTTTCTCTCTCTATTTATTTACTTAGCTTAGATTTATTTAATTCGACTTAGTTTTAATATCACCACGCTATTTTCCTAACTAAAAACTCAAGGTTTTCAACTCTAAAATCTTGTTCCCCGTAGATTCGACTCGGTTCTCACCACTTAACTATTGTTAAAATCGTTAGTGTAAGTCGATAATTTTGAGATTGTAGTCACGTGTTTAACGACGCATTTGTGGGCTATCAATTTTTGGCGCTATTGCCGGGGAATTAGATTTTTAGTTTTGATAATTTTGGTGTTTTTTGTATATATTCAGGCTAACATTTTCTTTCTTTTTGTAGGTATCAAATAAAAAGTGAAAAAATCTGAAAATTGCAAAAAAAAAAATCAGAAAAAAAGGTAAGTGAGGTGAGTTTCCTTCTCTCTCCACTCTTTCTATTTGTTTTGCTTTCCAAAAGAACGAGGGATTGCGTTGGAGGTAGTACCCTTAAAGCCTCTTGATTGAGTTTCCTTTTTTAGTTGCCATGTTTAGATAATTAAAAAAAAAAGAACAAAATCAAAAATCTAAAAAAAAAATGAATCACTTGAATCCAATCAAAGATGTCATGTCAAGATAGAACCTTCCATCTTTAGGACATGCATCATTTAGATTTCCATGTTTAGGTAGTTTCTTTTGTTTGAAAGTTTCCTTTCTTGTCGAAGATTGCGGGAGGCAAGGTGAGAATCTCAATTTTTCTTTAAAAGCATGATCATGCATTGCCATGCTTGCATAGAATCCCTTGCTTGATTTGTGGTGTGCACATCATTTCTAAAATACTTTAAGGGCATTTCCTTAACAAGATAAGGTGGGGATTTGATCACCCTTCCTTAGCCCACAAACCACAATCTACCTGCATCGTTTGCATTCCCAAGCCTAATAAAAGTCAGTAAACATTGGCCTTAGGGTTCACACTGAGGTTTAGGTCCACTTGGACCCCAATTTGTTTTGGAAACTGGTGTCTAAGGCTAGAGTTAAAGGCAACGCCTAAGCGGGAAAGTGGTTCTCTAATTAGGTCCCTACGAAAGTAGGTGGAGCCTCCCACTACCCCACCTCTTACCTGGCCAGTGGATATATCTGATAGTGGACTTAAGTTGGTCTATGACCACTTTGTGAGAAATCTCACTTTCAGTCTAAGATCCCTAGGTCAATAGGATATTTGTTGAAACATGTTTGTCTTTGTTAAAATAATAAAAAAAATTTCAAAAAAAAAAAAATCTCTCTCTTCTCTCAGTTGGTCCTAATGCATGCATGGTAGGAGATCACAAAGCCCTAATTTGCTAGGACCAATCCTAGAAATTGAGAGACTTCTCCATCAAAGGAACATCTTTTGAAAAATCAAATGGCTGAAAATCAAGATAATCAAGAAATCCCCAAACAAATGAAGGATTATTTCATTCCCAATTAATATCAAACTTCATCTTGTATTCATCTCCACAAAATCAAGCCATCCAATATGAGATTAAATCCAGCACCATCCAAATGCTCCCATCCTTTTATGGAAATACCAATGAGGACCCTTACAAACACATAGATGAATTTCTGGAGATTTGTTCCACTGTCAAGATCCAGAACTTCACTATGATGCCCTCAGATTGACTCTTTTCCCATTCTCTCTAAGGATAAAGCCAAATATTGGTTGGGCACTGTAGGGAAAACCATTAGAACTTGGGCAGAAATGCAACAAGAATTTTTGAAAAAGTGTTCTATCCCATAGGCCGAACCAATACCATGACAAGAGCCATTACTGGATTTTCTCAAACACCAGGGGAATTAATTCATGAGTCTTGGGAAAGGTTGAAGGAGCTTTTGAGAAAATGCCCCCACCATGGTCTCTCAAAATGGCAAATTGTCCAAGCATTTTACGAAGGATTGACTGAACAATATAGACAATGGTGGATGCTTCATGTGGAGGGGCTTTCATGAGTAAAAGTGAGGAGGAGGCTTATGATCTCTTTGAAATGCTAAGTGAAATTCATTAATGATGCCTCACTTTCATCTTATGAGAGATCTGTGGGCCATCCAAACGGGCTGGGTTGTATGAAGTGAGAAATCAGGCTGAATCGGAGCCCAAATTCGAGAACCATCTCATGGCCCAAAAGTGGGAGAAAGTGGACACGATGGCCCAAACTGTTGCCTCTCTGGCTCAAAAGATGGACCAAATCTTGTCTAGGCCCATCACGATTCCGTTGGCCCATTCCCCCCAAGCCCATATGTTGGCCCAGACTCTATCATCAGGAAGTCTGCAACTTGTGTGCTAGTCCAAGCCACCACATTAATGACTGCCCAACTGCAGCTCACTCCCACCTTTCATCCAAGAACAAGTCAGGAACAGGTCCAAGCAGCCCAGGGATTTCCCAAGCCCAATCTGGACCCATTCTCCAATTCATACAATCTAGGCTGGAGAAACCATCCAAATTTCTCTTGGAAGAATCAACAAGCTCCACCTCAAAGACCTAATTGATGACTCCATCCATATACTTTTAAATTAATTACATGCTTATTTTGGTGATAAACAAAACCTGTCAAAGTTTTCTAACTTTTTTTATTTAGCCTTAAGCACAAAGAAAGTCAAGCATTTGTGGTAAGTACTTATACATCATTTCTCAGAAGAGCCATAACGATTCCTTCTTAGCTCTCAAGTTCAACGATTACTTGAAAGATTGAATATCCTTGCTGTGTCAAACAAGTCGATGTTATAAGACTCTGTAAGTTATCGTAACGACTCCTTCAGAAGTTATACGACTTGCTCATTAAATGACTCTGTAAGTTATCGTAACGCTCCTTCAGAAGTTAAACGACTTGCTCATTATAATGACTCTGTAAGTTATCGTAACGACTCCTTCAGAAGTTATAACGACTTGCTCATTATAACGACTCTGTAAGTTATCGTAACGACTCCTTCAGAAGTTATAACGACTTGCTCATTATAACGACTCTGTAAGTCATCGTAACGACTCCTTCTTTAAGTTTTAACGACTTGCTCGTTAACGATTCTGTAAGTCATCGTAACGATTTCTTTAGAGAGTTATAACGACTTGCTCGTCATAACGATTCTGTAAGTCATCGTAACGATTTCTTTAGAGAGTTATAACGACTTGCTCGTCATAACGATTCTGTAAGTCATCGTAACGATTTCTTTAGAGAGTTATAACGACTTGCTCGTCATAACGATTCTGTAAGTCATCGTAACGATTTCTTTAGAGAGTTATACGACTTGCTCGTCATAACAATTCTGTAAGTCATCGTAACGATTTCTTTAGAGAGTTATAACGACTTGCTCGTCATAACAATTCTGTAAGACATCGTAACGATTTCTCTTTAGAAAGCTACAACGACTTGCATCTCATAACGATTTGATAAGTGTTTCATATCGATTTCTTCAGAATCAGAACGACTTGCCATGTTTCATAACGATTTCTTATATCATATGTTATAGAACGACTTGTTTTTGATAACGATTTCATAAGTTATCATAACGACTTCTTATGAGTCTACAGCAACTTGATCATAACGATTCTATCAGACTTTCATAACGACTGCATAAGTCATGTTTCCATTAATTAAATGTTTTCCTTGATTTAAGCTACGTTGAATAGTCAAAGTCGCATCACGTCTGTTTGACTGCCATGCATTTAATAAAGACTGAACGTATCTCTGCACGGATACAGAACATATCTTCCATTCTCGTGTATCCTCTGCATGCATCTTCTAGAACGATAAACTGTTACTACCATATTTGTGTCTATCTGCTCTAACGTGATTGACATCTGGAGATAGTATAGCTGTCTACCATTAAAGCTCAACCTTGCAGAACCTTAAGGATATACTATCCTACAACATCTGACACAGAAAGAACTACAAGCCAACTAAGAAGATCTCATCACTTTGCGTGCTCCAAAGAACAAAAGACTGTCGACAGGAAGTTTCTACAGATCCTTCAGTCTAACGTACACCAAAGCTGTGAGACAACGGTCATCTCTTCATCCTCATTCAAATTGGAGATATAAATACAAGACGAAGTTCCGAAGACAGATTATTGATCTATGAAGGAAGCATTATTGACATTCAAGAGAGTCTAGAACTCTGCCACTTTCAAGTCTTCAGAAGATCTCTAGAGCCAGAAATTCTCTCCTTTCGATCTTGGCTCCTAGCTCCTCGTGCTGTGAGAAGAAAAATCAAGGAAGAGCTAGATTAGTTCTGAGAGAGTCCACATTGTGTAGATCTTTGACTCTCAGTGCTTGTAGCTTCAGATTGAGTTTTGTAAAAGCTTGATCTAGGGGCTAGTCATTTCCTTCAAGATTTTCTTGTGTTCTTCCCTTCGTGTGTGAAGGAAGACCTGGTGGTGTCCAGGGTGGTGTTTTTCCCTTCGGGAGTGAAGGAAGACCTGGTGGTACCAGGGTGTTGTGTTCCCTTCAGAGTGTGAAGGAAGATCAGCTGAGCTGGGTGGTTGTTTTTGTCCATAGGGGGACTGTACCCTAGTTAGTGAAATCCTGAGGATTGCTCAGGGACTGGACGTAGGACTCCTAAGGAGAGGAGATCCGAACCAGGATAAATCTGTGTGTTGTGTGATTGTCTTTATCGTGTGATTGTTGCTTTTACTAACCATTACTAATCCCTTCCAAGAACTCTTTATGTTTGTTTGAGCTCAGTTTTTATCAGATAAATTTTATTTAAAGACCCATTCACCCCCCTCTCTGGGTTAGCCAACCGGGCAACAAGTGGTATCAGAGCAAGTCTCTTCGACAAAGAACAAGATCCAACGATCTGAAGAGTAAAGATCCATGGCAGCCCAAGGTCACTTCGAAGGTCAGTCTGTCAACAGACCTCCTTTGTTCGACGGTGAAGATTATACGTATTGGAAGACCAGGATGGAATACTTTCTACAAGGCCATGACTATCAAATCTGGTCGATAGTGGAAGAAGGTGATCTGGTCGTCACAAATGAGAAAGCACAATGGACAGATGAAGATAGAAAGAAAATTTCCTTGAACTGTAAAGCTAAGAGCATTCTATGTTGTGCTCTAAGCAAGAAGGAGTTCAACAGAGTTTCAGCATGCAAATCCTCCATGGAAATGTGGGAAAAGCTAAGGATTACGTATGAAGGTACAGACAAAGTAAAGGAGACAAGAATCGACATTCTTGTCACTCAGTATGAAAGATTTCAAATGCAATCAGGTGAGTCTATTACCCAAATGTTTAGTCGATTTACTGACATCACTAATGGTCTAGCCAGTCTAGGAAAGTCATATGAGATTGCAGATATGGTAAGGAAGATTCTCAGATCCTTGCCATCTTCATGGACGGCAAAGGTCACAGCTATCGAAGAAGCTAATGACCTTAAGAGAATGTCAGTAGAAAAACTCATCGGGTCTCTCATGGCCCATGAAATAAATATGGAAAGATTAGGAGAATCTTCCAGTAGAAAGAAGCAGTCCAATGCGCTTAAAGCTAATGGGACTCATCCAAGAATCCTTGGATAACAGTGAAGATAGCAAAGACAGTGATGATGAAGAAGCCATGCTGTCAAGAAGATTGCAGAGAATCTTGGCCAAAAAGAAGAAGTTCCAGTCTGGTAGGAGTATTTCAAGAAAAACAAAGATCTCAAGAGACCAGACGGAAAGATCAGAAGAGGAATGAGCCACTTTGCTATGAATGCAAGAAGCCTGGACATATCAAGGCAGACTGTCCAATGCTAAAGAAAAATGATCACAAGAAGAAGGACAGCTCCAAGAAGTTCAGAAGATACAAAAAGAAAGCCATGGCAGCTGCATGGGAAAACAGCAGCGACTCAGACAGTGAGTCAAGCTCCAGCAGTGAAGGAAGAAGCCAACCTGGCTCTTATGGCAAATACCGGGGATAAGGTAACTTCTGATTCCTCTTTTGATTCCTGTAATGACTCAGATTCCGATAATTTGGAAAGTGCATTAATGAACTCTACGATAAGTACAAAGAAGTGTCCAAACTACTTAAGCTAAGCAAGAAAAATATCACCTGTCTCGAAAATACCACTCAGATTTAAAATCTGAAAATGAAGAACTAGAAAAACAAATAATGGAGCTTAAGAGAAGAAATGAACTATTATGTGAAAACTTAAAAGACAAGAACAAACAAATCATTGACCTAGAAAAACAGGAAGCTCAGATGATTTAAGAAAAACGGTAAATGAATTAAATGAAGAAAACAATACACTAGCAAGCACCTTAGAAAGTTTACAAATGGAAAGAATTCCTTATTATTAAAGGTGCTAGAAGATCTGGTAAGAACAAACGGGTTTAGGATAATACATCCCTCCAATTAATGAAGAAGAAATAATCTATCCTGAAAATATCCAACTCCTAAATTCACTCCAGAACAAGATGTAGCATATAAAGCGAATTTTAAGTACATAGAAAGAGTAACAATAACATCATGTTGTAGTCACTGTAATAAGCTAGGACATTTAAAATCCACCTGTCCAACAAGACATAAGAAGTGGATAATAAAAAGTAAAAGTAATGATACTGACCCATCAGGACCCAAAAGAACTTGGGTACCTAAATCTTGATGTCTTTATTTCAGGTTAATCCTCGAGCATCCAAATGGTATTTGGATAGTGGGTGCTCAAGGCACATGACAGGAAACCTGAAGCTTTTCTCCCATCTCCAAGATGAAGAAGGAACAGTCACTTATGGAGATAATGGAAAAGGAACTGTAGTTGGCAGTGGATCAGTAAACAGCAAAGAAAAACAGTCATAGAAGATGTGCTGTTAGTCAAAGGTTTAAAGCACAACCTCATAAGTATTAGTCAGCTGTGTGATAGAGGACATCAAATCAAATTTCAAGAGTCAAAATGCAGCATACTAAAGGATGGTGCAGTCATCTTTGAAGCAAATAGAGAGAAGAATCTGTACGTGCTCTACCTTGAAGAACTCAAAGAGCAAAGTGTGTCTGGCAGCCAGCAAAGACAAATCAACTGATCTGTGGCACAGAAGGCTAGGCCACTGCAGCTTGGATGGCTTGAGCAAGCTCAGAAGAGGAACCTTGTGGAAGGTCTACGAAAATCAATGGTAAATTAGAAAGTGTTTGCAGACCTTGTGCTAAGGAAAGCACACAAAGAGTTCCTTCAAGTCAAAGACGGTGGTGACCACCTCAAAACCCTTAGAGCTCCTACATATGGATCTATTTGGGCCAATGAGGACTACCAGTCTTGGAGGAAAGAATTTCGGATTTGTTATAGTAGATGACTACTCAAGATTCACATGGGTATCATTCTTCTAGAACACAAAAATGATACTTTTGATAATTTTGTTAGCTTCAGCAAGAAAGTCCAGAAAGATCAGAAGTTCAGTATAGTATCCATTCGATCTGATCATGGTGGTGAGTTCCAAAATGAAAGTTTGCTAGATTCTGTGATGATCAAGGAATTCAGCACAATTTCTCACAGCACCAAGGACACCACAGCAAATGGTATAGCCGAACGGAAGAACCGAACTCTCTTGGATATGGCAAGAACCATGCTTTGTGAATATGAGTTACCAAGATATTTCTGGGCAGAAGCAGTCAACACAGCCAGCTACATTGTCAACAGAGTCATGATCAGGCCAATCCTGAAGAAGACTGCATATGAGCTGTTTAAGGGAAGAAGCCAAAGATCAGCCATTTCAGAACCTTTGGATGTCCTTGCTTTATTCACAACAACGGAAAAAGGGATATTGGTAAGTTGGATGCCAAATCAGATGAAGGCATCTTCATGGGGTACACCCTCTAAACCCAAAGGCTATAGAGTGTTTATAAACGTACCTTATTGATTGAACAGTCTGTACACATTATTTTGATGAAACTAACCCCTCCTTGAGAAAGGAGTAGAAAGTGATAATGATGATGCAGATGAACTGTCCAATAAACTGAAAGACACATCACTTGAAGACAAGGATGATCCGCCTCTGAAGAAATGCAACAAGAAGAAATTTCTCATGAAACTCTTCCAAAGGAATGGAGATACAAGAAAGATCACCCACCTGAAAACATCATTGGTGATCCATCGGTAGGGGTAAGAACAAGAGGTAACTTGATTCCTTGTGATTACCTTGCTTTTGTATCTCAATTAGAGCCTAAGACAGTCAATGAAGCCTTAACTGATGAATCTTGGATAATCAATGCAAGATGAATTAAATCAATTCAAGAGAAACCAAGTATGGTCACTTGTTCCTAGACCATCAGACCATCCTGTGATCGGCACTAAATGGGTGTTCAGAAACAAATTGGATGAATCTGGTGTAATTCTAAGAAACAAGGCCAGACTGGTGGCTCAAGCTATTGTCAAGAGGAAGGCATAGATTTTGATGAACCTATGCACAGTGGCTAGACTTGAGGCTATTAGAATTTTACTTGCTTATGCTTCTGCATTAGATTTAAAGTTATTTCAAATGGATGTTAAATCTGCCTTTCTAAACGGTTTTATAAAAGAAGAAGTTTATGTGGAACAACCGCCGGGTTTTGATGATACAGACTTTCCGAATCATGTTTTTAAATTGCATAAGGCTTTATATGGTTTAAAACAAGCACCTAGAGCCTGGTATGAAAGACTTAGTTCTTTTCTCCTAAAACATGGCTTCAGTAGAGGTCAAGTAGATAGCACTCTTTTTATAAAAACAAAAGTCGAAAATATACTGTTGGTTCAAATTTATGTGGATGACATCATCTTTGGATCTACTGATGAATCCTTGTGCAAGTATTTTGAAAAGCTAATGCAGGGAGAATTTGAGATGAGTATGATGGGAGAGCTCAACTACTTCCTTGGACTTCAAATCAAACAAGGAAAGGAAGGAACTCACATCTGTCAAGCAAAGTACACCAGAGAACTGCTAAAGAAATTTGGATTTGAAAACACCAAGCCACTGTCACACCAATGAGTACATCAACTAGGATGGACAGTGACAAGGATGGTAAAAGGTAGATCAAAAGATCTACAGAGGTATGATAGGTTCATTACTTTATCTAACCGCAAGTAGACCTGATATATTATTTAGTGTATGCATGTGTGCTAGATATCAAGCCGACCCTAGAGAGTCATTTAATTTCTGTGAAAAGAATTTTTAGATACTTAGCCAGGACTCATGATCTAGGACTATGGTATCCAAACTCCTGTGATGTAAATTTAGTAGGATATTCTGATGCTGACTATGCTGGATGCAAGATAGATAGAAAAAGCACCAGTGGTGCTGTCAATTTCTTGCAGGATGTTTAATCTCATGGTGCTCAAGGAAACAAAATTCAGTAGCACTATCTACAGCTGAAGCCGAGTACGTAGCTGCTGGAAGTTGCTGTACACAACTCTTATGGATAAAGCAACAGCTTGAGGATTTTGGACTCAAAGTCAAGAAAATTCCACTGCTATGTGACAACACCAGCGCTATCAACCTCACCAAAAATCCAATTCAGCACTCCAGGACCAAACATATTGAGGTCAGATACCATTTTATTCGTGATCATGTAGCAATGGCAATATTGAAATATCGTTTATTGATACAAACAATCAGCTAGCAGATATTTTCACAAAGGCCTTACCTGAAGAGAGATTTACATCTCTTAGAAGGGAGTTAGGCATGTGTATTTTGTGAAAGATCTTCATTTAAAGCTGGTATAAAAATTCTCAGAATTTAAGAAGGTTCTCTCTCTCCCTTTTGTGGCAAAATCAATTCAAAAGTCTCAGTTTAAGCGTTCGTCCGATAAGTCATAGTCCTTCAAGGCGGTCAACCCGTTTGTCGTTTTCTGACGCCTCACCTTTTGGAGCATTTATATTCTTTAAATCGATGCGTTAACGATTCCTCTTCCTCATTCACCTTTTCCCCTCTTTCGTCCCGACGCATGAGCCGATGCCCTAGCGACTCTTGCCTCTATCCTCTGCAAATTTGAAGCTTCCATCTCCTTCCCGCGAAATCGTTTGAGGGTTTCTTCTCGTCACCCCTCCTCTTCAACCCTTCAAACCTTCTCCTACCTGAATCCATGGCCGCACCAGCTATTGCCGGCAGTGTGGGTGGCTACAGCGCCGAATACTCACCCCAGCGCAGGAGGAGCGTTTCACCTTTGTGAAGACAAAGCTCTGTGGTCACAAGGAAGTAGATGTTTCAGATCTGCAGAAGAATGGAATGAGCAGCATCATTGAGAAGATCAACAGATGAAGTGGAAAGAACTCACCACTTGCTCAGAAGTAAGTTATCCGGACTTGGTAAAGGCGTTCTTTGTGTGCTTAAGAACAAGAAGATGGGGCCCTCGTTTCTTCAGTCAAGGGCACCCTAATCAGAATCGACCAGGAACTGCTTAGGATGCTATTTGGAGTAAGCACATCCGTTTCAGTGGAATTCATTCAGTAGAAACCCAAGAAGGGTTTGGGGATTGTTGGGCCAGGGTTCAAGATGAGGGATGGCAAGCTAGATATCAATCAGTTAAGTGCCTTCAACCGCCTCCTTCACTTCATTGTTTGTCAGATTTTGTTCCCCGAAGTGCAACCTTCTCCTCTTGCACTAAGGCTGACTCCGACCTGATGTACTGGGCCATTAAAAATGAGGAAATCAATATGGCCGCAGTGATGATAGAGAGAATGAAATTTGCCAGGGAGCAGATTTGGGACACTAAAAGCAAGTTGAATGTGTCCCTGCCCTATGCCCATTTACTCACCAGAATCTTCAGACACTTCGGTGTAGATGTCTCAGGGGCAGTTGTGGAGAAGATGGGCCAAGCTATCAGGTCCAGAAATTTAAAGAAGAGTGGTTTTTCAGTAGTCAATGGGGTCTGGTTCAAGGCCTCAGTTGCAGAAGGTGAAGGACTCATTGGTGAGCTTCAGTTGCTCAATCCCAGTTGGAGGCAGATTCTGTGATGCCCGAATTGCCACTGGAATCAGGTTCTGTTCCAGTCCTTGTAGAAACAGAGCAGGAAGGGCCATCTATGGCCAGAAATCAATCAGAGGCAGCAACAGCAGTGAGGGCAGAAGAAGACAGGCCAGCAGCAGCAGATCCAGATGTGCTTCATGCTGAAAGGAGAATTGAGGACATTCTCCCAGAAGACATCTTGCCTGTTATGGAGGAGTCTGTGGTATCAGGCCACATCTTTGAAGAAGGTCCAGTGGAAGAAGAGCAGCAAAATCCTCAGGATGATTCGATGGAAATGGATGCTCCCTGTCAGGGGGAGACTGGTGCCGTTGCAGAAGATGCTCCACTTGAGGGGGAGCAATCCCAAGAGACACCAGATGTTGCACCTCCAGCCACCAGAGATCAGGAGGAAGACCAGAGAGAGTCTGAAATTTGGATGCCAGAGAAGGGGAGACAGCTAGTTCATCAAGTTCTGATGAGGATAATGATCCACCTCCTCCAGCTACAAAGGCAAAGAGAAAGATATAGCTCCTGAAGTACCCCTTTTAGCTGATGCACCATTTGAAAGACAGTCAAGCAAAAGATTGTCATCAATTTAAAACCTGTGATTGAGAGGTTGGATGTTCAGGGTGAGCTGCTTTGTTCACTTCAGTCTGATGTGAATTCCATCTTTCTAAGCCAAGCTTCAGCCCGCAAGGAATTGGTTCAGATTCGCTCTGCCATGACATGGTTCCATCAGGAAATGGGGACCATGAAGAATATGCTATCTGACATCCTTCAGGCAGTTGGAGCTCAAGCTCCTGCTCCTCCAGCAGCTCAGGAGCCTCACTCAAGTGTACCTGAGCCCTCCGGGCAGTCAGCAGCAGCAGCAGCAGTAGAAGCCCCAGCAGAATGGCCAGCTGAAGAGTCAGGCCCATCAGGGCCGCAGATCTGCAGAAGATCAGGGCCATCAGGGCCAGCTGAAGATTCAGGGCCATCAGGGCCAGTTGTAATGGAATCAGGGCCACCAGGGCCGGCAGTGTTGGATCCCTTGCCCTCCTTGCCTGAAGAAGTGGTTTCAGATCTTCCACCCATTGCTCCCACTTCTACCAACACTCCCATTCCTCCTTCTCCACCCACTAACTCCACAGCTCCACCTGCTCCACCTCCCTTCAAAAAGCCTAGATCCAGGCCCATTTCCTCTCCCACACCTTTCCTCCTCATCCTATCACATCCTCTCCTGTTTCTTCTACTTCTCATCTTTCTTCTTCTCAAGAATTTGAGGCCCCTCCAGCATCCTCAGCTGGAGCCTCCTCCTCTTCTGGTACATCTTCATTTCCAGAAGTAGGATCTCTCAATTCTGATGCCTTTCTCAACCCCCCTGCTCCTCCTCCTTTATCACTATTTTTCTAAGAATGTCCAAATCGACTCTCCCTTTCTTGATAAAATTAAGGATGAGTTTGAAGAGGTTATCCTTAGGTCTGTGCTAAAGGTAGGCGAACACCTTTCCAAGACAGACTCTTCCAGTACTGTCTCCAAGAAACGGAAGCTTTCTTCCTCCACCTCTCCTCTTTACCCTCCCTTGTGGTTTTCTCTTACAGTAACCCACAAGCATACCTCACTCTACAAAGAATATCTTCAAAAGGTTGTCTTTGCCACTCTTCACAATCTTCCTTTTCTTAACCTCTCTGACCATTTAGATGTCATTCTTCCCTATACTCCTCTGTCTAAAGCCGACAAATCCAAAATCTTCTCCTCAGCCCACTCCAAAACTGAGGAGCAATGGGCTAAATCTCATAAAGATTTGTACAATCGCTTTCTTCAGGCTAAGGCAGCAAGGTTTCCTCCGGGATCACTCTTTGACCCTTTCTGAGTGGTTCCAGTTTCACCACCAGAACACCTGGGCCCCTGCTATTCAGAAGCTCATCAAGCTGGTCAGGCATTTCCAATGTTCAACAACTACAGGTATCTCAATAGATTGCCTGAAGTTCAGCTTAGCCAGTTCAAGAGAGCCATCAAGGTCCTTACCCACTCTGAGCAGTCTGAGGAAATCAGAGTAGATTTTGCAACTCTTCATTTACCTGAAGAGATTTTCCTGCCTCAGATTCATTTCTTGATCATGGAATCTTCGATTGGCTCAATCATTTTGAGCGTTTTGCAAGAGTCATGGGCAGAATCAAGATTCAGAAAGGCCTTCAAGTTGGTTTTCCTAGATTTCTCTTCCGGAATATCATAGAGGGTTTGTCAAATCTGATGTTCTTGCCCCTCTCCTCTCAGAATGTGAAAGGCTGAATGCCTCCGATTGGTCCAAGCTTTACTCCCTGTCAGCACAACAGCTTACTCATCTGAATGCTGCTCAGGCCAGGAAGGAAAAGCTCCTGTCTCTCCTGCCACCTTCTTGGATATGAACTCAATCCATCTGGTCCTTGATCCCTACAAAGTTTGGGCTGAAAGGTACAAGGTGTTTTTAGCTCTTCGCCAGGAACTCAAGGAGAAACAGATATTCTACCCTGTCACCATGGATCAATTTCTTGCCTGTGCAAGTTTTGGTAAAACACTCATCATCTGCTCCTCCATGGATCCAGATGAGTATGACCTGTTTCTTACCAAGCAGCGCAGCATCTATCTATCCAAGATGGCTCCAACCATGGGACCAACCTTCTCCATTGAGAGTGGTGCCTTTAGGCAATTCTTCAAGCGTCAGGAAGAGCAGGCCTGGGAAGCTATTTCTCATTATGCCTCCCTTCTCTCTCCTGCTTTTTATTTGCCTGTACCTCCTCAACCTTAATGAATGGATTGTGCTCTTTCTCCTCATTGTCTCTTCTTCTTTGTCTCTTTCCTATTGCTTTTTGCTTAATGACAAAAAGGGGGAGAATGTTTAACCTACATGTGTCTGACACATTCTTGAATCATGATTGAAGTACTTTAATTCCTCTTTACTGTTAAGTTCTACTCAAATGATGATCATAGTTTTGTCATCACCAAAAGGGGGAGATTGATGAACAGTCCATCCCCATATACTTTTAAATTAATTACATGCTTATTTTGGTGATAAACAAAACCTGTCAAAAGTTTTCTAACCTTGTTTTATTTAGCCTTAAGCACAAAGAAGTCAAGCATTTGTGGTAAGTACTTACATACATCATTTCTCAGAAGAGCCATAACGATTCCTTCATTAGCTCTCCTCAAGTTCAACGATTTACTTGAAAGATTGAATAACCTTGCTGTGTCAAACAAGTCGATGTTATAACGACTCTGTAAGTTATCGTAACGACTCCTTCAGAAGTTATAACGACTTGCTCATTATAACGACTCTGTAGTTAGTAACGACTCCTTCAGTTTATAACGACTCTGTAAGTTACGTAACGACTCCTTCAGAAGTTATAACGACTTGCTCATTATAACGACTCTGTAAGTTATCGTAACGACTCCTTCAGAAGTTATAACGACTTGCTCATTATAACGACTCTGTAAGTCATCGTAACGATTTCTTTAGAGAGTTATAACGACTTGCTCGTCATAACGATTCTGTAAGTCATCGTAACGATTTCTTTAGAGAGTTATAACGACTTGCTCGTCATAACGATTCTGTAAGTCTCGTAACGATTTCTTTAGAGAGTTATAACGACTTGCTCGTCATAACGATTCTGTAAGTCATCGTAACGATTTCTTAGAGAGTTATAACGACTTGCTCGTCATAACGATTTGATGTAAGTCATCGTAACGATTTCTTTAGATATACGACTGCTCGTCATAACGATTCGTAAGTCATCGTAACGATTTCTTTAGAGAGTTATAACGACTTGCTCGTCATAACAATTCTGTAAGATCGTAACGATTTCTTTAGAAAGCTACAACGACTTGCATCTCATAACGATTTGATAAGTGTTTCATATCGATTTCTTCAGAATCAGAACGACTTGCCATGTTTCATAACGATTTCTATATATCATCTGTTATAGAACGACTTGTTTTGATAACGATTTCATAAGTTATCATAACGACTTCTTATGAGTCTACAGCATTGATCATAACGATTCTATCAGACTTTCATAACGACTGCATAAGTCATGTTTCCATTATTAATGTTTTCCTTGATTTAAGCTACTTGAATAGTCAAAGTCGCATCACGTCTGTTTGACTGCCATGCATTTAATAAAGACTGAACGTATCTCTGCACGGATACAGAACATATCTTCCATTCTCGTGTATCCTCTGCATGCATCTTCTAGAACGATAAACTGTCACTACCATATTTGTGTCTATCTGCTCTAACGTTGATTGACATCTGGAGATAGTATAGCTGTCTACCATTAAAGCTCAACCTTGCAGAACCTTAAGGATATACTATCCTACAACATCTGACACAGAAAGAACTACAAGCCAACTAAGAAGATCTCATCACTTTGCGTGCTCCAAAGAACAAAAGACTGTCGACAGGAAGTTTCTACAGATCCTTCAGTCTAACGTACACCAAAGCTGTGAGACAACGGTCATCTCTTCATCCTCATTCAAATTGGAGATATAAATACAAGACGAAGTTCCGAAGACAGATTATTGATCTATGAAGGAAGCATTATTGACATTCAAGAGAGTCTAGAACTCTGCCACTTTCAAGTCTTCAGAAGATCTCTAGAGCCAGAAATTCTCTCCTTTTGATCTGGCTCCTAGCTCCTCGTGCTGTGAGAAGAAAAATCAAGGAAGAGCTAGATTAGTTCTGAGAGAGTCCACATTGTGTAGATCTTTGACTCTCAGTGCTTGTAGCTTCAGATTGAGTTTTGTAAAAGCTTGATCTAGGGGCTAGTCATTTCCTTCAAGATTTTCTTGTGTTCTTCCCTTCGTGTGTGAAGGAAGACCTGGTGGTGTCCAGGGTGGTGTTTTTCCCTTCGTGTGTGAAGGAAGACCTGGTGGTGTCCACGGTGGTGTTTTTCCCTTCGGGAGTGAAGGAAGACCTGGTGGTACCAGGGTGTTGTGTTCCCTTCAGGAGTGAAGGAAGACCAGCTGAGCTGGATGGTTGTTTTTGTCCATAGGGGGACTGTACCCTAGTTAGTGAAATCCTGAGGATTGCTCAGGGACTGGACGTAGGACTCCTAAGGAGAGGAGATCCGAACCAGGATAAATCTGTGTGTTGTGTGATTGTCTTTATCGTGTGATTGTTGCTTTTACTAACCATTACTAATCCCTTCCAAGAACTCTTTATGTTTGTTTGAGCTCAGGTTTTTTATCAGATAAATTTTATTTAAAGACCCATCACCCCCCCTCTGGGTTAGCCAACCGGGCAACAGAGTTTAGCTAGATTGTATGTTAGTGGTATCATTAGATTGCATGGTGTGCCGAAGTCGATCATTTCGGATCGAGATCCGAGATTTACTTCGAGATTGTGGAAGGGTCTTCAGGATGCGTTAGGTTCGGAGCTTAAGCTCAGTTCGGCGTTTCATCCCCAGATCGATGGACAGTCCAAGAGGACTATCCAGACACTCGAGGATATGTTGAGAGCGTGTGTTCTGGATTGGAAGGATGATTGGGAGCGTCATTTACCTCTCGTGGAGTTCGCATACAACAACAGCTTTCATGCTAGTATTGGTATGGCTCCATTCGAGGCGTTGTATGGTAGGCCCTGCAGATCTCCTTTATGTTGGGAGGAGACTGGTGATAGGCAATTGATCGGACCGGAGTTAGTTCAGGAAACTTCGGATAAGATCCAGCTTATTAGGAAAGGCTTGTTGCGGCACAGGATAGGCAGAAGAGTTATGCCGACAATAGGAGAAAGGATTTGGAGTTCAAGGTGGCGATCATGTCTTCTTGAAGATATCGCCTACTCGAGGTGTTGTCAGATTTGGCAGGCATAGCAAGCTAAGCCCTAGATTCATTGGCCCATATGAGATTCTCAGACGTTTGGGTAGCGTGGCGTATGAGCTAGAGCTTTGGCTAGCGTTCACCCTGTATTCCACGTATCTATGCTCAGAAGTATGTCCGAGATCCGTCTCATGTGATTAGTCATGAGCCAGTGGAGACCCGCCAGATCTTTCGTATGTCGAGCAACCGGTAGCCATTCTTGACCGGAAGGTTCACATCTCCGGAACAAGAGTATCGCGTCGGTGAAAGTTCTATGGCGGAACTTCTCACGTGAGGAGGCTACGTGGGAGCTTGAGGATGCGATGAAGAGAAATGTCCCCTTTTGTTTGAGTAGTGTCGTTCTAACTTCGAGGACGAAGTTTCTGTAAGGGGGAGAGGGTGTAAGGCCCTCGAGTTTCCGTCACATTATTTGTATTTGCGTGTGTGTATTTGTGCTTGTGTATGTATATACATGTTTACGTACGTATTGATTAGTATAATTACGTGTGCACATGTTTATATCAGAGGTAATAATGCATGTATTGAATGGTGATAGTATGGATACACTACCTTACACATATTGCATGTATATATGCATGGTATGCATGGTTTTCTGCATATTTTAGACTTCTGGCCGAAGGCCATCTTGGCGTCAACCCCAGGCCGTTGAGGTGGTGTCAGCGTCCAGACATGGACGCCAACACTAATCCGGGCGTCCAGCGATATGGACGCCAATCTCTCTGGCCTGCATGCGCAGCAGAGCTGCAAGCTTCTGAAACAAGAAAGCCAGCCATTGGGGGGCTGTCCCCAACGGCTCTGAAGGCTGTCAAGTCACCCTAAGAGTGGGAGAAAGGCTTCTCCTTAAGTCTGAACCCGGAGCTACCTTTCCCACCCCTCTCTTCACCCTTGAAAGAGGAGAAAAAGAGAAGAAAACTGAGAAAAACCACTTTTGCACCCAAGAATCTGACTCCCTAGAGCTTGATCCGGCCATCTTCTCCGACAAGAAGATAGCTGGAGCAAAGGAGGAGGCTTCCCCGACATCCCCCTGCTGTGGAGATCATCCAGGAGCCCGGAGGAAGAAGATCTAGACGGCGTTTTTGCACCTTCTTGGGACTGCCCAAGGAGGGCTTCTCCGAGCACTTTGATCCTTTGAAGCAATTTTTAAAAGGCAAGTGACCTAACCATGATGTCCCCGTATGAGTCTAGGTCAGTTTTACAATTTTTGTACATTTTCCCTCGATTCCTAGACCCTCACATTCACCCAATCTTGAGAGGTTGGGTCTGTGTTCTGCACAGACCTGCATTGACGGCAAGGTCAATGGACGCCGATATCATGCTTGGCGTCCATCGACCATGTCGCTGACCCTGAGTCAGCGGCCAGAGACCGCCGCCAAGTTCCTCTGGACAGAACAGTGACCTGTTCTGCCCTTCCTATACACTATTTTCGGTATGGTTTCCGTGATGAGGATATATGGTAACCCTATACACTATGTATATTGTCAATTGTGGAGTGTGGATGAGTGTGATGTATGATGGTGAATGTAGGAAATTTTATACCGTGAATGTGTAAGCATGAATTATTGAAATTCTTGCCAATCCATGTTTCATGATGAGGATTAGTCCGAATGCCTTAGTCTTGTCTGATCATGAAGAGTATTAGATCAGTGTACATGTACTCAGTTTTTGATGAATTATCCATGCTTGTATAAATTGCCAATAACTCGGTTCGGTAAATAGAATGGCATGCAAGAATGATTTGTGGTGATCGATCTACAATTGTATGATTAGAGTAAATTCTACATTCTCAGATCATGTAAGTGACAATAACCTCTGTTTAAACAGTAAGTGGCAAAATTGCATGATGTGTTAAACCCCATGTTAACTTAAATTGTGAATAGCATGCTAAAATAGGTGTTTTATTTACTGTAAATTCCATTTAGCTCAGAAAAATCTGAAAATTGAGTGTATGATCTAGAACCCGAAAATAGCATGTGGTTAAAATTTCAGGTCATTTTGACCAGTATATAAGAAGTTATGTATTTACCATGTGAAATATAGAAATCTATGAATGTTATCGTAATGTGATTAGATATTGCTTAAACCTAACTTGAATGGTGAAATTTCTGTGTGTTAGGCTCCTAAAATCCGTAGTGCCATGTTAGGAAAAACAAAGATGTGCATGTGAGTGAGAAAGTGAATGAGATGAAAAGTGATACGTGTAAACCATGTGTAAAAATCGGTAAAATGTGTAAATGTGTAAATTGTGCCAACTGTGACATTGCTTCCACAGAGGGCAGTGGAACTGTATCAGGGAAAAGTCCCTCTGAGAAAGTTCAATGTGTAAGTGACCCTAAGGGCATTAGGGGGAAATCCTGGAGGTGGACAAGTACCACTGGTTAGGGTGGAGACTTGTTCTCCCGGTCTGCGCAGTCCAAGAGTCACCATTGGAATGCCTAGATGGCGTCTATGTGTAATGTGATGTGTATATGTCCTTCTTTGGTGGTTTGGACTATGTGTCACGGCACCTAAAATGTGTAATGTGTATGTGTTCATATGTAAATGTGTAAGTGAACAAATGTGAAATGTGTATGTGTAAAGTGTAACCATGTGAAAGAGGAAACTTGTGTAAAGAAAATGTGAAATTCTAAATGAGAGGTTATGATATTGAAACCCATGTGAGACAAATCTGAAATCATGTGAATCAGTAATTTATGTTATTATCATCATGTTTATATGTGCAAAGATGCCTAGAATCCATGTTAGGGATAATTGGTGAACACGGGTACAAGATAGCATGATGGGTTGTTCACATGATATGTTTTACGCAACATTGTAGCTCTCATGTATAGGTTTTTAGCCATGAAACCACGTGAAATCAGCAACTTAAAGTATGTGAAAACGTTTATGTATGTGTTTAAAAAAAAAACATGTAAGATCTATGCTAGTCGTGTTTTCTTTTCATGTATGCACAATGTTCTTGTTGGTAGCTCTCATGTCCTGGTTCTTTAAAGACAAAGTTTCATGAGTAAATTGAATAGGGAGCATGTGATAGGTAAATTTTATTCTTAGAAATCTGAAAGCATGATCCATGTATAAAATTGTAAAACTTTCATGATATGTTGAAACTTTAAAATGACTAGCATGCTATGCTTGAAAATTGTAAATGTGCATATAGAAACCGCTATGACTTATACGCGTATGTATGGGTAGTGTTTCTTGCTGAGTCTTTGGACTCACTCCTTGCTTCGGCGTACAGGTGTGTTGGTGACGTGGCACCTTTGAGGAGACAGTGGAGACGGACTCCGAGCGCGGAGATTAGCTAGTCTTTGGAGTTTCTTTGTGACTTGTGCATTCCATAGTATGTAATTTGGACATTGTATTAGAAATATCATGAAAAGGATGTATAAGTGTGGACATTATGTATTTTATTTCAGAAATTTAAATTATGTGAACTTTTAGTTCTTTATCGTTAATTGCAAACTTCATGTATGTTAAATGTGGATGATGAATGAATGGAGACAGTTGTCTTTTACTTCCGCTACTCTGTTGTATATTCGCGTGTATCTCAGCTGTTAGTATCGTTTGGGTAAATGTCCCACTGTGAGGACTCTCGCTATACCGACGTGGGTTGGTATAACAGTACCGGTATAATGAGGGCCGTCACAGCTCCTTTTTTCGCCCATTGACTACGTCCTTCCCGATGATTCCGCGACGCAGCATGTCCGAGATTTCCATCTTGAGGCTTCGGCACTGGTCAGTGGTGTGTCCATATCCCTTGTGATACTCACAATATTGATTGGCTCCGCGCCCTGGCGGAGGCCTTGGAAGAGGTTCGGGTCGTCGGAACTTAGGCAGCCTCTTGATGATGGCAGGATCTCGGACGAGAGTCTGGTGAAGCTCGGGAGGTCCCGGTGCGCCTATATTCGTCGTGTCGGCGGTTTGAGCCTGACCTCCTATCTCCACGAGACGAGGGCTCGTCCCTTCGAGGCTTCTTTGGCTCCGAACCTTTGCTGGACGATCCCGACTCGGACGAGCGCCCTAACTTGCCTGTCGCGCCGAGGGTGGACTCCAGCCTCGCGTACTTCTGCATGCGGGAGAGTAAATCGGAGAGACTCACAGGCGGTTTCTTGGTGACGGACGAGACGAACGACATGTTTGTGCAGACTCTTGTCAAGATGTTGATGGTCGTTCGTAGGTTGAGGTCGATCACCTTCATAGCCTCCAGCTGAAACCTCTTGGCATAGTCATGGAAGAGCTCGCCGTTCCTCTGAGCCACGTGCCACAGGTCATCAGTGCATAAAAAATGCTGCACAGTGTTGAAAAAGTGGTCCAGGAACCGCTGTCAAAGTCGTGGAAGTTCGTCACCGATCGCGCCGACAACGTCTTGAACCATTGCAGCGCCGCATCATCCAGGGTTGACATGAAAGCTCGGCACTTCAGTGCGTCCGAGAGGTTCACCATCTCAACCTGTCCCTGGAAGTTATCAAGGTGGTGGACAGGGTTAGTGGTTCTGTTATATCGCCAAAACTTCGATAATTGCAGCTTCATAGGCACTTGTGCTGAGGTTATCTCCTCGGTGAACGGCGAGCTCGTGAGTAATGTCGTCACCGAGGGAACCCGAGTCCCCCGCTGTAGTGCCTCAATCTTCCTATTCATCTCTTAGATGTCGCTCCTCCATCCGGGCTCCGCCGGCAAGACGCTCATAGCCGCCAGTGTCGATTCGGCCGTATCATGGTCGACCTCTATTGCCTTGGTGGTACCGAGGTCCATTGCCACGGCAGGGACTACCGGAGCCGTCGCAGGGACTTGGTGGACGGGCGCGGATACCTCCGGGACCACCGCCTAGATGTTAACGTGGCTTACTGATGCTGTTGGCGGAGCGGCGTGATCTCCTGCTGCCTCTGTGCCGCCGAGGCCCAGCTCAGGGATAGTTGAACGTCCCGCTGCCCCACCTTCTGCTGCCACGACTTGTTGTCTCTGCTCCAATTGGGCCAACACCTCGTGGAGTCCTGCCACTAGAGCTTCGACGCAGACGAGGCGAGTAGAGGTGTTGGATCCTTGCTCCCCAGTACCAGAGCCCCCGTCAGCGACCTCCGCGACTTCGGTCGAGGGGATGATTTCTTCTTCGGACGGGTGCGCCGCGACCTTTCCCTTGGGAGCCATGAAAGCAAGCTTTTTGTTCAAATTCCCACAGACGACGCTAAAATGTTACTGCTAGAGTAACGAGCTCGGCCCTAGCCGAGTAACCGCCAAGGAAAGACGAGCCGATCGCAAGCGCCCGCCGCCGAGTGTTGTACCTGTAAGACCACCGAGTGACCTCGGTGGGGCAAGACTCCGACGCTCAAGTCAGAGTCGGCAGAATGGAAAGACAAAGTTTTTGCATTAGAAGTTGCATACCTCCGTTGTGAGAGATGCCTCCCCCTTTTATAGTGGCTCCGTCATTGCAGTTTATGGTAAGTGGGTAGTAGTCGCGCTCCGGGGTTCGTCCGAGATTCCCGTTGACAGATTTCGTGGCGGTAATTGCGGGTAACTTGCGATCACGATCCAAAAGCTGTCTTACCACTAATGGGATTTCCATAATCATCGTGCGGGAGCGGTTAAATGACGTGGTCCGTGGCCTTCGGGCCCCTTCCGTGTTCTGACTTTTCTCCGCAGCCATTCGACGCGCCAGAGGATTCAGTCATACGAGCTCTCGTTGCCTTCCTATGCAGCGACTCGGTCAACAGAGCTCGCCTGGCTGGGCCGTCGGGGGCCATCCTAATGTCGAATGCCCTTGTCTCAGCAAGGTCGACTGAAGCACCCCCTGCGCCGATTAGCCGAGTGAAAACTCGTCCTACTCCTGAGCTGAGCGGCCGAATGACGACCCGTAACAATATTTATTGTAATAAATTATAGTTTTGTCAGACATAAAAAAATAAATTAAACATCTGATAGCGATTCTTAATTAATTTATTATATCTTTTAATTACAAAATCTCAAAAAATCTTTAACATTTTGTAATATTTGTAATTATATTCATATTATGTCCAAACTACAAACTTATCTTCAAATTAAACTGTTGAACAGATTTTGTAAGAATATGGTGAGATCACATATTTAAGATATTTTAAAAATTTTCGTATTTTTATTATATATTCGTGTATAAAACAAATATTGAAAGATGAGACTTCTCCCAAATCAAAGAATTCATAAAAGTTTTATTGACTCCAAAGAGAGAAGCCCCCACCGGCTGTGCAGCCAGATGTTCCGTTCAGGAGTCGTCACCACTTGCAATTTGCAAAAGTTCAGCTACTGGAAGCTTCTTCCAGTCCCATCGGACGCCGGGTGGGTTTCCCGACTCCCCCGCACGCGGGCCTTTTCGCCGGCCCAGGTCGCACGCGTGTCCAATCTCGTCCTTTCGGCGTGTGCCACACGGTGGCCGTCCGATCTGCAGGACCCCGCATGTCCCGGCAAACCGCGGCCGTCCATCGCCCGCTGTTTTGCCTCTTTCTATGCCCTAACCACGGCCAGTCGACCACCCCCGGGAACGGTAAGCGCACCGCATCCTTAAACTAGGAGTAGCCTCCCACTTCGTCCTTCTCTACATCCAGAACGAAAAAAAAATTCAAAAGAAGAAACTGGCGCAGGATAGAGCAATCCCCCTTAGCCTGCGCCGTCCGCCTATAAAACCCGATCGAACCTTGTAGCTCATTTGTGCTGCTGCCGTGTCTTCTCTCTTCTTTCACCCATTTCTGTGTTGGTGGTTGTGAGGTCGGAGGAGCTCGGAGGCCATGGCGAAGAAGAGCGTCGGCGACCTGAAGGAGGCCGACCTCAAGGGGAAGAGGGTGTTCGTCAGGGTCGACCTCAACGTGCCCCTCGACGAGAACCAGCGGATCACCGATGACACCCGGGTGAGGGCCGCCGTCCCCACCATCAAGTACCTCATCGGCAACGGCGCCCGCGTCATACTCTGCAGCCACCTGGTATGGATCGCGATCCGTGGATGCCCCCCACATCCTCTCCCCGAGCCTACCCGCCTGTTCTCGTCTTGGCTGTTTGATTTGTGTTGTTTTCTGTTTTTTATCTACCTGTTCTAACCTCGATTTGCAGTGGCGGCTTTTTTATTTGGGGTTCAGATGGACCTCCTGAAACTGCAGTGTTTTTTGCTTGGTTAGTGTAGAGGTTGGGGTCGGTGTAGAGTGAAGGTTCGATTCTCTTGTTAGTCGATGGCCGCCGTTGCCTGTTACTCACGAGATCCAGACCGCAACCTGAATTGTTCTGGATATCTGTCTTTTTTGGATCAGTAGGCCGATGCGGTGATTCGCGTTCTTTTATTGATGTTTTCAGTTTTTGATGATTCTCTGGTTGTTTTTTCGTTGTTGTTCTTCTGATCTAATTATGCAGACCAAAATGCCCCCGGGGAGGTCGATCTGGCTGACCTCGGTGACTGACCCCAAGGCTAACACCCGGTGGCATTGGTAAACGGTGGTTGGGGCTGTCGCTGGCTTACTTGCCGGCGTTAGCGACAGATGATTCTGCCGATGGCGAAGTGGTGTTATTTTGGATAAGACAGTGAGGTCAGACAAAGAGACCTCCCCGGGGTTGTCCGTTTAATAATATGCGTTCATCAAATTAGGTTCCTTTTTCTCCGCGTTATGCCATCATGGTGAATTGATGCTGGCGGTTATGGTGAGCCATTGTTCACAAAAAAGTTGGGACGACATCTTGTAAGGATGTCAACAGGTACCTGCATAACCGATTTATTTGTTGGTTTTCGAAAGGGATTCAGATGGGAAGAAGGGGAGGGGAAGGGGTTGAGGCTCGTGCCTTCGCATCCATTTATCGGATGACCCGCCTGTTTGATTATAGCACATCTTAGCGTTTAATTTGTTTGGTGGACCTGTCTGATTCGTAAATTATGCTTGGTCTTCTTTGTGCACCGTACAATATTACGTAGTTTATTTTTGTGCATCTTACATGATTTGATAACTTAAAATTGTGTGGACTTGTCAAATTTGAACTTCCATCGTCGATTAGATCCCAATCTCTGTGCTGTTTGAGTAGTTTTTGTTTCTGCTCGAATCCTGGGTCTTTATATATTCTTTTTGTAGCTAATGAAATTGAGATTTACTTGGAAAAGCGACATCCATTTAAGTGTTTGGATGCAAGGAAAAATGAACCCCATTGTTAAAAGCTAATTTTTGTGCAATCGTTTTTAAGATATATTCTCTTCTATTTTGTTATTTTTCAGGGACGCCCTAAAGGTGCTACTCCTAAGTACAGTTTGAAGCCTCTGGTCCCTAGGCTATCAGAATTGCTTGGTGTCGAGGTATATTCTTCAAATCACCATCTGCGACTACTCTTTTCGGTGTTTGATTCACATATTTGATTCAAGCCGCCATCTAATGTGTTTACTTACTGAAACAGGTTCAAATGGCCAACGACTGTATCGGTGAGGAAGTTGAAAACCTAGTTGCTGCATTGCCAGAAGGAGGCGTCTTGCTCCTTGAGAATGTGAGGTTCTACAAGGAAGAGGAGAAAAATGATCCAGAATTCGCAAAGAAGTTGGCTTCACTTGCCGACGTCTATGTGAATGATGCATTTGGTACCGCTCACAGAGCTCACGCTTCAACAGAGGGAGTCACCAAGTTCTTGAAGCCAGCTGTGGCTGGTTACCTCATGCAGAAGGTATTTTTACAATTCATATTCTTTACTCATCACATATTCCTTTGAGGGATATTCCTCACTCCGATCATGCCATTTTGTGGTACCATATCACCATGGTTGACCCATACCAGAAAATGCAGTAATGCCCAAGGGAAATAACCGAAGTCCGTTTGTTAATTGTGTGTCGTGAGTTATAGAAATGATTACTTGGAACACATGCAATTGCTTGGTTCTAGATCCTTTCTTCTGAATGGTATGTTTTAGGTTTAAGACTGACAACGGTCCATGATTAGAAATAATGAAGGATGAATATATGTTCTCTTGTTATTGCGAAAATTAATCCATTTTAATGAAAATATGATGACTAAATCTTCCATTGTTTTCTTTTCACTAGTAGATGTACATGACCTAAACTGCCAAGTCCATCTACATGGGCAGTAGCAACTAGTTTGTGTTTCTTTTCTTATTTGCTTCCATAACATTGAATCCTGTCTCAGGAACTTGATTACCTTGTTGGGGCTGTGTCGAACCCGAAGAGGCCATTTGCTGCTATAGTCGGTGGCGCAAAGGTTTCAAGCAAGATCGGTGTTATTGAGTCCCTCTTCGAGAAAGTTGATATCCTTCTTCTTGGTGGAGGAATGATCTTCACATTCTACAAGGCTCAAGGGTATTCAGTTGGTTCATCTCTCGTCGAGGAAGACAAACTTGAACTTGCAACCACGTTGATCGAGAAAGCCAAGGCCAAGGGAGTGTCGCTTTTGTTGCCCACTGATGTAGTCGTGGCAGACAAATTTGCAGCTGACGCAGAGAGCAAGGTGGATAGGAAATGGAATTCCAGGGATAGGGGCCAGGGATTTGAAATTGGATTCCCAATTTTCGCTGAACAGTGCTTTTAACGACAACTTGTTCCCCCCTTTCATTTGGTGTTTGCAGGTCGTCCCCGCATCAGCTATCCCCGACGGCTGGATGGGTCTGGACATTGGACCTGACTCGATCAAGACATTCAATGAAGTTCTGGACACCACAAAGACTGTTATTTGGAACGGACCCATGGGGGTGTTCGAGTTTGAGAAGTTTGCAGCTGGAACCGATGTAAGATAATTTTGGACAGGCATATCTGTTGATCAATTTCATTCTCTTTTTTTGAAGAACTTACCAAAGATGTAGTGTAGGCCAGTGTTTGAGATTTAATATTCTCTGTAATATTTACAGGCAATTGCGAAGAAATTGGCCGAACTGACCGGCAAGGGAGTCACAACCATCATCGGCGGTGGCGACTCGGTCGCAGCGGTAGAGAAGGCGGGGCTTGCCGACAAGATGAGCCACATCTCTACCGGTGGTGGCGCCAGCTTGGAGCTGCTGGAAGGCAAGCCTCTTCCAGGAGTCCTTGCTCTCAACGACGCATAAGTTTGCTGCTCTGAATAGTTGGGAGATTTTGTTGTCTAGTAACTTCTCTCTTGGCACTCGGAGGATACCGAGTGTGTTCTCTTTTTTGCCCTTAAACGCGAGCCTGAGTGTTTTTCTCGGGATGATGAAGTATCTAGCTTTTTTTGTAGATGGATTCAATAATCTCCCCAAGCGTGAGGGACAAACTCCCGTGAACTTTTAAGTTCGAGTGTACCTCTTTTTAAGGCTAATTTTTTGACCTTTTCTTTCAAAATTATCTGCTGGGAGTTACTATGAATTGCAGTTTACTCCTGAAGATTTCTACGTCTAGAGTGACTGAGCATCTTTAACAAAAGATTTGCAATTGCTCGGTTCAGGGTGTTTGGTTCTATTTATTATTATTATTATTTTAAATTTTAAAAAGAACGATGAAAGTATAAATATGTTTGATAAATAATTTTTTATTTTTAAAAAATATTTTTATGTAAATCTCTCTTAAAATAAAATTAGTATGAAGTAATTTTTTTTTAAAATATGTCTCCCTTCTCTTCTCTCGATTGTCCCCCCCCTCTTAATGGCCCCCTCTTCCTCCCCCTCGCCACCACCTCCTCCCTCGTCGGAAGGCCCCCCTCTCTCACCCCTGTGTTGCCCCCTCCCTCTCGTCGGAATCCCCCCCCTTTGCGTCGCCCCCCACCCCACCCCACCCTATGTTGCCGCCCCTCCCCCCCTTGTCAGAAGCCACCCCTTGTGTCGCCCCTCCCCTCTGTCGTCCTCTTGTTTTTTTATTTTTATTTATTAAACACATCATATAAATTTTAAAATTTTTAATATTTTATTAAACAGATAACATCAATTTTTATTATTTTAAATTTTATGTTAAAAATAGACGCAACATGATTTTTTAGATAAAAAAATTTTTGTTTTAAAAAAAATGTTCTCAAACACCGGCACGCTACGGTTACTGAGCTCGTCACTGTTGCTGGTGTAGATGGTTTGTGGGGCATTTAAAAATAGTTTTTATTGAGTTGATTGATTTGTTCGACGACTCATGAAGTCCGACCTAATTGGTCAGAGTGTCGAGTAAGTCAACAAATTTTTTTTACTTGATTGTTAAGTAAAAAGTGTTTCCCTTTATCCCCAAATCGTTTCTGCAGCAGGTTGTGGTGGCAATTTCTAACCACCTAGACCTCTAGGGCCCATCATGGCCCAGTACAGCCCTACACGGCACTCTTTGCAGGTGCCACGCGTCCTCGAATGCAGCTTGCTGACTCCGAGCAGGAGCCCCGAGCAGGGCAACTTCAGGCCCCAAGGGTGATCTCCGGACACCCTGTAACCTGTGTGAACCAGGCATCTCCTACCAAACAGCACTGGCTCGAAGCATGCCTTAACTTCGTCAACTCCAAGCACCGAGCAGGCGGTCCAGCTACTGAACAGTCCCCCTACTCAGCACCTCCCAAACATGAGGAGCAGCGAAGCCCGTCGCCAATCAGCGACGGTTACGTCCACGACGCGGCACACACCCCACACGATCAAGCGGCGCATTAACTGCCGGACCCCTCAACGGATGCCTCAACGCATAACTCCTCTCCAAGGGCGCTAACCGGCGCTCCTTTTCGGCGTTGTTGGGGGACGTTCCGTCCCTCTCCTCCACAGCTCCTGCCTATAAAAGGTCTAGGCAACGATCATGCAAAGGTACGCATTCTCATGTGCATGAAGCCACACACTTCACTGAGCCTTCCTTCCTCAAGCCTCTCTACAGTCCACTGACTTAGGCATCAGAGGGTTCTCCCCGGTTCTCCAACTGGGCCCCCCTGATCCTTTTCTGGTGTTTGCAAGCTTTTGTCCGCTACCGGCGACCGTCTTCCCTCTCCCAAGTGGAGGCCCGTTTGGCCTTTAGCCCAAACCGAAAAATCCTCACACTTTTGGCGTTGTCTGTGGGAACGACGACAGCCATGGCTCGTGAACGATCCTCATACCAGAACGTTGGGAGCCGAATGACGAGGTCTCGTCAGTCCATGGCGGACTCTCGTCAGTGGGCCCCCCTGTCGACGTTGTCGTCGCCCCCGCCGGTGCAACCGGCATCGTCCCTGCCGTTGCTGTGCCCGCAACCGCCCTGGAGGTAGCAGAACTCCGGGGACAAATGCAGCACTTGACGGGGATCTGTCTGGGGCTCCAGGCCCAGATGACTAGGCAGCCAACCCCCGCAGCCTCCTTGCCGCAGGAGCGCCAGGCGGAGTCGTCTCACCGGCGCTCTCGCGCCCCTCCTCCGCCACTGGAGCAGTAGGAGGACTCGTCGCGACGATCGCATCGGGCCCCACTTGAGAGAGTCACTCCGGAGCGTCGCGGTCGCTCACCGCGTCGCTCCACAGCGGCTCCACCCCCCGCACGTTCCGTCGTGGGCGCCAACTCCCACAGGTCTGGACGCGAGGCTTCTCCGCCCTCCGACCTGGAGCTGGCCAGACGTCTGCACCGCGTCGTCGATTTGGAACGTCGTGTAGATGCGATGGTCCAACGGGCAGAGGGCAAGGCTCCAATGGAGGAGGACCTGGCCTTCCGCTCCCCCTTCACGGCGGAGATCCTGGAAGCTCGGGTCTCCCCCAAGCTTCCCCTGCCCACCATCGCGCCGTACGATGGCACCACCGACCCGACGGATCACATCCATGGGTTCGAGTCGCATATGGTGTTCCATGGGGCATCTGATGTGGCCAAGTGCCGGGCTTTTCTAGCCACCCTTAAGGAAACCGCCAGGGCATGGTTCGAGGCCCTCCCTGCAGGTTCCATCTCTTCCTTCCACCTGTTAAAGAAGTCATTTCGGGACAACTTCCTGGGTGGAAGGTCGCAGCCGCGCGCACCGCGGCCTCCCTTCTCGCTATTCAGCAGAAGAAGGGAGAACCGCTCTGGGACTACGTCAAGCGGTTCCAGACTGAGGCGCTCCGCATCCCGCACCTCGATGTTCCGTTGCCACCAGTGCCCTCATCCAAGGCACTCGCGATGGCTTCCTGCCGAGAACCCTGGGAGTACAGCAGCTATCCACCCTCGCCGAGCTGCTCTCCACCGCCCAGCATCACGCCGCCTGCGAGGAGAGCCTGGCCGTTGGCTGAGCAGAGCAGGGCGAATCATCGGACAAGAAGAGGCCTTTCAACAACGGTTCCGACCGTGACCGAAAGAAAGGGCGGCGCAACGGGGATTCACCGCGCCGACCACGCCCCTTCACCGACTACACCCCACTCACGGTGGCGCCCGAACAGATCCTGGCAGAGATCAGGAATGAGCCCTATGTTCGGTGGCCACCAAGGATGCGCTCCGATCCCTGAAGGCGCAATCAAGAAAAGTACTGTCGCTTCCACCGCGACCATGGCCACAACACCTCCGAATGCCACCAGCTTAAGGACGAGATTGAGTCCCTCATCAAGCGTGGCTATCTCGGACGGTATGTGCGCCGAAACGAAGACCATCCCAGATGCCGAGAGCGGACTCCTGAGCAGCCGATCAACAACAAGCCTAACGGGTAGGAAATCAATGTGATCGCGGGAGGCTTCGGCGCGGGAGGAGAAAGCACCCAAAGCCGACGCGAGTACACATCATGGACATGCCTTCAGCGCCCCGACCAGCCCCTTATCCCCCTAATCCCGCACGTGCACAGCCCGAGGAGGCTATAACCTTCTCGGACGAAGATCTTGTAGGAGTTACTACTCCGCACACTGATGCGTTGGTGGTCTCAGCCACCATCAACCATTGTAATGTGCGCCGGATCTTGGTGGATAATGGAAGTGCACCAGACGTGTTGGCCTACGACTGCTTTTTACTTATGGGTCTGAAAACCGACCAGCTCACCCCTGTTGAGTCACCTCTGTTCGGCTTCTCAGGGGTCTCGGTTCAGCCCATGGAACGAGCTCGCCTTCCAATAACTCTTGGGACGTCCCCAAGAAGCGTGACCAAGATGGTGGACTTCTTGGTCATCCGAAATATGCCTGGTTACAATGCTATCCTTAGCAGGGGCCTGATTGGCAGACTTAAGGCGGTACCTTCATCGCTCCATCAGAAGATGAAGTTTCCCACTTTTGTGTGGGATCGGTGAGGTGCTCAGCGACCAGCGCGAGTCTCAACGGCGTTATGTCCTCTCACTAAGGGACAAGCCCTCTCGAAGCCCTGACCCCCGTGCCTCCGCAAATCGACCAGCCTTCTACTAGCCGAGGAACTCCTGCTGAAGATCTGCTTCCAGTCTACATAGATGATGACCCCGAGCATGTCCTCCATATTGGCTCATTGCTTTCGGAAGCCGAACATCAATGTTATATGGCTTTCCCCTTAGCCATTTAGATGTGTTTGCGTGGTCGGATGACGAACTATCAGGCATCCCTCTGGACGTGATGGTGCATCGCCTTCGTCTGGACCCAAAGGTTCCACCAGTCCAGCAGCGGCGACGACCCGTCAACCGAGAACGGCAGACCGTGATCCATGATCACGTCGTCAAAAACCAAACAATTGGGCTCCTCCGGGAAGCCCACTACCCGAGGTGGATCTCCAATGTGGTCCTCGTACGCAAAGCTAATGGTAAATGGCGCGTATGTGTGAACTACAAAGATCTTAACAAGGCTACGCCAAAATACAACTTTCCTTTGCCACGCATCGACCAGCTGGTAGACGCCACGTCCGGGCACGAGCTCCTCAGCTTCCTGGATGCGTATTCTGGGTACCACCAGATCAGCATGCATCCCCAGACCAAGATGCCACTACGTTCATCACCGACCTAGGCTTATACTGCTTCACTAGGATGCCCTTTGGTCGAAGAACGCAGGCGCGATGTACCAGCGGTTGGTCAACAAGATGTTCGAGCAGCAGATCGGGCGCAATATGGAGGTCTACGTCGATGACATGCTAGTCAAAACGCTTCCGAGCATTGACAACATCTCCGACCTCGTAGAGACTTTCGTAACTTTGCGGAAGTACAATATGAAGCTCAACCCAACCAAGTGTGCATTTGGAGTACACTCGGGTAAGTTCCTCTGCTTCCTCGTCTCAAATAGGGGTATAGAGGCCAACCCCGAAAAGATCCAAGCCATACTTGAGATGGCGAGTCCCAAGACAGTGTGCGACGTCCAGCGCCTCACTGGACGCCTCGCCGCACTCAACCGGTTCATGTCCCGAGCAGCAGAAAGAAGCTTCAGTTTCTTTAAATTGCTGCGAGGCCACAAAGTCTCCTCACATCAAGGGGGGCATGTACGGTGGACAGAAGATTGCGAAGCTGCCTTCACCGAGTTGAAGGCATACTTAGCGGCCCCACCTGTTCTCTCAATGCCTGTGCTCGGAGAACCTTTGTTCATGTACCTTTCAGTCACTGAACACTCCATTAGTGCAGTGCTGGTCAGAGAGGAGGCAGTGGCCCAGCGACCAGTCTACTACATCAGTAGGGTCCTTCAGGAGGCTAAAAGGAGGTACCCCTGAGCAGATAAACTTTCCTTGACTTTGGTCACAGCCGCACGGAAGCTCATGCCTTATTTTCAGGCTCACTCCATTACGGTCCTTACCGACCAGCCGCTGAAGCTCATCCTTCAGCGGCCAAAGGCTTCAGGCAGGCTCATCAATGGCTATCGAGCTAGACGAGTTCGACATCAGCTACCGTCCGAGGACGGCCATCAAGGCACAAGTGTTGGCCGACTTTGTTGCGGAATGTACTCTCCCTACCGAGCAGGACCCTCCATTTGCCAACGAGCCCCCATGGGAGCTCTACGTGGACGGGTCCTCTTGCATCATAGGGAGCGGAGCAGGCTTGGTCCTCACCTCTCCGGAGGGTTTAGAGTTCCAGTACGCCCTCAGGTTCCGCTTTCCGGCCTCCAACAACGTAGCTGAATACGAAGCACTCCTGTCCGGCATCCGAATGTCTAGGCACCTCGGAGCGCTTAGACTACGGGTCTTCAGTGACTCGCAATTGGTTGCCAGCCAGGTGAACGGACACTTCGAGGCAAGGGAGCCCCGCATGGCACAATACCTCCAGCAGGTCAAAAGCCGAGCAGAGGGTCTCCTCTATTTTGAAGTGATAGACGTGCCACGGGAGCAGAATGCGTGAGCCGATGCACTTGCCAAGTTGGCGTTGTAACGCCCCGACGCGGAATATCGGAGCGGGATTACAGTTATTAAATAATACAGAGCGAGAAAATAAATACAAACCATTGCACGAATGGTATAATACCAAATAAACTCCATTTCATTGATTTCATCAACTAACTATTACATAACATCGTATCAGAGCCAAAACTAGGGCCCAGAGTATTTTATTCAAAATCAAACTATTACATTATGCATAACTGACTACAAGACAGTACTGGTTGCAGAAGGGTCACTCCTGAGCCTCCTCATCGGTCCCACCCTCGTGAGTGTGGTCATGATCGACTCACCTGAAAACACATTAAATAAATACGCAGGATGAGCGAATAACGCCCAGTAGGACATAATATCTCATGAACACAAGCATGCTTTAAATAATTAATGTTGTAAAGGCAGATTAACTAGAGAGTAAAGTCATGTAGAGCATGTCATGATAATGAGAGAACAATTGCAACTGGCACAGGGAAATAATACAACGAGGACGATAATAGAATGGCCATGTAACGTTATATCATGTAAATTGCACAACGGGGCACTAGTAACGATCACGCTTGCACTTGTAGAGATAGTACTTGATTGTCACAGATTAATCTAGATAGTAAACTGGCGCTGGATGCATGCCGTAACACATCCTTGATCATTTTAACTCCCATGGGTACTGGCACTTTTCGGGCGCTCCTCCAGGACGTGATTTTCGGGCCCTATTGCGCTGCATTAGTAATTTCTTTTATCTTAGACATACACGAATGGCCAATAGAGTACCGAAGAGATAAGGAGTACTAGACGAGATAGATGAGAGTGTAGAGAGAACGGTGAACAGATGAGAGATATTAGAGAGCAGATGAGAAAGGGGTATTATCATAAAAATCACGTTAAACATCGATAATATGGTTGCACGACACACCACTGCGGGCCGGCAATCTGGTAGAAATCACCAACGCCCACTAGCCGTGCTGTGTACAAAGGCTAGATGGTTCGGCCGTGATCACAAGATAAGGAGAGACACACTAAGGCCATGGATCGTATTGATCCCTAAAAGTGTATCGGGTTTTAGGGTACAACCAGCTCGTTGACTAAGGACGTGCGCCAAAGTCAAGAAGACTTACGGAGGTCTTGACAAAGAGTCCCTGGCCTAGTCGAGAGTATTCCCGATGGAGAGGGGTCCAAGCCAAGAGAAAGTTTGTAGAAAACGGTCCGTCGTGCCTCGAGTGCTCGAAGGCAGAGGAAGCGGTAACGGTTGTACGAATCACGCGATTAAACGAAGACAAGTCCATTAAAACAAATAGGATATTAAGTAAATAGTTAACTCAATTACCAGATATATTATTGAGCAATTAACAAGGTTCATGGCAATCATTCATGTATAGTGTGTGCATGTGTAAGATAATCACGAGAACAAGATGGATGTGCACACATCTTCTATTTGATTAAAAAACATGTGAATATTACTCAATATTCATAACAGGTCGTTACTGTTCTTACAGTGCATGATCTGGGTTTAGCAGGATTAAATGGAGCAATTAGCAAGTTTATACAAGCAAATCAGGGTTTGGGCTGTTCTGTTAAGGTTGCGACGTAGGGTAAGGTCGCGTTCAGGTCGCGACGTAGAGGCGGGTCGCGATCAGGTCAGGTCGCGACACAGCGGTGGGTCGCGATCAGGTCAGGTCACGACACAACGGTGGGTCGCGATCAGGCAGGTCGCGACACAGAGTCGGGTCGCGATCAGGCAGGTCGCGACAGGGTTTCGCGTCGTATCGTGTCGCGGTGCGGTGTCCGGCCGCGTTCTGCTGAACCGGGCGCTGGGGTGAACCGGGGGCAGGTCGCGACCAGTCGACCTGTCGCGATCAGATCGCGACGGGTCCTGGTGTCGCGACCCTCTGAGACGAGCGGCGTATCGCGCCGTCGCGACCTCAAGAGGTGGCCCGAGCCCAGAAAAGAGGGATTTGCCCTTTTTCCAGGTGGGTCTGCTGACACATAGCTATTCAAAATTTGATAATAAATCGTTATAGAGGTCCAAAAAACATGAAACTGTTTAAAGGAAAGTAGACATATAGATCTATCAACATGCATGAGTAATTGAAAATAGACAAGTTTAAACATGTTGTGATCAAGTACATTTCGATGATCTAAGTAGACGCAGTCAGGTTCAACGAATTAATTAGAGATGGATACATAATGAAAATTTCCAAAACCGAGGCGTTCAAAAATAACAAGATGTAGTATTTATGATAATTTATCATGGTATGAAGTTAAGTAGAACGAGGTTCACAAACCAACAAGAAGGGTAGGGGGCATAGATCTAACAGAGATTCAAAGAATTAATTCTCCTCATGGGAGATCGAAATAGAACGAAACCAGGGGCGTTTGAAAGCTTATTGCACTGTAGTATCAATGAGAATTCTCATAGCATGGGAACAAGTACGAGCGGGGAATTAGAGAAAACTGAGAATTCGGGTTCATGGTGACAGTAGGTTTTCATGAATAAATTCGCCCAAATGGATGAGCAGAATACCACGAAACATAGGGCTTTTGAGAGGTACATGAAGGCTACCTAGGATAATTTTTACACGATTTTTACTTGAGAGATGCCTACCTTTTTCGTGGGTAAGAAAGCCCTAGTTTGATGACGAAAAAGAAGAGAAAATCCAAGCTTGTTCAAGCCTCCTCCTCCTTGCTCCTTAGTTCTCAGCCTTCCCTCGTCTCCTAGGGACTCCAGCCACGAACATGGGGTGGTAGGGACGAATTGGGTGGTGTATTGGGTTGCTAGTAGAGTTTTACCCCTTAAAAACTCACCCTTCTATTAAATCCGAATTTACATGTTTATCACCTTCCTTTCTAGCAATAATCTCTTTCTTTGGGTGGGGAAGAGATTAATTTCGTGGGTAATGAGTTATAGCAAGGTTAGGGTTTATTTTGGATAAAACATGACCTATTTAGTGTTTATCTTAGCCTTTTACTATTTACTAATAATTAGACTACGAATTTCACTTAAATACATCTCTCCAAGATGGGCTTCATCCTATGGGCCCAATCTATTTGGTTTGGACCATTGTTTAACCCACTACTAATTTAGCTTAATGGGTTATTCATTAAATCCTTTTATTTCATTCATTTCTATTATTCTCCCTTTATTCAATTAAATCAATTTATCTCTTATTTAACTAAATTTTTTATTTTCTTGATTTTAAAAATCAAGGTTGCTACATTCTCTCCTCTAAAAGAATTTGGTCCCCAAATTATAAGATCGTGCTAGGAAGAATGACGTACTGAATAATTCGGATAATTCCGGCGTTTTTTGGCTTCGGGCTCCCACGTGGCTTCTTCAATTTCGTGATTCTCCACAATATCTTAACACGGGTATGGATCGGATTCCGAAGCTGTTGCATCTTCTTGTCTAAGATTTTCACGATCTTTCTTCATAGGTAGATACTTGTTAGCACGATATCACCATAGCTGATTACGTGTGACGGATCCCTACACGTACTTCCTTAACATTGACACATGGAAAACATTGTGTACTGTCGAGAACTGGGGAGGTAGTGCTAGACGGTATGCTTGCCTTTCATCCAAACTTTGAAACTCTGGTCTGGGATACCTCAGCATTACATGATCTCCGGTCTGAAATTCTAAGTCCCTCTTCTTTTGTCTGCATAGCTCTTATGCCTGGATTGAGCTATCTTAATTCTATCTCTGTAATCTGTATGTCCTACTAGTGTTCTGCACCATGTCTGGTCCTAGCCATTGCTGCTCACCTACTTCATTCCAGCATACTGGTGATCTGCAATTTTGCCGTATAATGCTTCAAATGGTGTCATCTTGATGCGGCCTGATAACTGTGTTGTAGGCGAATTCTATCAGTGACAATGTTCATTCCAATAACCCTCAAAGTTATAGCACAAGCCGTAGCATGTCTTCCACTATTTGATTTGTCTTTCAGTCGCCCATCCGTCTGTGGGTGGAAAGCTGTGCTAAAGTTGAGTTCGTGCCTAAGGCAGTCTGGAGTACTTCCAGAATCTAGAAGTGAACCTATGGTCACGATCTGAGACAATGGATACTTGAACTCCATGTAGTCTGACTATCTCTTTCACATACATGCTGCAAACACACATGCACACTCCAAGTGCTCTAATGGCAAGGAAGTGTGCGGACTGGTTAAAACGGTCCACAATAACCCATATAGCATCAAGTCCACCACGAGTTCGGGGTAAAACCATGATGAAATCCATGCCGATGCTTCCCATTTCCATTCAGGTATGTCAGGGGTCTAAGTACACCGCAGGACGACGGTGCTCAGCTTTCATCTGTTGACAAGTGAGGCAGTGTGCGGCATGCTCAGCCACCTCACGCTTCATGTTTGGCCACCAAAATGACCTTTCATGTCTTGGGTACATCTTGGTTGCGCCTGGATGTATTGTGTACTTAGTCTTGTGGGCTCATCCATTAGTTTCCTTTCAGCTCTTCATTGTCAGGCACACACGTCCGGCTTGGAATAATATTCTTCCATCTTCGGCGATGGAGAAGTTGGGTTGTCAGCTACGGTTTCTCTGACCTGACTAGGAATAGATCATTTGCCTGTTGCTTTTAATCTCGACAAATATTTCAGGTTGAGCTCTAAGGTTAGCAACTATCATCTTATCATTCTCTGCTCAATGTTCAGATTCAAGTTGGCGAATTGTTCTAACAATTGCATCGCCCATGGACTAGACAGGATATCGAAGCTACTGGCTTTCTACTGAGTGCATCAGCTACTGCATTACCTTTGCTGGGTGATATTGAATGTTGAAATCAAAATCTTCAAGTACTCCAGCCATCTCCGTTGTCGCATATTGAGCTCCTTCTGAGAAAATAAATACTTCAAACTCTGTGGTCGGAGTAAACAATGAATTGTTCCCATATAGGTAATGCCTCCAGATCTTGAGTGTAAATACTACTGCAGCTAGTTCTAAGTCATGGACGGGATAGTTGACTTCATGTGGCTTCAACTGTCTTGAAGAATAAGCTATCACTTCTCATTCTGCATTAATACGCAGCCTAGACCGATTCCAGATGCATCAGTGTAGACTGAGAATCCTGCTCCTTCGGCTGGTAATGCGAGGACATGTGCAGATGTCAGCAATTGCTTGAGTGTCTGAAAGCTCTTCTCACTTCTTTGCTCCAGACATATGGGTTCTCTTCCGCGTAAGACGCGTAAGAGGTACAGCGATCTGGAGAAGTCTTTTATGAACCGTCTGTAATAACCAGCCAGTCCAAGAAAACTTCTTATCTCGGTGACATTGGTCGGCCTTTCCAGTTCAGCACAAATTCTACCTTGGAAAGGTCGACAGCGATACCATCCTTGGAAATGACATGGCCTAGGAACGACACCTCCTCGAGCCAGAATTCACACTTGCTCATTTGGCGTAGAGTTGGTTGTCCCGCAAGATTTGCAGAGCGATCCTCAAATGCTCCTTGTGCTCTTCTTGGTCTTGGAGTATATGAGAATATCATCAATGAAAACCACGACGAACTTGTCGAGGTATGGTCGATAGATGCTGTTCATTAATTGCAAAAAACTGCAGGAGCATTGGTTAGTCCAAAAGGCATGACTACAAATTCATAATGACTGTACTTGCTCTGAAAGCTATCTTGTAGATATCTGCATATTAATCCTCATCTGATGATATCCCGATCTAAGGTCAATCTTAGAAAATATTTAGCTCCTGATATCTGATCAAATAATCATCGACACGCGGCAGAGGGTACTTGTTCTGATAGTGAGATTGTTCAACTGCCTGTAATCGATGCATAATCTCATGGATCCGTCCTTCTTCTTGACGAACAACACCGGTGCTCCCCAAGGAGAAGTACTCGGCCTGATAAATCCCTTTCTAGAAGTTCCATCAGTTGCTCTTTCAACTCTTTCAGTTCAGCGGGGGACATCCTGTATGGTGGCGTGATGAAACGGTGCAGCTCCAGGTGTGAGATCAATTGAGAAATTCACATCTCTCTCAGGTGGAATGCCTGGAAGCTCATCAGGAAACACATCAGGGTATTCTTGCACTATGTGGATGTCTGATATCTTAATGCTTTCTTTTCAACTACGATGGCGGCAAGAAACGCCATACTCCCTTTCTTATCATGTTTGTGCCTTTATAGCAAAGACGAGAGACAGGTGTCTCTTGTGTCTACGTCCTATGAAGATCAGCTTAGGGAATTCACTAAAAGTAATCTTCCCTTTTCTACAATCAACACAAGCCCCATAAGTAGATAGTCAATCGGCTCCCAGAATGACATCGTAACCCTCCATGGGCATACAGATTAGATCAGCTCTAAGGTTGAGTTCACCAATCTTAACATCAGCTAATGGAAAGTATTTGTTGAGTTGAGCTTTTTCTCCCAGTAGTGTTGTGACAGGTAATTCAAATTGCATAGATGCAGGTTTTTCAGTTAATGTATCAGCAAATGCTTGTGATAAGAACGAATGTGTTGCGCCAGTATCAAACAAAACAAATGCTGATTGGGAAAAGACTGGTAAGGGTACCTTCGACGACCCCACCTTCCTCGGTGGTTTCCACTTCTTGTACAGCCTGCAGTCTGCCTGGCTTCCTTTGTCCCGCAGGACGCTTCTCATTTTCTTTCAACAGAGGGCATTCTTGATGCGGTGATCACGACTGCCACAACGAAGGCATGCACCTGCCTTCCTCCAGCACTTCTGCAGTATGGCCAGCTTGTCACAGGTTTGGCATCTGGGCTTGTTGGTTGGGGAGTAGTAGTGGGGGACTTTGGGCCTTCTCTCCTGGCTTGACCCGTCAGTAATACTTAACGGTCTTTTCTTGCCGTAGGCAGGCTTGCTTGTGCTCCAGAAGTCAGTTCCTTCTTTACTATTCTACCCTGATGCGATCAGTGAGATCGGTTGAATCCTCGAGTAGCTGTGCTTTCTGACCATTTTCGGATAAGTCTGAATATCCATAGGTGCCAGCTGTGTGATATATGCGGGCTGAGCCCATTAAGAAACCTTTTCGCCTCATCCTCGTACTCACCAGATGAATGGCATAGCGCGCCAATCGGGAGAACTGAGCTTCATACTCAGCAACAGTCAGGTTCCTTTGCTTCAACGCGGCAAACTCAGATGCTTTCCTCTCTTGGACTCTCTCTGAGAAGTACTTGGAGTTGAAATGCTCCTTGAACTCCTCCCAGGTAAATTGCGCGTCTGCCCGTGTGGCCTCAATGGACTCCCACCACGCACGGGCGTGTAACGTCTCGCGTTTTCGGATCCCCGTGGATCCAGGTTTAGTGGGTTTGGTGGCCAATGTGAGGCCATTAGTGTTGGGTGTCCTTATAGATCCTTACGGGTTTGGTTGGGTCCGTGTTGGTGTTCAGCTGCTGGACACCAGCAGTGTGTTGGCGTCCATCGATGAGGACGTTGACTGTTGAACTTGGCGTCAAGCTTTGTGGACGTCTAGTTGTGGCGGTCTGGTTAAAAGGCCCAAGGGTTGACGTTAACCTGACATGCCTGTGTTTTTATAGCAGACCCGAGCTCTGTTCTTTCTCCTTCTTCTCCCTTCCTCTTCCCCACCTTGCCCGAGCTTCTTCGCGAGTTCTGACGGTCGGCGGGAGCTCGTGGGAAGGCCGTGGTGCGCGTGGTAGCGGCAGATCGGGCGGGGAATGGCGGATTGGAGCGCGGTTGTCGTGGGACGTTTCTCGGATTTCGGCGTGGTTCGAGGTTCTTCGGGAGTTTAATTGCGTTTCTGAGGTAGGGGTCGAACCCTGTTAGCTTGTTAGAAACTTAAAAACACGTTTTAATCACTTGAACCAGCATTTTTATGTATTTTCGGATTAAGTTGCACCATGTGGGGTTAATGGGTGGTTTGATGATTTTATGTAGTAAAGCATGCTGTTTTAGTTAATATAATGCATGGGAGTTAGAGGAACTGTTTCCTCTATTTTCTTAATGATTTCGGGATCAGGAATGCATGTGGATCGATTAGGTTTCTGCAGGGTTCTAGGCCGGAGAACTTGGCGTCAAGATCTCTTGTCGCCAAGCTATCAGCCGGGATATAAACGGCTAGATCGCTTGCCGTTTACTTCCTTCAAGCGGCAGTCGATGTTGCCGCCAACCTGTGCATGTATCCATGCAATGTCGTTACGTAGCTTTTCTGGTTATGAATATTGTGTGATTGTGTGTGCATGGCGATGACAGTGTGAGCCAGTGCACTTGTTATGCTCTTGGAGCATATTGCTCATGTAATGGGCATGTTTAGTGAATAAGATATGATGTAAGTAGTGGTTTAATTATGTGTGTTGTTGTCCAAGTGTTGGACATGTGGTTTAGTGGAAGACGTGTGGTACACCAGCCAGGGTGTAATATACACGTGTTGTTATGTGGTTTGAGTGTGTGTATATTATACACTTGGTCGTAATGTAGTACTTATGATTTGTCGTAGTACTGGGCAGTAAGGTTCCTGTGTGAGCTAGCCATGACTTTGTGGTGTTTGGGCAGTGAAGGTCCACATTGACCTAGCCCTGTTTGTTGTTGTCTTTCGAATAATATATATTGATTATGTATTAAGTGGTGTTTATGGCCACGGAGGTCATGAGATGACCAATGATAGGCAAGTTTGTGGTTCAGGTATGTGTTGGTGTGGGATAGCTTTGGGGTCACATGGTGACCAATGTTAAGCTAATCCTAACATATGTATATGTGAATTATAAGTAAAGGCTATATGTGTAAGTATCGTGGTTTGTGCTAGCCGAGTGTGGTGGTCCGGCGCCTATTCCGGAAGCCTCTCTAGTCGGGTACCCCAGGTTCTTTGTGAGCAGACACGTGTGTTGCTGTGCTCGGGTTTTGTCCCGGTACTTGTGTTGTACTGTGAGGCTGTGTCGTCTTCCTGGACACCCTCACTCCTGTGCTTGAGTTGTACGTCCGGCTGAGGGAAGACGACAGTAGGGCAGCGATTGTGTGGGGTGTGTAGTCGCTTGTAGCGCGCTCGTAGTTGGGGGTACGGACACCAGTAGATGTCATGGTCCCAGCTAGTCCTGTTTTCCAGTGCCTCACTTTAGAGTGCTCCGGCCAGAGACTCTAGAGGTGCCAGGCATGGGCCTGTAGCTGTGTGTCTGCAGGTGTGGTGTTGTTTGTTCCACAGTTGTTTGACTTCTTTCTTGTGGAGCGGCAGTTGGACCTTTCGTCCGTGATGCGAGGCGCTGAGAGGTTGTTCGTGGTTGTGTTGTCCGGGTTGGATATTGGCCTGATCAGCCAGTAGTCCGTTCCGGTGGTCGTGCTTTGTTAACTCCAGTTGTGGTTGTGGTGACGTCGTTCCTCCGACTCGTGCTTTGCTACTTCGTGGTTCGTGAGTTTTGTGACTCGTGGTCGAGATTTGACCTTTTCGAGGTGTGCCTGGTGTTGGCACAGTTATGACTGAGTTGTGGTTTGTATGACTTGCCGGTTGAGGTTTTACTTGTATATTATACCTAAATAAAGGTATAATATAATTGTGGTTTAGTGTGGTGTTACCACCTTCTTGTACCCTAGTTCGGGGTTGTGTTGTGGTACCTCAGAGTAGCAGGTACCTATATTCTTCGTGGATTACCTTGTAGTTTTATGGTGGTACATTGTGTACTAACCTTTCTGGATACTTGTGTATTATGGAGGTCTTGTGGTTTGACCTGCCACTTGTTGTATTCTAATTGCTTTAAGTAGATCTTTGTTTTAAGGTTATGGTGAATTAGTTTGTGATTATTATTTATGTTACCTTTGTGGGTAATTGCCGATGAGGCTTGTGACTTAGGCATATTGTGGTTAGTAAAGCTATGCTCCGTGGAGGCTGTGTAAGACCTTCCAATTGTTGAGTTTACTCTTCTTGGGTATGATTCCAATTATAGTTTTAGTGTGTTGGATTGACTTCGTGGTAGCCAGTTCTGGTACCTTGTGTGTAGTTTTTCGACGTAGTGTGATTTGGAGTATAAAGGACCAGCTCTTTGTTAGCAGTCTGTTACTTAAGTGTTTTGAGGTTTGCCTGTGAAGCTTGCAGCTTAGGCAGTGACTTGCCTGTGTGGCTTATAGCTTAGGCAACAGTTGTTATAGCTGTGTGCCAATGAGACTGTGGTTTAGGCACTTTAGTTGTGGGCGACTAATGATATATATTAGTCCTGTAGTCCTACTTTTTTTGGAGGACTTTATGTTTATTATCATGAGTATGTTAATTGTTATTTATTGTTATGATGTGAGCATGAAATGGTTGGCTATTGATGTTGCCAGTGAGACCCATGGGGTTGAGGTGTTGTGGTTACAATGTTGTTTTGGGTAGCCCTACTGAGCCAGTGACTGTTGAGGCTCACTCCCTACAGTTCTTTTCAGGGGTTGCCGTGTGTTTGGCTTGCAGCGGGGTTGTGTCAGACTTGTACCACCAGCAGTTGTTTAGTAGTTAGTGTTGTGTGAGCTTGTGCTCCCTCGGGGTATGCCCCAGGTAGTTGTACTCTTTTTATTGGACATGTATTAATGTGATGGGACAGTTGTACAAAATTGTGAACAGATATGAGCACATGTACTTTCTTGTGTCTTATATTCTTGTGGTTTGTCTTTTATACTCTTACTGGACACGTGTGTGAGATATCCCTTGCGAGACTTCGGTCCGTTCGCGGGAGGCGGATCTGGATATGGAGCCTTAAGGCATAAATACCCCGGTCCGTCACAGGGCGTCTCTCTAAATGAAATGTAGTAACATTATCTTGTCCCATCCGCGCATTGCAGGAGCGGAAGACACGCTCAATCTCCTTGAGCCAGTTCTTGGCATCATCAGGGTCAGTGGTACCACTGAATCGAGGCGGATTCAGGTTGCAGAAATTTCTGTGTAATTCACCAACTCCTCGGTTGTTGTTATGTGTTGTTGGCTCAACAGCCTGAAGTAAAGCTTGAGTAAGCTGTTGGATAGTCTGCTGCATATCACGGAGTTGAGCACGCTCCGCTGCCATTGTTGATGTTTAAGTTCCTTCAAAAGAGATGTTTAATGTAAGTTATGAATTTGCACTAAGTTGTGCGTGTGTGAGTTCATTTTATCTATTACCCAAGGTTCTACCATCTCACATAGGTAGGAATTAGACTCTAAGTCAAGGCAGGTCAAACTAGATCATCCTATACTTAAGAATAACCTAGGCTCTGATACCACAAAACTATAATGCCCCGACGCGGAATATCGGAGCGGGATTACAGTTATTAAATAGTACAGAGCGAGAAAATAAATGCAAACCATTGCACGAATGGTAAAATACCAAATAAACTCCAATTTCATTGATTTCATCAACCAAACTATTACATCATCGTATCAGAGCCAAAATTAGGGCCCAGAGTACTTTATTCAAAACCAAACTATTACATTATGCCTAACTGACTACTAGACAGTACTGGTTGCAGAAGGGTCACTTCTGAGCCTCCTCATCGGTCCCACCCTCTTGAGTGTGGTCATGATCCGACTCACCTGAAACACATTAAATAAATACGCAGGATGAGCGAATAACGCCCAGTAGGACTTAATATCTCATGAACACAAGCATGCTTTAAATAGTTAATGTTTTAAAGGTAGGTTAACTAGAGAGTAAGTCATGTAGAGCATGTCATGATAACGAGAGAACAATTGCAACTGGCACAGGGAAAATAATACAACGAGAACGATAATAGAATGACCATGTAACGTTATATCTATGTAAATTGCACAATAGTGCACTAGTAACGATCACGCTTCCACTTGTAGAGATAGTACTTTGATTGTCACAGATTAATCTAGATTAAACTGGCGCTGGATGCATGCCGTAACACTCTCCTTGATCATTTTAACTCCCATGGGTACTGGCACTTTTCGGGCGCTCCTCCCAGGACTTGATCGGGCCCTATTGCGCTGGCATTAGTCATTTCTTTATCTTAGACAATCACACAATGGCCAATAGAGTATCAAGAAGAGATAAGAAGTACTAGACGAGATAGATGAGAGTGTAGAGAGAACGTGAACAGATGAGAGAATATAGAGAGCAGATGAGACATGAGTATTATCGTAAAATCACGTTAAACATCGATAATATGGTTGCACGGCACACCACTGCGGGCCAGAAATCTAGTAGAAATCACCACCCCCCCCTAGCCGTGCTGTGTACACAGGCTAGATGGTTTGGCGTGATCACAAGATAAGGAGAGAACACACTAAGGCCATGATCGTACTGATCCCTAAAAGTGTATCGGGTTTTAGGGTACAACCAGCTCGTTGACTAAGGACGTGCGCCAAAGTCAAGAAGACTTACGGAGGTCTTGACAAGGAGTCCCTGGCCCAGTCGAGAGTATTCCCGATGGAGAGGTGGTCCAGCCAAGAGAAAGTGTGTAGAAAACGGGTCCGTCATGCCTCGAGTGCTCGAAGGCCGAGGGAAGCGGTAACGGTGTATGAATCACGCGATTAAAACGAAGACAAGTCCATTAAAACAAATAGGATATTAAGTAAATAGTTAACTCAATTACCAGATATATTATTGAGAAATTTAACAAGGTTTCATGGCAATCATTCATGTATAGTGTGTGCATGTGTAAGATAATCACGAAACAAGATGGATTTGCACACATCTTTTATTTGATTAAAAACATGTGAATATTACTCAATTTCATTAACAGGTCGTTACTGTTCTTACAGTGCATGATCTGGGTTTATCAGGGATTAAAGGAGCAATTAGCAAGTTTATACAAGCAAATCAGGGTTGGGGCTATTCTGTTAAGGTCGCGACGTAGGGAAGGTCCGTTCAGGTCGCGACGTAGATGCAGGTCGCGATCAGGTCAAGTCGCGACACAGCGGCGGGTCGCGATCAGGTCGCGACACAGTGGCGGGTCGCGATCAGGCAGGTCGCGACACAGAGTCGGGTCGCGATCAGGCAAGTCGCGACAGGGTTTCGCGTCGTATCGTGTCGCGGTGCGGTGTCCGACCGCGTTCGTTCTGCTGAACCGGGCGCTGGGGTGAACCGGGGGCAAGTCGCGACCAGTCGACCTGTCGCGATCAGATCGCGACGGGTCCTGGTGTCGCGACCCTCTGAGATCGCGGCGTATCACGCCGTCGCAACCTCAGGAGGTGGCCCGAGCCCAGAAAAGAAGGATTTGCCCTTTTCCAGATGGGTCTGCCTGACACATAGCTATTCAAAATTCGATAATAAATCGTATAGAGGTCCAAAAAGTATGAAACCAATTTTAAACGAAAGTAGACATATAGATCTATCAACATGCATGATTAATTTGAAAATAGACAAGGTTTAAACATGCTGTGATCAAGTTACATTTCGATGACCTAACTAGACGTAGTCAAGGTTCAACGAATTAATTAGAGATGGATACATAATGAAAATTCCGAAACTAGGGGCGTTCAAAAGCTAACAAGATGTAGTATTTATGATAATTTATCATAGTATGAAGTTAAGCAAGAACATGAACAAGGTTCACAACCAACAAGAAGGGTCGGGTGCATAGATCTGACATGGATTCAAGAATTAATTCTCCCTCATGGAGATCGAAATAGAACGAACCAGGGGCGTTTGAAAGCTATTGCACTGTAGTATCAATGAGAATTTATCATAGCATGGGAACAAGTACGAGCGGGGAATTAGAGAAAACATGAGAATTCGGATTCATGGTGACAGCAGGTTTTCATGAATTAAATTCGCCCAAATGGATGAGCAGAATACCACGAAACCATAGGGCTTTTGAAGAGGTACATGAAGGCTACCTAGGATAATTTTTACACGATTTTTACTTTTACTTGAGAGATTGCCTACCTTTTGTGGGGTAAGAAAGCCCTAGTTTGATGACGAAAAAGAAGAGAAAATCCAAGCTTGTTCAAGCCTCCTCCTCCTTGCTCCTTCGTTCTCCAGCCTTTCCTCGTCTCCTAGGACTCCAGCCACGAACTATGGGTGGTAGGGACGAACTTGGGTGGGGTATTGGGTTGCTAGTAGAGTTTTACCTTCTAAAACTCCTCCTTTCTATTAATTCCGAATTTTCATGTTTATCACCTTCCTTTCTAGCAATAATCTCTTTCTTTGGGGGGGGGAAGATTAATTTCGTGGGTAATGAGTTATAGCAAGGTTAGGGCTTTTATTTTGGATAAACATGACATATTTAGTGTTTATCTTAGCATTTTACTATTTACTAATTAATTAGATACGAATTTCACTTAAATACATCTCCTCCCAAGATGGGCTTCATCCTATTGGGCCCAATCTATTTGGTTTGGACCATTTGTTTAACCCACTACTAATTTAGCTTAATGAGTTATTCATTAAATTCCTTTTATTTCATTCAATTTCTATTTATTCTCCCTTTATTCAATTAAATCAATTTATCTCATTTATTTAAATAAATTTTTTATTTTTCTTGATTTTAAAAATCAAGGTTGCTACAGGCGTCTTCAGGTGACATCGCCCCTTCTCGCTCCATATTCATAGAAGAGTTGACTTCACCGAGCACCGGGGTGGATATAGCGGCCGTGGAGTCTAACCCTCCGGCTCCGAGCTGGATGGACCCGCTCCTGGCCTATCTACTTCGAGGGGAGCTTCCACCTGACCAAGGCGAAGCCCGGAAGATCAGACTGCGTTCCCAGAGGTTCACCCTCATTGAAGGCAAATTGTACCGAAGATCCCTTTCCTTTCAAGGCCTCTCCTACGATGCCTCAGCCCCGAAGAGGCGCTTTCGGCCATTGAAGAGGTTCACGAGGGGTTGTGCGGAAGCCACCTGGGGGGCAGAACGCTGGCGCGCAGCATTATCCGAGCAGGATTCTGGTGGCCTTCTTTGCAAAAGGACTGCATGTCCTTTGTTAGAAAGTGCCCGGAATGCCAGAAGTTCGGGCAGCTTATCAAGCAGCCCGCCGAGCAACTTCATCACCCTGTTCGAACCTCGCCCTTTCGCCAGGTGGGGCATTGACATTTTAGGGCCCTCCCCGGAGGCCCAAGGACGAAAGAAGTTTTTGTTCGTGGCTATTGACTACTTCACCAAGTGGATCGAAGCAGAAGCCCGTTGCAACGATCACCGAGCGAGCCGCGTGGAAGTTCGTATGGAAGAACATCCTTTGCCGGTTTGGCGTTCCAAGGGTGATCACTTCTGACAACAGGAAGCAGTTTGACAGCACCTTCTTTAAGCAGAAGTACTCTGAGCTTAACATCTACAACCACTTCACCGGTAGGACATCCCCAAGCAAACGGTTTGGTAGAAAACGCCAACCGGACATTGCTGCACGGATATGCACAAGGGTGGAAGCTGCAGGAGGTTCCTGGATCGACGAGCTCCCTAACGTTTTGTGGTGCCACCGAACAACCGCACGAGTGGCTATCGGTGAGACTCCCTTCCATCTGGCCTATGGCTCTGAAGCTGTTGTGCCCTTGGAAGTAGCTCTCCCAACCATTCGGACGACTCACTTCGATGAAGCTGCCAACAACCGTGCATTACGAGAGAACCTAGATATGCTCGGTGAACGTCAAGGCGACGCCTGCATACGACTGGTCTCCTATCAGCAACGGCTCGTGCAATACTATAATGCCCGAGTTCGGGAACAACGCTTCTTCAAAGGTGACCTAGTCCTCCGATGCTATTCGGCATCGGACCCTAGAAAGGCAACTGGCAAACTCGCCCCTAAATGGGAAGGACCTTATCAGGTCACTCAGGTCCTTGGGAAAGGCTCTTATAAGCTCACTTCTCTTAGTGGCGATGCCATACCCAGGACTTGACATGTCTCTAACCTAAAGGCTTACTACTTGTAAAAGTCTCCTGTTCGGCATCCTACTTCTCTTCTTTCTGTTCTTTCGGTCGGCTTGAGCTGGTATCCAAGCCATCCTTGTTTAGAGCTTTTTAGCTCAAAAGGACCGAGGCGATACTACCAAGTATAAAGCTTTCCGCATAACACCCCTGGTCGGATCTTTCTGGCTGTTCCAAACGACTTGTGCGATAATTGCGAACCCTCTTAAACGACCGGCGAATTCCGATTCGGACAGAACAAGTATAAGGGAATGAAGATAAGAAAAAGCGAAGCCACTCAGAAACAAAAAAAAAGGAATTCTATACGGATTCTTTTTTACAAAAGCTTGATTGACACCGAGCCACAAAAAAGGGGCAAAGGTAGACGCGGTCACGGCACCAGCTGGGAAGGACCAGCATCGCCACCCTCGGACGACATCCGCCCTGACTGGAAGTGCGCGAAGTGCACTCCATCCAGGCGCGGGTCCTGGGTCCATCACCGGCATTCCAAGAGGGCGGCTTCGAAGGCCTCACGTGCGTAATCAGTGGTGGCCAATGACCGACCGCGCTCCTCTCCAGCGCTAAGGCCTATTTTGTAGCAAAGCGCACCGTATTTCAAGTCTTCCTTGAAGTCAGGCCCCGCTTTATATTCGGCGACACCCCGCGCCTTGGCTTCGGCTAGCACCTTGGAAAGTGCCTCCTTCTCCGCCCGAGCAACCTCCCGCTCCAGCTCGAAGCTCTGCAGCGCCACTCGCAGGTCTTCTGCTTCTTTTTTTAGTGCTGCTCGCTGGGTCTGGTGCTGCGCTTCAAGCTCCTTGAAGAATGCATATTCGGCCTCCCACATCTGCCTGTGGTTTCGACCTTGCATGGCAAGCCGCTTCAGCACCTCCATCGACTTCAGGACGTTCTCTGATAGTGCCTCCACATCGACGTCTGCCTCGTTGTTCTCCTCGGGGCGGCACTTCACCCGGTAGACGTCCCCCGAGTGCTCGGGGGTATCCTATGGGCTTAACCCCTGGCACCGCGCCATCCGCTCCAACTGTGACACAGTGGGCTGTGGAGGAAGGTCCCTGGGCGCCCTTCCCTGGAAGCGCTCCAAGGCCGCCTCCAGGATTGACACCGAAGGCGCCAAAGAAGCCTTCCGCGATTGCGACAGCGGAGGCGATCGTCCTTAGAGGCAGCTCGGGCCCTCACGGCGTCATCAGTCTGCATGGTGACAGTTCCTCCTCTCCAACCGCTTTAAAGGCGCCCGCTGTAGTTGTTCTCTCTGCACTTTCCAAGGGGGAAGGGGCCCTTTGGGTCTTCCCTCCTCTGTCTCTCCCATCTCCTCCGCCTCGTGAGAACCCGCAACACAACTGTCTGCACTAGGACCCAACTGATGCTGCGGTGGGGGATTAAGGGTCGTGCTCTCCTCAGGCACGCCCACTTCTCGGGCCACCTCGTCGCCCCTTCGGAGTTTGGCTTTTGAGTGACGACGACTTCGCCTTCCGCCACGGTCTGCACGGCGGCTGCAGTGTTTGAAGCCCTCGCCGTAGCTTCCTCTTCAACTCACCCTTTATCAGGGCCTTGAGGCGTTGATGCCCTCGCTAGCTCCCCAGTGGAGCTCTCGGACCCGTCACTCACCATGACGAGTCCGAACTCAGAATAGACCCCTTCCCTTGATGGGGGCCATGTTTGACCCATAATCTACGGCCTGGTCTGTTCGGCCGTCCTTTCGACTTCACGCCGCCGCCGCGTTACAAGTTGCAGAGCCTCCTCTTCTTCGGCGGCTTCTTCATCTTCGACCTCATCTTTGGCCGCTTGGCGCGTACTCTTTACCAGCCTCCTCCTCTTCGGTGCCCGAGGCTGGTCTTCCACCTCTCCTTCTTCGGCATCCTCCGCGGTTGACCGATGCCTGTCTGCTGCCGGCTCCTTCTTCCTGGCTGGAGATTCGACTGCAACTTCCCCTTCTTCGATCAGGGGTTGCACCGCCACCTTTGTGGCCTTCTTCTTCAGCCGGATCTTTTTGGGCCTCTCCTCGGGGACCCGACTAGGCGCGGGCTGCCCCATGGCAATGGACGGCGCCACAACTGCGGTTGTCACCGTGGTAGGAACCCTCACCGTAGTGGGAATCCTCACCACAGCGGCAACATCGTCACCTTCATATACTAGGTGCGCGGTGACAGCTATCTTCTCGGCGTAGTCCTCCATGGCCTTCGTATCCCGACCAGTGGCCAATTCCTCAGCAGCTGGCAAAACAGAAAAGGAAATCATCAGAAAACAGCCCCCTGACGGACCAACCGGGAACACCGTTTGAATACTTACTCCATGGTCTGCTCAAACCATGCTCGATGAGTTGGAATTCCGTCAGATAACCGTCTCCGTTCCGCACGGCAGCTCGATTCATTACTATCTGAAGCTTTCGCCTCGTCTTGGATCAGGAAGGGATAAGCTTCCTTCCTCGGCATCTGGATCCTGGTCGGAAACCCAAACTCCGGCGCACCGTCGCGGCGCCTGACGAAGAAGAGTTTGTGCATCCAACCCTTGTTGTTGGAATGCTTCTTCGACAAGGCGATCTGCATCCTGTCTGCGCGATGCTTGGTATAGTAAACGCTGGCCCCTGTTGGCGAGGCCGTGAGGCTGAACTGAGCCCGGAAGACCTCCGCCGAGCCGCGAACCTTCCGAAGTCGGCAGACGATGCAAAAGATGCATATTGTCCTCCATGAATTGGGCGTGAGCTGGATGGGCGCGATTCCCCACCTGTTCAGCAACGCCTTCGCCACTTCCGGCAATGGCAGCCGGAACCCTGCTTCCATATGGTCGACGGAGAGGGCGAAGCAACCTGGTTTGTTCACCAGGTGCGACTCCTCCTCCTTCGCCATGACGATTTCGTAATCGTCGCTGATCCGAAAGCGCTCCCAGAGGCCTTTGTAGTGGCAGCACCTTGGCCCTCGAGCTCCCGCCGGCGTCACGCCGCTCACTTCGGCTACCACGGCGGCCTTTCCCTTGGATGCCATAACCGGAGACAGTAGAAACGGCAAACGAAGGAGACGGCGGAGGAACGCGAGGAAGAAGATGATGAGAAGACTTGGGGGGCAAGCGAGCTTTTCGAAATGGGTGGAACGCATGGACTCCCGCCTTCGCCCCACCTCTCACTTATAAGGAAAAGGTGGCGCAAAATCGAGGAGCCAAAACGGCGCTTCCCCCGCTCCAAGTGAACGTTCGAGTGTACCACGTGAAGCTCCTAGCTTGACACGTCGCTCGTTCATCATGAGATTTTCTCTCACCTCGAAGAGGAACGTCGAACGACATCGCTTCGCCGTCGTTTGCACGCCCGAGGTCGGCATCACATTAAATGCCAGAAAGACGTTCGAGCAGACTTCCGCCCTCGAGCGCTTTGGTTCTCGAGCAACCTCAAGGGCGCGGGGGGCAAGTGTGGTGGCTATTTCTAACCAACTAAACCCCTAGGGCCCATCATGGCCCAGTACAGCCCTACACGGCACTCCTTGCAGGCGCCACGCGTCCTCAAATGCAGCTTGCTAACTCCGAGCAGGAGCCCCGAGCAGGGCAACTTCAGGCCCCAAGGGTGATCTCCAGAACCCTGCAACCTGTGTGGCCCAGACATCTCCTCGCCCACGACGTAGCACGCGCGCCCACGATCAAGCGGCGCATTAACTGCCGGACCCCCCACACAGATGCCTCAACGCATAACTCTCCGCCAAGGGTGCTAACCGGCGCGCCTTTTTCGGCGTTGTTGGGGGACGTTCCGTCCTCTCCTCCACCGCTCCTGCCTATAAAAGGTCCAGGCAATGATCATGCAAAGGTACGCATTCTCATGCGCATGAAGCCACACACTTCACTGAGCCTTCCTTCCTTAAGTCTCTCTACAGTCTACTGACTTAGGCATCGGATGGTTCTCCCCGGTTCTCCAACCGAGCCCCCTGATCCTTTTCTGGTGTTTGCAGGCTTCTGTCCGCTACCGACGACCGTCTTCCCTCTCCCAAGTGGAGACCCGTTTAGCCTTTAGCCCAAACCGGAAAATCCTCTCACACAGGTGATTAAGTTCAAATCAAAAAGTAGAAAGAATTCTCTTTTGAGTGCGGAGGAGAATTTTCTTTCAGTGATGTACCCCGCAAGTTTTTACTTCAGATTCGAAGAGCGTCATGCACCCGGATTTTCTTAGTACTTCCTTGGAAGCTTATCCCAATCGAAATCTATAAAACACATAAGTTGGATTGGATCTGATAAGGGACATGAGAAATATTTAGTGCAAGTACATATTTTCATTTGAGTTGTAAATAGACTTGTAAAAATTTGAGTTGACTCATAAATACTTAAATTAGATTCGCAACAAATATTTATGTTGGATTCATAAAATGATGTCTAATATGTCATGATTTATTGGTTCATCTTAAGTAGATCAAGGAGAGAACACTCTTGCAACTCAAAAATACAACAATGTCCTTACATTAAAAGTATTTCTCAACTGACATATTGATACATCTGTATCAAGAAAAATAAAAAACAAATGTCACGGTAACTTGCTGTGGCAGGCTGGAGTGTTCATTCGTCTTTATGTGATTTGATTTCGTTTTGGCTTGAACGTCTCGGGGATTGTTGGCACATTCACGGCTTGGGTCAAGATTTTCTAGGTTTTACCTTCTTTCTAGTGTGAATTCACGTTCACAGGTAATAAAATAATACAGGAACAGCTTGTGAACTGGCGAACTTAATAGTTTGAATGTTTTATAAATGAGTGAAATTTAACCATGAGGTGTGCCCACTTATACCCCGGAATTAGGGGTGAACCAACAACGGTTCGATTCGATCTGATTTATCCCTATTTTTGAGGGAACCGAACCGAACCCCTTCAGTGAACCGAACCGAAGTTCAAACCGAAATCAGACAAAATCAAGTAAAATCTGACAAAAAATGACATTTTTCCGACAGTCGCGAGATTTAAACTCGCGACCACCACGTGCGGAGGGTGCACTGCGTGCGCCAAATGTCTCTTTCCACTGCACTATAGACGCTTTTCTGTATAAATATATATATATATTCATTTCGATTTCTCAATTTGAAACCGAACTGAACAGTGAGGCCCGTAAAACCGAACCGAACCAACCGATTCAGTTCGATTTTTCGATTTGGATCATATAGTGAACACCCCTATCCGGAACATGCTCAGATTTCACTTCTTGACGTTAGTTAGATAACTCTGCTGCAATTATTGCTCTTTTGATGTCCTTGTTATTATGCAGATGTAAAGAGCAAGATGTTCTTGTTGAATCATTAGATGGTTCGAACATAAATGAGTCGATTATCTGATTGGCTTTTAATTACTCACCCGGCAAACTTTGCAAGCCTAACTGGTTTCATGCTCAGAACCGACAGTTGACGCTAGATTGCTCAACAAACATCTGCACTGCACACAGTGATAGTTCCAGTTCCACATTGGACAGAGAAGAGGTGCAACAAGAATGATAACCCAAGCCAAGATATCATAATTTCCGACATAGCATTGGAAGAGCTCGGAAACATTCCACAACTTGCACGTACGGGAAAACAAACATGCAGCAAATGCTGAATGATTTCTGGACCAAAAAATAGTGGAAGGGGACGCGGCCCATGAGCAGTCTGCAACTCGACAGTGATCACTGATAGCTACTCAGCCGGGAGGCCATTTCATCTGCCTTCCACCGAGCACATGAAGGTGGAGATGATAAACTGATTGACCTGGAAAAGAGAACAAAAAATTGGTATAAAACACGAATCAAGCATGGCGTAAGAAGCAGAGATAACTGGTTTCAGAGGCCAGAGGCTCACATGCAGAGACACCACTATTGATGACAACGCGGAATCCATCGACGATGCCCTCCTTCTCAGCAACAATCTTAGCAGCATATAAGAGATGACCAAAGATGTCCTCATGCTTCAATTCGGCCTGAAAGAGCAGGGGAAAGAAAGCTGCCATCAGAGCTTGAATGAAGGATAAATACATGGTCATGCGAACTTGTGGATGTTGCTACAACAAGGTACCCACAAGTGCCAAATGTTGGAACTACCAGGGGAAGGAGGTAGGAAAAGGGACAAGGAGAAGTGAAACCACTTTAATGGAGAAATCAATTGTGTTTCGTCACAAAGTGTACAAGGATTCGTAAGATAACTTCTTTTTAATGTGCATTTCTTTCATTACATTATAAAATGATTTCCAAGTAGGGTGTACTTCCAACTTTTGGAAATGGATACGGAAACAAAAAGAACTCTCTCTTTCCAATACTGATTCGAAAATAGACTTTGTGATATGAAATAGGATGTGAAGTGGAAACACTTGTTTCTACATCTGTTTTCCAATATATATTCAGATAATATGATTTTGATTATTTCCCATATATATTCAGAGAATTATGATTTTTTTACTAATACATAACAAATGCAAAAACCTACCCACGAAATATGGCAAATGCCAAGAAGCCAGAAGAAAACATGCAAAAAGCGGAGATGCGTAGGTATTGGCAAAATACATTTTGTCCTACATGGGCTATTCTTGAGCCACTCCTTGCACATGTTAGTTCTGCGTTAGTCCACCCACTAACTTGAGTTTTAGGTTAGAAGTTTGGTTTACTAACATGGTACCAGAGCTGCCTCGTTCATTGGGTTTCCCCTGTTTGCCTCACACTTCCAGGGAGTGCTGTTTGCCATATGATTTCAATTGGCTTTGTCATCCATTTTATCATGTTTGAGCATTCAAAAGAGGAAAAAATGAACCATCTCACTCTTCTGCATGACATTTTCCTGTTTCATTCACACCTTCTGTTGCTTCCTCCCTTGTTCTCTGTTCATCAACTGACGCCATGCAGCTCCAATACACTCAGGATGTACTAAGAACTCTGGGAAAACACCTGATTTTATCAATGCACTTTTAATGGAGATTCACAAAATGGCTCAGTTTAGTTTCTTCAGGAGTATTTGCCATCGTTTGGAAATCAAAAGCAGGTCATATAGCTGATTTTCAGGTAGGAATTGCGAGAAGGTTAGAAATCAATAATCAGCTTGGGATCATCACAGATCCTTGTCCTGCTGGATTAGACCAATCCCAGCAAAGGTCTGAAACAACTAGTATGAATACCGGAAAAAAGGCAGGCAAACATTTATCAAAATTGCAAAAAGAGGAAAGCATAATATCTTTAATACTGTCCGTCTCTTTGTACTCACAGATTTCTCTTCATATTCTTCCGTCTTCAAACTCCCCACATCTTCCTTCAACATCATTCTTCTACCATTCTGTAAGACCAGTCAATCAGATGCAAACAGCTGGGACATATTTTCTCTCCCTCTTTTCTTCTGTCTACCGAATCCTTGGGGTGCTCATATGCCAAGGTAACCAAACACCTCCTGTACCAATAGGTCTTTTTCTTATACTCCCACCATTAGTGTCTGAATTTATTATTGTACGTAATATTATGGTGCATACAAGAGGAAGAATGTATCTTAGATGCTTCCTTTCTGTGATGGGTGGAGTGGATATGAAAACATCATTTTGCCTGCACCCTTAATTAAAGAAAATAGATCTACAGCTTTGATCCAGACCAGGATTTAACAAATTCCAGAAAAAAGTTGTGGAACCATTGCATGTGAAAAATTTAAGCTGACATAGGAATGAGAATACCTTAGACAGAAAGGGAGAAAAGTAGCCAGAAAGGTAGAAAAGGGTGAAAAAAAAGATGGCATCAAGTAAATCATTCTCTATACTTTTATGACATTCAGTATGCATTGGATAGACTAACCAAAGGTTGGCCAACAAGGAACTGCACAGGATCGTCTAACTAGAGCAATTGATGAAGTTTAGTATTAAGAACCATTGTCACCTAGTGTTATTACATGCGAAAGATTGCCTGTGGCTAAAATTTTCCCTTTTCTGCATGGAGCATACCTTTCCAGCGTTTGTCAATCGGTCACTAACTTTTGGAATTACTAAAACATGGATAGTGGCCTGTGGGTTTACATCATGGGACAAAACTTGTGAAAACTAAAGAGCATACCTTTCCAAGCTCTGTCAATCCATCCCTAACTTTTGGAATCAATAGAACATGGACGGGAGCCTGTGGGTTTATATCTCTGAATGCCAACACCTTGTCATCCTCATATACAACTGTTGAAGGAATTTCCCTTGATATTATCTTATCAAATCTGAAAGGAAAGGAAGAGGAGTGAGCTTAAACTCTAAATATGTGCCAGTACGCCACTTATCTATAGGAGGTGATCACAGGGACCAAAGGCAATGGCCTCTTGCTTGCTGCCCCATGTAGACCAGTGAGTCAGTGACCATCATTTTGCAGTACCACCACACTAATAAAAAATCAATAGAACATAAAGACCTTATTATGGATAGTAAACAAAAGCAACATTCTACCTCTTACTCTTTCGTCTATCATTTTATCCGTCTTTGTGACCTCCTCACCCATTTTCCAAATCCAAGTATCTCATTGCTAAGAGCAGGCATGGTTCAGTTTTAATAAGTGCCTAAAGCAAAAACATCTAAGACTCCGAAATGAACAAAGATCTCAATTTGAGGCCCAAGTACCATCACGACCATTATTAAAAGGACAGGGAGGTGCAGATAAGTACATGGTTGGGCCTCCACTTTCTGCACTAGCTGCAGCTGCTCTCGCAGCAGCCTCCTCGTCAACTGCAGAACAGATTTGACGGGAAGATCTGAGCATGAACAGGATAAGAAAAAAACATGTCATACAACTTTTACGTAAGGGCCAAGAAACTTAAAACAGAGAATACGGGAACTCCAAAAAAATCATATGGGTATTGACAGATTTCTTCCAAAAGAAATACTTCACTAAAATCAAAAATCCAATACGCCCGCAAGGCTGCGGAATCATTCATGGGTACCTGGTCCGGGGCCGGAGCAGGGTTACCGGAGCTCCATAGGGTCGGCCGGGGAGACGAAGAGCTGCAGCAATGGCAGTCGGACAAACTCGGAGAGCACAACAGGACCTGTCCAAGCAGGCCAAGAAAGGGGCAGAATTGGAGTTAATCTGAAAGATATGAGAACAAACTGCTGAAAAATTGAAGTTCCGAAGAGGGGTAAAGAAGAAAAGGAGCGAACTTGCGAGGTGGGGAGATTACCGCAAGAGGGACATTGGGCTCGCAGCCGCCGCAGCAGCCATGGTAGATTGGTAATGGGAGACGGGAATAGACGGGTTCGGTGTAAGAGAGAGAGAGAGAGAGAGAGTCACGGGTCGATCAGCTCCGCCCATTCTTTTTTCTAGTAAGTTATTAGAGTAGAAGATTTAGATGGACGGCTTGGATGAATTTAGAGGTTATATAATGAGGTAAATTTTGAGCAAAATTATTAGAGTAATATCATGCATAAGAATATCTGAATAAATTTTTTAAAACTTCCTGTAGCATGTGGCTGGAGAAAATTTATCTCAGCCTATGTCAGAACATTGTGAACGAATTTCAAACTGAAAAGAATTACTTATAGGGTGTTTGGTTACAATTTTTATCTTTTTTCTCTAAAATTTAAAAAAGAGAGAAGACAGTCACAAAGAGGTGTTTGGTAAGTAGTTTTTTTTTTAATGCAAAATTTTTACCCTATGTAAATCTCTTCCAAAAAATAAATAAATCCTAACCTGTTTTATTTTAAAAACACACTCTCTCTCTCTCTATCTCTATCTCTCTCTCTCTCTCTCTCTCTCTCTCTCTCAAGCCCCCCCCCCCACAGCCTCGGCGGCCCCCTGCCCCTCCCCCAACCCCGACAGCCCCCGTCCCCAGCCCCGCCTGCCGCCCCCCCAGCCCCCGGCGGCCCCCTGCCGCCCCACCCAGCCCCGCCCCCACTGTCGCCCCCCCAACCCCTGGCGTCCCCCAGCCTCGCCCCCCCTGTCCCCCTCCCTCGCCCCCGGCCGGGCCGGCCCCCCAGCGCCTCCCCGCCGGCGCCGTACCCGCCCCCTGCGGGCGCTCCTCCCCCTCCCTCCCACCCGCCTCCCTCGCCCTCCTCCTCCCCCTCCCTCGCCCTCGGCCCCCCAGCGCCCTCCCCGCCGGCGCCGTACCCGCCCTCCCGCTGCGGGGCACCCCCCCTCCCTCACCGCGCCGACGCCCTCTCCTCCTCCTCTCCCCCGCCGGCTGATCCCCCCCTCCCTCCCACCCGCCTCCCTCGCCCTCCTCCTCCCCCTCCTCGCCCTCGGCCCCCCAGCGCCCTCCCCGCCGGCGCCGTACCCGCCCTCCCGCTGCGGGGCACCCCCCCTCCCTCACCGCGCCGACGCCCTCTCCTCCTCCTCTCCCCCGCCGGCTGATCCCCCCCTCCCTCCCCATACTGTTTTTCGCACCAACGCATTGTACTGGTTTTTTTAATTTTAAAATTTGTGTTAAAACAGACACATCATTAAATTTGAAGGAGAAATAGCTTTTTTTAAAACTGTTTCCAAACACCCCATTAAGGAAGGTGAAAATGACCAAACAATAGTTTTATTTGGACAAATAGAAAAATAAGGGAGAATTATAATGATTGATTCCGCATATTTTTTTTATTAAAAAATATATTTTATCTCATGATTTGTTATTTTAATATATATTAATTACATAGTTACTTACACTTATTTAATTTTTTAATAAGTAATGTGTGGACGAAAATTTGAATTTTAATAATTTAGATGCACATCGAAGATCTCAACTATCGATCCACGAGGCCTTAACCATTGAACCTTGGTTAATTATTGTACACCTAGCTAGCTAGATAGCAAATATTATTGGGGAAGATCTCATCACATAAGTGGTATTATATTATTTGATCTCTATTTGTAGGACGTCCACCTCTACAAATAATACGCATTAGCCGGACAATTTGTTCTTTTTCCTTTATATGTGGGCAATCCTTTTTGCATTAAAAGATAAAATCCCACTTCTGATCTTGAGAATAATAATATATAATACGTACATCAGCAGAAGATCTCTCTCTCTCACACACACACACGATGCACCAAAGAACAGCTGCTACTGGTATGCTTCTCTGCGTTTACCCAAGTTTATTAATATGAATATCACATACATATATGATCTATATAAGCCAATATATAGCTTATAACTAAGCTATTCTCCGTGGCTCATAACCCATGTTGGAATGTGGACAATTGCTTGCAAAAAAGAACAATACAACTTAGGGCACATGATTCACATCAAATCTAGATTGCCCAGCTCACTCTGCAGCTGGTACTGTCCAAAGTTGCCATCGTCATATAGACTTGCATACTCTGTGACGTTCCTTGCTTCGTCACAGATCTTCACCGTGTAGCACAGGTCCTTGCTTACAAGTGCTTTAAGAGCAGTTAAGGTGGCGGGTCCAAACGTGAAAACCATCCTCTTGCACTGCAAAGAACACCGGCCGGCCTCAATCAATTTATAAAAAAACTTAACATTTTTTCTTCAATTGAAGTGTGAAAAAGAAAGAATTCAATACTTGGTTAATGTGCTTCAGTGGAAAAGATGGATTACCTGATCAGCGAATGTTTGGATTTTGCAGGCTTTAATAAGATACAGAATTATCACCAGCTGTAAACAAGTGGAAGGACACAAATTAAAGGATGCACATAAGGTAGTACAACTGTACATAGAAAGAGAAATATTTGTTGTTAAGGTTGATGTGGATTACTTGATAAATAATTTTATTAGTTGAAAGAGAATTTTTTTTGACAAACTCTTAACTAATAAAATTACTTATACCAAGTAATTTATATATATCAACTTTATTGCCCTCTATATAAAAATAGTTAAAAGAGAATGTCGTTCTAGTGCATGTGTTTACTAGTCTACCTGTTTGTCAGTATCCCCTAACGCAGTGCTAATTCCATCTATGATGCCGCGGCACACAGTGCAGGTAGTTCCATTTCCCTTCAACTGCATATAATGGTGGAAAGAGATAATTAGTTTTATAGTAATACTAAATAGAAAACATCCCTACAGAAAGAATTAAGTGACTATATATGAAAACAAGAACACATAATGGGACTAGGAGGACATGCAGTAGCAAACCAACAAGAAGGTTTGGTTGATAGAGAACATGGATGCAACAATTGCAAGGTCTAGTTGATAGGGGAAGTGTAGTAAAAGAGAAATATTGTTGTTAAGGTTGATGTGGATTACTTGATAAATAATTTTATTAGTTGAAAGAGAATTTTTTTTGACAAACTCTTAACTAATAAAATTACTTATACCAAGTAATTTATATATATCAACTTTATTGCCCTCTATATAAAAATAGTTAAAAGAGAATGTCGTTCTAGTGCATGTGTTTACTAGTCTACCTGTTTGTCAGTATCCCCTAACGCAGTGCTAATTCCATCTATGATGCCGCGGCACACAGTGCAGGTAGTTCCATTTCCCTTCAACTGCATATAATGGTGGAAAGAGATAATTAGTTTTATAGTAATACTAAATAGAAAACATCCCTACAGAAAGAATTAAGTGACTATATATGAAAACAAGAACACATAATGGGACTAGGAGGACATGCAGTAGCAAACCAACAAGAAGGTTTGGTTGATAGAGAACATGGATGCAACAATTGCAAGGTCTAGTTGATAGGGGAAGTGTAGTAAAAGAGAAATATTTGTTACTAGATTAGGTTGGCAACAAAACTTAGGTAGATTGTTTGCTAAACAATTTTATTGTTAAAAATCTTGTCAGTTTTTTCTCTCCCTCTTCACCGGCCAATGAAATTACTTAGTAAGTAGTCTATTTAGATCTTATCATGCCAATACGATCTGACAACAAACATTTTTAGCAGTAAAATAGTGAGAGAGGGTGATAAATCAAATGAGTATGATAGTGTTTTTATAGTGATCCTGTCATAGGTAAAAGAAACTTTGGTGAAGAAACAGACCACTGCCTCAATGTGAAACCATTAATTCTGTGTCCTAACTCGACATTTCCTTGAAATATTCCATGGAATTGAGAAACTTAGTCTTGCTAGAAATTGGAAATAGAACATTCTTGTGATAATAAGCATTCTTGTGTAATCTTGAGGCATCTTTCCAAAATATATATTTTATTTAGAACACGATAGCTAGCTTCGTGTTTAATTATTTGCATGCATGTAATTTATTATATATATATAGTAAGTACACATCTTAATGCATGCCTCTGATGAAACGATGCATTTACCTCCGCCTCCAGATCTGAGGGCAAAATGTAACACAGTGTGCTAGCTAAACTGTCTATTTCATTGATTATACTGTGATCCTTGATGCCTTCTTTAGCTTTTCTTGAAATCTCCAAGCATGTTTCTGTGAACTCAGTTGGAGAGCCCAAAAAAGATGAAATCTCATCCTCGTAAACCTTCGCTAGTTCGTAAAGGTCCATGGTATCTTCCATGGACAGACGATTTCCTGTACAAGATGTACATGACAAGAATCGATCAGTCACCAAACACTTCCGATCGACATATATGGAGAAAAATGTGTCGCCCTCCAACGTTAACAAAGCAAATTATAACAAAGAGGAAGTGCCTGAAGGATGGAATAGTAATGGACATGCTTACTTTCAGCATCGTTAGCATTAATGGACATGAAACGGTCCCTTGCAGAAGCCACAGACAGTAGCAGGGCGAGGGAAAGAAAGAATGGTGTTGCTCCCATCTTCATCTAGAAGCTCTCTTCACAGACCACTTCTAGATCTCTCTCTCTCTCTCTCTCTCTCACCTGCAAAGACGACAAGTTAGATGGATGATTAACCAACTGATCATTCCAGGGGGAATTGAAAAGAAGTGATCACTAAAGGTAAGTGCAACCAAGTGCTCGAGCTCGTAACCAGCTGGTGATCACCAGTTAATAAGGAGAACAAGACGAGGTGAAGACCAGTGTGGGGGTTTCTGATATATGGCTTTGTGCGCAGGTATTAATTTATAGGGACTTTGTGTGTCTGTGTATGTGTTGGGGTGGGGTGAAGAGGACTTAATTAGGAAGCTTCATTTGAAATGATATTGTCTTTATCGATCAGACATTCTTTGGAATGTTTTGCCTTCTGCAGATGGGAATCACACAAACTTGGGCATATTTAAACTGTGCCCTGAACTATTACGTGATGTGGAGGTTCATGCAACTCCTTGTCTCTTTTTCTTTTTCTTGACAAAAACTCAACATATCCTTGTCTCACATAAGGGTAAAACAATTAGGAACAAAACTAAACGCAGTTCACATTGGATTCGTTTGGCTCATCATGACGAAGACAACACATTGGTCTCAATCCAATTCAAGTATTTTACTTTTTTTTGGAAAATCCAATCTGAGGTGTTTTTTTCGTTCTTTTCATTTCTGTGATCTCCCTCCCTAGCGCTCTCTCTCTCTCTAATATACAAGGGGGGTGGAAGACTGGTGATGGATTAATATTGACAGCTTGCAACCATCACCTCTAAGTTATAGACTTAGTTGAAATTAGTAGAATAAGATACACATGAGTGATGTGGAAGTTGTACAATATTTAAACTACTCTTGCTCAGTGTGTTGAAAAACTCGACGACTTTTATTGATCAGTGTAATTTAGTCAGTAAATCTTGGCAGGCCATTGCACGAGTCTTCCAAATAATTTTTAGGATGAATATCTACGAACTATTTCTATTTTTAAAAATAATTTTATAAGAAATTGAAGCAGAATGTGTCATTACCGAGCTCATCTACATATATACCCAAGTGCAGCCTTTCACGTGTTTGCTCAATGGCCGCAAAGACTTCGCCAGGAGCAAGCCACGGCCACAGCTAGCCCAGGCATGGACAGAGACCCATGCAAAGCTGCGCAACGGGTCCAAGAAGTGTGGAAAGGATTTTAAGTTTCACGAGCATAAACACAGAATCCCATTGCACCTACATGGGAATCCCATGCAAGGTACTGAAGTGCAACCAGTGTACCAATTAAGTATTATATGTGCATCTATATATATCACCGAGAATCCTTGATTTGCATGAGTTCTTCATGCCTGTCGCCGGGGAATAATCCAAGAACTCGTGAGAAAGGAGCGTGCATGCATGGTCTTCACATGGATGTTGCAGTGAGTTGGAATCCATGGTTGATGCGATGGGACCTTGGGGGAAGGGAACCCTGCAGTGGAGTCCATATGAACTTGTAAGCTTCACAGGTAGCAAAGGGCGGGGCGGCCGAGTTATACAGATCAGAGCGCAACACTCGAGCCTCGAGGGATTGCGCAGCATTGACGTCGGAAACAACCTATAATACCATAAAATAATGTAGATTATCATTTTTGACGAGAAGAATTAATTATTGGTCCAACACTTATTTTACCATCTCTGTCAATTTTTTCCTGCCCGCATAGTCTCTACTTTATGCAGGTTATATTTTTCAGTTCCTGACGTTAACCCCCGTTATCTTTTTTCTCCTAAATGTCAATTGTACCCTCAATCACAGATGACCCATGAGCATCACCGGCTTTAATGCCTTTCGAAGAAGGCGAGCAATGACGAAAGACTTCTCACCGCGGCGCTGCGAAGAGGAGCGCAGAGTTACCGTTTGGGTGAAAGATTCTGACTTCAGGTGAACTTTCACTACTAAAAAAGTGACTTTTACCTACGCCCTGTACCTACACGTTGGATAGTTGTAGGTATGGGAAGGATTTACCTACCCTAAGATAAATATATAAATTATTATATTTATTAAGTGGTAGGTATACATAAATATATGCCTACAGTAGATTTTAGTAGTAGGTATAAACACTTTCCCCCCTTGTTTTAATCTTTTCCCTCCCAATTTTCTCCTTTTCCCTCCCGAAGCCTTGCCTTGCTTTTTCCCTTTTCCCTCTCGCACTCTCTACCTTTCTCCCTCCCGTGCCCTACCACGCCAACACCTTTGTCATGGTGCCTCGTCGCCCTCGGCACAGTCGGGCCACCTTGTCGTCACTACAGTGCTGCGTCCTCGGCCCCCTACCCTTCTGCACTCACTATTCTTCTGCCTTTTTGCACGGCCATAGCAGGTACTCCTCTCCCTTCTCTCTATTGCTGGACCTTTCCCCTTTGATCGGAGCATAGAACTCCCCTTTGTCACCTACATCCCTTGCATCAGCCCCTATTAGGAAGCAGATCTAGAATCTGAGGTCTCCCTATGTGTGTGTGTGTGTCTCAAACTCTCACCTTTGCTGGAACTTTATGTGTTGGTTCCCTTTGAATTTTGATGATTACAAAACACTCATGTTGTTTGCTGACAAGTTTGCAAAGTAAATGCAGAAAATAGGTAGTCTACACAAGTAAGAGGACTCACAAAGAAGCCCCAAATAGTTCCTACCTATTGGAGTCGACCTCAAAGATGTAAGGAGTCGACCCTGACTGTGTTCAGTTTTTCATAGTCGACCCTGGCAATATGAAGGAGTCGACCCTCTTGAAGGCAAGTGCTTGGGCCATGCAGAGTCGACCCCAGCCTTATGAAGGAGTCGACCCTCACTGTGTTCAGTTTTTCAGAGTCGACCCCCAGTCTATAAGGGAGCCGACCTCCATTCAAAAGGCCATGCCGAGTCGACCCCAGATTTCTGAAGGAGTCGACTCTGACTGTGTTCAATTTTCAGAGTCGACCCCAGCTCTATAAGGAAGTCGACCTCTATTCAGAAGTGGCTCTTTTGTTCAAACGGAGTCGACCTCCAGATTGTGAAGGAGTCGACCCTGGATGAACTGGAGTCGACCCCAGCAAAAGTGGGAGTCGACCCTGACATGCAGAACCTTCTGAAAAGCACTTTTTGAACACCTTTTTGACCAAGACCACTTTTCACCTCTCTCAAACGGCTACTTTTGTGGAAGGGCTATAAAAAAGACACCTGGGAGAAACCCTAGGTAAGGAATTTCGTGGGGAAGAGAGCCACCTTCTAGAGTTTCATCTTCAGCTCTCTCTTTCAAGTTTTTCTCACCTTCTTGAGCTTCCACCTGCTGCATCTTTGAAGAAGGTTCCATTTGGAGGAGATCTCTACTGCTCCAAGCTTCAACATCATCTGAAGATCCTCCTCACGAGCTTGATATTTGTTTCTGCTTGTTTCATTCTTATCTCTTTAAGTTTCTTCCTTTGTGAAGTGTTGGTGAGCTGGGCACCGCATCAACCAGCTGTGTATTGGTGAGCTGGGCACCGCATCAACCAGCTATGTATTGGTGAGCTAGGCACCGTGCTAACTAGAGGAGTGTTGGTGAGCTTGGCACCGTTTAAACCAGCGGTGTGATCTTTTGTAGAAGTGGGAAATCTCACACGTGTTGTGTAGGACTGGACGTAGGTAGACCAAGGGGGTCTTACCGAACCAGGATAAATCCGTGTCTCCTCTTGTGCTTGCTTCATTCTTCCCTCTGTTCTCTTTGCTTTGCATCCATCTTTTATTTATGCTTAGTTTCCACTGATCATTCAAGACAAATTTTTAAAGCCCTATTCACCCCCCTCTAGGGCAAGTCATAGTCTAGATCCTTTCATTTGGTATCAGAGCTTGGTCACTAGTTTAAAGGGTTTTACAACCTCTAGTGTGGATTGACTATGGCTGGTTTTGGAGAGCAGAGTACATTCACTGAAGGCAACTCTACGAATAGGCCATCTCTGTTCAATGGCAATAACTATAGCTATTGGAAAGCTAGGATGGCCATCTTTCTGAAAGCTATGGATTGAGCTGTGGAACATCGTGGAGAAAGGTCCATATGTTCCTAAGGACCTGAAAATGATTGGACTCCTGAAATCTTTAAAAAGTTGTCTATGAATGCCAAGGCAATTAATGCTCTATTCTGTGCTTTAGATGCTAATGATTTTAATCGTGTGTCTATGTGTAGCAGTGCAAAAGAGATTTGGGACAAGCTTCAAGTGACCTATGAAGGAACCTCTCAAGTCAAAGAAACGAAGATCAATCTTCTAGTTCACAAATATGAGCTGTTCAGATGGAAGAAAATGAGACTATAACTGAGATGTTCAAGCGGTTCACGGACATCACAAATGAGCTTAAGGCCCTTGGTAAAGAATACTCTATCCCTGAACTCATAGAAAAATTTTACGATCTTTGCCTATGTCTTGGAATCCCAAGGTGACAGCTATTGAAGAGGCAAAAGAGCTCTCAGGAATCTCCTTGGATGATCTCATAGGATCTCTTATGACCTATGAGATTAACTTAATGAGGGACGTGGACGACTCTAAGAAGAAAAAGAGTCTTGCCCAAAACTACTAATGTGTTAATGAGTGTGATAATGACAATAGCGATGAAGAGATCGATGATGAAGAAATTGCCTTAATGACAAGGCAATTCAAGAAGTTTCTGAACAAACGTCGGTCCAACTTCAATCCAAGAAATATAAGATTTCAGAAGAAGAATCAAGTTAAAGGGGAAACCTCTAAGAATGAGGAAGTCACTGCTTTGAGTGCAGAAAATCGGGACATATCCGTCCTGAATGCCCTGAACTGGAAAATAAGAAAGCATACACCAAGGGAAATGGCAAGACATCAAAGAAGAAGCCCTTGCTGCATGGAGTGATGAAGATACCTCCACAGAAGAAGAAAGTGAAGAGGAAATCGCCAACCTATGTCTCATGGCCAAATCTGACCATGAGAAGGTAATTCTGAAACCTTTACATTCGAAGAACTTCATGATGTGTTTAATGAGTTATTAAAAAATTTATTGAATGCAAACTTGAGAATAAATGCCTGAAGAAAAGTATTGATTTAATGACTCAAGAGTTGAATGCATTACGTTGCATGAATGTGAAAATGTTGATAAAGTAGTAAATGAGAATACTTGCTTAAGAAAAAGTTGAAATATTAGAAGAACAAATTCCTAGTTTGAAAAACGATTGTTCTAACCTTCAAAAGGAAGTAGATAGATTAAAAAATGTCTTGTCTACATTTGTGCGTGGTCGTGATAATTTAGATGCTATTCTTGGTAGCACAAAAGGGGTCTTTAGAAAAGAAGGAATTAGATTTATTCTTCACAAGTCAAAGCATAAAACTGCAACTTCTTTTGTTGGAGTTAAGTTATCTAGTACTCCTTTTGCTAGATGTAATTATTGCGGCAAGAAGGGGCATAAAATTCAGAGTTGTTGGTTCCGAAAGAACATCCACAAGATCAAAACAATGTGGGTGCCAAAGGAAACAACTAAAAGTTGGACTAACATGAATGGACCCAAGCAAATCTGGGTACCAAGAAATCAAGTGTAAAATTTCTTGTTTTTGCAGGGCTACAACGGTTTGATGAATAAAGAGTGGTATTTGGATAGTGGTTGCTCTCGGCACATGACGGAGACAAATCACAATTTTCCACTCTTGAAAAGAAAAACGGTGGAAGTGTGACGTTTGGAGACAACAACAAAGGAAGGGTAATAGGCATTGGAAACATGGCAAAACTCCCTCCACTAGCATTGAGCATGTTTATTTGTAGATGGTTTAAAACATAACTTGCTCAGTATTAGTCAGCTTTGTGATAAAGGATTTAGAGTTTCATTTGATGCATCTCATTGCATGTTGACCGATAATGTCTCGAATGAATCAAGTTTGTAGGAAATCGAAATGGAAATGTTTATACCATAATCTGGATGATTTGGATGAAAATGAGATTTGCTTTGTAGCAAATAACTCCAACCCATGGCTATGGCACCGAAGGTTAGGCCATGCTAGCTTGGAATTATTTCCAATTGTCTAGACGTGAGCTTGTAGTCGGTTTGCCTAAAATGAATTTTGATTCGAATGGAGTTTGTGATACTTGTGCCAAGGGTAAGCAAACTCGAACTTCATTTAAACCCAAGAACATTGTTTCTACCTCTCGGCCTTTGCAACTCTTGCATCTTGATTTGTTTAGTTCGACAAGAACTGCTAGTCTAGGTGGTAAACGATATGGCTTTGTGATCGTTGATGATTTCTCTCGATTTACATGGGTTTTGTATTCAGTTCATAAAAGTGATGCATTAACTGAATTCATAAAGTTTTGTAAAAAGGTTCAAAATGATAAGGGTTATGTAATTAATGCTATCCGTAGTGATCATAGTAAGGAATTTGAAAATCTGCAATTCAATTCTTTTTGTGATGATGAAGGGTTCAGTCATAATTTTTCTGCTCCGAGAACTCCTCAGCAAAATGGTGTGGCTGAAAGGAAAAATCGGACCTTGATTGATATGGCCCGAACTATGCTTTGTGAATCTGTTTTGCCTAGATATTTTTAGGCTGAGGCTATTAATACTGCATGCTATATCACTAACCATTGTTTGATTAGACCTTTGTTGCATAAGACTCCATATGAACTTTATAAAGGTAGAAAACCAATCATCTCCTACTTCAAGCCATTCGGGTGCAAATGCTTTATTTTGGTAAATGGCAAGAGGACATAGGTAAGTTCGATCCTCGAGGCGATGAAGGTATATTTGTTGGTTATTCATCTCACTCTAAGTTTTTCGTGTATTTAACAAGAAAACATTGGTTCTTGAAGAATCTATTCATGTAATCTTTGATGAGACTAACCACAATGGTAGAAAAGGGATGATGATGATGCAGAAATCATGAAAGATCAAGATTTAACCATTCATGACATAGATCTCACGGAGCCTAGTGAAGAAGCAATGGATGATCCTACCCAACTTGTTGGTGACGAAAAGGAAAGGGAAGATCCTCCACTTGAAGAACTTCATGTATCTTCTACAAATGATGTATTACCTCGAACGTGGAAGATCATGTCAAGTCATTCAATCGGTAATGTAATAGGTGATCCGTCATCCGCATGCGAACTCGAAAACTCAATATCAGTGTGATTATATTACTTTCATTTCTCAATTTGAACAAAAAAATGTTGATGAAGCCATTCTTAATGAACATTGGTCTATTTCTATGCTTGAGGAACTAAATTAGTTTGAGAGGAACAAAGTGTGGACTTTGTCTCCTCGTTCGAATGACCATCCCGTGATTGGAACCAAGTGGGTTTTTCGAAACAAACTTGATGAATCCGGTGTGGTAACTCAGAACAAAGCTCGTTTAGTTGCCCAAGGATACTCTCAAGAAGAAGGGATAGATTATGATGAGACCTTCGCACCGGTTGCTAGACTTGAAGCCATTAGGATTCTATTAGCATTCGCTTGTTCCAAAAATTTTAAATTATTTCAATAGATGTTAAAAGTGCGTTTCTTAATGATTTCATTAAAGAGAAGTCTATGTAGAGCAACCTCCTGGGTTTGAGGATCCAAATTTCTCAAACCATGTCTTTTGTCTTCATAAAGCTCTATATGGTCTTAAGCAAGCACCGCGTGCATGGTATGAGAGATTGAGTCAATTTCTTGTTCAACATGATTTTAAGCATGGATTGGTTGACTCAACTCTATTCATAAAAAGTGTTGGTTCAGATATTTTACTTGTTCAGATATATGTGGATGATATTGTGTTTGGCTCTACTAAAGAAAAAAATGTGCGAGGATTTTTCTGAGTTGATGCAGGGGGAGTTCGAGATGAGCATGATGGGTGAGCTCAATTTCTTTCTCAAAATTCAGATAAAACATGGTCATGATGCATCTTTGTAAGTCAATCAAAGTACACAAAGGAATTGCTCAAGAAATATGGGTTAGCAACACCAGCACTTCCAACACCTATGTCAACAACAACAAAGTTTGATAATGACGAGCTTGGTAAGCCTATTGATTCTAAGCTTTATCGAGATATGATCGGATCTCTACTTTACTTACTGCAAGTAGCCCCGATATATTATTCAGTGTTTGCATGTGTGCAAGATTTCAAAATTCCCCAAACAATCGCATTTATTGCTGTTAACGAATCTTTCGATATTTTGCCTCCTCGATTGATTTTGGTTTATGGTATCCCAATGATGTTCCTTCGACTTGGTTGTTACACCGATGCAGACTATGCTAGGTGTAAAGTTGATCGAAAGAGCACAAGCGGAACGTGTCATTCCTTGGGAGGTTGCCTCATTTCGTGGTCCTCCAAGTAGGGCTGTTCAAACTTCGGTTCAAACCGAAAACCGAACCGAACCGACCGATTCGGTTCGGTTCGGTTCGGGTTGGGTCCCTACCTATTCAGTTCGGTTCATTTTTGAAACCGAATGAACCGATTATTATATAATATATATATATTATTTACTCAAAAAAAAGATAGCACAGTTGGTGAATGCATGGGCCGATGGCGGGAGCTTTTCGGGTTGGCGCGGGTTCGAAACTGGGCTTCCTCGTAAGGGATATTTTTTCAAAATAGTGAATTTTTGGCCAAAGCCTATAGCAAACCTAGGTCGAACCCAGAACCTGTGGGAGGGTTAAGCGCCTTGGCCATTGCGGCAGGCGCGCTGTGCCATATAACATGTATTAGAATTCGTTAAAACCGAACCGACCGGTTCGGTTCGGTTCGGGTTGACCTTGAATTCGGTCGGTTCGGTTTGGCAAAAAATGGACCAACCCGGACCGAACCGAACCGTGTTCAGCCCTACCTCCAAGAAACAAAATTATGTTGCTCTCTCGACAACTGAAGCCGAGTATATCGCAGTCGAGAGTTGTTGCACACAAGCACTTTGGATAAAACACTAAGTAGAAGACTATGGGATATACTTGTCTAAAATCCCTTGCTTTGCGATATACAAGTGCCATAAATTATCAAAATATCCTGTTCAACACTCTCGCACTAAGCACATTGAAGTACGCCATCATTTTATTAGAGATCATGTCTCTAGGGGTGATATTGAATTAAATTTTATTGATACCACACACCAATTGACTGATATTTTTACTAAACCGCTGTGTGAAGACCGTTTACTTCATTGCGCCATGAATTAGGAATGTGTTCATCTTCTTCATAAGCATCACATTTAATTTGTTTCCTCCTTCCTCTCTTTTTGACGATGACAAAAAGGGGGAGAACTTGTGTGAAGTGATGATAGTTATGTGATAGCACTAGAACTTTACTCTATTTTTTGTGTGAATGTCTTTTAACGGGCGCTCATAGTAAGGGGGAGATAATACTTGTATCTTTTTGGTGCTTATAGTAAAAGGGAGATGATACTTGTAACTTTTTGAGTTATGAATGGAAATACATGACTATCTTTAAGCAAATTGAATGAATTAGTGTTTTAATTTATGTGCTTTAATGTGTTGAGGATTCCGTGTGAATTGATGTTTTGATTTATGTGCCTCATTGTGTTTCGGTATCAGTGATTGGTTTCGAGAAATGAGTATTACTGTATAGGTGTTTTGTCATCATCAAAAAGGGGGAGATTGTTGGATCTCTTTGAATTTTGATGATTATAAAACACTCATTTTGTTTGCTAACAAGTTTGCAAAGTAAATGCAGAAAACAGGGTAGTCTACACAAGCAAGAGGACTCACAAAGAAGCCCTAAATAATTCCTGCCTATTGGAGTCGACCTCAAAGATGTAAAGGAGTCGACCCTGACTGTGTTCAGTTTTTCAGAGTCGACCCTGGCAATATGAAGGAGTCGACCCTCTTTGAAGGCAAGTGGCTTGGGCCATGCAGAGTCGACCCCAGCCTTATGAAGAAGTCGACCCTCACTGTGTTCAGTTTTTGAGAGTCGACCCCCAGTCTATAAGGGAGTTGACCTCCATTCAAAAGGCCATGCAGAGTCGACCCCAGATTTCTGAAGGAGTCGACTCTGACTATGTTCAGTTTTTCAGAGTCGACCCCAGCTCTATAAGGAGTCGACCTCTGTTCAGAAGTGGCTCTTTTATTCAAAGGGAGTCGACCTCTAGATTGTGAAGGAGTCGACCTTGGATGAACTGGAGTCGACCCCAGCAAAAGTGGGAGTCGACCTTGACATGCAGAACTTCTGAAAAGTACTTTTTGAACACCTTTTTGACCAAGACCACTTTTCACCTCTCTCAAACGACTACTTTTGTGGAAGGGCTATAAAAAGGACACCTGGGGGAAACCCTAGGTAATGAATTTCGTGGGGAAGAGCCAGCTTCTAGAGTTTCATCTTCAGCTCTCTCTTTCAAGTTTTTCCTCACCTTCTTGAGCTTCCACCTGCTGCATCTTTGAAGAAGGTTCCATTTGGAGGAGATCTCCGCTGCTCCAAGCTTCAACATCATCTGAAGATCCTCCTCACGAGCTTGATATTTGTTTCTTCTTGTTTCATTCAATTCTTATCTCTTTAAGTTTCTTCTTTGTGAAGTGTTGGTGAGCTGGGCCCGCATCAACCAGCTGTGTATTGGTGAGCTGGGCATCGCATCAACCAGCTATGTATTGGTGAGCTAGGCACCGTGCTAACTAGAGGAGTGTTGGTGAGCTGGGCACCGTTTAAACCAGCGGGTGTGATCTTTTGTAGAAGTGGGAAATCTCACCGTGTTGGTGAGGACTGGACGTAGGTAGACCAAAGGGGGTCTTACCGAACCAGGATAAATCCGTGTCTCCTCGTGTGCTTGCTTCATTCTTCCCTCTCTGTTCTCTTTGCTTTGCATCCATCTTTTATTTAGCATTAGTTTCCACTGATCATTCAAGACAAATTTTTAAAGCCCTATTCACCCCCCTCTAGGGCAAGTCATAGTCTAGATCCTTTCATTTGGTATCAGAGCTTGGTCACTAGTTTAAAGGGTTTTACAACCTCTAGTGTGGATTGACTATGGCTGGTTTTGGAGAGCAGAGTACATTCACTGAAGGCAACTCTACGAATAGGCCATCTCTGTTCAATGGCAATAACTATAGCTATTGGAAAGCTAGGATGGCCATCTTTCTGAAAGCTATGGATTATGAGCTGTGGAACATCGTGGAGAAAGGTCCATATGTTCCTAAGGAACCTGAAAATGATTGGACTCCTGAAATCTTTAAAAAGTTGTCTATGAATGCCAAGGCAATTAATGCTCTATTCTGTGCTTTAGATGCTAATGAATTTAATCGTGTGTCTATGTGTAGCAGTGCAAAAGAGATTTGGGACAAGCTTCAAGTGACCTATGAAGGAACCTCTCAAGTCAAAGAAACGAAGATCAATCTTCTAGTTCACAAGTATGAGCTGTTCAAGATGGAAGAAAATGAGACCATAACTGAGATGTTCAAGCGGTTCACGGACATCACAAATGAGCTTAAGGCCCTTGGTAAAGAATACTCTATCCCTGAACTCAATAGAAAAATTTTACGATCTTTGCCTATGTCTTGGAATCCCAAGGTGACAGCTATTGAAGAGGCAAAAGACCTCTCAGGAATCTCCTTGGATGATCTCATAGGATCTCTTATGACCTATGAGATTAACTTAATGAGGGACGTGGACGACTCTAAGAAGAAAAAGAGTCTTGCCCTCAAAACTACTAATGTGTTAAATGAGTGTGATAATGACAATAGCGATGAAGAGATCGATGATGAAGAAATTGCCTTAATGACAAGGCAATTCAAGAAGTTTCTGAACAAACGTCGGTCCAACTTCAATCCAAGAAATATAAGATTTCAGAAGAAGAATCAAGTTAAAGGGGAAACCTCTAAGAATGAGGAAGTCACTGCTTTGAGTGCAGAAAATCGGGACATATCCGTCCTGAATGCCCTGAACTGGAAAATAAGAGCATACACCAAGGGAAATGGCAAGACATCAAAGAAGAAGGCCCTTGCTGCATGGAGTGATGAAGATACCTCCACAGAAGAAGAAAGTGAAGAGGAAATCGCCAACCTATGTCTCATGGCCAAATCTGACCATGAGAAGGTAAATTCTGAAACCTTACATTCGAAGAACTTCATGATGTGTTTAATGAGTTATATAAAAAATTTATTGAATGCAAATTGAGAATAAATGCCTGAAGAAAAGTATTGATTTAATGACTCAAGAGTGAATGCATTACGTTGCATGAATGTGAAAATGTTGATAAAGTAGTAAATGAGATACATTGCTTAAGAAAAAGGTTGAAATATTAGAAGAACAAATTCTAGTTTGAAAAACGATTGTTCTAACCTTCAAAAGGAAGTAGATAGATTAAAAAAGTTCTTGTCTACTTTGTGCGTGGTCGTGATAATTTAGATGCTATTCTTGGTAGCACAAAAGGGTCTTTAGAAAAGAAGGAATTAGATTTATTCTTCACAAGTCAAAGCATAAAACTGCAACTCTTTTGTTGGAGTTAAGTTATCTAGTACTCCTTTTGCTAGATGTAATTATTGCGGCAAGAAGGGGCATAAAATTCAGAGTTGTTGGTTCCGAAAGAACATCCACAAGATCAAAACAATGTGGGTGCCAAAGAAACAACTAAAAGTTGGACTAACATGAATGGACCCAAGCAAATCTGGGTACCAAGAAATCAAGTGTTAAATTTCTTGTTTTTGCAGGGCTACAACGGTTTGATGAATAAAGAGTGGTATTTGGATAGTGGTTGCTCTCGGCACATGACGGGAGACAAATCACAATTTTCCACTCTTGAAAAGAAAAACGGTGGAAGTGTGACGTTTGGAGACAACAACAAAGGAAGGGTAATAGGCATTGGAAACATTGGCAAAACTCCCTCCACTAGCATTGAGCATGTGTTATTTGTAGATGGTTTAAAACATAACTTGCTCAGTATTAGTCAGCTTTGTGATAAAGGATTTAGAGTTTCATTTGATGCATCTCATTGCATGTTGACCGATAATGTCTCGAATGAATCAAGTTTGTAGGAAATCGAATGGAAATGTTTATACCATTAATCTGGATGATTTGGATGAAAATGAGATTTGCTTTGTAGCAAATAACTCCAACCCATGGCTATGGCACCGAGTTAGTTAGGCCATGCTAGCTTTGGAATTATTTCCAATTGTCTAGACGTGAGCTTGTAGTCGGTTTGCCTAAAATGAATTTTGATTCGAATGGAGTTTGTGATACTTGTGCCAAGGGTAAGCAAACTCGAACTTCATTTAAACCCAAGAACATTGTTTCTACCTCTCGGCCTTTGCAACTCTTGCATCTTGATTTGTTTAGTTCGACAAGAACTGCTAGTCTAGGTGGTAAACGATATGGCTTGTGATCGTTGATGATTTCTCTCGATTTACATGGGTTTTGTATTCAGTTCATAAAAGTGATGCATTAACTGAATTCATAAAGTTTTGTAAAAAGGTTCAAAATGATAAGGGTTATGTAATTAATGCTATCCGTAGTGATCATAGTAAGGAATTTGAAAATCTGCAATTCAATTCTTTTTGTGATGAAGGGTTCAGTCATAATTTTTCTGCTCCGAGAACTCCTCAGCAAAATGGTGTGGCTGAAAGGAAAAATCGGACCTTGATTGATATGGCCCGAACTATGCTTTGTGAATCTGTTTTGCCTAGATATTTTTAGGCTGAGGCTATTAATACTGCATGCTATATCACTAACCATTGTTTGATTAGACCTTTGTTGCATAAGACTCCATATGAACTTTATAAAGGTAGAAAACCAATCATCTCCTACTTCAAGCCATTCGGGTGCAAATGCTTTATTTTGGTAAATGGCAAAGAGGACATAGGTAAGTTCGATCCTCGAGGCGATGAAGGTATATTTGTTGGTTATTCATCTCACTCTAAAGTTTTTCGTGTATTTAACAAGAAAACATTGGTTCTTGAAGAATCTATTCATGTAATCTTTGATGAGACTAACCACAATGGTAGAAAAAGGGATGTGATGATGCGAGAGAAATCATGAAAGATCAAGATTTAACCATTCATGACATAGATCTCACGGAGCCTAGTGAAGAAGCAATGGATGATCCTACCAACTTGTTGGTGACGAAAAGGAAAGGGAAGATCCTCCACTTGAAGAACTTCATGTATCTTCTACAAATGATGTATTACCTCGAACGTGGAAGATCATGTCAAGTCATTCAATCGGTAATGTAATAGGTGATCCGTCATCCGGCATGCGAACTCGAAAACTCAATATCAGTGTGATATATTACTTTCATTTCTCAATTTGAACAAAAAAATGTTGATGAAGCCATTCTTAATGAACATTGGTCTATTTCTATGCTTGAGGAACTAAATTAGTTTGAGAGGAACAAAGTGTGGACTTTGTCTCCTCGTTCGAATGACCATCCCGTGATGGAACCAAGTGGGTTTTTCGAAACAAACTTGATGAATCCGGTGTGGTAACTCAGAACAAAGCTCGTTTAGTTGCCCAAGGATACTCTCAAGAAGAAGGGATAGATTATGATGAGACCTTCGCACCGGTTGCTAGACTTGAAGCCATTAGGATTCTATTAGCATTCGCTTGTTCCAAAAATTTTAAATTATTTCAAATAGATGTTAAAAGTGCGTTCTTAATGATTTCATTAAAGAGAAAGTCTATGTAGAGCAACCTCCTGGGTTTGAGGATCCAAATTTCTCAAACCATGTCTTTTGTCTTCATAAAGCTCTATATGGTCTTAAGCAAGCACCGCGTGCATGGTATGAGAGATTGAGTCAATTTCTTGTTCAACATGATTTTAAGCATGGATTGGTTGACTCAACTCTATTCATAAAAAGTGTTGGTTCAGATATTTTACTTGTTCAGATATATGTGGATGATATTGTGTTTGGCTCTACTAAAGAAAAAAATGTGCGAGGATTTTTCTGAGTTGATGCAGGGGGAGTTCGAGATGAGCATGAGGGTGAGCTCAATTTCTTTCTCAAAATTCAGATAAAACATGGTCATGATGGCATCTTGGTAAGTCAATCAAAGTACACAAAGGAATTGCTCAAGAAATATGGGTTTAGCAACACCAAGCCACTTCCAACACCTATGTCAACAACAAAAAGTTGGATAATGACGAGCTTGGTAAGCCTATTGATTCTAAGCTTTATCGAGATATGATCGGATCTCTACTTTACTTAACTGCAAGTAGCCCCGATATATTATTCAGTGTTTGCATGTGTGCAAGATTTCAAAATTCCCCCAAACAATCGCATTAATTGCTGTTAAACGAATCTTTCGATATTTTGCCTCCTCGATTGATTTTGGTTTATGGTATCCCAAATGATGTTCCTTCGACTTGGTTGGTTACACCGATGCAGACTATGCTAGGTGTAAAGTTGATCGAAAGAGCACAAGCGGAACGTGTCATTCCTTGGGGGTTGCCTCATTTCGTGGTCCTCCAAGTAGGGCTGTTCAAACTTCGGTTCAAACCGAAAAACGAACCGAACCGACCGATTCGGTCGGTTCGGTTCGGGTTGGGTCCCTACCTAGTTCAGTTCGGTTTCATTTTTTGAAACCGAATGAACCGATTATATATATATATATATATATTATTTACTCAAAAAAAAGATAGCACAGTTGGTGAATGATGCATGGGCGATGGGCGGGAGCTTTTCGGGTTGGCGCGGGTTCGAAACTGGGCTTCCTCGTAAGGGATATTTTTTCAAAATAGTGAATTTTTGGCCAAAGCCTATAGCAAACCTAGGTTTCGAACCCAGAACCTGGGGTGGAGGGTAAGCGCCTTGGCCATTGCGGCAGGCGCGCTGTGGCCATATAACATGTATTAGAATTCGGTTTAAACCGAACCGAACCGGTTCGGTTCGGTTGGGTTGACCTTGGAATTCGGTTCGGTTCGGTTTGGCCAAAAAATGGACCAACCCGGACCGAAGAACCGTGTTCAGCCCTACCTCCAAGAAACAAAATTATGTTGCTCTCGACAACTGACCGAGTATATCGCAGTCGAGAGTTGTTGCACACAAGCACTTTGGATAAAACACTAAGTAGAAGACTATGGGATATACTTGTCTAAAATTCCATTGCTTTGCGATAATACAAGTGCCATAAATTTATCAAAATATCCTGTTCAACACTCTCGCACTAAGCACATTGAAGTACGCCATCATTTTATTAGAGATCATGTCTCTAGGGGTGATATTGAATTAAATTTTATTGATACCACACACCAATTGACTGATATTTTTACTAAACCGCTGTGTGAAGACCGGTTTACTTCATTGCGCCATGAATTAGGAATGTGTTCATCTTCTTCATAAGCATCACATATTAATTTGTTTCCTCCTTCCTCTCTTTTTGACGATGACAAAAAGGGGGAGAACTTGTGTGAAGTGATGATAGTTATGTGATAGCACTAGAACTTTACTCTATTTTTTGTGTGAATGTCTTTTAACGGGCGCTCATAGTAAGGGGGAGATAATACTTGTATCTTTTTGGTGCTTATAGTAAAAGGGAGATGATACTTGTAATTTTGAGTTATGAATGGAAATACATGACTATCTTTAAGCAAATTGAATGAATTAGTGTTTTAATTTATGTGCTTTATGTGTTGAGGATCCGTGTGAATTGATGTTTTGATTTATGTGCCTCATTGTGTTTCGGTATCAGTGATTGGTTCGAGAAATGAGTATTACTGTATAGGTGTTTTGTCATCATCAAAAAGGGGGAGATTGTTGGATCTCTTTGAATTTTGATGATTATAAAACACTCATTTTGTTTGCTAACAAGTTTGCAAAGTAAATGCAGAAAACAGGGTAGTCTACACAAGCAAGAGGACTCACAAGAAGCCCTAAATAATTCCTGCCTATGGAGTCGACCTCAAGATGTAAGGAGTCGACCCTGACTGTGTTCAGTTTTTCAGAGTCGACCCTGGCAATATGAAGGAGTCGACCCTCTTTGAAGGCAAGTGGCTTGGGCCATGCAGAGTCGACCCCAGCCTTATGAAGAAGTCGACCCTCACTGTGTTCAGTTTTTGAGAGTCGACCCCCAGTCTATAAGGGAGTTGACCTCCATTCAAAAGGCCATGCAGAGTCGACCCCAGATTTCTGAAGGAGTCGACTCTGACTATGTTCAGTTTTTCAGAGTCGACCCCAGCTCTATAAGGGAGTCGACCTCTGTTCAGAAGTGGCTCTTTTATTCAAAGGGAGTCGACCTCTAGATTGTGAAGGAGTCGACCTTGGATGAACTGGAGTCGACCCCAGCAAAAGTGGGAGTCGACCTTGACATGCAGAACCTTCTGAAAAGTACTTTTTGAACACCTTTTTCCAAGACCACTTTTCACCTCTCTCAAACGACTACTTTTGTGGAAGGGCTATAAAAAGGACACCTGGGGGAAACCCTAGGTAATGAATTTCGTGGGAGAAGAGAGCCAGCTTCTAGAGTTTCATCTTCAGCTCTCTCTTTCAAGTTTTTCCTCACCTTCTTGAGCTTCCACCTGCTGCATCTTTGAAGAAGGTTCCATTGGAGGAGATCTCCGCTGCTCCAAGCTTCAACATCATCTGAAGATCCTCCTCACGAGCTTGATATTTGTTTCTTCTTGTTTCATTCAATTCTTATCTTTAAGTTTCTTCCTTTGTGAAGTGTTGGTGAGCTGGGCACCGCATCAACCAGCTGTGTATTGGTGAGCTGGGCATCGCATCAACCAGCTATGTATTGGTGAGCTAGGCACCGTGCTAACTAGCGGAGTGTTGGTGAGCTGGGCACCGTTTAAACAGCGGGTGTGATCTTTTGTAGAAGTGGGAAATCTCACCGTGTTGGTGAGGACTGGACGTAGGTAGACCAAAGGGGGTCTTACCGAACCAGGATAAATCAGTGTCTCCTCGTGTGCTTGCTTCATTCTTCCCTCTCTGTTCTCTTTGCTTTGCATCCATCTTTTATTTCTGCATTAGTTTCCACTGATCATTCAAGACAAATTTTTAAAGCCCTATTCACCCCCCTCTAGGGAAAGTCATAGTCTAGATCCTTTCATTATGGTAATGGCAGTGCTGCGTGTGGTGCAGGAGGGGCCTGCAGGTACGGGAACCTCTATAGCCAGGGCTACGGCGTGGAGACGGCGGCCATGAGCACGACACTGTTCAACGATGGCCTGAGCTGCGGGGCCTGCTTCAAGATCAAGTGCACGGACGACCCCCGGTGGTGCCACAGCAGCAGCCCTCCATCTTCATCACCGCCACCAACTTTTGCCCCCCAACTACGCCCTCCCCTCCGACAACGACGGCTGGTGCAACCCTCCTCGCCCCCACTTCGACCTCTCCATGCCCATGTTCCTCAAGATTGTCGAGTACCACGCACTGACGTCGTCCCTGTCTTCTACTGCAGGTCCGTCGCCCCCCTCCCTCCCTCCCTCTGCTATTCTTCACGTCGTCTAGTGTGCATGGTTGGTTTATGTATGTTGGATAGAATGGATGATTGCAAAAGAGGGATAGCGATGGGGGGAGAATGGAGATGGAGGTGGGGGTCGACGGTGTCGCCTTGATCACCATCGTGAACCCTCCCGTGAACTCCCTTTCCATCGCTGGTATACTATTAACCTCCTCTGCTCCTTGCCTCCCGCATCCATAAGTTCAAGGTTCACCTCCATACTAGATCAAGCTAAAAAGGGAAAAAAAATCAAGGTTCACCTGACCTCAATAAAAATTGATATTGTGATGGTTAATTTGATGCAAGGGAAAATTTTGAAAAAAAGTAGAAGAGAGACAACAGACCTTATAATTAATGGCGGATGAGATGACTGAGGGTGGGGGAGGGGGATGCTCCGGAAATTGAGAAGGGCCAGGGGGTCGGAGTGGAGAGAGGGAGTTCAGACAATGGATGCTTTTATTTTGAGCAAGATTTGAGGGGTTCATAGAGATAATGTCCTTTGTTAGATTCAAGATTTGAGGGCTTTGCTCCCTGTGGTGGAGTAACGCTAGGGGCTATGTAGAGGGGGTGGGTGGTTGCCTTTCTATTGTTCAGGAGGGTTTTCATTTATGTGGGTTTTAGAATGGAGGATCTATTTATGTGGATTTTCATTTCCACGGTTTCATAGTTAAGACAAACATATAAATGGAGATTGAAAGAATCAATCTCTCACACTATGAATTTTATGCATCTGAAGTCATCAATGTAAGTCATATCCTCGGTATTGGTAATCTATTTCTGAGTTTTGACCCGTTGTTGGATAGATCTGAGGAACTGGAGACAACATTGATGGAGATAGTCAAGCAGGACAATAGATGTAGCAACCTTAATTTTTAAAATCTCAAATAAAATAAAATTTAATTAATAAATGTGATAAATAGAGTTAATTTAGATTAAAGAGAGAATAATTGAAATAAAAGGGAATTAAACCACTACCCAATAAATAAAATAGAAATGGGTTGTATAAATGGCCCAAGCATGAAAGAATGGGCCCACTTCTGAAGAGCCCATCATGAGATGAGAGGTAATTTAGCCTAAATTTGGAGTTAAATATTAATAAATTAAATAAGGAAGAGATAATGCCTAAATGGATGGTAATTATCCTAAATAGGAGTTCTCATCCAATCCTAACCCATTGGCCACGAAATTAGGCCTCTACCTTACCCTATTAGGTGGATAAATGCTAGAAATAATGGAGATAAATAGGGATTTTCGGAATTGGAAGAAGAGATGAGTTTTAAGTTGTTTGGACTCTTTAAACATACAAAACACCCCAATTCGGCCCTATCAACCCCATAGAATGACTATTGGAGCTTTGGAGGACAAGGAGAGGAGCTGAGGACGAAGAGCAAGGAGAGAAGGAAGCTTGGAGCAAGGGATTTTCGTCACCTCCTTCGTCTAAACCCTAGGTCTTCATTACAGCTACGAAAGATAGGCAATCTCTCAAGCACAAAATGTGAAATTTTAACCCTAGGTAGCCCGCATGATCCTCTTTGAAAGCCCTCTAGTTTCGCTCTATTTCGTTTTTCCATGAGGGTGAATTAAATACTTGAATCCTGAACATCATCATGTGGTCGAACCTTAAAGTTAGCTTTCAATCCTCGTATGTACTTGATCCCATGTCCTGTAATATTCTCATAAATACTACATGCTCTTAACTTTCAAACGCCCCTATTTGCCCCAATTTTTATCATGTGTCCATTGCCAATTAATTCGTCTAATCATGACTGTGCATAATTAGGTCACCGAAAAGTAACCTTACCAAAGCATGTTCTATACGTGTTTGTTTTCTAATTAATCATGCCCCATGATAGATCTCCATGTCTAGTTTCGTTTCAAATTGATTTCATGATTTTTGGAGCTTTTTGTGATTTTATATCAATTTTAGAAGTGCTATGTATCATGCATTGGAGGGATAGAACCCACTCAAAAAGGGGAAATTCTCCTTTTCTGGGCTCGGGCCACCTTCTGAAGTCGCGACGGCCCGACCCATCGCGATCTCAGAGGGGGTCGCGACACAGGGGTCCATCACGTTCTGAATGCAACAGGTCGACATGTCGCGACCTGCCCCTAGTTCACCCCAGCGGCCGGTTCAGCAGAACGCGACCGAATCGTATGTCGCGACCTGAACGCGACACCTAACCCTGTCGCGACAGCAGTATAGTGGCCAGAACCTGGATTTACACTTATACCCCTGCTATATGTGGTAAATTAACCCTGTTTAACCCTAATTAAACACTGTCATGACTATAACGACTGATTATTTGTAAATGGGTATTAATACATGAAATTCTTTAATTTAAAAGCTATGTGCACAATCATACATGTTCTCTCAATTTCTTACACTTGCACACACCTAATAATCATGTTTGCCATTAAACCTATTTAAATTACTCAATAATGTATCTGGTAATTAAGTGAAAATTAATTACTAAATTCCCCTATTTAATTATTTACACTTGTCTTCATTTTAATCGCATGATTTGAATACCGTGATCATTTCCCTCGGCCTTCGAGCACTCGAGGCACGACGGACCCTAGTTTCTACACACTCTCTTGGCATGGACCACCTCTCCATCGGGAATATTCCCGACTGGGCCAGAGACTCCTTGTCAAGGCCTTTGTAAGTCTTCTTGGCTTTGGCGCACGGCCTTAGTCGACGAGCTGGTTGTACCCTTAAAACCCGTTACACCCTTAGGGATCAGCACGATCCTTGGCCTTAGTGTGTATCCTTCTTACCTTGTGATCACGCCGGACCATCTGGCCTGTGTTCATGACATGGCTAGTGGGCGGATGTGACTTCTACCTGACTGCTGGTACCCGACCTGGTGCCGTGCAACTGTTACTATCGATGCTTAACGTTGTTTTACGATTGTACCCCTATCTCATTTACTATCTCGTTACTCTCATCTATTTACGTTCACTCTATACTCTCATCTATTCGTCTATTACTCTCATCTATTCTTGGTACTCTATTTGACCATTTACATTGATTGTCTAAAATAACAAACAATACTATATGCCAGTGCAATAGGGCCCGATCTAGTCCTTAGGAGAGCTCCCGAAGAGTGCCATTTCCTCATGAGGGTTACATGATCAGGATATGTATGGCATGCATCCAGTGCCATTTAATACTATAACAATTAATCTATGACAATCAAAGTTAAATCTATACAAGTGCTATCGTTACATGCTATTATCATTACATGGCCATTCCATTTATCGTTCTTGTTGTACTATTTCCCTGTACAAGTGCTAGTATTCTCTTGCCATCATTACTATACTCTGCATGACTATTCTCTCTAGTTACCCTGCCCTTTTAAGACATTAATTATTTAAAGCATGCTTGTTCTCATGAGATATTAAGTCCTACTGGGCGTTATTCGCTCATCCTGCGTTGTTATTCCATGTGTTCAGGTGAGTCGGATGGCGATTACCACACGCACGAGGATGGGAATGAGGATGATGTCCAGGAGTGACCCTTTCGGCAACCACTGCGTAGTACTTAGTTAATGTAGTTATGAGTCAGATAGTCATTATGTATTAGTTTAGATTTGAATGAAGTACTATGGGCCCTAGTTTTGGCTCTGAATAGTGATGTAATAGCTAGTTGATGATGTATTAATGAAGTTGGATTTCATTTGATATTATTCCATATGTGCAATGGTTTGTTATTTATTTCTCGCTCTATACTATTTAATAACTGTAATATCGCTCCGATATTCCGTATAGGGGCGTTACAATTTTGTGGTATCAGAGCCTAGGTTATTCTTAAGTATAGGATGATCTAGGTTTGACCTGTCTTGATTTAGAGTCTAAATTCCATACCTATGTGAGATTGGTAGAACCAAGGGTAATAAAATAAATTAAACTCACACACGCACAAACGTAGTGCAAACTCAATATCTTACATTCAAATTCTCTTTTGAAGGAACTTAAACACTTAGCAATGGCAGCGGAGCGTGCACAACTCCGTGATATGCAGAAGACCATCCAGCAGCTTACCCAGGCTTTACTTCAGGCTGCTGGAGCGAATAATAACAATAACCGAGGAGCCGAAGAATTACACAGGAATTTCCGCAATCTGAATCTGCCTCGATTCAGTGGGACTACTTGTCCCGATGAAGCGGAGAACTGCCTCAAGGAGATTGAGTGTATCTTCCATGTTATGCAATGCGCGGATGGAGACAAATTACTATTAGCAACATTCCAGCTTGAGAGGGACGCCCGAGCGTGGTCGGAGTCCGTCGAGGCGACGAGAGTAGATGCACAGTTTACATGGGAGGAATTCAAGGAACATTTCAACTTCAAGTACTTTTCTGAGAGAGTTCAAGAAAGAAAGGCCTCTGAATTTGCTACATTGAAGCATAGAAACCTCACAGTTGCTGAGTATGAGGCTCAGTTCTCCCGTTTGGCACAATATGCCAATCATCTGGTCGGCACGGAAAGAATGAAGGCCAAGCACTTTCTTAATGGGCTTAGGCCCGCATATATCACACAGCTGGCACCTCTGGACATTCAGACATATTCAGAGATGGTCAGGAAAGCCCAATTGCTGGAGGATGTGACCGACCTTACCGAGCGCATCAAAGGTAGAATGGTAAAGAAGGAACAGACCTCAGGAGCACCGAGCAAGCCCACTAACGGCAAGAAAAGGCCGTTAAGTACCACTGAAGGGCCAAGCCAGGAGCGGAAGCCCAAAGTTTTTGCCCCCACTACCACGAACAAGCCAAGATGCAAGCACTGTGACAAGATGGGTCACACTGTAGGGGAGTGCTGGAGGAAGGTAGGCGCATGCCTACGCTATGGGAGTAGAGATCATCGTATTTCTGAATGCCCCCTGCACAAAGAAAACGAGAAGCATCCTGCGGGACAGAAGAAGCCTGGCCGACTGCAGGCCCTGCAAGAGGTAGAAACCACTGAGGAGGGTAGAGTCGTCAAATGTACTCTACCAGTCTTTTCTTAATCAGCATTTGTTTTGTTTGACACTGGTGTAACACACTCGTTTATATCACAAGCATTTGCTGATACATTAAATGAAAAACCTGCATCTATGGAATTTGAATTACCTATCACTACACCATTGGGAGAAAAAGCTCATTTAAACAAATACTTTCAATTAGCTGATTTTAAGATTGGTGATCTCACTCTGAGAGCTGACTTGATTTGTATACCCATGGAGGGCTACGATGTTATTCTGGGAGCCGATTGGCTGTCTACGTATGGGCTATCGTGGATTGTAGAAGAGGGAAGATCTCCTTTAGTGAATTCCCTAAATTGACCTTCACAGGCCGTAGACACAAGAGGCACTTGTCTCTCGTCTCTGCTATAAGAGCACAGAACATGATAAGAAAGGGCTGTGTGCATTTTTGCCGCAATTGTGGTTGAAAGGAAAGCATCAAAGATATCAGACATACATATAGTGCAAGAATACCCCGACCTATTCTCCGATGAGCTGCCAAGCATTCCACCAGAGAGAGATGTAAATTTCTCAATGGATCTAACACCTGGAGCTGCACCAGTGTCACGTCAACCCTACAGAATGTCCCCGGCTGAATTGAAAGAATTGAAGGAACAATTGATGGAACTTTTGGAAAAAGGATTTATCAGACCAAGTACTTCTCCTTGGGGAGCTCCAGTGTTGTTCGTCAAGAAGAAGGACAGATCTCTGAGATTATGCATCGACTACAGGCAGTTGAATAATCTCACTATCAAGAACAAATATCCTCTGCCTCGTGTTGATGAATTATTTGATCAGATATCCGGAGCCAAATATTTCTCTAAGATTGACCTTAGATCGGGATATCATCAGATGAGGATTAAAGATGCAGATATTTACAAGACGGCTTTCAGGAGCAGGTACGGTCATTATGAATTTGTAGTCATGCCTTTTGGACTAACCAATGCTCCTGCAGCTTTCATGCAACTAATGAATAGCATCTATCGGCCATACCTCGACAAGTTCGTCGTGGTGCTTATTGATGATATTCTCATATATTCCAAGACCAAGGAAGAATATGAGGAGCATCTAAGGATCGCTCTGCAGATCTTGAGGGACAACAAGCTCTACGCCAAATTGAGCAAGTGTGAATTCTGGCTCGAGGAGGTGTCATTTCTAGGCACGTTATATCCAAGGATGGTATCACTGTCGATCCTTCCAAGGTTGAAGCTATGCTAAATTGGGAGAGACCGACAAATGTTACCGAGATCAGAAGCTTTCTTGGACTGGCTGGTTATTACAGACGGTTCACAAAAGACTTCTCCAAGATAGTTGTACCTCTTACTCGCCTTACGCGAAAAGAGAACCCCTATGTCTGGAGCAAGGAATGTGAGAAGAGCTTTCGGACATTGAAGCAATGCTTGACATCTGCACCTGTCCTCGCGTTGCCAGTCGAGGGCGAAGGATTCTCAGTCTACACTGATGCATCTGGAATCGGTCTAGGCTGCGTGTTGATGCAGAACGAGGAGGTCATAGCTTATTCATCAAGACAATTAAAGCCTCATGAAGTCAATTTTCCTGTCCATGACTTAGAATTAGCTGCTGTGGTATTTGCACTCAAGATATGGAGGCATTATCTTTATGGTGAGCAATTTATTATCTACTCCGACCATAAGAGTCTAAAGTACTTATTTTCCCAGAAAGAGCTTAATATGAGACAAAGGAGATGGCTGGAGTACTTGAAGGATTTTGATTTCAATATCCAATATCACCCTGGTAAAGGTAATGCAGTAGCTGATGAACTTAGTAGGAAGCCAGTAGCTTCTTTATCTTGTCTAGTCATGGGCGAGATGCAATTGTTAGAGCAATTTGCCAGTCTGGATCTGAACATTGAGCAAAGAAGTGATAAGATGTTGGTTGCTAACCTTAGGGCACAACCTGACATTTTTGTCGAAATTAGGGAGCAGCAGGATAACGACCCATTCTTGATCCGAGTCAGGGAGACCATAGTAAACAAACCTGATTTCTCCATCACTGAGGATGAGAGAATATTATTCCAAGCTAGGACATGCGTGCCTGACAATGAAGAGCTGAAGAGAAAGCTTATGGATGAAGCCCACAAGACCAAGTATACTATTCACCCAGGCGCAACCAAGATGTACCAAGACATGAAAAGGTCATTTTGGTGGCCCAACATGAAGCGTGAGGTGGTTGAGCATGCCGCGCACTGCCTCACCTGTCAGCAGGTAAAAGTAGAACATCGTCGTCCTGCGGGTGTACTTAGACCCCTGGACATACCTGAATGGAAGTGGGAAAGTATCAGAATGGATTTCATCATGGGTTTACCCCGAACTCGTGGTGGACTCAATGCTATCTGGGTCATTGTGGACCGATTGACGAAGTCTGCACATTTCTTGGCAATCAAAAGCACTTGGAGTGTTGATGTGTTAGCAGCTTTATATGTGAAGGAAATTGTGAGATTACATGGAGTTCCCGTGTCCATTGTCTCAGATCGTGATCCTAGATTCACTTCTAGATTCTGGAAGGGACTTCAGAAAGCCTTAGGCACGAAACTAAATTTCAGCACATCATTTCACCCACAGACGGATGGGCAGACAGAAAGAACTAATCAGATAGTGGAAGATATGCTGCAAGCTTGCACCATAGACTTTGAGGGGTATTGGAATGAATAGCTGTCCCTAATAGAATTCGCCTACAACAACAGTTATCAGGCCAGCATAAGATGACACCATTTGAAGCATTGTACGGCAGAAGTTGCAGATCGCCAGTGTGTTGGAATGAGGTAGGTGATCAGCAATGGTTGGGACAAGACATGGTGCAAAGCACAAGCAGGGATATACAGATTATTCGAGATAGGATTAAGATAGCTCAGTCCAGGTAGAAGAGCTTTGCTGATAAAAGAAGAAGGGACTTAGAATTCCAAGTCGGAGACCATGTGATGCTGAAGGTATCCCCGACCCGAGGATTTCAAAGGTTTGGGATGAAAGTCAAGTTAAGACCAAGATTCATAGGCCCATTTGAAGTCTTGGATAGAGTTGACGATGTGGCGTATCGTCTGGCACTACCTCCTAAATTCTCAACCGTATACAATGTATTTCATGTGTCAATGTTGAGGAAGTATGGGTACGATCCATCACACGTAATCAGCTATGATGATATTATTTTGAACAAAGACATGACCTATGAAGAAAGACCAGTGAGGATATTAGACAAGAAGATGCAACAACTTCGGAATTGATCTACACCCGTGGTCAAGATACTATGGAGAAATTATGAAGTCGAAGAAGCCACGTGGGAACCCGAAGCCGCCATGCGCGAGAATTATCCGGAATTATTCAGTAAGTCACTCTTTCCCTTATGATCATATGAATTGGGGACCAAATTCTTTTTAAGAGGGGGAGGATGTAGCAACCTTGATTTTTAAAATCTCAAATAAAATAAAATTTAATTAATAAATATATATGATAAATAGAGTTAATTTAGAATAAAGAGAGAATAATTAAAATAAAAGGGAATTAAACCACTACCCAATAAACAAAAATAGAAATAGGTTGTATAAATGGCCCAAGCATGAAAGAATGGGCCCACTTGTGAAGAGCCCATCATGAGATGGGAGGTAATTTAGCCTAAATTGAAGTTAATATTAATAAATTAAATAAGGAAGAGATAATGCCTAAATGGACGGTAATTATCCTAAATAGGAGTCATCATCCCATCCTAACCCCTTGGCCACGAAATTAGACCTCTACTTTACCCTATTAGGTGGATAAATGCTAGAAATAATGGAGATAAATAGAGATTTTCAGAGTTGGAAGAAGAGAGAAGAGTTTTAAGTTGTTTGGACTCTTTAAACATACAAAACACCCCAATTCGGCCTATCAACCCCATAGAACGACTATTGGAGCTTTGGAGGACGAGGAGAGGAGCTGAGGACGAAGAGCAAGGAGAGGAGGAAGCTTGGAGCAAGGGATTTTCGTCACCTCCTTCGTCTAAACCCTAGGTCTTCATTACAACTATGAAAGGTAGGCAATCTCTCAAGAACAAAACGTGAAATTTTAACCCTAGGTAGCCCGTATGATCCTCTTTGAAAGCCCTCTGGTTTTGCTCGATTTCGTTCTTCCATGAGGGCGAATTAAATACTTGAATCCTGAACATCATCATGTGGTCGAACCTTAAAGTTGGCTTTCAATCCTTGTATGTACATGATCCCATGTCCTGTAAATATTCTCATAAATACTACATGCTCTTAGCTTTCAAACACCCATATTTGTCCCAATTTTTATCATGTGTCTATTGCCAATTAATTCGTCTAATCATGACTGTGCATAATTAAGTCACCGAAAAATAACCTTACCAAAGCATGTTCTATACGTGTTTGTTTTCTAATTAATCATGCCCCGTAATAGATCTCCATGTCTAGTTTCGTTTCAAATTGATTTCGTGATTTTTGGAGCTTTCTGTGATTTTATATCGATTTTAGAAGTGCTATGTATCATGCATTGGAGGGATGGAACCCACCCAAAAAGGGGAAATTCTCTTTTTCTGGGCTCGGGCCACCTTCAGAAGTCGCGACGGCTCGACCCGTCGCGATCTCAGAGGGGGTCGTGACACAGGGGTCCATCGCGTTCTGAATGCGACAGGTCGACATGTCGTGACCTGCCCCCAGTTCACCCCAGCGGCCGGTTCAACAGAACACGACCGGATCGTATGTTGCGATCTGAACGCGACACCTAACCCTGTCGCGACAGTAGTATATCGGCCAGAACCTGGATTTACACTTATACCCCTGCTATATGTGGTAAATTAACCCTGTTTAACCCTAATTAAACACTGTCATGACTATTAACGACTGATTATTTATAAATGTTGGCCCTTTCGGTATGGCAGCAAGCTAGCCTAGAGGGGGGTGAATAGGTTTTCTGAAATCTGAAATAGAAACTTAAACACAGAAATTAACACTTGAAGATTGGTTAGTTTAGTGTGATAAAGAGTAGTAGTGCGGAAGCAAATAACAATCACACAAAGGACATAAGGAATTTATCCTGGTTCGGCCCTTCCCACATGGAAGTCCTACGTCCAGTCTGTTAGGATCGGATGGGTGGAAGGATCAGATCTAGAAGGGGGGGTTGAATAGATCTAACACCAATTAACGCGGAAGCTTAAGCAATTTAAAATTACTTCGAATCAGAGATCAAATCACCCAAACAATTTACTGATCTGAAGTGTGATTAGTGTGTGTGAGCAAATGAATTAGTAGTGTGAACGAAATCCCTATGCATGCATCTAGCGAGATACAAAGGCAAACCACAATTCAAACCAATGCACAGAGGATTTTTAGGTGGTTCAAAAATCAACTCCAGTGACTCCTACGTCCACCCCTCACACAGTGAGGCCACACTACTCAAAACCTTGAGTACAACTCACACTGGAGCATGACGACTCCAAACACCCTTGAGCACGACGACTCAAGAAACACCTGGAGCACGACGACTCCAAACTGAGCATGACAGCTCAAACAACAACCGGAGTACGACGACTCCAAATTGAGCACGACGACTCAAACCACACAGTGAGTGCGACGACTCACAAACCAGAGCTCGACGGCTCAGAGTACAAAAGCTAGATCAAACACAAAAGAGATCAGATCCTCTAGAAATGATCTGATTCAAGACAGTTTCGTACATAGAAATTTGTACAGAACTTCATGCACAAATCTCATTGACGAAATAAGGAAGAACAAACTCAGAAATAAAGCAAATAGATGTAGAAAGAGTGTTCTTCGATGAAGAGGCCTTGCAGACGCTTCAATTGAGGAGCCTTGATGGAAATCGATGGAGATTCTCCTCAATTGGCGATGCTATGCTTTGATGGCATCTGAAATGTCAGAAATCCTTCTTCTCCTGCGCTCTTCAGTTGGATCTGCTCCCTTGCCTTGCACAGCAAGCTTCTCTCCAGGGATTCCCCTTGATTCCTTTGTCCTTCCTCTTGAAAGGGTGGCTTGTAGCTTCTGGAGATGGAGACAGATCTGGAGAACCCCCTTTGGCCGCCAAAAGGCTTCTTCTGGAAGTGTATGGGCTCTCTTGCCTTTGGGGTACAAGGAACATGGGTATTTATAGCCCCATATGTCCATAAAGTGCCTTGGGGTGCATGGGCACGGAAACCTAGGCCAAATCCCCTAAATCCAAGCAGCCACGTGTCCAGGAGAAACTTTAAGTCACAGAGTTTCCGGAGTGTGTCGACCTGCCCATAGGGTGTGTCGACACACTGTCCCAGACTGGGCAAAACAGTTCCCTGGGAGAGGCAACTAGTGTCGACCTGAGATAGTTCAGTGTCGACCTGCTGTAGCTAACTGAAAAACAGGCCTTCTAGGAAGGCTCTCTAGTGTCGACCTGACTGCATCTGGTGTCGACTGAGATAGAAGTCTGTTGACATGTTTCTCTGGGAGCTGCCTCTAGTGTCGATCTGCTTTGGGCTAGTGTCGACACACTACACAATTTCTTCAACATTCTGCCTTTGCTTTGAAGCATTGTGTCGACACCAGTAAGAGGTGTGTCGACACTACCTTGACAAGAAATGTTTGTCCCTGAGAAATAAACACATACATCATTAGTCTAATGTATTATCATGAATATAAATGATAAATGTGTTTGAGAACATGCTTTTTAATGTGGTCATTACATGTGTGGTGCATTTCACATGTTCCAATTATTGTGTATCAAAATTGCAACTTGTCATCATTAAAATCACAATATGTTATCATTAAAATCACATATGTTATCATTAAAATTATAATATGTCATCATCAATATCACAGTATGTCATCATTAAAATCATAATATGTCATCATCATATCACAGTATGTCATCATCAAAATCAAGGTATGAGTGATGTTCATTGGATATCATTAAAATACCACTTTAGGAAGTTTCAAAACACACTCAACCCAACAATCTCCCCCTTTTTGATGATGACAAAACATATCTCCCTTGACTGCAATAACTCCCCTTGACCATATGCATCCTTTGAACTTTCTCCCCATAAAGAACATTCTCCCCTTAGAAACTTTTACTTTTCCCCCTTTTTGACAGCATCAAAAAGATAGACAAGAGAGAGACACAATGATGGTCGGAGACCAAAAGATAAAAAGAATGGGAAATGAAGGTTCAGAATTGATCAAAATAAGTAAGGCAAAGTGATATTGTCAAATGAGAGAAAAGATAATATTTTTGTTATTGTGCAACAAAGTTTAATCACAAAGACACACTCAACACAAAGAATAACAATTATAATGAGCTGAATGTAGTTAAAATAATGATGCAAATGTGAAGAAAAGTGACCTATATGAATGAGCAGAAATATTTAACAAGGATGTTAGGAGCTTTAAGTTAACACAATGTAAAATAATAGGTCTAAACTCAGTAAACATGAACTTAATTAAGGTCTTAAGCTTTTCATCCTGTCAATTTGATTTTCTTTCATTTTTAACAGGAAAAGAATACAAGAATAAATTAGTTAAATCTCACTTTTCAGTGTAAGAGATCACATTGATCAGATGCAATACCTCCTGATTACTCAGTGGTTTAACTTTCATATCTTATACAGAGTTGAAAATTTGATTTCCACTTTTTGACGCGAAACAAATCACTTTTCAGGTGAAATGGCCCGGTTACTCAGTGGTTCACGAATTTGCATTGCTCTGTTTGTATCTTTCCAGATTGATCATTTTTCTTTTGATATTTTGCAGGAATAAATTTGCTTTGACCAGAGAAGTCATGACTATGAATTTAGAAAGATTATTCTTAACATGTGGTAAAAATAAAGCTTAAACATTCACATGTGAAATATAAAGCCACTCATGTGCCTATATAGTGTTTTGCAAATCATTTTAAAAATATTCAGTATTATGATTGCTTAATCTTGAAATGATACTGAATCTTTGAAAATAAACTAAATACACAATGAGTTTAGTTCAATGTCTTAATGCTCTCATAAGAAAATAGCACAAGGACTCAAAAATTCTGATGAGTTTGGGGTTCAAAATAGAAAAGTAAGGTCAAGGAATGTAACAATGACTTCCCCCTTTCATGTAACTCCCCCTCACAAGGTGAACATGAGGATTATAGGAGGAATAGGAATGGAATGAAGTGAAGGCAGAATGAACATGAATGTTTTTATTGAAAGACAATGACTCCCCCTCAACAATTGCATACAAGGCTCTTGATACTTGGTGGAGACATATACTCACACATAGTGAAAATGTCCAGACAAGTCTGACTTGTCTTTCTTCAAATCACCATTTGATATACCAAGAATGCCAATGCAATGTGAGAGTGAGTAATTTAGTTGCAAGAACATTTGTCAACAAACTGAATGTGAGTTGTTAATAAATCAGATATGAAGGAATCTTTCTCCAGCATTTCCCTCAAAGATTCTTTTGACTTACTCCTCCATAAGATATGCATGAATTTCATGTTTTTATTGAAAAATATTTTTGCACTTTTTCAAATTTACTCCCCCTTAATATGTGCATGGAATGAAAATGCTTGTAAGCAATTCACACATGATTATGCACACCATTAGCTTTAAGCATAACATGATTTTTGGTACTTGGCGGAGTATTTTACTCACGCATAATGAAAGTTTCCAAACAAGCAAAACTTGTTTTTCCACATGTCATCATTTGATATACCAAAAAGTCAAAGCAGTGATATGCACACAGAATCATGGGCACAGTTAAGCAATCATGATAACATAAACATGATTCTAATTGTTATGACACAAGGTTCATTGTTGGGAGTACCATTGAAACACATTTCTCATTTTTTCAGATAAAAATTAAACATTCATTTCAATTCAGGCAATTCAAACTTGAAATGATAAAGAAGTTTTACCTGAATGGACTTCAATTGTTTTTCAAAGATTTTACCTGTGTTCTCCATTCATTTATTGCCTTGTACAACCAATATTTTGAATCCATTTACAATGTATGGCTGCAAGACTCCTCAGCTTGCTGATCAAGCTGGTTTTGGCACCCACACTTGCTTGGGTCCTGCAATGAAGTCAATGTTAGAGTGCATCAAGGATTTCTTAATCGAAAGTGATATTATTTTTGGTATAGATGCATTCTTTCATTGATAGAACTTTGAACAGAATTAGTTCCAGATTTTCTTTTTACCTTACTCAATGCATCTATATTTTCATGAAGTTTTCTAATTTTTGGATTTTTAACATTAATGACTCTTACACAAGGAAGATCATTGGTACTTGGCGGAGGTAATTCCTCACACATAATGATAGTTTCCAGACAAGCATGACTTGTCCTTCCACAGTTCACCATTGATATACCAATTGATCTTTGCATAAGAGTCTCAATTGATTTCAATTTTTATTTAGCAGGGAATCTCTCAGAAGCATTTACCTGATGAGATTTTCATTCTCTTTCATTCTCTTCACTTACTTTCCTTGTAGCCTTAGTCATGAGGCCTTCATTTTGAGATTGACTACAAAGATCCCTGCATCCAGCATTCAAGCATTACATTTTAGAACCCAAACTTGTTATTTGGTATTTGGTGCATTTTTCTGAAGACTAGAAACACTGAAATCTTAGTTTCTAATCTTAGTACTATTGGTATAGAATGCACCACTGATATACTGAACATTTTGTTTTCTATTTTTCAAACTTTTATCATTGAGATTTTTATCATGGAATTCAGAAGAGATCTTTTGTGCAACAGTTTCTTTTTCATGTACATAGAATTTCTGAGTGTTTTCAACATGAACATGATCTTTATTCTTATGTATATTAACATGAAACATGGGAGCATGCACAAAATTATCAATTCTATGCCAACATTCCCTAGAAGTGTGCCCAAATTTATGACATGTGAAGCACTGGACTGATTTGGTATTTTATTGAAATATTGATCTCTATTCCAACAATGTTTGGCAAGATGACCAGGTTTATTACAATTAAAGCAAATGAGAGCATTTCTTACCTGGTTCTTACCTTGGCATGTATGTATTTGCTGGAATCTCATTTTCATGTGAGGAGGCTTACCATGAGAAAAAGGAGGTACCTTTTGGTGGCTCTTGGCATGATGTGAATTTTGAACTTGTCTTGGAGCCTTTTGGACTGATGGAGGAAGTAGATGATTCTTCTTGACATCAGCATTTATCTTTTTCTCTTTCTGTTTCTGAACAAGAACTTTCACAAGTTTTTCATTAGAGATATTAAGGTTCTTATTCATAACAGTTTTAACAGAAGTTATTGTGTTTTTCTTTTCATTTTTCTTATTTTTAACAGAAGCAAGACTTGTGTTCTTCAATTCATTTGAATCTTCTGTTTTTCAGCTTTTAATGCAACAACTTCTTTTTCTGAAGTTTGAAGCTTGTTTAGCATGACATCCAAACCATTTTTCATCTTGTTCTTTTCATTTTCAAATTGAGCAATTTGTTTTTCCAAATCAGATATTTTATTACTTAAATTACTACATTCATTGTCCAATGGTCTGTCATGGAACAAACATTCAATCTTCCTTTTTAGATGATGATTTTCTTCAACAAGTTGTTTGCATCTCTCATTTATTTGATGATCATGAGCCATGTTAGAAATCTGTTGTTAATTGATCATTATCAAATTGAAGTTTTCATTGAGATCAATCAATTTTCCATTTTCCTCTTCCAGATCAATGACTTTTGTTTTCAATAGCTCATGATTTTCTTTCAATCCATTCAGTTTAGTTTCACAGATTTGGACTTCATCTTCCAAATTTTCTTTCTCAGAATTTAATTTTTCAACTCATTTTTCAAATTCTCATTTTCTTCTGAAATATCTTATCATTGTTCTGGAGCAATTCAAATGTCTTTGTTAAATTTTCAATTTCTTTATGGCAATGTTTTAAAGTCTTTGTCAAGTCTTTATTCTTAGTGTTCAGCTTTGCATTAAGATTTTGTATCTTCTCACAGAACTCAACCAATTCAGCATAAGACATGTCTTCATCTGCATCAGAATCAGAATTAGAATTCATAAATGGATCTGGAATTGATTTACCTGATCTTGTAGACCCATTTGAACTCTTGTTTTCTGGAGAGAGAGTGCAGAAAGCTCTGAGCTCTTGAAATGTGCAGTTAGAGCCAAAGTCTTTTGAATTGTTGATTTTCTGGATTCATTGAAGCTCTTATTTGCCATTGAGTGCTTGTGAATTTCTTTTGCTCCTTTTCTTGTGAATTCTTTCCATCACTACTGTTGGCCATAAAGCATAACTCCTCATTTGCTAAACTTGAAGAGTTCTCTTCTTCATCCTCACTTTGGTCTTCATCCGACCAAGTTGCAATCATGGCTTTTGGCTTCTTCAATTTGTGTTCTTCTTGTATTTGTCCTTTTTGATCTCAGGAGATTCACCCTTCATGTGTCCTATCTTGTTGTACCTGTAGCAAACAATATCTTCATTAGTTTTTGATTTCTGCTGTCATTAAAATTTGAAGAAGAAGCATTCCTTTTACTAGAAGAATATTTTTCTTTCCATTGAATTTTCCTCTTCTTGATTTTAGAAATTTTCTGAATTGATTAGTCATGATGTCAAGTTCATCCTCGTTAGACTCAGACTCATCAGAACTTGATGTTTCTTGATTTTTCTCTTGTTGCTTGATGAAGCCTTAAGTGCTACTGGTTTAGCTTTAAGCATGTGTTCTTCATTTCTCTTCAGATTTATTTCATAAGTCATTAAAGATCCTATGAGTTCATCCAAGGAGATTTTGGATAAATCTTTAGAATCTTCAATCACTGTAGCCTTGTGTGCCAAACAGATGATAGAGAGCGCAAGGTTTTTCTTACCAGATCAGCACCAGTGTATTCCTTACCTAATGCCTTCAGTTCATTGACAATTATCATAAACCTAGCAAACATTTCAGAAATCGATTCATCAGATTCATCATAAACAATTCATATTCAGAAACAAGTATGTTTGCTTTGATTTCCCTAACTTGAGATGTTCCCTCATACATTAATTCAAGTTTATCCACATTTCTTTAGCAGATTTACACATAGATATTCTTGAACATTCTTTAGGGTGGACTGCACACTGAAGCATGTTCATGGCACTGTAATTAAGAGTAGCTTTCCTAATTTGCTCTCTAGTCCAATTCTCCTCATCTTCATGATTTTCATAAGGACCCACTTCAACTATCCTCAGATTTCATAGTTTTGAGCCCTAAGAAAAACTTGTATGCGATTTTTCCAGTATGAATAATCAGACCATCAAAATATGGTGGTCTATTAATGGAATGGCCTTCAGCTACAAATCCTCGAGAATCCATTAATTAGAATGAGATGGTGAAAGAGCAAGCAAACAATTCAAGCAATTAACATAGAGATCAAACAGAAGCAATCAAATCAGATCAGTAACAGACATTAACCCGCTCTGATACCAATGTTAGGATCGGATGGGTGGAAGGATCAGATCTAGAAGGGGGGGTGAATAGATCTAACACCAATTAACGCGGAAGCTTAGCAATTTAAAATTACTTCGAATCAGAGATCAAATCACCCAAACAATTTACTGATCTGAAGTGTGATTAGTGTGTGTGAGCAAATCAATAGTAGTGTGAACGAAATCCCTATGCATGCATCTAGTGAGATACAAAGGCAAACCACAATCAAACCAATGCACAGAGGATTTTTAGGTGGTTCGGAAATCACCTCCAGTGACTCCTACGTCCACCCCTCACACAGTGAGGCCACACTACTCAAAACCTTGAGTACAACTCACACTGGAGCACGACGACTCCAACACCCTTGAGCACGACGACTCAAGAAACACCTGGAGCACGACGACTCCAAACTGAGCACGACGGCTCAAAAAACAACCGGAGTACGACGACTCCAAATTGAGCACGACGACTCAAACCACACAGTGAGTGAGACGACGCACAAACCAGAGCTCGACGGCTCAGAGTACAAAAGCTAGATCAAACACAAAAGAGATCAGATCCTCTAGCAATGATCTGATTCAAGACAATTTCGTACATAGAAATTTGTACAGAACTTCATGCACAAATCTCATTGACGAAATAAGGAAGAACAAACTCAGAAATAAGGCAAATAGATGTAGAAAGAGTGTTCTTCGATGAAGAGGCCTTGCAGACGCTTCAATTGAGGAGCCTTGATGGAAATCGATGGAGATCTCCTCAATTGGCGATGCTCTGCTTTGATGGCATCTGAAATGCCAGAAATCCTTCTTCTCCTGCGCCTCTTCAGTTGGATTGCTTGCCTTGCACAACAAGCTTCTCTCCAGGGATTCCCCTTGATTCCCTTGTCCTTCCTCTTGAAAGGGTGGCTTGTAGCTTCTGGAGATAGAGACAGATCTGGAGAACCCCCTTTGGCCGCCAAAAGGCTTCTTCTGGAAGTGTATGGGCTCTCTTGCCTTTGAGGTACAAGGAACATGGGTATTTATAGCCCCATATGTCCATAAAGTGCCTTGGGGTGCATGGGCACGGAAACCTAGGCCAAATCCCCTAAATCCAAGCAGCCACGTGTCCAGGAGAAACTTTAAGTCACAGAGTTTCCGGAGTCTGTCGACCTGCCCATAGGGTGTGTCGACACACTGTCCCAGACTGGGCAAAACAGTTCCCTGGGAGAGGCAACTAGTGTCGACCTGAGATAGTTCAGTGTCGACCTGCTGTAGCCAACTGAAAAACAGGCCTTCTGGGAAGGCTCTCTAGTGTCGACCTGACTGCATCTGGTGTCGACCTGAGATAGAAGTCTGTTGACATGTTTCTCTGGGAGCTGCCTCTAGTGTCGACCTGCTTTGGGCTAGTGTCGACACTACTACACCATTTCTTCAACATTCTGCCTTTGCTTTGAAGCATTGTGTCGACACCAGTAAGAGGTGTGTCGACACTACCTTGACAAGAAATGTTTGTCCCTGAGAAATAAACACATACATCATTAGTCTAATGTATTATCATGAAATAAATGATAAATGTGTTTGAGAACATACTTTTTAATGTGGTCATTGCATGTGTGGTGTATTTCACATGTTCCAATTATTGTGTATCAAAATTGCAACTTGTCATCATTAAAATCACAATATGTTATCATTAAAATCATAATATGTCATCATCAATATCACAGTATGTCATCATAAAATCATAATATGCCATCATCAATATCACAGTATGTCATCATCAAAATCAAGGTATGAGTGATGTTCATTGGATATCATTAATACCACTTTAGGAAGTTCCAAAACACACTCAACCAACACAGTCCCCAAGCAACCTCTTGGGATTTCACTAACCGAAGGTACAGTCCCCTCAAGGACACTACAACACCCTGGATACCCCACCAGGTCTCTTCTCTTTCCCGGGCAAGAAGGCAGCCCACTTCTTTTCTAGGCTCAGAAGCAAACCCTACTTTTACAGGTTCAGAAGTAAACCTCCTGAAACAAACCCCAGTGCAGTTCTGCTAGACTTAAACCCCCAGCTAGGTCTGTTGGTACAACCCCAACAAGGTTCTGCAAGACACTAACCTTTAGCTAGGTTACACATATATACAGTCCTACAACTGGACAAGGGTCTTTCTTAGAAAAAAAGAACAAGACTGAGAGCTAATACAAGATGAACACTATGGACTTAGCTCATAGTCACAGACTCTCCCTCAAGATTACAATGAGCATAGGGAGAATGGAAGAGAAGAAGGCTTGAAGGCGATGAAGACTTCTGCTTGAAAGCTTCTGTAGATTTTGGCTCGAGCTCTTCTCTCTTTCTCTGAGTGTTTGTGGCGTGAAGGTTCTTCTCACAGTTGTACACTCCTTGAAGGATTTTCAGGAAGGCTCTATTTTGTTCTTCAGCAATGCTTCATCTTTTATATGAGCAGCTTTAGAATAGATCCGTTGGAGCTCTTCTAGTCGTTGCTGATCTTTCTCTTCATTGTCTTAATCAGACTCTGGTGGTCTTCGAGATCTGTCAGCATAGAAGAGAGTGTTAGCATAAGAGAGTGTTTATAAGATATCAGTGCATGCTACTGTGTTTCTGCTAACATTCTGGAAATAGTAGTTCATATCTATTTGACAAGACTCTGAAATATGCATGCAGCTTTTGTCAGAAGATATTTGACTTTTCATTTAAGCGCAAAAATATTTGAAATATAAAGGCAATCTGTGTTTGAACAGAATCCATGAAGAAATCGTTATGAGCATGACTTATGAAATCGTTATGTGAAGAGTCGTTGCTCATTTGTAAACAAATCGTTGAACAAATCGATGTGATCATTTATGAAATCGTTATGCAAGCAAATCGTTATGATCTCCTGAAGAAGTCGTTGTGATCAATAAAGAAATCGATGTGATCACTTATGAAATCGTTATGAGATCAATTTCTTATCAAATCGTTGCGAAGGCAAATCGATGTGAGGGCAAATCGTTGCACTCACTTATCAAATCGTTATGAGACTGATTTCTTATCAAATCGTTGCGAAGGCAAATCGATGTGAGGGCAAATCATTGCACTCACTTATCAAATCGTTATGAGATCGATTTCTTATCAATTGTTGCATTTACTTAAAGAATCGTTATGGCTTCTAAAGAAATCGTTATAGCGCTTATAAAATCAATTAAAACCAAATCGATGTAGCACTTATTAATTTGGCACTTAAACTGAAATCGATGTATATTGATTAAACATCGATTTTTCATTTTAGTGCGTCATATTGCATCAATGAGAGACTTAGCATTTTGTTATGAGATGATGCGACACAGATGAAACAAAATATTCAATAACATTTAATCAACAAAGATATACTTGAAATCATCATAAGTTTTGTTATCACCAAAATACAAGGACAACTATAAAGTGGTTCAACAATCTCCCCCTTTTGGTGATGACAAAATTTATGCAAATTTTCTGATAAAAATATATAAAGCATAGAGGTTTACGAAAATTCATACAAACTCTCCCCCTTTTTGTCACTAACAAAAAGGAAGGATCTTACCATGAATTTTCTCTCCCCCTTTGAGAGAATTTCTTACCATTGAGGGGTTCAACAATGATTGACATAAATGAATAACTCCCCCTTAGTCTGTGCTCCCCCTGAATGAGAGACTCCACCTGAATGAAACTTGCAAATAATTGTTAGTAATAAAGACTAATTCAAAAAAAAAAAATTTTTTGACTACTCTTTCTTCAGATGTGATTTGAATGAAGGTCTACAGTCACTCCTGCCTTGAGCATCCTTGGTTTTTGATGCTCCAAGGCTAACCTGCAAGAGAATTACTCAAAGGTAGGTACCCAAATCCTTTTGGGTCCTTGATGGTTAGATGCATGAAAATATCCTTTAGGGATCCAAACTAAGTGCATTGTTGTGCAGGTGTTTACAGTGTGTCCTAGTTTATTGCAATGAGAACAATAATGAATATAGATTGTTTTGTTTTTCTTATTTTCTTTGTGCTGAGTTTTTAGAACGTGATTTCTGTAAACTTTTTCATTTACAATGGCCTTTTTTCTGGGTCAATTTGGTTTCTTTTACAAATTTTGGTAATGGATATTTTCAGGAATTATGACTTATTTTTCTTTTTCTGGAGGTGTATAACCAAGCCTTGTTATTATTTCCAGATTTTGACCCTTTTAAGCATAGGGCTAAAGATGTTTTCCCTCTAGTTAATTTACTAACTGATTCTTTTAAATAGAGATTTACTTCAGTTAGAGTTTTTAATTTTTCTTCTAACTCTAACTTCTCTTGTTCTTGCTTTTCAAATCTTCATTTAAAAGATAATTTTTATCTTTATATTCTTTTAATTGTTCTTCTAGTTGTTCCATTTCTAATTTAAGATCAGAATTAGTGTTTTCTAAACAGGTAATGTTGCTCTTGAGATTTTTAGTTCTTTACAACAACCTTATGCTTAATATATAGTTCATTGAAGACTTCTTCTAAGTCTTCGGACTCTGACCCTGAATTTGTGCAAGAGTCAAAGGAAGGTTCAGAGTGTACCTCATTTAGTCCCACCATGAGGGCGATTTACCTGCTCCTTTTCGGAATCTGAGCTTGATGATTCTGAGCTTGTGACCTCATCATTTTCCCAAGCAGCCCATGGCTCTTCTTTTAAATTTCTTGTGATGCTCTTGGGTTTTTCTGTTTGACAATCTTCTTGAGTCTTGGACAATCCGGTCTCAGATGTCCAGGTTTTCTGCATTCATAGCAGACTGGTTCTTTCTCTTTTCTGTCTTTCTTTTGAATCCTTTTCGATCCATTTTTCTTCTTCTTGAAAATTTTCTGAAGCTTGGACAGAACTTCATCTACGTCACTGTCTTCAGAATCTGCATTTTTGGAGCTAGAAGAAGAAGTGGAAGGAGCAGCTACAACCTTAAGAGCATTAGTACATTCTTCTTAGATGAGCATTCAGACAATCGCTCCATATTTATTTCATATGCCATGAGAGAACCTATTAATTATCAATTGACAATTTGGTTAATCATGGGCCTCTTCAATAGCAGTTACTTTAGGTGTCCATGAAATAGTTAAGAACCTAAGTATTTTTCTAACAGTTTCCTCATCAGAAAGATTTTTACCAAGAGAGCTTAGACCAACTACTATACTTGAAAATCTATTATACATTTGAGTGATATTTTCATTTGGAAACATTTTAAATTGCTCATATTGTGAGACAAGAATATCTATTCTAGTTTGTTTTACTTTATCTGTTCCTTCATAAGTTATCTGCAGTTTATCCCATATTTCTTTAGCAGATTTACATGCAGATACTCTACTAAATTCTTTTTTGGATAAAGCACAACATAAATAGTTCTTAGCTTTAAAGTTTAAAGATAGTTTATTTTTATCAGCTATTGTAATAGCAGTAGTGCCTGGAACAGGAACAACAACAAAATCACCTAGCTCTATTACCTGCCACAGATCGAAGTCTGTGCCCCGAATGAAGCATTCCATTCACATCTTCCAATATTGGTAGTCCTCTCCATCAAAGAATGGAGGTCTGGTGACTGATTGACCTTCAGCATATCCTTGAGCTGCCATGGATCTTTACTCTAAGATCGTTGGATCTTCTTTGACTGATCAGAGACCCGCTCTGATACCACTTGTTGGCCCTTTCGGTATGGCAGCAAGCTAGCCTAGAGGGGGGGGGGGGGGGGGGGGGGTGAATAGGTTTTTCTGAAATCTGAAATGAAACTTAAACACAGAAATTAACACTTGAAGGTTTGGTTAGTTTAGTGTGATAAAGAGTAGTAGTGCGGAAGCAAATAAACAATCACACAAAGGACACAAGGAATTTATCCTGGTTCGCCCTTCCCACATGGAAGTCCTACATTCAGTCCCCAAGCAACCTCTTGGGATTTCACTAACCAAAGGTACAGTCCCACTCAAGGACACTACAACACCCTGGATACCCCACCAGGTCTTCTTCTCTTTCCCGGGCAAGAAGGCAGCCCACTTCTTTTCTAGGCTCAGAAGCAAACCTACTTCTTTTACAGGTTCAGAAGTAACCTCCTGGAACAAACCCCAGTGCGGTTCTGCTAGACTTAAACCCCCAGCTAGGTCCTGTTGGTACAAACCCCAACAAGGTTCTGCTAGACACTAACCTTTAGCTAGGTTACACACTATATACAGTCCTACAGCTGGACAAGGGTCTTTCTTAGAAAAGAAAGAACAAGACTGAGAGCTAATACAAGATGAACACTATAGACTTAGCTCACAGTCACAGACTCTCCCTCAAGATTACAATGAGCATAGGGAGAATGGAATAGAAGAAGGCTTGAAGGCGATGAAGACTTCTGCTTGAAAGCTTCTGTAGATTTTGGCTCTTCTCTCTTCTCTCTTTCTCTGAGTGTTTGTGGCGTGAAGGTTCTTCTCACAGTTGTACACTCCTTGAAGGATTTTCAGGAAGGCTCTATTTTGTTCTTCAGCAATGCTTCATCTTTTATATGAGCAGCTTTAGAATAGATCCGTTGAAGAGATCCGATGGAGCTCTTCTAGTCGTTGCTGATCTTTCTCTTCATTTGTCTTAATCAGACTCTGGTGGTCTTCGAGATCTGTCAGCATAGAAGAGAGTGTTAGCATAAGAGAGTGTTTATAAGATATCAGTGCATGCTACTGTGTTTCTGCTAACATTCTGAAATAGTAGTTCATCTATTTGACAAGACTCTGAAATATGCATGCAGCTTTTTGTCAGAAGATATTTGACTTTTCATTTAAGCGCCAAGCATATTTGAAATATAAAGGCAATCTGTGTTTGAACAGAATCCATGAAGAAATCGTTATGAGCATGACTTATGAAATCGTTATGTGAAGAGTCGTTGCTCATTTGTAAACAATCGTTGAACAAATCGATGTGATCATTTATGAATCGTTATGCAAGCAAATCGTTATGATCTCCTGAAGAAGTCGTTGTGATCAATAAAGAAATCGATGTGATCACTTATGAAATCGTATGAGATCAATTTCTTATCAAATCGTTGCGAAGGCAAATCGATGTGAGGGCAAATCGTTGCACTCACTTATCAAATCTATGAGACCGATTTCTTATCAAATCGTTGCGAAGGCAAATCGATGTGAGGGCAAATCGTTGCACTCACTTATCAAATCGTTATGAGACCGATTTCCTATCAAATTGTTGCATTTACTTAAAGAATCGTTATGGCTTTTAAAGAAATCGTTATAGCGCTTATAAAATCAATAAAACCAAATCGATGTAGCGCTTATTAATTTGGCACTTAAATTGAAATCGATGTATATTGATTAAACATCGATTTTATCATTTTAGTGCGCCATATTGCATCAATGAGAGACTTAGCATTTTGTTATGAGATTGATGCGACACAGATGAAACAAAATATTCAATAACATTTAATCAACAAAGATATACTTGAAATCATCATAAGTTTTGTTATCACCAAAATACAAGGACAACTATAAAGTGGTTCAACAATAATGGGTATTAATACATGAAATTCATTAATTTAAAAGCTATGTGCACAATCATACATATTCTCTCGATTTCTTACACTTGCACACACCTAACAATCATGTTTGCCATTAAACCTATTAAATTACTCAATAATGTATCTGGTAATTAAGTAAAAATATTTACTAAATTCCCCTATTTAATTATTTACACTTGTCTTCGTTTAATCGCATGATTTGAATACCGTGATCGTTTCCCTCGGCCTTCGAGCACTCGAGGCACGACGGACCTAGTTCTACACACTCTCTTGCATGGACCACCTCTCCACTAGGAATACTCCGACTGGACCAGGACTCCTTGTCAAGGCCTCCGTAAGTCTTCTTGGCTTTGGCGCACGTCCTTAGCCGAGAGCTAGTTGTACCCTTAAAACCCGTTACACCTTAGGGATCAGCACAATCCATGGCCTTAGTGTGTATCCTTCTTACCTTGTGATCACGCCGGACCATTGGCCTGTGTTCATGACATGGCTAGTGGGCGGATGTGACTTCTACCTGACTGCCGGTACCCGACCTAGTACCGTGCAACTGTTACTATCGATGCTTAACGTTGTTTTACGATTGTACTCCTATCTCATTTACTATCTCGTTACTCTCATCTGTTCACGTTCACTCTATACTCTCATCTATTCGTCTATACTCTCATCTATTCTTGGTACTCTATTTGGCCATTTACAGTGATTGTCTAAAATAACAAACAATACTATATGCCAGGCAATAGAGCCCAATCTGGTCTTGGGGAGAGCTCCCGAAGAGTGTCATTTCCTCATGAGGTTTACATGATCAGGATGTGTACGGCATGCATCCAGTGCCATTTAATACTATAACAATTAATCTATGACAATCAAAGTGCCATCTATACAAGTGCTATCGTTACATGCTATTATCATTACATGGCCATTCCATTTATCGTTCTTGTTGTACTATTTCCCTGTACAAGTGCTAGTATTCTCTTGCCATCGTTACTATACTCTGCATGACTATCCTCTCTAGTTACCCTGCCCTTTTAAAACATTAATTATTTAAAACATGCTTGTTCTCATGAGATATTAAGTCCTATTGGGCGTTATTCGCTCATCCTGCGTTGTTATTCCATGTGTTCCAGGTGAGTCAGATGACGATTACCACACGCACGAGGATGGGTACGAGGATGATGTCCAGGAGTGACCCTTTCGGCAACCACTGCGTAGTAGTTAGTTAATATAGTTATGAGTCAGATAGTCATTATGTATTAGTTTAGATTTGAATAAAGTACTGGGCCCTAGTTTTGGCTCTGAATAGTGATGTAATAGCTAGTTGATGATGTATTAATGAAGTTGGATTTTATTGATTTTATTCACTTGTGCAATAGTTTGTTATTTATTTCTCATTCTGTACTATTTAATAACTGTAATGTCGCTCGATATTCTGCGTCGGGGCGTTACAACACATCTTTTGAGTGCTAAGGTATTTGAATCTTTAGTGGGCCTATTCTTTAGGGGTGGGGTGGGGGGTGGGGAATTAATCTACACATGCAAAGCATGCCTAGTACATGCTGGCACAATTCAAGCAATCATGATAGCATTTGTTAGCATAACTGATATTTATTAGCATACACTTTTCAGAGATTAACTGGCATTTGTTAGCATAACTGACATTTATTACCATGTGTGAGTCTTAAGTTGATGTTTTTGCTCTAAAGTCGGGATCTAGCCACCTTATATCAGAGTGAATTTTCACTGTGGCTTAAATATGTTATGTCTCAAGCTCCCACACATCTTGTTTGATCATGTGTATCGCCTTCTACCTAGAGTCAGGTAGGTTTGATAACCAAATAAGCTATTCGTAAGGCGAATATCTGCTGATAAGATAACCTCTGATAGTCGCCCCTTCCTTTGGTGTAACATTTAGAGATATGATAATTTTATGTCACATCGATCATTTTATGTCATATCAAGACTATTAATAAGATAACTTTATGTCACATCAGAATCATTAATGAGATTTACCTCTACTTTGAAATGTTTTGAGTCCCTTATAAGTCTAGATAACTTTATTAACTAAAAAATGAGAGTTAAACTTATCAAGATTTATCATCAATAAGTGCTGGCAACTATTTGATAAACTATTCAATTTACCAAAGCGACAGAACAATTATCAGGGCTGATAAATCTCTTTTATCAAGAGTTATCAAGACTTATTTAGTTATCAAATCTACCGGTGTTAATAAGTTGCTTTATCTTGTGTTTGGTTGTTATATCTTTGCCTTGCCTCTTTTACCTACGTCTGGTATGGCCTGCTGCCATTAAGCATGCTTTTGGAGCTTTTGATCTGCTTTTAGCAGTACTAGCATTGTATTCCATATGGACTCTTGTGCTTCTTTCCCTGGTATAATATAATTCTCTATTTCTTGGTCAAAAAAGAAGAAAAAAACAGAGTGAAGGTTGTTGAGTTGGATGATGCATGTCTTCACATGATTCCAGTAAGATTAGGATAAGTTTAGTCACCTAATCTTGCTAGTTCTAATGTTTGCCATTATCTTATAAGCAGTCTTTATATTGTAACTTTTCGAGCGGGCTTGAGTACAAAAGCCCGGAACTTGTACTTAGTTCACAAGGAAATTCGAGTCATACCGATTTCTAATTAAATCTTTATGAGGAGTACTGGGATACTGGAGAAAGACAAGAATAGATACGGCCGGAGAGCCAAACCTCGTTCATATTATAAGTTTGGTAATCTATTGCCTTTTCTGAAGTAAAAACTTTTGATGGCAATCTTCAACGCATCCTGCTACTTGAAGCTTAATTAGTTTCAACTGAGAAATATGGCATGAGGTATATAGAATCCTTCGGGGTGTGCAGTGCATCGATCAAATTAATATTTCTCCACCATCTTATTAATACACGATCATGTAGCACATACAAATTAAGCATCTTTGGAAAAATCAATGGAACACATAAACGCGATTTCCCGCAGGCTCAACCAAGAGCCATGGATACATAATATAGTTGCTTGAAGAGTACAATTTTTTATGTTTTCACATCGAATTCACATTGCTTGGTTTCCTCCGTGGGCATGGTCCTGAGCTGCCAACGTACATCCCATCTGCACTCTGTGTTTTGGCTCTTGGAAGTTCACAGATGCGCAAGAAGTAACATGCATCTCCGCTCACAAGCGACTGAATACCACTTATAACGATTGGAGCAAATGAGAAGGCCAACTTCTTGCACTGCAACATGAACATCCTCGGTCACTTTCTTCAACACGTAAGGTTATTAAAAGGGAAGAATTCATTAACACGACTTGGGTATTTTGCTCAAGGCACAGGATGCACTTACTTGATCAGCATTCGTTTGGTTCTCACAAGTTTTTAGGAGATACACAATCATCAGAATCTGTGAACAAAGAGAAGACCAAGGCACGAATGAGAGGCAAAAGTTTGTAGCCAATTAGACAAAACATTACTGTGATGTTTTGCTCCTACCTGGCTCTCGGTATCCCCCAACACGCTGCTAATCGCATCTATAACATTATGGCACATATCACAAGATTCACAGGACCCCAGCTGATGGTTAAAGGAAAAAAAAGATGATTAGTACTGTCGGTAGACTTGAACATAAATCTTCTTAGTATGACTACTGCTTTGTATATATAATAAGATCCGGTGGCCAGGGAAATTAAAAGAATAAATCATAAAAATGCATGCGGTAGTTACACGTACGATTAATTAATCCATTTGAAACAATGCGTATATATACCTTTGGTTCCACTTCTGAAGGCACGATATGACACAATGTGCTAGCTAGGTAATCAATCTTGTCGACCAAACTCTGATCGTTTACGGCTTCCTTGGCTTTTCGTGAAATCTCCAAGCATGCACGTGAGAACTCTGTCGAAGAGCCCCCGGAGGAGGAGATCACTTTCTCGTACAAGCTTGCTAGATCACGAAGGTTGATTCCCCCATCCATAAACGGAAGATTTCCTACATATAATTAGATACGACAAGAATTAATCTTGAATCACCAAGCACACCTCGACTTTGGAAGAACAAGGATGCTACTGATCATGTTCCTATATGTTATTCTACTTATATTGTTCATGCTTACTTTTAGCATCAGTAGCAATGGGCATGGAGGCATCCTTTGCAGAAGCCACGGAGAGTAACAGAGAGAGGAAAACAAAGGCCGATGCTGCTGCCATTTTCATCTTCATATCTTCAAAGTAAAGACTTCTCACTCCCAGCTCCACTGTCACCTGCAAAGGTGACAAAAATTTTGACAACTAAGAGGAAGAGAAGTTTCTAAAGGGAAAACGCCACAAGGTTAAGGTATGTGATCAGGTCATCACCTGTGAAGATAGAGAAGAGAAATAATTGGGTGAAGAGGGTTGAGTTGGTTTTCCTGCGTTTATGTGCAGGCGTATATATGCATATATACAGATCGGGGGTGTGGGAGGAGAGAGAGAGAGATGTCCTTTGGGAATATGGAGAAACTTCGAGTGAACTGATGTTGTCTTCATCATCCAGTTTTGGGAATATTTGTCTTCTTCAGATGGTTATGTTTGAACCTCGTTCTGTCATCTGAGCTCTTTCATGGTATGCATCTTCATGAAACGTTTTTGTTTCATAGAAGGAAAAGGAAAAGGAAATAAAAGGGAGATTTAAACGCCGAACTCATTGGGAATAACTGGACGTCGGGTAATGTTGATGACAACAGATTGTCGTTGATCCCATTAACTCCTCTCTCTCTCTCTCTCTCTCTCTCTCTCTCTCTCTCTCTCTCTCTCTCTCCTCTCTCTCTCTCTCTCTCTCTCTCTCTCTTCTCTCTCTCTCTCTCTCTTCTCTCTCTCTCTCTCTCACACGCGCTAACGTGTTGACATGTTCAAGCACCATATGGAAGTACACATTTAAGGATTATGGCTTTTTAAACTGTAGAAGAATATATTATCATCATCTCAATTTTGGAAAATATCCTTTATAAAAAAAATCCTCTACTAATTGTAAGGCTTTCGTTATCTTTCATATTTTTATATTGCTTTTAAGTGCCTTCCTATAGTAATACACAGTGTCAACCACAGTTGTAGTCATCCTCTGTTGAAGATGCAAAGAATATTTCATTTCATTAAGAAGGTTCTTGGATGAAAATAGCCTTATAAAAGTTTGAACAGCCCATTGCACCAAAGCGTGAGAAGGAGATATATAAAAAGACGGATGGATATTGAGAGAGAGTTTAGGCAAGAAGATTATAAATATTTTGAACCTTTAATTTGGACATAAAGTTTTTAATATAAAGTATTGTTATATCAAAAGTTACAAGATATTATTCCTAGAAATATAAACTCGCGCACATATTTTATACATTCCATTACGTCCACTAGGTGATCATATGAAAATTACTTTAATTGTTCGATCCCGGGGTGGCACTGGGTTCCCAGTCGTAGTTATCACTGGGCAATAATAAAAAAAAGTTAATTTGTTTATAATATTAGCTGTATGTTATTAAATTTTTATTTTCAGTGTTTACTTCCAAATGGGCCAAGGGGGAGAAGCCAGTTCACTTGCTTTCACCTACGCATCGGCCACACTTTGTCCATGACTGGGCCTGCACCGAAGCACAGCCCAATTAGCAATGGCCGGCTGATCTGCTGAGGCGAACTGGGCAAACCTCGAAGGTGTGTATTGATACGGTGCATTCTTCTTGCTCAGCTTCACAAGATGAGATTTTATTATTTGTCAAGAAATATTTCTTTAAATATGTCCTATTACACACTATTTGTTTGTATAATAAAATGTTGATTGGATGGTCTAAAAAAATTATACAGAGCGTACCACTTTCATTGTTTAGGGCTTTGTTTAAAGCTTTTTTTTTTTTTGACACGTTGTTTAAAGCTTTAATTTCTTCATCTTTCTATTCTTTTAATGATCAGACGAAAACCATATCTTATACATACTATTATGTACGTATCATGCCCTAACAAAATTATATGCTACTTTTATCATGCCTTTTGGATGAAAAAGCTACTCAAAAAGATGTTTTTGATGTTATTTTTGATAATCTCATTACATTACAATACTTGCAAAAATACTCTTGCCCATTATCATCTGTCATTGATCCGTTGAAATCTCTTCTCTAATTGTGGTTAACCTTCATAATTCCAAAAATGTCTAGCATGCATACCCTTAATGCTTTTTTTCTATTTTCATTTTTCCCTCTCTTTGTCACTCCCTCTTTCTCTTTTTGACACGTGTCTATCCAAAAATCTTATTTTCTATGGACATTTTCATCCGAAAATTAAATTTTGTGGATGAGAAATAGAATATTGTCATAATCTTAAACAGATGTTATCTCTACGTGCACTTTTTACCCACGACATATAAAAAGGTTATTAAAAACCATATGAAGCAAACGAACGTATGAGGAGTTTGTTAAAAAAAATCTTATATTAATTTAAAAAGGCATCATTATATATCCCCAATCATCTTTCTACACACATGCCAAGGAAATATATCCTTTCACCACCTCTTCACCTACCATCCGAACATCACATAACTTTCTGCTACTAAGTACTAATAATTTGAAACTAGTTTCAGCCCAGGAAAGGTGGCACGTGTAAGTGTTTTTTTTTTTTAAATAATGGACATGTTTACACAATCTCAGTTGACAGTACTACCACACGTACAAATTAAAAGGCATCATTATAAACAAACGGCACATAGATAAGCCCACTTATGCAGTATTGCTGGTGATGTTCATATAGTTGTCTGAAGAAAAAGCTCTGGTTACACATACATCAATTTCAGATTTCCTAGTTTGGTGATATGTTGAACAGATCTGCACCTTCTGCCTGGTGTCTTGGTTCAGCACATATGTGCAGCATATAACAGATGTCCTTGCTTGCAATCATCTGAAGACCGCTCAGAAGAAGAGGACCAAATGTGAAAACATACTCTTTGCACTGCAAGAACATATCCCCAATCAAATAAACTTTACAGTTCCATTTTTCATTTAATTAAAAGGTAAAGAGAAGAACTACAGTACTGCTTACAATTTCCCTTAAAAGAGTAGAACATGAACTCACTTGATGAACAATTGTCTGAACTTCACAAGCTTTAAAAAGATACACAATCGCCAAAAGCTGTCATAAAGAGAGCACAAAGGTGTAAACAAAATGGTAGAACTTTAAAGTCAGAGATGGATATTACAATGGTATGTTGGTTCTACCTTTTTGTCAGCATCCCCCAGTATATTAATAATACCATCTAAAATATTGTGGCACGTAGCACAAGATTCATTGCTCCTCAGCTAGGTGGAGAAAAAAAGACATAATTCTTGTTAGCCATCATATTTTGTTTTCATAAAGATAAATCCCATGTGTAACTAACATTTATATGGTAACTGGTAAGCATCAAGGGCCACGTAAACAAATCAATAAGCTAGCAGAACCACGTAATGAAGTAGAAATGAACCAGAAAAGACGATGGACTCAAGAATCAGTAGTCAATTAGAAGACACCGTTACAACATAAAATATGCTTGAAATTTCCAAGAATCAATGAGATAAGACAAAAGAGATGGTGGTAATTAACCTACAGACAAAAGAAATGAAACACAGCAATTTACAGTAGCATAACATGATGGGTGATGTTTTCATGATACTACTACTAGAACTATAGTAATCACTCCCAAAAGATTATTTCCATATGGTGTACCTTTTATTCCCACGTACCCTTTGGCTCTATTTGCTTGATATGTAATCTCACAAACAATAAGCTACCCCTTCTGATAACTAGATAGAATAGCCTTGGATTTAAAAAAAAAAAAAAAAAAACCATCAAAACGAAGAATAACCAAGCCTATAGATACTATAATGGGATTATTCTTTCGTAAGGCTTGCATCTTTCAAAAAGATTTCTTCAAAGAATGCACCCTGGCGGAACACGACATTAATGTTTATACATCTCCACCATTTTCAAAAAAAGAAAACAAAAATCTAAAACTTCAAAAACATAGTTTAGATAAATAACTATTAAAATGGATACTTTAATGCATTAATTTGAGATAATGTCTACCTTTGCTTCAAAATCCGAAGGCACAACGGAGCACAATGCACTAGCTAGGTTGTCAATTTCGCATATTAAATTTTGGTCGGTTAAGGCTTCCTTGGCTTTTCTTGCAATCTCCAGGCATAAAATGGAGAAATCTGACGGAGAACTCTCAGAAGAAGTAGCTTCACTGTGGAAAACGTTTGCTAGATCATGAACATCGAACCTGTCGCCCATGTACTGATAATTTCCTGCGCAAGATATGACAAAGAGTCCACATGCAGCTGATCACCAGCCCCTCAAATTGGGAAGAAAAAGATCGGCATGAACAGTATCAAATTAGAAGAATAATAAGCCTAGAGATCATACAGATGCATATGTATTCAACATCTTAAAACAGACAAACAACAAGAGGGTGAGACTTTGTTATTAAGGTGTAGTAAAAGAGTACACTGGAAGCTTGGTGGGAGGGTCAACATGCGTGGTTAATTAATTTGTCAAGGAAAGGCTTGCTGCAAAGCTGCGTCGATGTTCTTGTTGGTTTCTTTAACCACTCCCCTACACAGCATGGCCTTAAAAAGGATCGATAATAATATTGTAGATGGGTTTTGGCAGATATTTACTGCCATTCCATTCGACATCTTCTCCCCGAGCGTCCGATCGATAAGAAGTGGACATGGAGATGGGAAACCACAGGCACAGTTTTTTGTGGTATCAATATAATTGCTTAGTACTGCAGAGCTAGGTCTTTGGTGCCTAGTAGCAGGTTCAGTAAAGATTAAGTACTTTTAGCCATCCTAATTAATTAATGTACCCTTTGTTTAATTATTCAGTAAAGATGAAGTAGTTTCAATGTCCCCCAAAAAAAGATAGTAGCAGGTTCAGTGTGGAAACAACAGTACTCTAAAACTCTAGGTCGATCGTATCCAAAACTTAATGCAAAATTGAAGTTGATAGGACACAAGAACATTAATTATGATACCCCAAGAAGGCATGCGATCAGACGTACGTTAATTTTGAGACTGTTGAACACCTGAACTGCAGGTTCGGAGCAACTTGTTTACTAATATATATATTATTCCAATCCTTCCAAGAAATTAAGCATATATCGATCCTATATGCCCAAAATGAGATGATGCAAAAGAACAATTAAGAAGCAGGTTTAGAGAAATATTGGCTCCTCCTTACTTTCAGCAGCATTGGAAACGGCCATGAAAGAATCCCCCGAAGAAGCCGTAAACGGGAGCAGAAAGAGGAAAGAAAGGAAGGGTGCCATTCCCATGTGCATCCTCAGAAGAAAAGCTTCTCACACTTCAGATGTACGTAGATAAGAGGGAGAAGAGAAGGTGGTGAAAACCTTTGGTTTTTAATTATGATGACCTATATATATATATATATATATTCGGCTATACAGGTATTTTTCTGTCGATATTAATCTTGTCTTGCTCAGATTGGAAACGTAAAGTGAGATATGTTTGTTTATAAATTACAGGCTGTCATCTGAATTTATAAGATGAAACATCCTTGTTCTTAGCAAAGATAGAAAAATGAAAACGAGAATAAAATGCAGACCACGTTGGAATCGTTTGACATGCATCTTAAAGATGACAGGTTGCCCATTATCAAATTAAGGTACTTCTTTCATTTTCTAAAGAGTAACGGTTATTTATGTGGATGTGAAGCAAAAATGTCTGAAAAGTTCCACAAATGGACAGACCACAAGTAGCTCCATAATTAAAACACAGAACTTGTTTCTTATTGTAATGGAAATATGAGGCTAGCTTCTGGCTATCTAATTAAATCCAGTGGCTTGTTTTTTTTTTAACAATTATTAAAATTTGGACATTTAGTCTTACATCGGTTTCTGGGTTTGTCACTGCCCAACCCCAGTGCAGCCCAAATGGCTCCCAACTGAGACGGAGGCAGACACACATATATTATATATACACATCATACAAATATGGTGACATTGGAGTTATCGCACCCCACATTAGGCCAACCATCATTCGAACAAAAATACTAACATACCATAGCCATTAACTCAATTCACACAATCTGAAATACATGTCCATTAACATTCCTTTTTTTGTTAAAAAAAAAGTCCATTAACATTCCAATCACAGAATTGTCTGAATTCTTAAGATATTTTTCAAAAGGAAATATCAACCCCCAATTGTGGACATCAAAAGTTTTATGGCAAAAGGGGACCAAAAATTAATTAGGCCCATGATGAGGCCCACAACCAGCTGGCCCATAAAAAAAAGAGGTCATTTGGACAGCCCAATACCAGAGGGGCAAAATGGAAAAGGAGATCTTCAAAAAGGGTCTATAAAAAAGAGGCTTGCACAGTAAGCATGGACCAGGGCTCTCTCTCTCTGAAAAAAAAAAATGAGGGGAAGATAGAGGCTGGAGGCTTTCTCTAAGGAAAAGGGGAGACGGTACCAGATCTGCCTGGCTTGTCTTCTTCCTCCAAGCGACTAGTACGAGAAGAAGAGAGAAAGGGGTTGAAACTTCGATCATCTTTTGAAGAAGGTGCAATACAAGGCAAAAGGAAAAGAGAGAAGAAGAGGGTGAGAGAGCATAGAAAAAAGGAGAGAGAGTTTCCTTGGTTTTCCCAATGTACCGTGGCTTTCCCTTTCCCCTTCTCATACATGTGATGGCCCTTTAAATGCAATGAGATTTTTATATTAAGAGATGAGTACATCATCTCTTCTTTTCATGCAATAGGATATAAATATACTATTTGATTCCCACTTTTTCTTGGCTAGTCGGTACGGTTTGGAATCTCCCAAATCATTTTTCATTGTGTAATAGATGAATTTCCTCCAATGGGGATTGCATGATCCTAATGTCCAATCTATTTTTGTAAGAGAGGGTGTAGCCCTTTGTGCACACCCGTGGGCGCCCTTCCCCCCTCTTTGTGTAATGCCCCGACGCGGATATCGGAGCGGGATTACAGTTATTAAATAGTACAGAGCGAGAATAAATAACAAACCATTGCACAATTGGATAACATCAATTAAACTCCAATTTCATTAATAATCCAACAACCTCCATTACATTCACTAATAACTCATTAACTGACCAATACATCAACGTATCAGAGCCAAAACTAGGGCCCAGAGTACTTTATTCAAAATCAAACTATTACATAAATGACTATCTGACTCACTAACTCATAACTATTCTAATTGACTACTACTAGAAAGCCTTGGTTGCTGGAAAGGGGTCACTCCTGAGCATCATCCTCAGTCTCGTCCTCGTGAGTGTGGTCATCGTCATACTCGCCTGAAACACATTAAATAAAAATGCAGGATGAGCGAATAACGCTCAGTAGGACTTAATATCTCATGTAAACAAGCAGGCTTAAAGTGTTTAACCTTTTATCAAGCAGGATAACTAACAGGAACGAGCAAGTACAAGAACGATCAGGTATAGTCGTGCCAGTAAGTTCACAAGACAAGAATACCTTCATAGGTAACAAGTACAAAAGATTTGGCCATATTTCAAGTTAACAAGTAATTGCACAGCAGTGCACAAGTCACGATAGCAAGTAAAGCAAGTAACATGCGTTTGGTCGATCATTTTATCAACCACAAGTCAAGTATCATGTACAGAATGTTTGTGAATTGTCTTAGATTAAATCTTGATAGTCATGCGTTTGGTGTATGCCATCACCTGATCATTAGACCCCCGCGAGTTATAGCCTTTCAGGTGCTCCTCCCAAGGACCAGATCGGGCCCTTATTATGTTGCCTAGCATAGTCATGTTTGCTATCTTAGACAATCACAAGAGTGGCCAAGAGAGTACCAAGAATAGATGAGAGTAGTAGACGAACTAGACGAGAGTGTAGAGAGAACGTGAATAGATGAGAGGATCGAGATAGTAGATGAGATAGGGACATTTCCGTAAAAAGGCGAGAAACACGCGATAGTAACGGTTGCACGGCACCAGGTCGGGTACCGGCAGTCTGGTAGAAGTCACAACCGCCCACTAGCTGGTGCTATGAACACAGGCTAGATGGTCCAGCGTGATTGCAAGATAAGGAGAGAACACTAAGGCCATGGATCGTACTGATCCCTAAGGTGTAACGGGTTTTAGGGTACAACCAGCTCGTTGACTAAGGACGTGCGCCAAAGCCAAGAAGACTTACGGAGGTCTTGACAAGGAGTTCCTGGTCCAGTCGAGAGTATTCCCGGTGGAGAGGTGGTCCAAGTCAAGAGAAAGTGTGTAGAAAAAGGGTCCGTCGTGCCTCGAGTGCTCAAGGCCGAGGGAAAACGGTAACGGTAGATAAAATGCGCGAGTCAAAAAGGAAACAATTGTATTTAACAAAATAGGATAATTTAATCATTTATTTCGATAATTTACCGAATACATTATTGCATAATTTATCAGGTTAATGGCAATTTACAATGTTATGTGTGTGTAAGTGTAAAGAAATCTTGAGGATATTATAAGTCGTGCAAATGTCATTTTTATTAATTTAACAAGTCAAATTAATATAACATGGTTTAATCATGCTAATTAAGGGTTAAATAGCCAAAACAGCAGGGCATGTACACAATTTAATAGTTCTGGCCGAAATCTTTGAAACGCGACGGACCTACCCGTCGCGATTCAAGTCGCGCGGGGCATCCTGTCGCGGTTCAGGTCGCGGTGGTGCGGGCTGGCGCGACAGGCGAACCGGCCGGCCTGGCCTGGTTCGGATTGGGAACGCGGCAGCGAGCCCCGTCGCATTCATGACGCGGCCTTAATGCCGACCGCGACACTCCTCTTATCGCGACGTATCGCGCCGCCGCGATAACAGGGGCGGTCCTGGTTTTTCCCTTTTCTCTGGGTGGACCCTTCTTGACATAGGGTCATTCTAAATTCAGTGTAAAATCTCATGGTGATCCAAAAAGTACGAAACCAGTTTTAATGAAAGTAGACATGTATATCTATCAACATGCACGATTAATTTGAAAATAGACAAGGTTTAGGCATGCATGATCAGGTTACTTTTAGGTGACTTAAACAGGCGTAGTCAGGATTCAATAAATTAATTAGAAATGTATACATGATGAAAAATTCTGAACTAGCGGCGTTTGAAAGCTAACATGTAGTAGTATTTATGATAATTTTATCATGGAATGATGTCAAGTTTATACGAGGTTAAAAAAGGAAACAAGAAGGGTCAAGTGCACAGGTCTGATAGATATTCAAAGATTTTATTCTCCCTCATGGGAGATCGAAATCAAGCAAGACCAGGGGCGTTTGAAATCTGTTACATGGTAGTATCAATGAGAATTTTATCATAGTATGGGAACAAGTACGTGCAAGGTATTAGAGAAAACATGAGATTCGGGTTCATGGCGACAGCAGGATTTCACGAATTAAATTCGCTCAAATGGATGAACGAAATACCACGAAACCATAGAGCTTTTGAAGAGGTACATGAAGGCTACCTAAGGTAATTATTCACGATTTTAGCTTGAGAGATTGCCTACCTTTTTCGTGAAGGAAGAAAACCCTAGTTTAGATGACGAAAAATCTGAAAACCCTTCTTGTTCTAGCCTCCTCCTCCTTGCTCCTTTGTCTCCAGCCCTTCTCCTCTTTCTCTAGAGCTCTAGCCACGAAAATGGGTTGCTAAGGATGAGTTTTTTTATGTATATGGCCAACTATAGGAGTCCTAGTCATTATAAGAGTCCTCATTTCCATTAAACTCTAAATTTCCTTCTTTATCTCCCACTTTCTCTTATTTATCCACCTAATATGGCTAGGGAGGAGAGCTAATTTTGTGGCCAAAGGGTTAGGGTGGTGTAAGGACTCTTATTAAGATATATATGAGTTATTTAACATTTATCTTAACCCTTTTCTATTTATTTAATTAATTAGGTACGAATTTCACCTATTTACCTCTCATTCCATGATGGGCTAACCCTATTTGGGCCCATTTCATTGGGTTTGGGTTATTAGAGTAACCCATCAATATTTAGCTTAATGGGTATTGCTTTAATTCCCTTTGTTTCTATTTATTTCCCTTTTATCTAATTAAATTGGTTCATCTCATTTATTTAAAAAAATTTTATTTTATTTGGATTTTAAAAATCAAGGGTGCTACACTTTTCCCCTTTTGTTTTATTTATGTCACTCATGTACCCACCTGATTTGCCCATTGGGAGCTCGATTGGTGTTCTAGGTGCTCATTTTTCCCCTTGAACAACTGTTGCCGACTCACAGCAATGAGGATTTTTGGGCATCAAACAGTAGATAATTTGATATCTACATCTTTTGTGAGCCTAATGTGATATAATATATTACATTATCAATATTTGGTGTTGTTTTCTTACCTGTAATGAGCATTTCTTTTCAGTTATTAGGGTTGTGTTTACTTCGAGTTAATGTTGTCGACTTACTGCGGCAACAGATTTTCAAACACCAAAGGTTGGATAACGTGATATCCATGCCTTGTTTTGGGCTTAAACATAGTTTGGTCATGACCTCGAGTTTATGGACAACACCACTGCTCTGTTACTCAATGAATCCCTCCGCCAATCACTGTTTATTGCCTTGAATAATCACTGCCGACTCGCCAGTGCAGTAAGCTTCAAACACCGGTAGGCTAGATAATAATATCTATACCTCGTTGTTTGAGCTTGTACATGTGACCCAGCCACTACTCAGATTTCAGTCATGATTTTTGGCTATTTGAAGTTTGACTGTTTGGTCACGGTATTGTCCGACTCCCTCATAGGCTTGCCTCAGGAGTTGGCACCATGTGCAGTTTTGTGCCACCATATCTGGTGAGCACTTCTTTTGATACCGTCTCCATTACGGTGGACGAGCATCGTGAACTCCCCCACACTCTATAAGTTAAGGGGAGATGTTGTCGAATTCTTCCTGTGAGTTTTGAGTTGGCAAACATTTCTGGACTGATGAGTCGGCAATGATTCAATAGGCTGTCGACTTACCAAACCAGTGGAGTGTTTCGATCTGATGAGTCGGCAAGCCTCATGGGTGATGAGTTAGCAAGCCTCAGTTAATGGAGTCGTCGAGTAATCAGTTAATGAGAAGATTCATTTATGGTCTCGATATTTACCTGTTCCCTCATAGACATGTCTCGGGAATCGACATCGTGTGCCATTTGGGCGACGTCGTTACCGGCAAACACCTTGTTTTTTATACCGTCTCTCTTGTCGAGTCAGTCAGATTCTACCGACTCGGTCATGTCTTACTGATTCTGTAGTGTCTTGCTGAATGAGTTGTTTGTCGCCGAATGAATTGTGCATGAACTGTCGAATAGAATGTGCATATCTTGTTGAATGAGCTACATCTGCCTTGCCGACTGACTGTGTATGTCTTGCCGAATGAGATGTCTGTCTCGCTGAATGGGATGTGCCAGTGCTGCTGACTGAGGATACAATGATCAAACAATGTCGACTCATGAGCAGAACTATAACTATCATATTTGAAATGGAACAATGAGAACGCATTGGAACTACTCTACAAAAAAATTTGAACAAATGAATTAAGAGATCAAATGATGATACATAAGATGATAATGATCATAATAAATTAAATGTCATCAAATAGACATCTTTTCTTGTTGCCACTTGGGGTTGAATTCAAGATGTTATTTTGCACTTTTATCGAATGTTTCTTTCTCAAGCCATAAGGCTTTCTATTCTGACGATTAATCAAGGGTTTTCTATCTTAGAGAGATGTAATTAACGTCGTTGCACTTAGGCAATGGTGGGATATTGGTCCCGGCCCGACATTCACTTTCGTTTGACGTCAAACGGCGTGCAAAGAGACCTAAAGCTCTCCAACTATTGAAGGCAGAACACTTTGTCACTCATGTGACTGACACGTCTGCACTTTGCAATTACATGTTTATCTTCCATTTCCATGGCTTGATTAGCATTTGATGGGACTTGAATTTACAATATGTAGCCATACACACATGAGAACATGATAAATATAAACTAAATGAAAATCATCGTGATGGATTATTTCCATTTCCACATCAATCTAATTAGAGTGCAGCAACTAACTCTCCCTTCTCCAACCCCTTCATTAGGGAGTCCAAGTGGCAACAAGAATCTTTTCTTCCTTGTAGCAACTAACTCTTAGATTGCCAAAATAGTTGCCTAGATCCTAGATCGCCTTCCTTGTAGAAGTCACCTCGGGCGTCCGATTCTCTACTCCTCCTTTCTCTACTACAACAACTCCAGACATCCAGTTCTCTACTCCATCTTCTCTTCATAATTGTAGCAACTCTAAGGTACGTCTCCTACCTCTCAAGCCGTTGGGAAGCTCCAAGTCTAAACCTCTTTTTCCTCAAATCCATAAACTCACCTTCCAACTTGCCAATACTCCCAACAAGTGTTATCATGCATGTAATGACTGATAGGGTAAATATTCTAACCACCTTTATACACACTTTCCAAAGGCTACATTAACTTATCTATTATTTAATGATTATATATATAATACACAGAATCAACACTTAGCTAAAATCTGTCATAAGATGTAGCATATAATCAATTGCTTACATATAACAAGAAGCTGCTAATCGATTATACAGAGTACTTAATTGATTATCTAAGATTATACTTGGCCGATGAAACAGACTCTACTGTGTACTGAGCAATTATCGAAAGCAACATGGAAACTTAATCGATCAAGGCTCTCATTGTGTGGTACTTAACTACTAGGCCAACTCTACACAATGAGAATAATCGATCTACGGGACCTATAGAAGGCAACTTAATTGATTAGGGCTCTCACTGTGGTACTTAGTCATTGGGGCCAACACTACATAGTGAGGATAATTGATACACGGGATTTACAGAAGGCAAGTTAATCAATTAAGGCTCTCACTATATGGCACAAAGTCATTAGGGCCAACAATACATAGTGAGGAATTGATACACGGGACCTAGAGCCTGGAACAGGCAGAACCGAAAAACTCACCATAGTAGCACATAATTGATTAATGGGGCTACTATGTCAATTATGGTCCCTAATGTAGGGACACGAAAAACTGAAAAATTGACCATAGTATGACATAATCGATACTCATGGCTACTATATCGACTATGGTAACTATTGTGGAGATAAAGTAAAACTGAAAAACTCTTCAAAGTAGAACATAATCGATACTTGAGGCTACTAGTATCGATTATGATCTCTACTATGGGGACTTAGTCAAAACTAAAAACTCACCACAATAGGACATAATCAATACTCACAGCTACTATATTGATTCCCACTCTGAGAACTTAACCAAAATCAAAACTCTTGATAAGGAGTCTTCTACCAACTAAAAAAGGGTCTTAGTATTCACTAAATGTCTAAGGCATACATGTGACCTTCCTAATATGGGATGTTACAGGGTTAAGGTTTTTGTTGTTTATGACTCTGGGCCTGTGAATCTCAACATCAAGATTTTTTGAGTTTAATATAGTATAAGAGCATGGGCTTGTGCTCCTACTCCTTTCCACCTAAACCCAATTAATCCCCAAGGTTCATTTTGACTGTGACGGAGAGTGTTGAAATTTGGGCATTTAGTCTCACATTGATTTTTAGGTTGAGGTTTTTATTGCTTATGACTTTGGGACTGTAAATCTCAAAACCATAGTTTTGAGATTTCAATAAGAACAATGAGATTAAACATATATATAAAAAGTGTGAATAGAATGTTATAGGATCTTCTGAAATTACTTGTCTGACAAACTTGGGTATTACTTCCTTTATCATATTTCAGTTAGAAACGACTATCCAAATGTTAACTCGAATCATCTAAGTAAATATACCAGTGTTATAAGACAATTTTTCAAAAAATAGAAATGAAGTTAATGTTGTGTGTATCTAAGGGGGAGGGATCAGGAATGGCCGTCCCTAGATAAGCCCAGTGTGAGCCTGAGAACCAAAGTTGTTAGTCTCATGTGGGCCCAAATAGACATGGCTACTTCCAGATTATGCATACTAAAATAATATGCAAAAAGATATTTACATACGACATAAGCTTAAAGATCTTTATACATGACATAGTAAAATTATAACTATTTATAATTTTATAGGGATTTTTGCTCAAAAACCATTCTTATATTGAAAATGGTAAATCTGCCATCTTTAAATGTATATTTTTTGAAAAAAACATGATGGGAAGAAAAATGTTGCATATATGCCAATGTGGTTAACTTCTATTAATGAAAAGATAATTTTCCTTCTAGATTCTTTTACTCCGATTAAGTTTAAAATTCTATGTCAAAAATACCCTCTTACCTTTCTCCAAGCCCACCAACTCAGTGAGAGTGGTTGTGTGCCAAAGATAGAGAGAGAGAGAGAGAGAGAGAGAGAGAGAGAGAGAGAGAGAGAGAGAGGAGAGAGAGAGAGAGGGAACAGTAAAATTGGTTAAAGTTAACCAGACTTAGGTGACGTCTTATAACGTCCATGGCATATGTGTAACGTTTTTCTTCCACGTATGGTTTTTTTTTAAATATGAATTTAAAGATGGCAAATTTGCAACATTTTTCTTCCAAGTATGTTTTTAAGAAAATGAATTTAAAGATGGCTTATCTGCCATTTTAACGTAAGAATGGTTTTTAAGCAAAATCCCTTATTTATGTGATTAAGTGTACAGAATTTGGGGGAGGGGGATGGAAAAGGCCTTTCCCTAGCAGAAACTAAAAAAGAGGGGGAAGAAAATAAGGGGAGATATTCTGATATGAATTTCTAATTAAATTTCCTAAAATATTTATAAAGATGTATCAGTTTTGTGGCCACATCTCCCAAGCATCTCTGCCTATTAAATCTCCTACAATCGTCGGCCCACAACTACTGAGAGGGAGGAATAGATAATGTAGGAACGACGTGCGACCATAACTACAGACGTTTTCAATTCTCAATAGCAAAATCTTAGACAGATCTTTCCAAAAAAAACAAAAAACAAAAAAGAAATCTGGACAGGACCTCAACACATGTCAATATAGGTTCAGATTTTGAATCAAGATCTCTCACATTCAATTAGTACTCTTAAACTAGTTTTTTCATCATGAAAAGAAAAATCTTAGGCGTCAAATCTGGCGAAAAACGCTGCCATGGCTGTGAAAAAAAAGGCCAAAGCTAGTGCTTGAAACGATGGAACACTTCTGTTGGGAGGTTAGGTGTTAATGCATCAAACAAACTGGAGAGAAATTAGCTTTGAGATTCCAACACTACCAAGCCTGAATAAGATCCCGAGGAGATCAAAAATACCATATTATGTGTTTCTTGCACGAAGGCGACTTAGAGCATGAAGTTTTATTGCATATATTTTGGAGCAAACCCTCTTAGGTTTGGCACCCCCCCCCCCCCCCAAAAAAAAAAGATGTTCAGGTATCCATTCTTAACAAAAAAGTAATGACTGAAAAATCCAAAAACCTGAATGAAAAGGAGCAGGAGAATCACATTAAACAAGTTAAGGAACAACATGCTGTGGAAGGTTAGCAACGGCAGTTGTTGCTCTGAAATGATGATAACGCCAGATAAAACAGACTCCTCACATCATCGTTAATCTTCTACGACGCCCTAGGTTTATGAACTGTTACAATGTGGTAACAGGAAAAGCACTAACTAAAACTAATAAGAGAACCAGAAGGAAACGACACCGAATGATAAAATTACTTAGGCTTACAAGTCAATTTCACTGTTGAAGGTAGATTGAGATGCTGACCAGTAATTAGTTCTGGTCCATTCTCATCGTCACAGTCGCCAGTCAATTCCCCTATTCGACATTGAGATGCTGAAGCCTTGCTCCTAATCCCCCTTCATCAGCAGCTGCAGATTCCTCCTCTTCAGCTTCCTCTTCCTCGTCACCTTCTCCTTCACCGTCATTCTCATCCAAAGGCCCAAGCACAGCAACAGAGTTCGCACCAGATTTCAGTACCTCCTTTACTTCGTCAATTCCTTCTTCAGATATGGCGTTACCATTAATGTTCAGCAAACAGAAGTTTGGCTTGTTACAAACAGCCCGAGCCAAACACCTTGCACCAACCCTCCTAATGGAATTAGTACTCATGTCAAGCTCCTTCAGTGACAAGTGACCTTCTGCCAATGCTTCCCCAACCATAACTGCCCCCTCATCTGTTAGCTCATTCTCTGACACATTCAGCTTCTTAAGGCACTGCTTCGCGGCTACACAGGCGGACAATGCACGAGCAGCCTTCACTGTGATATCATTTCCAGCGATTTCTAACACCTCAAGCGAGGGAGCAGATCCCTGTAGTGAATTGCAGATCGGTATAGTCCCCTCATCTTCTAAATTCAAATAGCTGAGGTATACTTCAGTAATACCAGCAAGCTTTTCGAGAGTACCACTCAGAGCTTTTCCAGCGTACACACCAAACATGTTGTCTCGCAGATCGAGCTTCCTCAGATGCATACATGTGTTCAATGCCTCTGCCAATGCAATCCCTCCTTCAGAGTCCACCCTCGTCGAGGAACACCTGAAGTCCTCCAATGCAGGAGAACGTTCTAGAACCTCAGCAATCTCCACAGCTCCCTCATCCCCTGTCATATTATTGTGAAAATGGAGGACCTTAAGCTTCTCAGTAGATGGTATGAGCTCAGATACGGCTTTCGCTGCTTCCTCAGATATTCCATCATTCATTAGGTAGAGCTCCTCCAAGCTACTTTGAGATTTGAGGAGTGCACCAAACGCTCTGATCCCCTTTTCACCCAAAGCATTGTCTGAGAGGTTCAGATATTTCAGAACGCACCCTTCCAAGGCGGATGAGAATATTCTCATCACTTCTAGAGCTTCATCTTCTGGTCTTCCTGCAACAAAATCTGACAGGTCCACTTCAGTCAGTTGACCTTTGATTGATGCAAGGATAGGTTCAGCAACACGTGCCGCATCAGCGCCAAAACTTCTGTTGCTGAAGCATATTTTTGTGTACAGACTCTCCTTCTCTGTTAAGGGCTTCAAGAGCTCCTCAGCTTCCTGAGCATCAATAAAAGCACGACGTCCTCCTGATATATCAAAGGCAATTTTCCTTGGTGCAACACCATGTTCACCATTTTCTTCAGCCACTTTGGGCCTTGGGCCTCTCTTCAGGACTTCTAACATGAGTTTGCTAGTTTCTTTTGCATACAGTTGCACAGCTGAGCTTCCATCACCATCAGGTTCTCTCTCATAATGTTCGTTTGCAGCAGCAAAGCCCGCCTCCTCTATTTCCTTAGCATCCAAACTGGCTTCTTCTTTGCTAAGAAGACCATACTTACGAGAGAAAACTGATTCTGATGACAGATTCTTGACCATCCGCTCTACAAGCATCAGCCTAGTTCCAGAACTGGGTGGCCATAGCTTAATTGAGAATGCACGAGGTTGGAAGTTTTGTGCAACCGTCTCCATGTATCAAGGAGCTGAGATCTACAGAAAAAGATACATATCACAAAGAGGTTTAAGCAACAGAAATTCATAGATTCAAACGATATGATGGGATGGGTTCACAAATAGCCTAGGCAGACAAAAAGTGCTGGTTAATTATACATTCAAGGGTAAGCAACATAGAATCAGGAACTAGGCCAGACGGAAAGAAATGGAGACAGCTTGTGAAAGACCTACATCTTCAAAGAGCACTGCCATGTTACGTTGCAGCAGAGCGAAAGATGGCAATGAAAGCAAGGCATAGCCCTCAAAAAGGGGCCGCAACCACCGAGCCATAACGGGTGTGGCAGTAATGGTGGGCCGCGAGAGCAACGGTAACCTGAATGGCCACAGCGGTACAGAAGAAACGGAATTGCTAGAAGTTCAAGTTGTGGTGTTCTGAAATGCGAAAAGAATGCCAAGTAAAAGTTACATGATTTTACTCATGCATTAGCTATTGTAGGTTTGAATATGCAAATATGTCTGCTCGTCACTCTGATGAGATTTATGTTTCTGATAATTTTTCAAAAGTAATTTAAACATCTAAAATCCAACAGATCCAAAATCCTTGACTACAGATACAACACAGTCCAAATTTCCTCTATTATCTGCCCTCCATCTATTGACATAGATCAGTACCACCATCTATGTCACAACCTAATCAACAATAAACGTTAACAACAGAGTGACTTTGATATACATCGAAGAATCTTGATGTGTTGTTATTTAGATTCATGGTCCTAACCTACATCTGGAATAGGTCCAAATCAATCAAATTGCCTTCAAAGCTATTTTGGCATTACATGATCAGAAAAAGACATTCTTCGAACGTTAGGGCAATGATCCTTGAAACGGCCGCTGTGTCCATGGTGCCTAAGTGGTTCGCTTGGGTAGGATGCCTAGGTAGCCATGTTCTACAACAATGCTCGTACATGACAAAAAGGAGTGCGTGCACTATGTTCAAATATGTGATACCCACTATGTTCTAACATTTGACATGAAGGGCACCCATTCCATCTTTCTCAGTTATTCCTGCAACAATATCTCACGTAGATCGACGAACCAGCGGCGCACACATGACCATTTCAGGCACAAGGCAAGAGGATAGTCACAGCAACAGTACCATTCGACGCAGCAAGACATAAAAATATGAGCAACCGCATTCCCATCCAAACAACCCAACAAAATAAACAAAACGGAGAATGGAACAACCCAGCGATCAAGAACGACCCAGAGCTCGCAATCAGCGAAACGATTGGAAGAACGAGAAGGAAGCAGGATTAAGGGTGCGAAGATAGCAAACTCCACGCACCTGACCTGATAGAAGCGGAGCGCTATGTGTCTCTCTCTCTGAGCAGGATGGAGGCGGCCGATCGAGCGAACTGCCTCCTGCTCTGGGAAGGGGCGGACTGGAGACCGGACTATTAAATGTGGCTAATAGAAGGGGGCGGACCCCGTCCGGCGTCGCCCGTTTGAATTATCACCCGTTGGCGCCAAACTCTTTCCTGCCCCCCCCCCCCCCCTGGCGCTCGTGCCAAGGCACGTGCGGATTTAGAGGCGCACTGGTCCGGAGCCGCGCCGCAAGCGGGAAACGGGGATTTTGTCAAAAAAAGTAATAAAATTTTCTTTAAGGAAAAGGACATTCTCATGATTGCATTGCAGAAAAATGAAGAGATAATTCCCTATTTTAAGTACGAGGAAGAGTCATAATATCGGACACGTGATTTGTCTAGCATAAGAGGGTATTTGATCCCGAGTGCTGAAAAGCTATTTATATTTTGACCCAAAAAGTTAAATATTTTATTTGTGTTCGGATTATTTGATTGAAGATAAGGTACCTGGGTGATCGTATCGGAGTTTACATCAAAGATTAAAAGGGATTCAGGTAGATTCTAGCACTTTTGGCTGAGAGATGAACGAATAGTTGTTATTCACCCATTATTTATTTTTTTGGAACGAGAAATCTCCATCCCATGTGAATTTTACAGATTTAGAGTCCAAAATCAAGACTTGATGACCCTTATTTTTCATGTACTCATTTTGGTTGAAAAAAATTTGAATCTACACACTTCGAAGATTACATGTAAATCAAGTACACATCTCTTAGGGATCGAACTTAGAACCTCCAACTCAGAGGCAAGAGATTACCGATCGACCTAGATAGGGTCCTCCATTATTCTAAGTTATTGTGATTCAGACTTTATATGACAGCATTTGGGCCAAAAGTCTTAAAAGTAGAATTTTCTATAACCGGATTCCTAATGGTTTCTGACACTATCAAATTGTCATGATGGATTTTTAAAAACTAGATTTTTATTTGGGACAGGCGCAATATTATAAAAAGAGGTTTTGGGGCTTTTTACTATATTACCCCTAATCTTCTCCAAGAAGTCACGGTGGATGAGGATTTGTTAGATATTTGGGATGCAAAATCGTTTCATCTCTCCTGAAAGTGGCATCTAGACCGCTTTTCAAAAGATAAAGTGAATTTTTTTTTCTCTCCATCTCTCTCTTGCACTCAAAGCGCTTCTCACGCAAGCTTAGACGAGTTACTACTATTTGATAACACGTTTGATTTTGTCAATAATTTTTTTCTCAAAATCACTGCATTATGTACTCCTAAATGATGAGTGAGCACGATAGATTTATGCTTGAAATTAATATATATATATATATATATTCCTTCTATTATTATCCATATTCTCATGATAAAAAATGTTGATTTTTTATTATATCTCCTGGTCAATATATCATCAAAACTAAAAGAATATTCTATAGAAAATATAAGAATGATGTATAATATAGTGATTTTAACCCCCATAACCTTTCATATCTAGGGATTACCCTGTTCAATGCAAATACTAACCCATAACAAAGTTTTTGCCTCGTACATCATGTTGGTTTAGAACAATAGAATCCATCTCTAGATCACCACATCGTTAACAATAACCAAAGAACTTATGGGAAGAAAAGCAAGACATGGCAACAAGTGAAAGTGATCTTAGCACTGTTTTATTGGCATCGATCGGCGACATACATAATCCCTTCCCACAAAATAATAATAATGCTAGGAACGGCGAAATTATCTCCCAAGACTGCCATTTTCTGATCTCCACGAGCGTCATTCACCACAGCTTTCCATGAAACAAAGTTGTCTGGTTCTTGGGTTCATCACAGATGTGTACCATGTGGCACAAGTCCAGGCTCACAACCCTCTGAACGTTGCTTATGACCATGGGACCATAGGCGAAGACCAGCTTCTTGCACTGCAAAAAACAAGAACAGATTCATGGAAATCCTCATCATCCATCTCAAAAAAGCTTTTCCAAGTTGCAACCCCGAGAGATGAAATTAGCAGGTCAAAGGGAGAAGAGAGTCCAGTGTGTTTAATTGCTTGGCTTTCTCCAAGAGATGGGTTTGATTAATTACCTGAGTGGCGAACACCTCAGTTTCACAAGCTTTGATGAGGGATGTGATTATCTTCAGCTGTAATCAAGAACATGAGGCAGAAACCAGAGGGGGATGAACAATATGTAATTAATGGTGAAAACTAATTACTTGGGACAACAGATTCATTCCGGTGGTGCGACAAGATTCTACCTGTTTGTCAGGATCGTCCAACTGGTGACGGATTCTGCCCAGAACACTCATGCATAGGCTGCAGGTTGCATTCGACCCCAGCTGGGAGAAGAAAAATTGGTGCTTTCATCAAATTTCTTGTAATATTACTCCCAAAGCATGCATGCTTGAGGGAGACCATATATATATATATGTCCTTGAGTCCTTGGGGAGGTCTTCCTCATGGTACTTGAAACCAAGAATTAGCATTAAAGATGTCATCACTTAGATTAGGAATGTAGGAGGGTGGGTGGGATCGAGGAGAAGATCTGCAATCTCTACCTCCAGAGGGAGCTTGTTCACGAGAAAGTCTCTGTTGTTGTGGAACGCAGTCGCTGCCTCCTCGGGGATCAATACTTTCTCCAACTTTGTCAACACTTGATTCAAGTGCTCCATTGCAGAGTGCAGCTCAGCCTTGCCGGTGGATAACAATGAACTTTCTTGAGCTTTGCCAGGGCAAAACCCAGTGATGTTGCAAAACTTCTCTTCAAGGACTTCTCCTTGGAGAAATGTGATGGCCCTTTTCTTAAACTCCCCCACCATTTCCTTACACTGTCAGGAATGCAAAACAAAAGTTGTAAAGGGTAGTAAGCTGATGTGAGATGCAAAGTATTATCTAACTTGGATTAACAACATGTGTATATGATACCTGTGGTTCAAAATCAGAAGGTACCAAGTGACAAAATGAGCCAGCAAGATCCTCGATTTGACTAGCCAAAGTTGGATCATTCAGAAAGCTCTGAGCTTTTTTGGAGATCTCCAAGCATGGGCGACAGTAGTCTATTGAGGAGCCCTGATACGGAGAAACCTCATTCCGAGAAAGCTTTTCTAGCTCCTGAATGAAGAGAGCATTGTCTGCAAATGGGAGGTGTCCTACACAAGGTATGAGGAACAAATTACTAACCATCATTGCCTCAACAGCTGAACTTGGGAACAACAAATCATATCTAGTTTTCACATAAGCTATATATATATATAGCTAACTACAAACAAACCCATGTAATTAAAGCCAGTAATAATTATCAACATCTGTAAGTGTATATCCGAATCTAAAATAAAGAGGGATCAACAGAACAATGAGCAGATTCTATGGATTCTGCCTGAAACATTAATCCTGATCATCAAAACCTTATAAATTTGACTCCAACAGTAGTAGAGGAGTTGCAAAAAATATGAAGAGTCGAACAAAAGGAAGCATGCAAACTTAGATAATGCTCACCTTCAGCACCATCGGGAGATTCACCATCACCATTAATGTGCACGAAGAAATCCCTCGCACAATCACCAAACACCACTAGACAGATGAGGAAAGCAAGAAAGGGCACCACCCCCGTCCTCATACTTGGAAAAAATGCTTCTTCAGCTCGCCCTCCACCACCACTCCCACCTGCAAGGCTCACAAGGATTGGGGAAAACAAGATCTGTTACGAAGCAAGTGAAGTCCTGACAAGATCTGATGAAACCTTGTGTTTATATTAGGCTTTTGAGCAAATATGAGTATATATATATTTATATACATGTAGGTTGGGGGGGTTCGCTTAGAAGAACACATCTGTCATTTGGGGAAGCTTCGACTGCTGTCGCCAATGTCATTATGGAGAAGCATTAATGCAAATCCCATTGGAAGGGATGGCTAGATTGATAGGGATGCCTTGCCTTGCCTTGTCCATTTCGTAAAGGACAAAGACTAGTCTATAGCAAAATTCTCTGGTGTTTTCCTTCTTTATCTGTGAAGCACAAATCCATTTACAAGGTACACTGCTATTACTCATTATTATTATTATTGTTATTATTATTATTTTTGTTGTTGTTACATGTACAGATAGATGCTCATGAAATTATACAAAGTACAAGAGGGTTTTATGGGCTACAACTTGATATTGAGAATTATTTTGGAAGAACTAAATTATTCTTGTTTTCGGAATTTATTAATTTACCTCCATATTTATCACATTTAGGCACTATACCTTCTAATGCCTATATGTGTGTTCAAACTCCCTTAAAGGATAACACCCCCCCCCCCCCCCCCCCAACATATTGGGAAATCTTTGATAAGGGATGATTCATCTATGTTATTGGGAGAACATAAAAAGGAAATATTGAGATTAATAGAGAAGTTTTTCTAAAATATGATAAGTTTAGGGAGCAACATATAAAAATTCATTCACCCTCCTAAAAATTAGCTTTATTCCCCTTCTTTTAATCAATAATTTAGACGAAATTATCAATGCCCAACTGGAGTTCTTGGACAATAATGAGCTTGAGACGTTGTAACTAGAAAATTCTCTTCATTCCTATATCATTTTAGTCATTTCCTCACACACACACATGTGAAATATACATATCTTCAATTATTGTCCAAGAATTTTATCATGTGTAACTTACATTTCCAGATAACAATAGGTTGAATCTTGAACTCCTTATGAAGGCCGTCCATACAACTAGCAAATTTTACCTGACCCATGTGTCTCTCTTGTGAAAAATTAAGATTATCACGGAAGACAGGGCTTTTATGCTTTTTGACAGGTTCTTCAACATTTTTGACATGTCTATATACAAGTATCTAGAAACCTTATTATGGATATAACCTCTTTTCAAGACGTCTAACGGACCCCTCGCCGTCGCGGAACTCCAATCCACCTCTTGCCATCTTGCATTTTGGATTTGGTTCGGTCTTCACTAATATTATTGTGTGCTAATTTATGTTTGTGTATTTTGTCCAGGTTCCCATATATAGCCGCCAAATTTGCGAGCTTATATTGTTCTAGGATCTTTTATTGACTGCTCAGTTTTGCCAAGGCTTCAAAGGGCAGATTGAGGCTGAAAAGTCTTTAGATTTCCTAATTTTAAGATTATGGAGTTATAGGTTTAACTCATGCTCTAAGAACCATCCAGTACACATTCATTTAGAGTGTGCGTCATCCCAGTTATCTTTGCTATGTTGTCGCCCTCTTGAAATCTAGACTTGGTCTCTGCCTCAGTCTCTCTTTGGCAATATTCAAGCATGATCAGTTTTTACTTGATACTGCTCTTCTTAGTTTTCTTACCTATAGCCCTATAGATTAGACATCTAATGTCCTGATGTATTCCCTACTGGCAGGCCTCTCTGTTGTAATTCTTTCTATTATTCCTAGCCCTATATGTGCTTCGAGGGCTTATCCCTTCATAATATATTATGTATCTTACTTGTTCTAGTAAATTGGAGCATTATAAGTTCTTTCTTTGGTAAAAAAAAAAAAGATATAACCTCTTTTCTTTTTTGAAAAATAAAACATGAGTCGCATTGCTAATGTGGGACTTAATGATGTGTCACATCAATGAACGAACAAGAGGATATAATCTCACGATATCATCAAAAAGTACAAAGGATACTTGAATATTGTATACATGTTTCCTACATGGAGCTACATGTATACATACATGATTTTGGGGGATTCGCCAATCCTTTTTCCCTCTAATAAACCCCTCCCTCTGCCATTGTACGTTTTCGCTGTCCTCGTGTCGAGAATCCCCAAGCAGCGGTCCCGCTTTGTTTCCCTTTCGTGCCCCTTCAATGCTACCCCATTCTTCCACTTCTACCATCCCACATCACGTAGTAACAGTTTCTTGACTCCTTTTATATATCCTTTTCCATTTTTCATAATATTTATTGTCCACTCTGAGGAGTAGATGTTATCATCTCATCTCTTTCATTATTTGAGATATAATATGATATGAAATTTTTATTGTTCGTTGCCACTAATTATTGTCATTATTATCTCGTTGTCTAGCCAAGTATGACTTGGACTAGTGGAACTGTGAGACACAGACAATTAATCTACTTTGCCCTCTTTATTAACCCTCAACTAATATCAAGTTTTACTCTTTTTCTTATTTTTTCCTCCCTTCGGTTGTAGTTTGTTCTAATTGTTTTATGTACGTTGTATAGTTATACTTTCCAATGTCAACTACTCTTGTTCCCAAGTCTCATTACTTGTCTGGTTCTCTCTAGTCGATTCTTTCTAAGTTCTAAAGATAAGTATTATGTATTCAATGGGATGTTGTATCCATTCTCAAGGTATTTGATGGGATCAGGTAGAGTTGGATAGATTTTGATAGGTCGACCTCGAAGGGATCCAAGGTTGAAGTTCGAGTGTTGGGATGAGAGAGAGAGAGAATGAGGATCTCTTAATTGTTGAGTATGGACCTACAAAGAAGTTGATTTTGGAAAATGTTCCCTATAAGACAATCTTTTGGGGGTCAAGTTAGTATATTAAATTCAGCTCGTTTTAAGAGAGGAAAGAGAGATGTTTATAAAGAGGGAAAATGATGAGTTAGATCATACCTTAATGACACCTGTACTGTCAGCTCTTACCTCTGACCATTGACCTTCTTACAAAGGCAAATGGAAGGTAGAAAGAGTTGTAGAATTTGGTATAAGATTGATTAGTTCTCTTTACCTTCTTTGTTATTGGATCTAGTACCGAGGGCTAGTACCGAGGGCCTATCAATATTAGATCTTAATTTCTTCTTTAAGTTTGAAGATTTTTGTGTTGGGATCTATTGCCTTAGCTTGGCATATTCCCTTGATCAACTCGGGAATTATATAAGCAAAGAGGATGTTTGACTTCTTTATTATATTGCACTGATAGTTTGATTATACTTATTCCTTTAAATGTTATTATATTAAAAGTATACATAGGTATGAAAAATATAATACATGTTCGATATGTTTTCAAATGATATAATATTGATTTTGAGAATCTAAAAGTAATACACCCCTGCTCTTCTCCATTTCCAATTTCATTTGTCTACTTCTTTTAAATCCTTGATACTCCTTATCTAATATTGATATTAATACCTGGAGAGACTCAATTTTGGATTTGGAGTGAATCGTTGGATGGTTTGAGTTGATTGAAAAATTAGACGACAATCTAGCACTACAAGAGAGGGACTACAAAGAGGAGATGATTAGGATCCCAGGAGTGACATCCTGAGAAAAATCCTTCAATATCTAAGTCCAATCTTAGTAAGAGTTCAAATTAAGAGGATAAACGATTCGAGATCACTCCCCACAATTTGGTGGATCTAAATAGTTAGTGCATCACATCCCTCTAGTTGATGGGTTCTCTCTGGGTTTTATATGTTTTTGAGCCTTCTCACTTGTCATATTCGATGTGGCAATAGGCATGGCCATGGCCATGGGTCTTTGATCTGCTCATGATGGAACTATCTATTAGCAGGATCTAGTGGGTTTCTGTCGGCCATAAATAGACCAACTCACTAGCCATGAGTGAGGTCACCCTTAAGTCATATATCCATAGGCACACCATACTCTGTCATTGACTCCAGGGGGTGCGGGAGTGACGTGGGTCATGCCCCTTTGACGCATGCATGAAGAGATGCTCAACGTAAGTGGACGTCATAGGATTTTGAAGTTCTTACTCCTCACTGGTGCAGACCAGCTAATCAAGTTAAGATTATTTGTCACTTCTCTATCGAGCTAAAGCTTTGCTGGCTTAAGAGTTGGCGAGGTGAGAAATCCTCTTGGTCAACCTGTCGAGGTATCCGTCGAGCAAAGGTCGACCGAGGTAGGTGTGGAGTGGACTGAATTAGCATCCTACCATTGTGTGCTTCAAGACATTTAACTTGAGAGCCGTCCTCTATCGCATGGGCTGTCCTTCTGGGAGCAACGTCGAGAGAAGCGGCCCTCCCTATGGGGCCAATGGATCAAATGCTTATTGGTATTTTTTTGGGACCTATTTGATAACTAGATTTTGTCAAGCAGGCTCGATTTGGCTGTTGGACTTTCACCGAGGGAACGTTTTTTATAATTGAATTTTATCAGGCGGGCCTGGTATACTTCTTAGGCTTTCGTTGGGAGGGCCCTATTTGATAACTAGATTTTATCAGGTAGGTCTGAGTTGGTCCATGGGCTTCATCGGACAAGCCCCGTTTGAGAACAAGACTATCGCCTATTGGGTTGAGATTGATAATTAGGCATTAGGTTTTAGCTAGAGGGCCGATATTCTCCTTCTCCAATATCATATCAAAGTTATTATCAAAAAAATGTCGTATCAAAGCCATGCTACATCAATATGAGTATTCCAACCAAATATAACGGACAAGATTACCAATTTCCATAATCAAAGAAGATTATCCATGGACGTGTGAAATACCTATGTATCTTAAGATTATAGGTTGGATAACTAAAATTATATTCAACATTATGTTAAAATCAATAGTTTGGGTTACAAACTTAATACTTCCTTATACAATTCATAACATAGTGTAACTTGGCTTGAGTACGAGAATAGTAATACGCTAGAATGCTCTTGCATTCGTTAACGGGTAAACCAAATATATTTAACAGATATATTTTTCTCAACAAATCACGTCGGTCTCGATATGATTTTGAGCTAGAAATTTGAAAATAGAGAACAAACGCTCTATTCTGCTCGACCCTACCTCAACCTACAAAGAAGTTGATGTGAATTTCGGAGACGATCCTCCAATGGTAAGTCAGTGAACGTAGAGTTTGAGTTAGAAAAGATTAGTTCAATAGAAGGTGAGAGAGAGACACCTAGCATCTGGCTTTACTTTGACTGTTGGTTTTTTTTTTTTTTTGGAAGCATTTCTCTTGTAGGGGGAATCTCAGACTTCCGATGTAGGATTACGCCGCCTATGTGGAAACCTCCAAGCTACTTGAGGTGCTGCTTCTGGCACTACTAATCCCTTGGTGGGTCGAGCCTTCTTGGGGCGGCCCAAGGTAGTCAATGAATGCAACAAAGTGTGTCGAACATAGCAAAGTTTATTTTTACTCAATGGCTTAGGGGGGCCCATAAATCGTAAATATTTTCCACACATTTGTGAGAAGTTGATTCCACCTTCCAGCTGTATAATCATCATGAACCTGATCCTTAAAGAAGGTGAATTATTCTTGCAAACTTTGTTCATCCGAAATTACTTTACAATGTTACCTCAACCACCAAGGTTCTGATCACCCATGGCTTGTTGGTGTAGAGAAGAAATTAATAAACCCCATGCTAATCTATAGATCATCTCATGGTCAACAATGTCAAGCAATCTCCTGGGAAGACAAAAACAAGGCATGTGGTTGGGGAATGAAATATATCAGTTTAATACTACTTTATTGATACCAACTAAACAACAAGCATAATCATCTCTTTCCTAGGAATGTGGAAGCTCCACTCTCTCAAAACTGCCAGCATTGGGCATGCACATAGATTTACATCAGATCAACCTTTGCGATTTCCCTGGGCAGATGTTGTCCAGAGAACTGAGTGTTCGTGGGATCTGTCTGGTTCTTGGGATCTACACAGATGTGCACCATTCGGCACAAGTCCGCGCTCACAATCTTCTGAAGGGTGCTTATGACCAAGGGACCATATGCAAAGACCAGCTTCTTGCACTGCAAAAAATGATCAGAAACATTTAAAGTCTCTACCTTCTTAAATTAACTTGCGTGCTATCAAGTTAAGATAGAAAAGATCAAATGTTAATGGTTTGGGTTTTCAGGAGCAGGGCATGTGCTTACCCGGTAGACGAAGACTTCAGTTTCACAGGCTTTGAGAAGAGATGCAATTAGCTTCATCTGTGAACAAGGAGAAATAACAGAGCTCGGAGGATGAGCACAAGGGTGTGAAATGTTCTTAAGGGTCAGGAAGAGGGGGCGTGTGATTTGATGTGCCAACTAAGTAGTACCTCTTGGTCAGGATCCTCTAGCTCGCTGCGGACCTTGTTCAGCACATCATGGCACGCAATGCAGGTTTTGTTCCAGTTCAAGTACTAATGAAGAAGAATGAGCTTCTATCAGTCACATGTAACATTTTAAATTCTTCAGGCAAGATATGTTGGTGGTCTCCCGAATGGTCGCTGAAGCAAATAAACAAACACTAAAACTGCCTAATGGACCGGACATCAGCTAGGTCTTTTTTTTTTTGTCTTTTGGAAATAGTGAATACCATCATTTTTCCGTTAAATATATTTTTTAAGTGACTGTATACATTAATGTCATGTCATGAACCAGATTGTGGAAAGAGTGGCAGATAGTCTGTCCTGGGATTTTCATGGTATAAGTCTATCGATCCAATATGACCCTGAAAGTACAGCTCAGCTGGATCCAATACAAATGCTTTCAAGCAAGAGTTGAAGAAAGAGATGATCAGCTGAGGCAACCACAGTCATAACATCAGTTAACAAAAGAAGGGTGGGGGGAGTGGAGAAGATGTTGCAAACTCGCATGCAATCTTATAGTTACCTCAAGAGGGATCATCTGATCTGTGACAGGGTTTCCATTCTGCATCGTGCCCAGAATTTCTTTCAAGTCTTCCATGGACTTGAGCAAGTCGGCATCGTTTTGGGTTGGCAGTGAGCTTTCTTGTGCATCCTCAGGGCAGAAACCTGCACTCTTGCAGAACTTTACTTCACTAGGTGCTTCTTGGAGAAGCATGACCGCTTGATGTTTGAACATCTCCACCATTCTTGTACACTGCTGGGGAGAGGAGGTGTGCATGTTAATTAGCAAATATAAACCATTATGGACTACATGATCCGCATTAATACATGAATTTGACATGCATGCATACCTTCCCTTGTAAACTAGCAGGAACCCTATGGCAGAATGTGCCAGCAAGTTCCCCCAACGACGTTGGATCATGAAAGATTGTCCTAGCTTTTCTTGAAACATCCAGGCAAGAATCACAGAGCCGTGCTGATGGGAGGCCCTCGGAAGAAGGCTTCCGATTCTTTAAAAGCTCTTCTAGCTGATGGAGGACGAGAGCCTTGTCCATGGTTGGGTCAGTTCCTAGAACAAGGTGCGAGGAAAAGTTGTGACTCGTGCCTCAACTTGGCAAGGAAGAATGATATCTGTTCTTTACTTATTAATCAAGTTACAAAGAAATCCATATTATAGGTCAGTAATATGAATCAATAATTTTCCAAAAGAAAACCAGCAAATTTAAAACTGTTAAAATTATATATTAATCAGTACTTCTTTTGATTTTTTTTTTATATATACCCCTCTTAGAATGAAAATGATACGAACATTTTGATTACCCCTGCTTTTGTCTTCGCTTGTATACCCCTTTGAACGTGAATAACATATGACCTTGTGGCATCATTCCATCAAAATATCCATGAAATATTATTCAAGGGCTCATTTGCTAATCAAATAAATCTTGATAATATTTGATAAAAGAGATTTGTTAGCTCTGATAAATTCTCCACAATTTTGATAAATTGGATAGTTTATCAAGTAAATTCTGATAAGTACTTTAACTCTTCATTTTTTAGTTGATAAAATTATATATGGATAACAAGGTATCCGAGTTTGGACGGAGCTCAAACATGTCAAATTGGAGATAAACCTTATTAAGGATTTGGATGTGACATAAAAGTAATAGATGTCACATAAAATTATCACACCTCCACAATGTTGCACCAGATCGCAAGGGCAATTAATAGAGATTATTTTATCCACAAATATCCACTTTGCGGATAACTTATATGCTTATCAAAGGTGGCAACATCTTTTACATACCTAGTTAAGAGATTTTAGATGGTTTGCTGTGAAAAATGGCAAAAAGGCATACATGCCGAATAATTCAAATAGGAAATGTGTTCAAGGAAATATAAAAGTAAGACAATTCTTTATGCAAATTTTATTTTAAGAAGGGTGTATATGCGAAAAACCATATTGTGTTCCTTATCTAATTAGATAGGAATATTAGGAATGGAAGTAAAAAGTGTTGAACGTCCAAAGTTTCCACATGGAACCCAACAATAGCATAAAGCAGAAGAAAAAGTCCAGATTTCTGTGTGCTTTGTAAGCTTCTGAAGAAGGATCCAGCAAAAGAGAAAGGGAGAAATCTCCAATATTACCATCATTGCTCACCTTCAGCAGCAGCACTGGGCATGACAAGATCCATTGCAGAATGACCAAACACCACCAGAAGGAGAAGGAAACCAAACAAGGCAACCGCCCCCGTCTTCATCCTTGGGAAAAAGGGAGAAGCCTCCGCAGCTCACACTCCCCCAACCCCCCCACTGCAACCCTGCAAACATCACAAGTGCTGATCAAGAACCCAGGAAACAAGAGAAACTGCAGAAATGAAAACAAGTGAAGGATCCCTCTCAGCATCATCACCTGTTGAATTTAATGTAATGATCAAAGATGAAGGAGAAGTTGATGGTGACACTTTGGATTTGGGGCTTTTGCTGAGAGGTCTCTGCTGGGCATCTGATATCAGTATGTGTGTGCGTGTATATAACAGTCTTTTTTAAGACACTTTAGAGGAGCAGGATGACCCATTTGGAAGCTGAGGAAGCTTCGACTGCAAACGACTCCACTGTCCTTACCAATCAATTCAGATTCTAAAGTCTACATAATTAACGCTGTCCTCTGAGTTTGATCGTTGGGAGACAAATCGCATTGGAAGGGAAGCCTGGAGTGAGGACAAGCCCTGCTTTTGTTCATTTCGAAGAGGACAGGGGTTGGTCTTGCGAAAACCTCCATGTGTTCTTCTTTCTTTCTTGGCATCCAGATCGATTCCAGTAGCCAAGTCATGCAAAACCAAAGTTGCAGTTTCTTCTTCCTCTATCCCATTCTAAACTCTGAATGGAGCAAATGGGTATATTCAAGTTCGCTATTATATCCTTTTTCTTATAAAGAGTTTTACATCTCAGATTTAGATATTAACCCCTCAAATCTAGTTGTTTATTTATTTATAAACCTCCCGTAAGCACACGTTTATTTCGTAAGGAATGTAGTCTACAGGAGATTAGGAAATAAGTTCTTCAAGTACAATCATTTCTTTTAGGAAGATACTCCTGAAGAAGGTGTTTATGAAATAAATGTGTAATTATGAGGTCACGTAAGTAGATATCGAGATTTAAGGGAATTAATGTTTAATGCGATAAATTATAGGGATAAAAACTTTTAAAAAAGCACTTCCTTATATTGTGAAAACAAAACTCCTGCTCTCAATTGCCAACGCTTCCACCGCTCGTGTCAAATTCAAGATTGGTTGAATCGGCCGTGTCAATTTTTTTTTATTTTAAAAAATATTATTAATATAATAAATAAAGAAGAAAATTTGTCATAATATATCTACCGTGCTAGGGACTCGTAGGGTATCTATCACATTCTGACTAGATTGTGCCGATGATGTTGTTCGATTATCTGATCTATCTTTAATTTAGATATATAGTGGATGTGGATTTCTAATAAGGGGCATGTGATAGCTTAATTATACGAAGTGAAAAATGGACCTCTGATTAGGGTGTCAATGGGCCGGGCCTGGTCTGGCCCAGGCCCAGCCCGGTCTTCAGATGATAGGCCCAGGCCCGCCCATCCGGGACAAAGCCCGGTTTTCAGGAAAAAGGCCCAGCCCGGGTCTGTTCTTGAGGCCCGGCCCAGGCCCGTCCGGCCCGGCAGGGAGAGCGGCGTGTGAGGCGGGGGCGCGTGGAGGCCGAGATGGGGGGCGGGGCACGTGGAGGCGGGGGGGGGGCGGGGGCGGGAGGCCGAGGCGGGGGGGGCGGGGTGCGTGGAGGCCGAGGCGGGGGGCGGGGTGCGTGGAGGCCGAGGCAGGGGCGGGGCACTTGAGGCGGGGGGCGGGGCGCGTGGAGGAGGCGGGGGGCGGGGCGCGTGGAGGCCGAGGCGGGTGCGGGAGGCCGAGGCGGGGGGTAGGGCGCGTGGAGGCCGAGATGGGGGGCGGGGCCGTGAGGCGGGGGGCGGGGCGCGTGGAGGCCGAGGCGGGGGGCGGGGCACGTGGAGGTGGGGGCGGGGAGCGTGGAGGCAGAGGCGGGGGGCGGCCGCGCGGGGAGGCCGAGGTGGGGTGGGGGCTCCGCGCGGGAGCGGGCCGGCCGGCCGGGCCACCCAAAGCCCGGAATCGGCCCAGATCTTTTCCGGGCCGGGCCGGGCCGGGCTAAAATTTAAAATTAATAAAATGTAAGGCCCAGGCCCGTGTTATACCGGGCTGGGCCTCCGGGCCTCGGGCCGGCCCGGCCCAGTTGACATCCCTACCCTGATCGCTTAGACGAGTTGGAAACATATCCGATTATCAATTTTTATTCTCAATAACTAATATATATATATATTATATATATTATGTGTGTGTGTTAATTAATAAATAATTTGAAAAAATTTTCCAAGTTGAAAGAACGCAATTTTATATGGTGAAAAATAGAACTAGAGAATTTACAGGCTTCGTGGCCTTACAGATTTATAATTTTAGTTTATGAAATAATCTGGGCTGAAATTTAAGAAGTGGATGAAACTTATAATTCAAACTTAATTATTAATAAATGATGATAGAAGTTGAACTTCTGTTTTCAAGTTAAAAAAAGCAAAATAGATATTTATAACCTTAGTCTCAAACAAAACTAGGTTCCTCCCTGTGTAGTCTAGACAAACGATACTACATGATATTTTGCGTTTTTCATATTATTTTGGGGAAAGAACACATCCTCTTCCCGTCTGTTTTATGAATGCTTGTGCTTGAGAACATGCAACTTTATTCCTCTCCTCCAATTATTTTTGACATTATTGAGGTCCACTTGGGATTTCTTTTTTAATTTTATTTTGGGGAATATGATCTCTCCCCCTGCATGTATGTGAACCTTTTTGAGAGAATTGTACTGCCAATGTGATCTTTCATTGTTTTATCGTTTTGATCGTTTACTCATAAAACACATTGAGGCTAATTGAGGTACTACAGATTGTTCAATTACTATATATATATATATATATATATATATATATATATATCCACTATATATAAATTAAGTGGTCTTGGCACCCCCCCCCCCCCCCCCCCACGAAAAAGGGAACTTAGTTTCTTGACGGTAAAATAGTATGTTCACTAATCTCGATGGAGGTAACGGTGTATGTCATATAAGTACTACTCACTGCATGCATTAGGAGCTCTCATTCTTAGTTAGGTTTTGAATCAATATAGAACATTTAGGCGTGGGCCGCATAAATTAACCGTGTATGGGGAGAATTGGACAACCTTTTTCTGGTAACCAAATATTAGTCGAGGTTCGCAATCTATATGAATTTACTACGTACACACAGAGAAGGCAACACCATCTTGATTAATTTGCATCTGGTGCATTGGACCGTTAATTTGTTCACTAAACCCATGAAAAATATACGTCTCGCCCACTTTGTTTTTAGGGGAAAAACATATATATAAGATTATATGAAAAAAAAAATCTTTAATAAGAGAGAATGCTTCAAGTAATTACTTTGCTGATCTATACAAGTGTGCAAGAGAATTGGACATCTAGCTTTGCTGATCTATACAAGTGTGCGTACGTGTGCACCCAACTTAATTTTAACTCTCTTGCGACTGCGACGAAAGAAGGCACCTTCCGAAATCAATTGCTTTGTTATTTACTTCCGTGACAGAGGTTTGTAGTCACAGTACTTCTTAAGAATTAGGTGGTTAATATGGTGTTTGGTTGTAGTTTTTTTTAAAAAATTATTTTAAATTAAAAATTATAGTGTGCTAATTTTTATTAAAATTTTGAAATCGAGAAAAAAAATGTTATTATTTGTTTGGTAAAATTAGTATAAGTTTTAAATTTTGTAAAGACATGTTTGGTAGACACTTTTTACTATTATTTTTTTATAATAAAAATGATGAGGAGGAGGAGTTGGGGGGGGGGTGAGAGGTCGCCGACACGGAAGGAGGAGAAGGGGGTGCCGGCGGGGGGTGGAGGAGGAGGA
>CM024758.1:137166821-137213603 GCA_014218235.1 Colocasia esculenta | reverse complement strand
ATTTCTTAACAAATCGTTACAGCCACTTAGCGAATCGTTGTGAGATCGATTTCTTAACAAATCGATGCACTCACTTAACAAATCGTTGTAGCACTATATGAAATCAGATCAAATCGTTATAGCGCTTGTTACTGTGGCACTTAAAACTGAAATCGATGTATATGAATTAAACATTGACTTTATCATTATAGTGCACCAAATATTGCATCAATGAAAGACTTAGCATTTGCTATGAGATTGATGCGACACAGATGAAACATGATATTAAATGAGACTTATCATCTGTTAAAAGGATTGATGCAACACAGATGAAACAAAAATATTCATGAAGACCTAAATGCATCATATATTTTGTTATCACCAAAATGCCAAGATCACAGATAACCATAGAGTGGTTCAACACTTTACCCATGGAACCTAGAGAAGTCGTCTACAATGACAAAACCAAAGCGTTTGTCATTGAGACTTAGTGTTCTAGTGGGTCCAAACAGTCCATGTGCAGAAGTTCATAGGGTTTAGAAGTGCTTACCGGTGCTTTTGATTTGAGGATTTCCTTGTCTGTTTTCCCGTGCACATGCATCACAGAAACTTTCATTTTTATTAAAGGAAATATCAGGGAGTCCACTTACCAACTTCAGCTTCATGATCTTGTGCAGGACATTGTAGCTTGCATGGCCAAGCCTACGATGCCACAGTGTGAGCTCATCATGTTTATTTTCTACAAGACACAAGTCTTCATTTTCTGGATCATCTAAATCAACCATGTAGATGTTGTTCACCCTTTTTCCAGAAAATTTAGACTTCCTATATCCTTATCAATGATTTGACATGTGCTTGATTCAAAGATAACTTGGTGACCTTTATCACACAATTGACTTATGCTAAGCAAATTGTGATGAAGCCATCCACCAATAGTACATTGTCAATTGAGTTGGAGACATACTTACCGACCTTACCTGAGCCGATGATCTGGCCTTTGTTGTTACCTCCAAATATGACTTGACCTCCGTCTTTTTCCACCAGCATACAGAATTTGTCTTTGTCGCCCGTCATATGCCTCGAGCAGCCGCTATCCAGGTACCATTTGTTTTGATTATTGGCTACTAGGCATTCCTGCATATGTGGATCAGACAAGAGGTTTTGGTACCCAAATTACTTTGGGTCCCACTGTATCATTCATGACAAACAGTAAATGCTTCGGAATCCAATTTGTTTGAGTTTCAATTTATTTGGACTGTTCCAGCATTATTTTCATTATGCCCGACCTTTTTACAGAAGTTGCATGATGAAGGTTTTTCTACAACAATGTGCTTTTTGTTTTGAGGAACATGCATGGGCATTTTACCTTTCTGTTGCCTGGTCAGCTTTCCTTTAGAAGCTGGTTTCATGTCCTGTCGACAACTCTCATTGGGGCTGTTGACAGGTTTTGCAGTTTTGTTAGCAACAAATTTGGTATTCTTCTTGGGTTCATGTTTCTTGCCTTTGGCTTGACTTTTATTGTTCATTGATGGGATTTGTTTGCTTGTGCTTGGGTTGGAATCAACAAAAGATGTCAACATATTTTTACCAATCTTTTGGTTTAACAGGTTGATATCCAATCCTATGTTTTGCAACAAACACATTAGATCCCAAGATTGCATCAAGATTTTGTTTACCCTTGACAAACCTAGTTAGATCTTCAGATTTTCCTTAAGTTGCTCTTCAGCCTTTTCAACTTTTCTTTAACTTCAACAAGTTCATCTTGAAGAGTTTTAAGGGAATTGCTTAGATCATCTTTTTCTTTTTGAGCTTCTTGCAATTTCAGTTTCATGCCATCCATTTCCTCACTATGTGCTTGTTCATCAACTTTCATCATTTCAATTTCTTTATTCAAGGATGCAATTTGTTCATTATGGTTGGTGTCATGAACAAAGGAGTTGATTTTCTTTTTCAGTGCTTTATTTTCAGACTTAAACTCACAGAATTTTTCGAATAAATCAGTATAAGCTTCTTCCCATTCATCAACAGAATAAGTTTCAAAGGAAGAATTTACCTCATTGGTGTCGTCGCTTCTTGCCATTAGACACTGAACTTCATCATCTCCAGAGGTAGCTTGACTGTTCTCATCTTCATCTTCATCACTCCAAGTTACCACATTGCCTTGGCTTTCTTGAAGGTGAATTTCTCCTTTTTCAGTTTCCTCTTGAGCTCGAGGCACTCTCCTCTCATGTGACCTTGTTTCTTGCACTCATAGCACACAATTTCAGATTTCTTGTTAGTCTCAAATTTATTAGCAAAATCTTCTTTTGGAAAGGTTTAGAGTTACCTGACCCTCTCCTTTTGAATTTCAGGAACTTTTTGAATCGTCTAGTGAGCATGGCCATTTCATCATCCTCACTCTCACTAGATGATTCAAACTCCTCACTTTCCTGAGGTGCATCCTTTTTGGAACCTGAAGAACTTTTCTTGGAAGCCTTTAAAGCAATTAACTTTCAAGGATTTTCTTCAGTTTCCTTTCTTTTCACATTTATTTCGTAAGTCATTAGAGAGCCAATCAGTTCATCCAATTTCATTTTGAGAGATCTTTAGAATCCTCAATGACAGTGGCTTTGGTGTTCCATGAGGATGGAAGAGACCGAAGTATCTTCCTCACCAAATCACTCTCTGAGTATTCCTTCTTTAGACCTTTCAGACCATTTATAATTAGCATGAATCTTGCAAACATGTCGGAGATAGTTTCATCATTGTTCATTTTAAACATTTCATATTCAGAAACTAACATGCTTGCTTTGGATTCCCTTACCTCGGACGTCCCTTCGTAGATCAATTCAAGTTTGTCCCACATCTCTTTTGCTGAGGTGCACGTGGAGACTCTTGAATATTCCTTTGGGTGGACCGCGCACTGCATCATGTTGAGGGCGCTCTAGTTGAGTGTCCCCTTTGCAATCTGGTCCTTTGTCCAGGTATCTTCGTCCTCAGGAAGGGTGTATGGTCCTTTGTTGACGATCTTCTAAAGCTCGAAGTTTTGTGCTCTAAGAATACCTGCATACGGTTTTTCCAGTATGAGTAGTCAGTGCCATCAAAGAAGGGTGGCCTGGTCACTGAGTGTCCCTCGGCCATGTACCCCTTGTTAGATTCCATGAGATCAAAGTTCTCCTGATCGTAAGATCAAACAAGTATAACAGTAAATCGGAGAAACCTTGCTCTGATACCAATTGAAATGTTGCAGAATTTCCTATATGGTAATCTAGAAGGGGGGTTGAATAGATTACTGTCATTAAAATTCTTATCACCTTCTTTTCACGAAGACACAGACTGTGAAAACTGTAGCAGAGTTTAAACTAAACTTTGAGTGTGTAACTTGACAATGGATAGAGAAACAATCTATCAGACGTGTGTAGAGACACCGTGCCTACCAACATCTAACGTAGAAACGTTCAAACCATTGGACACAGAGTTTTACGTGGTTCGGAGTACACAACTGTGTATCCTACGTCCACGGTCCACACACACACGTAGAAAGACTGCTTATGAGCTAGTTCAACAACTACAACTCACACACACGAGTTGTCTGATGTGAAGCCACGATCAGAACAACACAACCACGCGAATCAAGCACAAGGACTACTTGAGACACAACCACACACACACGGATATGTAAAAACCAAAATAGGAAGAGTTCTGAGTTGAAACACAAAAATCCTGATTAAGAACTCTTCTGATGAACGTCTGGATGGACTTCAAGCTTCGTCTTGAGGGACACAACTGATGGAGAGGCTTGAATCCATGACGATCAGTGTAACGTCTCAGGTTTTTATCGGATCCTTATCGGGTCTTCTTCGGGTCTGTCTGTTGGCGTCCAGAGGTGCTGACGTCGACAGTGGGTTGACGTCCAGGTGGCTGGCGTCGACTGTGTGTTGGAGGCAAGCGTGTTGCCATTACCGTGTTTTGGCGTGCATCGATGTTGTCGTCGACTTATGTCTCTGGGTTTTTCTGGAGATAGAACTTGGCGGCAATCGATCTGGACGTCAGTCTGTTGGCGGTTCAGTTGGCGGCAAACCAGGTTGACATCAACTGATCCAGCCTGTGTTTTTAGGGGCAACCCGAGGGCCATTCTTCCTCTCTCTTTTCTCTCTCTTTCCCTCCACTTTCACCCTTGTTCTTCTCCACTACTTCCGGCGGACGACGGGAGCACATGGGGAGATCGTGGTGTGCGTGGCGGTGACGGGACGGGCGGGAATTGACGGATCGGGTGGCGGTTCTTGCGGGAAGCTCTTGGGGGTTCGGCCCGAATCGAGATTTATGTGGAGTTTTTAAGCGTTTCTGAGGTAGGGACGTAAACCCTTAGCTCCCTTGTGTGCTATTACATGCTTGTGTGCGTGCGATTTACGTGGAATCGAGCTTTGGGGAGGGTTTTTCTTCATGCCGGGTTTTAGGGTGTTTTGCCCGATCCATGTGTTGGATCGTGTTTTACCGGCGTTGTGGTAGTGTAGTGTGATGTAGGGGAGTGTTTCCCTACATCAGATTGTGGTTTTTGGGACGGATTTGCCCTGTGTGGGAATCAGCTGGAGGCTGGTTCAGCTGCTGGAGGCTGAAGAAGTCAACGTCAAGGATGTGACGTTGATCTCTTCAGGGAAGAGGTAAACGGCGTGATCTCTTTCCGTTGAGCTCTTCAGGGGAGAACTAGACGGCGAGATCTGTACCGTCAGGTTCTTCAGGTAGGATATAAACAGCATGATCTTTTGCCGTCGAGTTTGGGTAAACGGCCACCTGTGCCGTCTACTTTTCTAGACGTCTGGAGTGTTGCCGTCTACCTTTTGTTAGCGGCAGTCGATGCTGCTGTCTACCTGCAGATGTGTTCCAGTATGCTGTGTGTTTCCCTTTCCGTGGTTTGAGGTGTTGACATGCGGTGTCCGCCTGTTAGCATAGTCTGCCAGGTGTAGAGAGTGTCTCTGCCTGTGCTCGCGTTGTGTTTGGCTGTGTTGTGACGTTGAGACGTGGTGTCCGTCCGTTGCGCGGTACTTCAGACGTTGAGAGTGTTTCCATCTGTACTTGTGTTGGGGGTTGCCGTGCTCCTGTTTCTGTTGTGTTTCCTGGATGTAGAGCTACGCTCCGTCTGGATGACTGGCGTGTGGGGGGTCCTCAGCCAGTGAGCCGGGACGTTGAGTGCGACTCCGTTCTGTGCGTACTCCTTGTGGTGGTTTTGAGCCGGTCTCCGTGGAGCCCCTTCTCTACCGCTAGGGTCAGGCGTAGGGGAAAAATCGGTCATGGACCAGACGTGAGAGAGAGAGCGTCTGTAGTGTGCACACGTGGTTAGGGTTGAAAGACTCTGTGGTGCCGGGACGCCGAGCACACAGACCCTACTAGTCCTACTTTGTGAGTGTTGTGTGAGCTCTTGTTTGTGAGCTTGTGTGTGTGCAGTGCTTGTCTGCTGTCGAGACTGCGAGGTTCCAGTTTTCTCAGTGCTCTCCTGAGGGAGTTGCACACTACGACACGGTTCCTGTGTGTTGACAGAGTGTGCATGTTTATTTACAATCTTGTTAGCACTGTTTAGTAGCTCTGTTACCGGTGGGGGTTAGTTGCCCTACTGGGTCTCTTTTCTGAGACTCACTCCCTTTTTCCCAGGTGTTCGTGTGCGGCTTTCGAGGCTGTGGAGCCTTGTCTCTCTGGTGCTGGTCTTGCTTGGCTACTGTGAGTGGTACTTTTCTTTGTACCCACTGTACTCTTGCGTTTAGTTTTGACTCTGAGTTGTTCATGTGTTAATTGTTTTAATTTGTAGCGTGTACATTTACTTATATGTTCTCCTCAGGCACTCCTTTCTTACCCTTTCGAGTTTCGGCTCGTGGGTTAACGGGTCAGGATTCGGGTTACCGGTTGGTTACTGGTACTTCGGATCTTGGGTCGTTACAATCAGACTTCAATACTGCTGGATCACAGTTGGTTCAATCTCTGAACAGCAGGGAGAAGCAGAGCAGCAACAACACCTCTTGTTCTTGAACTTTCTCTAGGGTTTTTGGTGGAGGCTGCTTCTGTGCGAAATTACCTTCAAAAGATAGCTTATATAGTGGTGTCCATATATGGAGAGACGTGGTAGTTGGAACCACCATGTTTGGCAACTCAGAAACTTCTCGTATCTGAAGGTTTTCTTCGTCTGTCGACAGCACTGGGTGCTCCTGTCGACAGGTGTTGACAGGCAGAGGACTGGGAGTTCGGGAGACAGTTTCCTGTCAGAGGCTGTCGACAAGCGACACTGGTGCTGTCGACAGGCACTCCTGTCCTGAGGTGTGGCTTTCTGGCCTGTTTGTATCTGTCGACAGGGGCCTTTCTGGCTGTCGACAGGTACCTATTTTTCTTGCTTTTCTTGATCTTTTGAACCTTGTTTTGGTACATGTCTTGCATAGTATCTCACCTACATAAAAGAACTTAGTTAGGGAGATATAATGACATATAAATGATCAATTAACATGTTTGTTTCATTTGCATTCCAAGAGTCATTATCATCAAGTTTCATTACTTAACATTCATCAATTTTGTCCATGAAATGTTCATGCTCATCATCAAAATAAAGATGTGATTTGTTGGCTTAGCATTCTCATTAAGCATTCAACATATGAGAACTCAACAAGTAGGTCATACCATGAGGATTTAATTATTTTCTAAGCATGATAGAATTTCGTGTAATTTTTGTAATTGAAAAATGAGCATGATCTACATGTGTTTAATGTTAAATAAATTGATTTGTTACAAGTTAGGGTTTCACAAATTTTATATGATCATATGATTACTGTCTTCAGGTTTTAAAATTGCTAGGCATGACTATTTTACTGTGGACCATGTGATAACGAATTTCTTGATAAATATGCCTGAAATCTGTCATAATTATTAAAATTAGATATATTGTTTCGAAAAATCTGAAAATTTAGGCATATGACATGTAATCTGTCTGAAGCCTATGATAAATGTTTCATACTGTTTTGATAACATTAGGTACTGTTATTAGTTTAACAATGATAATTGACATAATGAGCATGTTTAAGTTAATCATGTGAAAATCTGTGATTAGCAGCATGTTAGTATTCTATTATGATTTATTTATCACTATTAACAGCATGGTTAAGTTCTGTAATCTGAAATGTAAATGTTATTCAAAGCGCATGTGAAAATGAATTAAAGCGTGTATATGAGTGAGTAAAACAATGGGATAAAATGTGATAATGTACTTAATGTAAAATTGAGCCGAGATTGACACTGCTACCATAGAGGTCTGAGAGCCCTACTATAGAAAAGTCCCTATAGGAAGGCTCCACGTTTAAATGATATCCTAAGGCCATTAGGATGAAATCCTAGAGGTGGACAAGTACCACTGGATACGGTGGAGAGGGCTTCTCTGGTCTGCGCAGTTTACCAAAATTCGTCACTAGTTTGCCTAGTGGCGAGTGTGTTTTAAATGAAGTGAAGTGCTAAGTTAAGTGAAGTGCTAAGTGCTAAAGATAAGTGTGTGTATTCTCTACATGGTAGTTAGGACTTTGTGTCACGACAAATTAAGTGTAACAAGTGTAAAATGTGAAAGTGGCACGTGGTAAGTGCGCAAGTGAAGTGATAAGTGAAAGTGCAAGTGAAAACTATGTGAAAAATGTGTGAAATCATGTATAAGTGAAAGTGAATGTAAATGAGAAAGTAAATGCATGTGAAAATCAAGGTAAAATGCATATATTCATATCATTCATGTGTTAATATGTTAAATGTAATATCATGTTTTTACCATGTTATGTAGTTTAATAACAACCATGTACTATTGTTATGTGAATATGAGCAAAAGTGAAAAGTGGATATGTGTTAGTGTAGTATGAATGGATTAGCATGTGAAAGAATGTAAATCATGTAAAGTGATTTATTCATACTAAAACAGCAAGCTAAATGTGTGAAAAAGTATTATATTTACATGTGAAATTGGTTAGATAACATGCTAGGATTGTATTTACTATGTACCTAGATCCATGTTTTAAATTGCATAGAATTGTGATGTGAATTGAATGCAATTTGGAACCTTAAATCATGTTAGACATAATGTATAGAAAGCATGCTATAGGTAATTCAAAGATAATTGATTATGTTAAGAATATGACTAATATGTACTGTGTTTAGTAACATGAACCAAATTGTTATTCATACTTAGAAAACATGTCTAGGTTGTTTATGTTTAATTGTTAAAATGATATAAAGCATGTGCCATGTAATTCGTTTATGGTTTAAAAGATAGCATGTAGTTCCTTATTGTTTAATGGTTATCATGTGTGTGATGTGTGTAGGTTGTGTCCTTAGATTGCTTGCTGGGTCTTTTAGACTCATACTTACTTCGGCGTACAGGTGAGGCAGGTGCTCTCGTGCCTGAGGAGGGTATAGCGAAGATCGATGCCGAAAACGAGGAGTAGCTGCTTGTGGAGATCATTTACTAGTTGTTTTATTTCATAGTATGAATAATGTTATTCGTATGGACAATGTATTTCTTTGGAATTGTAATAATGTGGACTTTGTCATTTACATTTGCTATATAGACTATGGAATGATGTGATGATGATGGAATGAGAATGAGAATTACATTTTATTTCCGTTGTATTTCTTTGTTTTTCATGTACATATCAACTATCGTTTAGTGTTGGGTTATTATCCCACTGTAATGACGCCCTTTGTACCGACGGGGATTGGTATAATCGTACCGATATAAAGAGGGTCGTTACACTTCGTCTGCATGTTCGCCGCGTGTCGCGCGCTGGGCGGCTTGCTGACGTCGGCAGTGGGAAGGCGACTGCCTCCAACGTCGCGTTCTTGTCGCGACGGTAGGGTGCGTCGCGTTCCCAACTGTGAGGTGTTTTTAGTTGAGGTTGTCCGAACAGAGCTCAGGAAGCTCTGCTCGGCCAGGGAGGAGCTTTTACGGAGGTTTTCAGGCAATTCGAGGTTCTGGAGGTGTTTATGGCGTGGTATCGCCGCGAGGACGTCGCATGGAGCGGGGGAAACGCCGAGTGATTCTCGTTCTTCACATTCTTCATGAAGGTAGAGAGATTCTGCCTGTTATTCACGTGGATTGTGTGGGATGCATTTTAGATCATTATTCGCTTTACAAAATGATAGATACCATGTTAGGATAATGAGTAAAGCATGAAAAATGGGTTTTTATATCGTTTTAATAGTTTGTGTGGGAGATCCGGAGATGGGATCCCGGATTAGGGTTCCTGCCTGTGAAGGCGACGAACCCTGCTGTCGTGTTATGAACACGACAGGCCGACCCATCGCGTTCAGCTTATAAACGTGACATATCGAAAGGCCGCGCTCTGAAGGCGACCAATAACCCTGTCGCGTTAAGGGTCCCGAGGGCTAAATGTTTGTGCATGATTATATTGTTATCGGATTATCAGTATGTGTTATATATGGCAATGGTTAGTGGTGCATTGGCACCTGTAGCGCTTGAGGAGCGTGTCGTTCACGTGGTTGATGTGGTGTTTACGTGGCTTGAGTGCCGTGTATGTGGTTAGCTTGTAGTGGTTAGGAAGTGAGGTTCCAGCGTGAACCTAGCCTCGGTCCTTTGATGTCTTTTATATGTTATTTAAGATGGTTTATTTAGTAAAGCATGTGTAGGGTTAAGAGTGTTACGTGATTAGTTAGTCATGTGATTTGTATCGTTCTTATGTTAAGTGATTAATATGTTAAGTGGTGTGTGTCGCTATGGAGGTCACGAGGTGATCAATGGCAGGCAAGGTTACGTTATGTGGTTGTGGTTATGTATGTATCGGTGTAGGATAACTGAGGGTCACATGGTGACCAGTGTTAAGCTAATCCTAACACTCGTATACCATGATTATATATAAAGGATTGTATAAGTATGTATCGTGGGTTGTGTGTTGCCGAGTTGGTGGTCCGGCGCCTATTCCGGAATGCCTCTTCAGTCGGGTACCCAAGGTTTTGTGTGAGCCTGGCACGTTGTGCTGGGGCGGGTCCTGGTACGGTGTGTACCACTGAGGTCTAAGTCATCTTTTTGGACACCCTCACTCGGTGGTTTGAGTTGTACGTCCGATTGAGGGAAAGACGACTGGGGGCAGCGGCTTGTGTTTGTGGGTATGCAGTCGCTTGTAGCGCTCTCGTGGTTGGGGGGACGGATACCAGTAGACGTACTGGTCCCCAGCTAGTCCCGTGTTTCCAGTGCCTCACTTTAGGGAGCTCGGGCCAGAGTCCCTAAAGGTGCCAGGCATGGGTCTGCAGCTGTGTGGTCTGCAGGTGTGGTGTTGGTTGGTCTCCACTGTTGTTTACTTTGTGTGGTTGTGGAGCGGTAGCTGGACTGTGTGTTCGTGGCTACAAGACTGAGAGGTGGTTCTTGTGTTGTGTTGTCGGGTTGGATATTGGTGTCATGAACCAGTAGTCCGTTCCCATGTGGTGGCGTCGTACTTTCCAACTCGTGCTTTGCCACTGGTTGTGGTTTGTGTGTGACTTGTTGTTGAGGTATTACCGTTTGGTGTGCCCTGGTGGTGGCACAGTTTTGGTTGTGGTTCCGTTGTGGTACCCGTGGAGGTAGTACCTGTACCCTTTGTGGGTAGCTTGTGTTGTGGTACGTCGTGTACCAGCCTATTCAGGTATAGAGATGGACTTGTGTTTGTGGAGGTCTATGGTGTGACCTTCCATACGTTGTGTTTTATCCTTCTTTGGGTAAGCTTCCGATTGGTTTTAGTGTGTGTGGATTGGCTTGCTGATGCCAGTCTTGTTACCCAACATGGGCAGGTTGCTGTGAGGCTTGTAGCTTAGGCAACCAGTTGTTGTAGTGGTTAGCCTGTGAGGTCTATGACCTAGGCGGTTTGGTTGTTGAGCGGACTAGTGGTGCTGTACTAGTCCTGTAGTCCCTCTTGTCTTCCGAGATTTGTGTTAGCTGGTGAGATTATGCTTTAACTATTGTTAATTATGAATGTGGTGAGCATGATATGGTTTGGCTATCGGTGTTTCCAGTGAGACCCTTTGGGGTTGAGGTCTCTTCTGTTTGCAGGTGTTGTTTTTGGATGGTCCCTACTAAGCCTGTGACTTGTTGAGGCTCACTCCACTACAGTTCTTTTCAGGGCTTGCCGTTTGTGTGGTTTGCATAGGCGTTGTGACAGACTTGTAGCACCAGCAGTAGAGTTAGTCGTGTTGTGTGAGCTTGTGCTCCCTCAGGGTATGTCCCAGGTGTGAGATATCCCTTGTGAGATTTCGGTCCGATCGCGGGAGGTGGACTTGAATATGGAGCCTTATTGGGCATAAATATCTAGGGACGTTACAGAGATTGTATGTCATGCCCCGACGCGAATATCGAGATGTGAAGCAGTAATATAATGCAAGTATAGAGTGATATAAACATCAAACCACTGCACAGTTTTAAATAGTATAAAACCAACTATATTTCCTTATTCCTTCCACCGTGTCTGTTACATTCACTAGTTCAGAGCCTTAACTATGGGCCTAGAGAACTTCTTCATACTTAAATAAAAACTACTAACTAAACTAAACTAGAGTCTAACAGTCTAGACGAAACTGGGGTCACTCTTGATTCTGCTCATCCCCATCCTCTTGTGTGTGGTCCAAATCATCATTATATTGTAACACCCAGATTTTAAATAATAATAAAATATTGAACATTATAAAAGATATTGATTACCATAAAAGATACCAGAACATGATTACATTTGAATGTAGAATTTTTTTCACATAATTTATGTGATTTCGGTATTGTCTTCAGATGTGCGCACCCCTGACAGGGCATCATCGGAATTCAGTAACAAAACTAAAATCTAACAACATCATAATTACCAGAAAATTGTACTGATATCAAAAATATATATATTCTGAATTATTGATGCACAGATATCCAGATTAAGCTAACATACGAAAAATTAATCCAAAAATTAAAACAAAATCACCATAATTAGATTATATCTCAATTAGCTTATGTTTGAAATCTCATCTCAATTGGATATCATTTAAGTATAAAACTAGTGGCCCAAAGAACCTAAACTAATTAAATCCGAATTACGTAACTATTACGTATGTTGGGTGACGTAGGTGTGGGGTGGCTACGTGTTGGTCTTTGGCGATCCTTATCCTAGGAGGGTCGTGAGGGATAAGGCTCACCTCCTCTTATAAACCCCCCCCCCCCACCCCTTCCAATTCTTCTTCTCTTCTTCTTCTTCTTTCTTCCTGCGTCTTCTTCTGCTTCTTCCACTTTTTTTCTTCTGCTACTTCTTCTTTGTCTTCTTCATACCTCTTCTTCTTCTTCACCACTTCTTCCTCCTACCACCACCACCATACAAAAGAAAGAGAGAAAAGAGAGAGAGCAGTAGGTGCAGAGGAAAGAAAGAAGAGAGAGGGAGTAGGTGCAGAGGAAAGAGAGAGAGGGAGTAGGTGCAGAGGCAAGGAAGAGAGAGAAAGAGGCTGCAGTGCACTGAGGAGAGAGAAAGAAGAGAGATAAGAAGCTTAGGGAGTTCATCCCCACCCGATGGCCATGCCCAACTGATAAGTAGGTCCTCTCTATCCTTCTTGATTGTTCACTTCTATTCTAATATATTTGGACAGTGTGATTCGAGTTTTTATGATTCTGGTTTTTACCGGAATCGGTCGGCCGATCCCACAATCCAACCCAAAAACTAGCACTGGCTAGGTAGGTCGACCGACTTTCCTATTTCGGTCGACTGATTTTCCCGTGAAACCCAGATTAAATGCTACTAGGTCAGTCGACCGGAATAGGAAAGTCGGTCGACTGACTTTGTGTTTTTCTGACAGGACTGCTTCTTCCATAAGTGTCAGCAGAAACCCAGCGTAAATGTTATAATTTGATGTTTCATTTACGTAAGATATTACATGTAAATAAGGAAGTACCCCCTATTTGAATCCAATAAAAATATCAAGAAAAATATATTTCTTACTAATAAAAAGTCAACTCTCCCACTGAAGAAGAAAAACGTGATTTTGGTGATTCCATCAAAATTGCGTCTTTCTAATCTCTCATAATTTGGCCTACTTGAAAGTCTCATAATCAAATAAACCTAGTAGAATGCTAAAAATCCAAGGTCCGACGAAAAATGATAAACACGCATATGACTTCTCCAAGGAAGCCCTCTCCTACTGAAAAGGAAGTCAAACATGTCCATCCCTTATTTTACATTAATATGACTTTTACATTGATATGATATTATCACCAATTCTAAATAAGAATTAGTAATTGAATGGTTCGATCGACCATATTGATTTCATGACTATCCTCTTGATGTATTCTTCCGTTGACTTTTCGATAAAAGGTTTAAGACTTAATATGTTAAGTAAGCCTAAGTACCCCATCACAGAGCTATTCTCTAAAGCCTGAAAAGGAGTAGAAAATGTTACATGATATCTCCAGAACTTGTAAGGTTAGACTGTCTTGTAAACGGCCAGTGTTTCGACATGGTAATATTGTTTGGAAATTCTGTTTAGCATCTGATTCACAAACTGACTTGATACATCGACTCCCGATTGACTTATGAAAGTCCAATCTCGGCTATGAATTTCACTTCGATTTGGTTCACTATCATAAACCTCTCATATTGCATAACTGTGTTACCCTTTGAAACTCCAATCATTCCAACTCTTTTGAGATTCTTATACAATCTTTTACATGTGCCTTATTCTTGAAACTCTAAAGTGCTGTATAATTGTCCGGGAACATAACAATAATGAATATGTACTTACTATTCGGATCTTTGGACTCTACTGGATCAAGATGCTTATAGGGACAAGTCCAGTCCTTGGGAGGAACCCCGAACTCGGCCACTGAATCGGTCTATTCGAATATGTACCCGTCGAGAATGGATCTTCCAAACTCGGCCACTGAATCGGTCTATTCGAATATACCCATCGAGAATGGATCTTCTAAACCCGGCATTGAATCGGTCTATTCGAATATGTACCCGTCGAGAATGGACCTACTGAGTGTCTTGGCATCGGACACTGCTTACTGCTTGACAGATGAATATTCAATTATATGTTATTGTTTCTCATCAGCATGACTTAACTGGGTTGCACTTGCCGCCCGTACATGTTCAGTGGACTGCTAGATAGTGATTATACGTTTGATAATGATGGTATGTCATTATGTGAATGTCACTCGTTATTTTGATTCGGTTCATTAATGTATCAGTTTAATCTTATATAGTTCAATATTGTACATCTTGATTTGCATTATTCTTCCCTTTCTTGAACATTGTTAATTGTTATCCTCATGTGCAGCAAATTCCCTTGATTCTAATATCTATTTCTTTATTATTAGAGGATAAATCCTACTGGGCAAGACTGCTCATACACTACTATTTTTCAGGTATTCATCAATTCTAGAAGGCGGGATAACAGGAATTGTGTGTTGAGAGATCAAACTTGTCATGTCTGACCTTTGAATTACGGTTTGGGAATCATGTAAATACCTCCACTTTGAGTAACGTCTGTTAAATCTATATTTTTATGCTAAGTCATGACCTGAGCAATTCTTGCTCGAAAAATTTTAAACTTGTTCTCGATTTCTGTTCGGTTGCGTCTCGACATTTATGAAATATTAAATAACGGGACGTGATAATATTCAACTGAAGACAACTCACAATTACACAGGATGAGCGATAATGCTCAATAGGACTTAAATCTTGTAAAATAAACATGCTTTAAGTGATTAATATCTTGGATAGCAGATAACTAGAGAGAACGTTCAAGAGAGTCATAGCATATGATAACAAGGGCACAATAGTACTTTAAAAAAGAAATAATATAGCACATCTAGCACGTTAAAGAATTGGCCATATCACGAGATAGCACGTCAAAATAGCACACTAGTCAAGATAGCACTTTTGATTGTCTTTAGATTATTGAGATAACTAGCACTTAAGTGTAATGCCAAACACTCTAGTCAATAAACTCCCACGGGCCTAGCACTTTTAGGCGCACATCCCAGGACCAAACGGGCCAATATTGCCGGGTATTAGTCATGTTTATTATCTTTAAACAATCAGTCAATAGCCAATAGAGTATTAAGGATAGATGAGAGTAAGAAAAAAATAGATAAAAGAGTAAAGAAAAACTTGAATAGATGAGTTTGTAAAGAGATCTAAATAGAAACAACAGGTTGGGAACATAAAACAGCAAGTAATACCAACGATAGTATCTGTTGCACATCACAGTCGGTAGTGGCAGAAACTTTGGATTCATTTTCTTCTGGTTGGTGTATGCATGTGAAGAAGAATCCAAGACAGTGGAATAGATCGTGCACATCTTCCATGGATAGAGCAATTAACATACTTTTAACCATAATGTTACCTGATATTGTTGCAGTCTTTATAGGAACTTAAAGACAAACTCATCACAGTATCAAGCAGGATAGTTCAAAAATATGGGTCTTAAGGCTAGAGGAAACACTTAGGTCTCGATGTATACGACATGTAACTTATGGAAACAGCTAAACAACTCCTAACAAGGTATACTCAAAAGAAATCAAGGTCTTGACAAGAATTTCACGAAGAACAAGAGCAACCAAAAGGTCACGAGTACGTGAAATAATAGAACCTTGAACATGAAAATCTCACAACTTGAGAGATAAAATCTGGGACAAACATGGGCTTTGGCTACTGGTTTCCTGGACTGTCTATGAACGAGATTATTTAGGTTTGTGCTTGAGAGATTGCCTACCTTTGGACGTTCCTAAGAAATCTTCTGCACGACGAAGCAGAACGGGGTCTGGGGAAGAAAGCTCTGGTTGGACGATCTCCTCATTCTTTGGTGCTCTAGGTATTCTTCCGCAAGTCCTTTAGAAAGTTGGTAACTCGCCCCCAAGGGCTTATGACGAGTATTTATAGATTTAGAGTTCTCAGGAGTCCTGTCGTAACTGGAAAGTGGAGTTGCAGTTTTAACTTGATCCCTTCCGTGCCTAGAGGATTCCCGCCCCAATAGAAGTGGGAAACCTTTAGAAACTCTCTCTCAATGGGCACGGATTTGGATTAATATGGAAGTCTATTGATGGTTAAATCTTTGTGTTTGCAGTTGTCTAACTCTTGGTAGGAGTCCTATTAGGTTCCAGAACTTCCATAGGAATCGTTTTCGTAACAGGTCTTCCTATTTGGTTTAGTTCTAGGGATCATGTTCATAATCCACTATTGGATTTAGTCACGTTTCTATGGTCCGTACTTTTTTTTTATTATCAGATATATAGTTAACATGTGTTTTACAGTCTGGAAGATAATCGGTAACTTCGTCATATACGAAGTCATACACGATTTAGTTGTGGATAGTCGAAGCTAACTTCGTCATATACGAAGTCCACTTCGTCATATACGAAGTCTACTTCTTTTGGTGTTGATCAGTCGAAGCTTAAATTCGTCATATACGAAGCTAACTTCGTTATATCCGAAGTCCACTTCATCATATACGAAGTCTACTTCATTGGTCTTGATCAGTCGAAGCTTAACTCTGTCATATACGAAGCTAACGTTGTCACATCCGAAGTCCACTTCGTCATATACAAAGTCTACTTTTTGGTCTTGATCAATCGAAGCTTAACTTCGTCATATATGACACTAACTTTGTCACATCCGAAGTCCAACTTCGGCTGACAACGTTATATTGGGCCAGTCGTTTTGATACATCGATTTCCCAAACATCGATTATTGTTCAATATCGATTATTAACTAACATCGATTACCTTTAAACATCGATTACCTTGAACATTGATTACCTTGAACATCGATTACCTTGAACATTGATTACCTTGAACATCGGTTACCTTGGACATCAATTACTGACCAACTTATAACAATTATTGACTATTTTATCCATTGCTCTGACGTTTAGTGAGCTTTAATCAGACTTCTTCACAAATTTATTATTACTTTATTATTCCTATTTATTTAGGATTTAAAAAAATCAGTGGTTGCCCACATTCTTGTAGTTACCACACGGTGCCATGGCTCCTCTCAATTCCCACACATGGCTCCAAGAAGCATAGATGTTAGAAAACGGTCTGTAAGCTGGATCGTCCCTTCTAAATACTTCTGAAAATTGTAATAGAGAAAAATATGACATAAGACCTGCAAAGTGGAACAAGTGCTTCAGGAGGCCCTAGGTGTTGTCCCAAGGAAAAATCTTTGATGCTTAAGTCAATAACCAGTAAGAGAACAAGGGTAGTAGGGAGAACAATAGGTAATTGAATACTTGGGTGTGTGAGTATAGGCATTGGAGAGTGCATATCTTATTTATCTTGATGAGTCCTCTTATAAACATCGGTATATGTTCCATTTATTCGCAGAAACTCCTCCACTCCCATGAGATGTGACTCTAAAGGTAGTTTAAAGCTCTACACAGGTGGACTTATTATGGTTATGGGTTGACATATTTTTGAGTGAATTTGTTAGACATAGGGTGTGTCTCGTCACCATCATCATACTTTGAAATCATATGGATGTGAGTCATGTGACTCACCATTGTTGTCGTACTCTAAGATCTTGAGGACGTACTTTGTCGCTATCATTTAATCACTTAATCGTGTGATTTTAAAGACGCACCCTTTATCCAAATAGCCAATATTGAAGAATAAACAATGTTAAAAGTAGGAGGGAGTAAACAGTGTTAACTAAGTAGTTTGTGATGAAATTAAAAGCTTCGCCTGTGCACTTTGAATGCAAGACGCGTCTTTCTTTGGATGTGTGTTTTTTGGGAAGCGCTGCTACGTACTTGTTGGATGCACGTCGTGCTCTTATGACACCGCTCCCTTTATCCCACCGTGGCCAACGCCGCCTTAATAATTTTATTGCCGACATGCCCCCCATTTTGAGTCCTCGACGCAGACAGCAACCGGTGAGACGTTCGGCTGGTCCAAAATTATTTTTTTTTGACAAAGTGCTGTGGTCCAAACTGGACCCCACTTAAAGCAACCCGTAATATATCGGCCACGTCCAAATTTGCACGTTGCCGTCGACACGTGGCAGGAGTGTTCCCTCCCGGAGCCCTTTTTTCCCCGGCGCCCGCTCTAGGGTTTTATTCTAGGGTTTCGACACCGGCAATTGCGGTTCTTCTTCCAGGTAATCGCTGTTTGAGAAAAAGAAGAATTGAGGTTTTTTCTTCTCCTGTTTTGATGGATTGAGTTCTCTGGAGGTAGATACTTCGACATCTGTGACAGGGGAGGGATTGGTTCTTGGATGTGCTTTTCAAATTTGCGGTTTGTTGGTCTTGGTCCTTGATGAACTGTTGTTTCTTTTCCCCGCTTTGGGAGCTTGGTGCCTTTAGTTTCCTCGCGTGTGGTGCGTCTTCTCTGAACGAGAAGGATCGTCTATGTGCTTTTTGCCTTTTCAGTTTGGAGTTCTTATGATGTCTGCCTATGGTGAAATTTGAAGAATATGGAGGCCAAAATCTCTTGAACTCAAACTTTGTGTTTTCGTCCTTCAAGGGGATCACAATGGATGTTTCAAGTGGATCACGGTGGATGTTTGTCTGTCTTTCCTTTTTGCGTTCTGAAATTCTCCAAACTTCTTTTTTTCCGTTGCGTCAGGTTGCCTTAGCAAAGAGCGAGCATGAGATTGATTTCTTGTATGTTACCAATCTATGTATGATTACGGGGACGAGATGTTAAGTTTGAGTAAAGGGTCAGGGAAGAACGCATGACAGTAGGAGAATTTGAAAAAGCATGTTTGGCTATCGGGACTTGTTGCTTCCTGCAGATGGATGCCAGTTGGAGCTCGTCTGTTGCGGTTATTTTCATATTTGATCACTTCATGCTTGGAGACCTGTCAGTCTCGGTCTACTTATCTCGATGCAGTGTGATTCATTTTTGGCATCTCTCTTATAATATGTCCGTATAACAGTAATGGTGTTGGTACTTTGCCAGTCAGTCAGATGAGGAACAAGAACAGTGGTCTGTATGCATTCCCAAATTCCTACTCAGTGCTTACATGCTTTAGTGCCTCAAACCCCCTCCATCCTCCCGAGTCCCAACCTGGTGCCACTGAACTGCAGCTCGTTATGTCCTCTAGTATGTTGCTGATATAAAAACTTTGTTATTTATTCTGTCCCAATCAGTTGGAGACAAGGTTCTAGATATCTATGATGGAAAAACCACATCCAGTTTTCATCATTTCAGATGCATGCTACCATGCGGTGTGTTTCTGCTTAATGGTTTTGGACCTTTTGGTCTATACTATGACAATTGAAAAAAGGAAACAACTTAACAACCAGGACTGAATTGTTACAGGCTTTTGCAACTTAATTTGAAAATCTTTGGTGTTTTCTTGCATGTAATGGGTGATTACCTGACTCTCTGTTGCTTTGTTGAGTGCTTGCAGTTTCCAGTCAATGTGTGGACCATGATTGTTACCTACTTATGTTTAATCTTAAATATATAAACAGATTAGGAATTTTTTTCTAGATAATTAGGATTTTTTTTATCGTCAAATATAAGCTGGATATGTGGACACTATTTATTCTTAATAATCAGGTGGTGTAGGCCACTTTTGTTCAAAAGGTTGTTTTCTGGTAAAATAACTGGCTATGTGTTGCAGTTTTTATCCTGTTGGAAAATGATTTGAGGAATGAGGCCAAGGAAGAACTTTATGTTTAAGGTTTTTTTGCATATATACCCCTCTTAGAGTAAAAATTGCATGAGACTGTGTCTTAGATTTGTATTTGCGTGTATGCCCTTCATATATGGATCAATCGTCATTTATACCCTTTTCTCACTTTCCATTGACAAACTGTCAGAATCTCTTAATGGATGATTAGGAAGAAGACAAAGTATACTCTAGGTATTTGTGATGGAAGTCTGCGAGAGGGGCATACATGGTATTCAATTCATATATGAATTATTGATACATGCAAGCAAATGCAAAAACAGGACAGGGCATACATGGTATTCAATTCATATATTGATACATGCAAGCAAATACAAAAGCAGGACATTTTTTGTGCTATTTTCATCTTAAGAGGGGTATAAAAGCAAAATCCTCTATATTAATTGCTGTGTCTAATCACTTTGTTTCAGTCACTTTCTATATCATGATCCATTCTGGAGTGGGTGTTATAGAGTTCGCTACTCAAGTTACTTCTATTAGTCACAGCCAGTAAGTTGATGAGATAGAGCTGTTTTTCTCTTTGGTAATAAGGACAGAACCAGCTTGCAAACTCCCAAGTAACCAGAGTACTATATGACTCCATCTTACTATTAGAGCCTTGATGCAACTATCCTTTTCACCAAATAAGCATCATGGCAAAATCTGCCTATTGGGCATGTGATGAATATCTAAACTTGTTGATTTTCAAAATAAAATTTCAGCCGTAAACATTCCTCCTGGGATGTATGAGTTTCCATTATAGATCTTCACAATGTCCATTGATTTGCTGCCAATATTCTCCATTTTTCTCTTCTTGTCTTAGAATCTCTGGCGAGGGCATTGGACGACATGTTTTGCTTCTGCAACCATGGAATCAGGCATGTGGGTGAGCAAGTTTGGGGTTCCATAATTATGCAAAAGATATGTAGTGAAAAGAATTTATGCTGTGACTAATCTGGTGTGCTGGGGGTTTTATGTGTATTCAATGAGAAGAACATGGATCTACATCTTGTTAGTATCATTCTTCCTATGTTTAAAGGATGTAGAGATTGTTTCTACAAGAATGGAATCAGGGCATGTGGTTGAGAAAAATCTGATGTACCATAATATTATAAAAAAATATTTAATTGGAAGAAATTTATGCTGTGACGGGTCTTTTGTGTGTGGGGTTTTGTATTATTCAATGAGAAGAGGATGGACCTACATCTGGTAGTTCTGTCCTTCCTACATGTAAAGGATGTATACATATATGTGTATGTTTGTTTCTTCTCTATCAATGAAATGTGGTCTTATGGTCACCTTCCAAAAGAAGAGCATTTATCAATTTCAAACCAGAAGAAATCCATCGTTTTGCATCTTAGATAGATCAAACCTTAATGTTTAAAACTGAATCTGATTTCTGTCATAGCTTTTCATGTCCACATTCAAAAATTTCACACTATTTAAATACCACATTCTCACACTGCTTGTTACAATTAGAAGCTTCTCTATCTAAGCAATGGCAACAGTTGGTGTTTATATGTCAAGGAATCTGTTAACATTGTCTATTATCTATGTGCTAAGATGAAAGGGGCAAAGGGAGTGGAGATTCTCAAGAATAAAGTGTTTCTTCCAGCACAAAGATGGTGAAGAATATGGAATTACTCATGTAGATTGATTAACAAAGAATGTAGAACAGAAGTGTTGTGAGGCAGTTGATGGTAAGAATATGATATTCGGATGGCAGCCAAGGTTAAACAGTTGAGTAACAAGGCTCTGTTAGCCCATTACTATACAAAGTGAAGCAGGAAGCCTTGCTAAAGTAATTGGATCTACAATGCAAAAATGATAATGGTTAGGTGATATTCAAAGGAGTATGTGCTTCCATCAGTTCAATTTGCTTTATCTAGCTGAGAGATTCTGAGTTCAAAGAGGTATTCAAGCAGTTCTGGAAGAAGTCTGTTTTCCATCTTCATCAGGCTTGTGATTATGCTTTCAACTGTGAGCAATACTAATCTGATGTGGAGAATGCATTTATTTTCACCATTACTTTTGTAAATGGGATGTCAATCATTAGACACCAAAGGTGCTACTCCATGGGGAACATGCTCACCACTGGTGTGAAGTGCTCTTCTTTGTTTTCTGTTTCATGTAGTTAATAGGCTTAAAAGGAAAGAGTTGAATAATTCACCTTGTCATCTGTTTCTAAAACAACCTAGTCTGTTTATAGATTCTCTTTATTATTTGGCACAAACTTTTCTTGTCCTAATGAAAATAGATTGTGAGGAACAATTCTGTGTTGCTTTAGGAATTTCAAATCATCCTTTGTCACCCTCTTCAGTCAATTTTGGGGGCTTTCGTGTCTAGAAATTCTCAAAGCATGTTTGCGATAGTATCAGGACAATAGTTGATTATTTCTTTAGGGCAAAGTATTGGATGGAAATGCTGACTGTTGCAAATATAAAGTCACTCCAAAACCTTAAGGTGATGAGTGGAGAGGGCACCACTATTATAAACACAAGAGATATTTTGTCGCTTTCCAATGTGGGACTATTCTAACACGCCCCTTCACGTGCAGGCTGATTTTAAGCCCTGTGGCGTGGACCATAAACACGGGGTGCGCACCCCGGATCATACCTTGGGCTCTCATACCATGTTGGAAATATAAAGTCACCCCCAAAATGTAGGTATTGAGGGGACAAGGGCAACATACGTAAGGACAGGCCCACTCTCAAATTAGTCGATATGGGACTGTTCCACACTGACTAATAAAAAGTGATTTTTTTTTCATATTGATGGGTAAGGTGCCTTCCAATCCATGCTCTTCGGTTTTCTACTGCTTCGATAAACCATGGTTTTTTGTTACATTTGACTCCAAATAAATCTATCCTTTCTTGAAGTCAAGCAGGAAATTTCTAATTGAACATTTCATCTCATCAGTCCTGCCTTTTCTTCTCCTTTTTCATCTTCATGGACCGTTTTGCTGCTAATCTTTCCAGGGTGGTTGTTTATTTTCTGCAAGTCCAATGCCATCTACATTGGACCAAATTTTGGTCACATGCCTTTCCAGTATCTTGGGAATTATTTTGGTATTGAAGCTGGAAATTGGAAAAAATTAAGTTAGGTGATTTGGCTATACTGTATTTTTGGCAGTGTGTTGGGCATATGAGTGTGAAGGATTAGCTGGAACAAAGTGGAGGAGAAAGGTTGATGTAGCTGATAGTGGTCTATGCAACGGTTCCTTTATAATGGAGTTGTATTTAGGTGATTGGGGACAGTCTTCCATATGATCGATGTATGTTGGAAGTACATGGCTTCTTGCAGGGCTTGCAAACCAACATTGCAGACATGAAGATGCATTTTTTGGATCATGTTGTTTTGAGGAAATTCCATGTGTACCTGCACATTATCATTGTACCAGTGTAGCATTAGGAATATGCATGATAATAACTATGTCAACTATGGATATTATACCACTATGATAATCATTATAAATGTTCATCCATTTATCTCTTGAACTTATTCTTAAAATAGTGAATTATAGAACTCCTTAGTGTGGAAGCAACTAGCTGATGAATTTTGTTGGAATCTTAATATGTTTTATTCTACAGGTTTAGGGAGCAAACCCATGGGAATCTGCCTTTGTTGGCAAAATGATATTAACACATATTAAATGGCTATTAATGAAGGAATTGCCATTTTGCTACATACTAAATTGATATTTAAGTACATATGGACAGTAATTTAGGTATGGAAGGGTTCACCATGCAAAAGTTGATAGCTACTATGTTGATGGAGTACACAAGGAGTGAGTCAGTGGTTAAGGCTCTCCATGTGCATCTTAATGACCTAGGTTCAATGCCCTCACATTTTCTACCAAAACAAAACAAAGTATGTTGATTGGAGAGTGTCTGTAGTGGTACACGTTTAGTTGTTCGGATGAGTCTTCATTGTGTTCTCAGTAAGCAATGAATTTGAGGGTGTAGAGCATGATATTATTGGCCTTGTTTTGCTGCCTCTTGCGTTAACTTGACTAGGTGTAGTGACAACTAATATTCCTCAAGGAGGTGTTAGCTGTATTATGAAGCATTCTTAGCTTTTTGCTCAGTTGCAACAAATTTCTACTCATCTTATGATTCTTATTGAAGGTAGTATGTGTCAAGGAGAGGACCCCGGTTGGGTCGATCGGTTAGAACTCTTGCTTAAAAGCAAGAGGTCCCGATTCGATTCCGGGGGGGCTTACCTGATCTACATACAATCCTCGAGGTGTGTAGATCCGGAGTTTTCCGGTCAAGTGGGGTAAAGGCAATACGGGTACACGGAAAGTAGGAGTTGTCAAGTCCTGACCTTGGAGTTCACGAACACCAATCCCTGAGCCCACAAAGCCACACGGGGCGGGGGTTCTTCGTTTTCATCAAAAAAAAAAAAAGTATGTGTCAAGGTTCAAAACTCGGCCGAATCGGGATCGGATTGACCGAGTCGGCTCGGTTTTTCCCTCCCGATCCGAGCCGAGGTAACCCAGCCGCGCCTGGCATGCGGATCGGCCAGGCTCGGCTGGGCTCGGCGGGCTCGCCAAGCCCGGCCCGATCCGCCGCGCATCGGCCGATCCGGTTCAACGGCTAGTTCAAAAACTAGTTGTTTCTAGCCATTGGGGGGCGCTCCCCAACGGCCAGAAACGCTATTTTTGGCCTTTGGAGGCCTTGGGGGTCTATATAAACCCCCCAAAGGCCCCCATTATGCTCCAAACTCAAGTGTTGAGTTATCCTCCCCTCCTAGCAATTTTTTGGGCATTCTCTCTCTCTCTCTCGGGCGCTCTTTTGCACTATTGCGAGGCGTTCTCATCTTTCACGCTCTTGCTCTCGTCTTCGACTCTTCGGGCTCTCTCACACACACTCTCGGCCCGACTTCTTGGCTGCGATTGATCTCCCTCTCTCTCAGCCGCAAAAAAATATATTTATTTTTTGTTTTTTTATTATTTAACTTCTTTTTTTGTGTTATAAGTGATGGCCGCCGAAGGTGGTACTGCTCCGACTCCCCAATCTTCAAGCAACCCTCCCAGCGCCGATCCCGCTTGGCTCATGGTACCGTTGTGGACATGGCTCGAAGGAAGGTCCAATGCAAGTATTGTAACCGGTCTTATCGGGCGGCGTATGGCGTTTGAAACAACATCTAGCGGGAATTAAAGGTGAGGTGGCACTATGTTCGAGAGTTTCTGCTGAAGTTCGAATACAATTTTGCCAATACATGAAGGAGAAAGAGACATCCAAAGCAAACATTACTAGAAGACGCCAAGAAATCCGAGAAGAGTTGTCTGCCCCTCCTCGAAGGTCCGTGGATGAGATACATTTATCAAGAGGGAGACAAACAATTGATCTTGATGACGACGAAGAATGCTAGTTAACTTAGTTTAGTAACTTTAGTTCAAAAACCCTCATTATAATTTATACATTTCAATGTATAACATTGTCAACAAGTTTTTTTTTACATTATCTATCATTCTATCTCATATTATAGAACAATTTCGTCGGGCATCGCAAGCAAGTCGAAGGTCTTTTGCGGAAGAGGACTATCTCCGACGTACTGGTCACCACCTAGGTCAAGGTAGTGGCCATGAGAGTAGTGGACACGGGAGTTCAAATGGTGGAATGAGTACAAATATACCTGAGGTTCCAGTAGATATCCCTAGAGACGGAGATCCTAGAGTGGGACCATTGGACCCATTTCTCACTAGGCGGAGGGAGAAGCAACCATCCATTTCTGCAGCCTTCAAGAATTTGAAAATATGCAAGGAGAAGATAGGAAGCGACGTCAAGATGGTTCTTCTTCAACAGCATACCGGCTAATGCAGCAAAATGACCATATTATGAGTCAATGATCGAGACTATTGGTGAAGTGGGCAAAGGGGTAGAAGGCCCTACTTCATATGAAATCTACAACAAGTACTTGAACATGGAGGTTGAAGATATGAAGGCATATGTTTCCACTTTTGAACGCATATGGGATGAATATGGTTGCACGTTAATGTGCGATGGATGGACATGTATGTACAATTACAAGTGTAGTGTTTGGTAAGTTAATTGTTATTAATTAATAACACATAGGTTTTAATTTTTCTTATGGAATTGTGCAGGCATTACACGAAGAAGTATGATAAACTTCTTAATCTACTGCAAAGCAGGGACTGTTTTTTGGAAGGGGGTCCAAAATTTTTGAATGTAGTAGAACCGCTTGTTCGAGTCTTAAGGGCGGTAGATGGGGAGAGGAGATCCGAGATGGGCTACTTGTACGAGGCTATGGATCGAGCAAAGGAGCTTATCCAAATGAACAACAAAACGACGTATGCCAAGTGGTGGGAAATCATAGATCGACGATGGGAGCACACATTGCATCATGATCTTCATGCTGCAGGTAAGCATAACACTTCAACTCTTGTGAATTGTGATTACATATTATTTATAATTTTAACATTTTTCTTCTATATGTGGACATTTCTTCAACCCCCAATACATGTATAGGACTGATGGGAGGAAATGAGAACTATGACAATGCTTCCGAAGTGTTGATTGGGGCAAAAAATGTAATCAAACGCATGCTAGTCAATGAGGATAGGGCAATCATAGCATGCAAACAAATGCATGATTATAGACTTCAACTCTACCACTTTGGTACTAGCACGGCACAAAGAGCTGCTCAGATTTTGAGTCAAGGTTAGAAGTTAAGCTCATATTTATTTGCCTCTGGAATGAATGAGTTGGTTCTACTTCTATTTCTAAAACACTATACATGCTTCATTACAGCGGATTGGTGGTTGGATCATCGAAGATTATGGATATGAAGACTTAGCATATGTAGCTATTCGGGTGTTAAGCTAAACAATATCTGTCACAGGGTGTGAGAGGAACTGGAGCACATTGGCTTGATCCACACAAAGCAAGAAACCGCTTGAAGTCAGCACGTCTTGAGAAGTTGGTATTTTGCCACTACACATGAGATTGAAGCTTAAAAATCTCAATTAATCAACAATTTCAAGATAGAGAAAAATATATAGCCTCGGGCCAACAACAAGCTGAAGTAGCAGCATCCGAGACATAGATATAGAAGAAGTTTTTGAGGAGGAACATCCACTCCATGCATGGGTAAATGCAACCACTTCGGTTGAACCGTTCGACGCATGACCCGCATGATCGTGCATAGGTGAAGGTAGATGACCTTTACAATGTACATGCACATGGCATTATATTTATAAATTTTTTATTTCTCATGTTAACATGTTTATGTCTCATTTAGGTGAGCTTGATGATGTGCCTTTACTTCCGGAGTTTGAAACTCCCCCAGCCCCTAAACGCCAAAAGAAGATAGTGGGTGGAAGAGTAAGGAGCAAGAAACACGGCATTAGCATTGCAGACTTGGAGACAATCGAGGAAGATAATGATGAGAAAACACCGGACCCAAGCGATAAGCCGATAATGTTGTATACCAAACTTCTAATGACTCCACATCGAGACAAGTACTCCTAGTGAGGGCTCCGATCATGGAGGAGATGTCAGTAGTGTACCGCCACCGGCATCGCCACCAGACCCTATTGTATTCACTGGAGAGAAGACTTCACCCATGCTACTCAAGATCAGCACCATGGGAGTAGGCAAGGGAGGGAAGCACAAACCTCAAGTCAACAATGTGCACGGAAGGGGAGAAGTGACATCTCAATTCCAAGGGCAAGGGCAAGGGCAAGGCCAAGGCCGACAAGCATCCGAAAATTCGGGATACATCCCACTTCATTCCGCATAGACGAAATTGGTTAATGAAGAAGAAGAAGATGCAAGAGGAGTGGGAGCGTCAAGAAAAGCTACGGATGGAGTTGAGACCATGGAGCAAGCCTCAGATACATCATCTTATGCTTTCACTGAAGGATACTACCAAGGGCAGGGAGGCTACTTGGCATATCCTCAATACCCGGATGCATCGTATTACACCGGAGGCGCATATGCACAATCCACTGAGTCCGATTCGCATTCACATGACTCATATGGTCTATGGCTCATATCAAGTTCCTGAAATATCTAGATACACACCAATTACTATCATATATGCAAACACGGATGCATATAGTCAATATTTGACTCAATATGAGGCATATTACCAACATTATATGTCTTGGACAGATTATGTAAACCTTATGTCCAGACAATATAATGTGCGATTTCAATAAATATATTTTATTGCTTTTCCTCGTACCATGATGTATTATTTGTATTTTTTTTATGTATTTCAGTTCATAAATACAATGTTTTATTTTTCATATTTTCTAATGTTTTTTCAATTTTTTTGAGGGGGCCGATCCAGCCCCCTTTACCTCGGCCAGACTCGCCGGGCTCGGCCGAACCGGGGTCGGGATCGGCGGTCCAATCGGGTTTGGGCCGGCCGATCCGATCCCGATCCCCGGGTTCTTGAACCTTGGTACGTGTAAACCCAAATAATCTAAAATTTCAACAGAAGGGGGTCTAAACATTTCCATGCGCATGCCTGTCCTTACTCAAATTTTAGTGAATCAAATATCAAATCAATCATGTTTTCAGTATGCTTTCTGGTAGATCTCTTCTAATTAACTAGTTTACAATTAAATGATGTTTTTCATAAAATTTATTCTTGTATCTGATGATCTGTTAGTTTATTCATCAATCATCTGATTTTCCAATGGGCACATATTGGCTATTCCAGGTCTTATGATTTGGATTGCCTGAGAGGTCTTGGGTCAGAGCTTGCTCTTGTGGATCAATAGCTAATCAAAGTACTGTCTGAATTTGCAGTTTCTTGCAAGTTTTCTAGAAGAAAAAAAAACGTTGTTTAGAACACCTTTTCCTCTTTTTCCCCCTGCTGTTTGGGTTTCTAGTGAACATCAAGCTACAGGATGTACCTGTATTGATTAGATGCATGTTTTGCACATAGGAGTAAGGGTTCTAGTTTTATTCATCTTTTTTCATGGAAGGAACAGGAATTGGGAGTGGAGTACTTTTGGGAGCAGATGGATTACAAAATGAATGAACCTTGCCTTAAGTTTTTAGATGTGTGTTTGGAATATTTTGAAAACCATGTATTAACTTTCCTTGGTTAGGTATGGACTTGTTGTAGCTACTGTTGTTTTGTGACTTTACATGCAAACACCATCAGATTGTATGTTCCATTTCGCCACTGCGTTCAGGGGATCTCTGTTTAGAGGATGGGTGTCATTGAACACTGAGATGGTTTTTTTTTTTTTGGAAATCTCATTGAACACTGGGGTGTTAGAATAGAGAAGTTAAGACAACAGAGAAGTTAAAGACTGTCCTCTTTTCTACTTATTTATGCTTATTTAATGTTGATTGGTTCATCTTTTTGTTAATACTAGCTCTGGGTTAAACCATAATGTGTTTTATTAATTTCAGATGATCTTGCGCAATTGAAAGAGTGATAAAAGGGGCCAACAATGATGAGAAAGTTATTTACAGGGTTTCTGTGGTTTATGTGGGAGAGCAGGTAGCCAAGATTTGTAGGGTCAAAAATGTATTTTGGAGACAAGTGATGATCTTTTAAGATATTAGCTTTTTCTTAATCCTTTGTAAAAGGGTGACATGTTTTGTTATTAATACTGAAGGCTAAATAATGATAATTGCATGGTTGGTAGAGTGGGAATGTGATCTGGAAACATATGATGTTCTAAGATTCCATGTCGGAGAAGGATTTACTTAATTCATCAGACCAAGAAATTAATGAAGTCGGTGTCCCTTTGTGATTCTATTTGGAATGAATTTTCAGATTTTGGTAGCTAGATTTGTGGGATATCAGACTTAAGAGAATAAGAGATCAAAATTTTAAAGGTGTCATAAAAGCTGAAAGGTAAGACCAAAAAGAGTTTGGATGGAGATAATGGAAGTGAAATGTTAGTATGAATACAATTTATGATAGTATGATGGCAGCATATGATCCATGTACTTTGACCCCAGTCGATTGAGATTTTGGTTGGTAGAGATAAGGTGGTTAGCCACAGGAAGGAGATTAAACTTGGTGATCCCAAAGCTCAGTTTCAAGGCAAGGTAGGTTGGACCCATGGAATGCAGAATCGACCGATCCAGATTGGGATCAGTCAATTTTGTATTGGATCGGAGTAGCCCCCTAGATCGTAGAAATTTCGGCTAAATCGGCTGGAATCAAACCGAATTGGCCGATCCGGACCAATTATACCATACAAGCATTATATAACAGTGTCCTATATATACTAACTATATAATATTATTATTTTAGATTAATAAATGATTATATTACATTACCATACATGTATATGTATAAAATGTTCATTAATTTGACATATATACTATAAAAATATACATATTAATTATGTTTGTACTATAATAGATATGTATATGATTACATATATATTGTATAATATATAAATCTGTAAATTTACATATATGATACTATATAACATATATCATAACACGCATGTATAAACAAATTATGTCCCTTTGCAAAGTCAATTCAAATTTTTTTTCCGAGGGCATTGCCTCCTTAAAACCACCAGAAGGGGCGTTGCTCTCTTGACCCTTGCGACCTAACCGCTCGGTCGATCAGCGCGACCGGCCTGTGCAATTCAATCTCTATGTGTGTTCTCGCACACTGGAGAGTTCAGTGCTTCAAGCTCCATATTTCAACGATATATATGATTGTGGCCCTGAACTTTCCAATGTGTGGGGATGCACATGCGGATCGACCTACTTGGTCAGATCGTACTGATCGACCTGAGCGGTTAGGTCATTTGCTTTGCAAAGGGACATACCTCATTTTTTCATATATATGTGTTTATGATATATGTAATCATATGTATAAATTTACACATTTATATATGTATAGAATATCTATGTTATCATATACAAAATTATTATTGTACAAACATAATTAATATGTATATCTTTATAATATATATATCATATTAATGAACACTATATATATATGTGTGTGTGTGTGTGTTAATGTACATACAGTCATATATTAATGTAAATATAAGACGGTTTCATATATCATAAATATATGTATGGTTACATATATCATAAATATATGTAAATATTGAAGACCTATGTTCCTAACTTTTCTAATTTGTCATGATTTTTTAATCTGGCCAATCCAAGATTGGTCAGACTTTTGGCATTGGATCGGCCCAGGCCGATCCTTGGGCCAAACCGATACTTTTTTCCATGGCTAGACCGGTGAATTGGACTGGACCGGATTCTTCAGGTACGGTATGAACCGGAGCATACCGCACCGTTAGGTCCAGTCAGGTTCATGATTAAAGTTTAAAAATAAAAATGAAAATAGAATAAAAAATTAACATGTGTGGACCATTCCATGGGACAGTACGGCTCAGCAACTTTATGCTTGTTCATTATTTTTTTTGTTTCTCTGTTTATTTATCGTTTTCTGTGTGTTCTTTTTTTGCTTCTGTTTTGATTTTCTTCATTTTCATCGTACCCTCTTTCTTACCATTTGTTTCTGCCTTCTTTCAAGTTTATCCATTTTTTCCTTTTAGGTATCATGTATCCCATTTCTTTCAAGGTTGAATATTGACATGCCAGGTTAGAAGATAGTTTTCTTTTTTTTGTTGTTTGGCTAACCTAGTGACTTGTCTAAAAGTTTGCATATGATATTATATTAATTGATGAGAGTATTGATGGTTTAAATGTAAGTTAGAAAGTTGGAGGCATGTCTTAGAGTTTAAAGGTTTTAAAATCAGTAGGAGCAAGTCAGAGTTTATTCATTGTAATTATAGTAATGAAAAGGTGTTACAGGAAGATACAACTCTAATTGATGGACACAACATTCCTAAGACTATTAGCTTTCAATTTTTAGGGTCTATCATCTAAGAGAATGGGGAGATTTATGATGATGTTGAACACAAGATTAAGACATTGGCTAAAATGGAGAAGTGCATCAAGAGTTCTCTATGATCGTCGTATACCCTTGGAACTTAAAGGGAAGTTTTATAGAACGGCCATGAAGTCTGTTTTGTTATATGGTACCGAGTATTAGGTAGTACGAAAATAACACATTAACAAAATGTGTGTAGTAGAGATGAGGATTTGAGATGTGTGCAAATTAAGAAAGATAAGATTAGGAATCAATGCTTTTGTGAGGACTTGGAGATAACTCCAATTGATAATAAAATGAGAGAAAATACACTCAAGTGGTTTGGAAACGTGCACCGTCGCCCTATTTCAGCACCGGTAAAAAGATGTGACTAATCTTAGTAGATATTAGTAAAAGAGTTCGGGGAAGGTCTAAAATGAGATGGTGCGATATTATTAGAAAGGACATTGGCTTATTGGTTTAAACACGAATAGAGCATTTGATAGAAATCTTTGGCGGAACAGGATTCATATAGCTGACCCCAAATAATGGGATAAGGCTTTTGTGATGATGATGATGATGAGTGACCTGTCTAACTCAGACTTCCAATTTGGGAAGTAAGGAAGTGGCCTAGTGGGTTTTCTAGCCTAAACTTGTTGACCCAGTTAGCAGGTCGTGTTTCAAAGTAATCCTAGTTAGTGTGGTTAATGCCATCTGTCAGCAAATTGCAGCATGGTAGGGTTAGCAGTACATATCCTATTTAGAGCATCTAATACTAGGGGATGACTGTGTCTAGTAGTGTGGTCTTTTGTATGTTTTTAGGGTGAGGGATTCCTTGGTATACTTCAGTGTTGAGAGTTACTGTCTTTCACAGGGCTGGTGTGTGCTGGTTCTTGTGTGTTTTTCTGTCACTGTGGTGGCTCCATTTGGGTTTTTGTACTGCTTCTGAGTAATTATTTTTGTTGCTTGAGAAATGAGCGAATGGGTGTAGAATTATGCTTCCTCTCTTCTGCCGGTATTGCCTTTGTTTATCATTTTCTTAATTATTTACATCTGGAGAAAAAGTTTAAAGAGATGGAATAACCTATGAATTGTCAATAGCATCTACTTCTCTCTCTCTCTCCCCAAATGCTATTAAGTGGTAATCATGTAGTCATCATTGCTATTGCTACTCTGCTTTGGAAGAGAACAACCGCGATCTCTCCTTACTAGTACTTGAGAGATGGTAGTTGTTGCCTTTGTCACTGTTCCAATTCTAGGTTGGCTGTCATCCTTGTCAGAGTAATGAAGGCAAGCATTGTTAAGGCTAACAGTCATCAGCAAGACCACCTTTTGGGATAATGCACCTTGCTCTGGACATAGCTCTTTGGATCATGGTTTGCCAAATCGGATTGAATTGGTCTGATTCGGGAGAATCGTTGCGGATCAGGGAGAATCCGATTCCCTGATATGCCGATCGGTCTGATTTGCCTTATCTATATATATTATATTATATGGTATACTATATATATATATGTATATATATGTATACATATATATATATGTATATAATTATATTGTGACATTCAAATGTGTATATATATTTATATATACACACATATATGATTTATATTCAATCATATATATACATATGTATGCAATATATATTCATTATATACATATATAATATATATTATATTAAAAATATTAAAATATCCCATGTGAATCGGACCGAATCGGAAAAAAAACCCATTTGATCCAAATCACGATGCGGCGAACCTTGCTTTGGATAGCTTCATCAATCAAGACCTGGTCTGGGGCTCTAGGCTCAAGGAAGGGGAAGATAGTTGATTTCCACCCTAGAAATAAATGTTGAACTAGAGATTAGTGTTGCTTTTAGTAGATTCAATTGATCGTTGATCTAGAGATCCTTTGACTCAAATTGAGTGGTTATACTATATAAATATTTATATGAGGAAGGAAAAGGTGTTTGGGGTGTAATTGAGAATTTTCCCAGGGTGTTGGTTTTCCTGGGTGTAATGGAGACATGTTCTGTTGTAATTGCTAATACTGGTAAAAGAAAATGGAACCGAAAGACAATGGCTAGATTTATATATGGAAGGGGACTTGGGGCCTGAAATTTTCGATGCAGTTTGATCAATCAAGACATTTTGCAACCCACAGGCTTGTGTGATATATGCTTCAAGAAGGCAGCAAGAAGATTCCAGGGAAGCCTACACGCAGCTCCAAATACTAATATATGGCAAAATGGGACTGACTGGGCGAAGTGACTGTTACACCTGAATGAAATTTACTTTTATTTTCAGCAAAATGCTTCGATTAGTCATCCAAGAGCCTCGGAGGTTTGTTCTGTTAATGTTTGTATGGAGATGATTTGCATGAGTTTTGATGCGATTGGTGTTTCTATGTTGTAGAAGTTCTGAAGATTTAAGTAATTTGCACTTTGCAGTTCCATCCTAGAAATGCACATATCTGCTACTGATGTTTCTCTATTTTCATTTTTTATTAGAATAGAATTGTTACCTTCCCTGATCTCTTAAACGTGTTATAGTTCTATCCTTGATTCAGCAAGTGATGGTTTGATCAAACATCAAGTAGAATACTGAGAAGTCTGCAGTCATGGATCAGTCAGTACCACAGTCCCAACCAGTGATGGAATTGTGACTGGTGCTGCTCAAATTGCATATGCTGCCTCCCCCTACCAGCCTGCTGCAGTTGTAGCAACTGGTGCTCCTGCAGTGATTGGAGCTGTGGCTGCCACCTAATCAACCAGCATCGACATATCCAACTTCCTGGGCAGATACCCAGCCAGCACCAACTTGCATACCAGCAGGTGCAGCAATTTCACCATCAGCAACTCAAACAACAGCAGCAACAACTTCAGGAATTCTGGCCAACCAGATCGTGGAGATTGAAAACACTACTGTTTCAAGAACCATAGCCTTCCACTTGCCCGGATAAAAAAAATATGAAGCTGATGAGGATGTTCGTATGATCTCTGCGAAGCCCCTGTAATATTTGCTAAGGCCTGTGCATGTTCATATTGGAGTTGACACTTAGATCATGGATACATACTGAGGAGACAAGAGGAGGACACTGAGAAGAATGATATAGCTGCCGCAATAACCAGAACCGACATTTTTGACTTCTTAGTTGAGATTGTACAAGAGATGAGCTAAAGGAGGAGGGCCTTGGGATCCCAAGAGCTGCTTTACCAGCTGTGGGCGCTCCACCTGATCGATCCCTATTACTACGTTCAAGCACAGCATCAAGTGGCCCCCCGGGATGATCATGGGGAAGCCTGTAGATCAGTCAGCTGCTTCTGCTGCAGCAATTTATGCGTCTCAGCAACCTCACACAGTGGCATACATGCCATGGCCGCACCACAGGGCACAGCCATCTTCACAACAGCAGCAACCTCAGGAGATGCACGAAAGCAGTTGAGAGATTTTAGCGGTTGTAAGAGGTAGCCTTCTTTGTATTTTCAAGTAGGGAAGGATTCCTTCTTATGCAGTGATGCCATATTCCTTCTGTTTATTTGCAGAGTTGACGTTCCAATGTGTACTATCAGCTTCTCACCGTAGCGGTAATAGCCGCTCTGCTAACTGTGTAGTCTACTACTTTCTGACAAGGTTAACATTTCTGTTAAGGCCCTTCATTCTGCTAGCCACTCTGTTGGTACCTGTTTCTGGTGGGAGTTGAAAGGAATCGAGCCTTGTAGATCTTACATGGATAATGGTTGAATGCTGCACTTGTCTTCTTTCAGTACAATTGGTTTTTATGGGTGAACCAAACATTTTCTGACAATGGCATGGAACCATGGTGGCCTGTAATCTAACTCTGCTTGGCTCATGGATTTCTAAACCAATTTTCAATCTGTATGTCACGGCTTTGCAGTTGAACATCAAGCAGTGAAAACACTTGCACTGACATGGAGCTGGCAACATATCTCTTTGGATAGCCCATCATAATTGAGAGTTCTCAGACATCAAATGGAGAAGGTGACAGATGTTTGAAGTTCGTTAGTGACCATTCTCTTTTTGTGAGGGCATAAAAATTATCGAATTATTACTGACATATTAACCATTTGCTCATCCAAATTTAACACAGTTTATCGCAAACCTCTGGATTCATAAGCTTTTCCATGCCAACCACCATGATCAGGCAAAGTTAAAACGTTCAACCAACTACCCCTCTGAATCCTGGAGTTCTCCACTTTCGTTTGAAGCGTTTTTGGTTTATCATTGCATGTAGATCACCCAAATCTGCCAAAAATTCCAAGCTGAGTATTTGCGCTAGCCTTTTGATGGAAAGATAAACATGGCCAAATCTGCAAAAAATTCCAAGACTCGAGCTTGACACCGAGATGCTTCCATGAATAGGCATAAATGAATCCCAAATATGTAGATTAAATAGGGCCTCAAAGTTCGGAGAAGATGAACATGGCCAAATCTGTGTACACCTTGTATAGGCGTGGGGAAAATGAACTTAGATGGTTCGGTCATGGTTGTGAACCTCCTAAGTTTGGCCATGTATATTAACCTGAGTTTGGTACAATCAAGATGTGTCAGAATTCATGCAAAGAAAGACAAAGGAACTCAGGAAAAGTCGTAAGACGAAATGGTTAGACAATGATAAAAGGACCTGGTCCTTACAAAGTTCTACTACAAATGGTACAATAACACACAGGTAAATAAGTGACAAGGCTTTTCTTTGATATTGAAGTTACATCAGAAGCTGTACAGGAGACCAAATAAACACTAAAAAAAAAAAAGCACATGAACCATATGTAGCTGGCAGAAGAACCTCATGCAATGTTTGCTCTGATGATACAATCTTACCGTGCGAGCACTAATATTCACAATTTTAGAATGTGGAGTACCTCTGAACTGTAAAATCAAATACTATACATGTAACAATGTTAAAAGGTCTTCCAAGATAGTCGAATCAACAACTTAACCAACCTGACGAGGATCATCAAGAGTTTCCTCTTCTTCTTCGTTCCTTGGTGAATGGTCTCACTTTGCCGAAATCTGTGGTGTGGTGCTTGGTATGCTCACTAGAATCACTTTGATCGCGGGCCCTTTATTTGTTGTTCGCTTCCGCCTTGTTTCAGTCCCGAGTTGTTGCTTTCTTTCAAAGCCTCGTCCATTTCGACCATGGGCTGTTTGAATAGCCTTCTTCATCCATCTTAACTTATCACGACCTAAAAATGATCTCCAGACTGACTTGAGCTTAATTATGTCTAGTTTTTAAAAAAAAATTAAATAGCACTAACACAGAGTAATAAGAAGAGTTTTTGAGTTGTTGTGGCTACTGTGCGTAAGAACTACAAAAAAACATCGATCAAGTTTGGTGGGTTTGGGTACACCGCAGAGGAGGTAAAAACGCATTATAGCAATACATCGCAAGGAAGATGGGAAAAATCTTTAAATGTCAATTGTCAAGGCAACAGAGGAAGAAGAGGCAGACCAAGAACCTGAGGATGATGGAACCGATGGCAATCACGATGAATTAGAATAGAACTCTGTCGAGCACCAAGAAATCGATCTGCAAGCCAAAGAAGAGCAACGCTGAAAAAAAAGAGGAGCAAAGGGTAAAGGAACCCTAGAGTAGTATGGAGAAGAGTTCGAAGAGTAGCATGACCCTTGTTCACAGACTGCTGGCGGATCAACTAGGGCAAGTGGCAGACCGGCGACAGCGAACGGACGTATTCATAGCAGTAGGTGGTAGCTTAGCAACAATTGGTGATGGATTGGAATGGCGGATGGCAGATCTAGAACGATACGTGGAAGATCGATGGTGGCGCATGGCAACCGCCGATGCTGCTTTTTTTTTTTTTTTTGGTCGTGGTGCTGAGCCAAAAACATCAGATTGGTGGTTTCAAATGATAGAAAAAGTGTGGACGAGAAAGGTGGAAGAGGGTTTTCTCTGAGTCTCTGTAATGTTTCATTTGATAGAGAGGAATATTAGAATTAATACAAGAAACAGAACGCCCCATAATTGGAAGAGAAAATCATACCAGATTTCGCAATACAGTAATGAAAATCCCATCTTCGTAATTGTTACGATGTGTGGCAGTTTATGAGAAAATCTGAGCCATTTATTAGGTAGCAATAAATGATCAGCACAAGCAAAAGAACATTCAAACTTTTGGGAGAGAAAATTCTATATATAACCTACGACTAGAATAAAAAGGTGAAGTGCTGCCATGTCTCGATTTTATTGCTCGAAGAAAGTAAAATTTTTTCCAACAATTAGGAAGAAGTACAGAAGGACCTGTTTTCCTTCTATCGTTGCGAGAGCAACTGAAATCTGCACTGACGAGCTACATTAAAAGCGTGTTTCACTGAGGTTAACATGGAGCGGGCACGTTTATCTACTTTCATCTAAACGATGCTAATAAGAATCTAAAAACTGTACATGAGATCGAAGGAAAATAGAAAGCTTCATAATCTTCCTAAAGGAAATTAGGAGATAGAATTGGGAAAATGGGAAGCACTAAACCTTGCAACTTCCAAGGGAATGAAGAGTAAACGAAGAGAGTGGGAGTCCTGTGATGCGAAGGAGAGGGCTTGTCCCAAGAAAGGAGAGAACATTATAATTCCGCATGGAGCAAAAAGGAACGAGGAAAGAAGAAATGTTCAGGTGAGGAACATAAGGAAAATGACGAGAGATTGGAAAGGGCCTGATGAACAGGCTATAGATGCAATCAACTGATATTCTTAACATTTACTCTTTATACACTATCCCATATTCGGGTCCAAAGTACAAGAATGAGACAGCACTAGATGATGATTAACCATGAAGAACTAGTCTTTGTCTAATTTAAGAATTGATAGGCTTTCTTCCAAGTACAGAGAGGACATTGTGTCCATCTTGAAGAATCCCGTCTGCTGCCAATTCTGAAGGGGCAGAACAGAGGAATACAACAAAAATAAGACTTTGCAATCAAATTACAATTTCAGCTGACGTGACTATACTAGCGTCATTTGCAAAAGCCAGACATCATGTAAGCCCACTCACTCCTCTTCAAAGGCATAAAGCTTGTGTGTCAAAATGGAAGCTCAGAAGGTTCCATTCATGCCAGCACGGACTCTCAGCATTTCTGCTCTCTTGCTTCTCTCCATTGTGGCCACTAACCAGTCTATGGCAGCTCTTAATCCCAATCCTGCAGAAATGGCACAAGTCTTGATCAAGGGGCAAATGATGCTTTCAGAACATATCTAGACAAGAAATCAAATACATCTGCCCGCCTCAAGTCCACAGAGGGTGACCACTCTGACGTGACAGATTTTTAAGCTGGCTTGTCCAAAGATAGTATCCACCACTTCATAGTGTACACAAAAAGTTGGATATGAATTTGACGTAATAACAAATGCACAAATTTAATTCGTAAAGGCATTGTTAAATTGTTTGGCCGGGCATGAGCACCCACTTCTGATGCTCCTCTAGAAAGGGAAACAATGTAGCTGCTTCACAGTTTTATGTTTACTAAAAAGCCAATATTTGTGGATACAGATCCACCGCCACATGGTACTGAGATAAAATAATGATGCGAGGAAAATAACCGGAGTGAAAAAATACAGTGGCAATCTCTTATGGTAACAGAAATCCAACTAAACCCTTGAAACTATTACATTCTGGAATCTTTTGTGCCCATTGGAGTTGAGAATTCGTGTCTTACCCTTCGTATGCGGACACAGATTCAAACAAATAATGCCTGTCATCCAACTCTTTCAAGTCCAAATAACGAGCTACTTCTTCTGCTGATACAGCTCCAGGAAGATCCTGTTAAATGAATGACAAGCACTTTGTCATAAAATATTGTCTGAACAACTAGTGGAGCTTTGTGATAGACCATGGCATTTCCTCATATTCTACTTTACTTATACCTAGTAGATTTTACCTCAACTTATGATGTCACTTATCTGATTCATCTCTCTCCTCTCGGCTCTCTATAAAAGCCAGCAATTTCTAATGCAACAAAAAAGGGGAAAAAACAGAGCCTTTTCTCATCGTTATCATGTTCCAGAGCATATTGATAGCAGTGTCAGTTAAGACTATTGCCTACTTCCTTGATAACCATACGACTGAGAAAAAACAATGTAAACAGACAACTTCAACAAGTGGAAAGACACAACCTAGGAAAATCCATGTCAATATAATGCTGCACCTATTTAAGGCACAGTCCAAAGGTAGATAGCTTCAAATACCTAAATCACACTTGAATACTGTGATCCCTGTATCTGGTGGATGACCACCATTATCACATATCAATCAAGTCTGTGGTCAACAAGATGATTTAAGTGAAACACATGAAAGGCATTGTCCCACGGCAGCTCACTCCTTTGAAAAGAACTTTCCTCACGAATATCCAGCTCTGAGAGCTGCTTATACTAACAAGATTTGGAGACACATAATTCATGCCAAGTGTTGAAAAAAAAAGAACTTTGCAAACATTTTTCAGCCATCTCTCTTAGTACAGCAAAATAAGTGGCCAGAACTACAAAAAGAAAGAAATAACTGTTCTCACTGATGCATCACCTCACCTGTTTGTTTGCAAGTATCAAGACTGGAGCTCCTGCTAAGTCCTCATGTCGTAGTATTTTCTCTGATCAACCATTTCAATGTTCAGAAAACAAAATTTGTCATACTATGCAAATATCCAAAATACATGGTTACTAGTAGACATTATAATATATATATATATAATATATTATTTTTTTACACGAACAATCTCAAGATGATGTACGCAAGTAGAATACTGACACAAAACAATGATCCTCCACAAATTGGCCTGAATACATATGCATACTTCAAGACTGGTTGCAGTAAAAGTCTATCACCAGCATCAGGTTATTAAACCAAGATTTAAGGAAATACTTCACATGACCCAAAAATCAAACCTACTAACCTATTGCAGATTTAGAGTCTTCAAAACGAGAAGGACAAGCAGCATCTATGACATATATTACAGCATGTGCCTCCTCATAATATTTCTCCCATATGGTACGTAGACCAACCTGCCAATTTAGAAAACAAAATGAAAATAACAAATGTGCCGGAAAGTGAGTCTCATGGAAATTTGGGCGCATCATATGCTTCTAGCATCCTAGAGGGTACTGTTCCTATGCCTGGCAACTGGTGTTTTGTTTTATATAATAAATTGGGATGTTGGCTGCAGCATTGTAGCCAACCAACTGGAATAGCAGATAACACCTTATGATAATTAGAATTGGGTGGACAACCAACTTTAAATATCTCTCTCTCTCCTCTCTCTCTCTCTCTCAGTCAAAAGTGGTTTACAAGGATTCAAGGGGGAGAAGATGACTTGCAAATATGTTGTGCGTGTTAGGTCTCTCTCTCTCTCTCTCTCTCTCTCTCTCTGAGCAAAAGTGGTTTACAAGGATTCAAGGGGGAGAAGATGACTTGCAAATATGTTGTGCGTGGTTAGGTAACCTTGCAGGCTAGAGAGATTCAGGCCAAATTTGAAAACTGCATACTCAGCTCAGACCGTTTTACAGCCCTGGGTTAGCCCAATACTGTGCAGATTGAGTTGGGATTAGTGGGGCCATGGATTGGCACACCTGGGTCCACATTTAACAACACGTTGGCAACAAAATTAATCATGACACACATTACCAATGCTGAGTAATTCACTAATCTTTTTAGTATATCAAAGCCACTTAATTCCATATTGGATGTATTCATGAGCCACTGCATGCCAATATTAGTTTTAGGTCTCCCCATCTGCTATCCACTAACTCAAGTTTTGAGTCGGTGGTTTAGTTCAATAAGATGGTAGATAAACTAATTCACTTATTGGGTTTTTTTCTGTTTGGCCTCACCAAAGAGCTCTGCTTGCTGTATGATTCATCATCAGTGGGGATGTTGACAAAAGCCATTAGTCCTATACCAACTATTCACAAACCACTTCATGCCTACAGGCCCTATACAAGTTCTAGGTCTCTCCACCCAGAAATTTCAACTTTAGGTCGGCAGTTGGTTTAGTAACAACATATAATCTAGAAAGGAACTGCCTATACTACAATGCAACATGTCCAATGGTTCATGCATCATTTAACTAGATAGTCTTCACCATATATCAGTTTATCGGTTGCAATCTTTGATCTACCCATCCAGGGTGCATCTTCTTATCTTCATTTTTCTCCCTTTTCTTTTGCCCTTGGAGGTGGAAAACCTGTTTTACTACAGGTTCATCCCATCAAAATATGTTGTGAATTAATGCAATCTACATTAGGTACATAGTTGACAACTTGACATACCTGCCCTCCTAGGTCCCAAAACACAAGCTTTGTGTTCGACACTTCAGTACGACCAATATTAAGCCAACAGTTGGAACTATTCGATCAGGAGGCAGCCCTTCAAAGTTGGAGTATAGTGACTTCAACTTCTCTAACAAAGTCTACAAGTTGAAAAAAGAATAAGTGACTAAACACAGCTTTAGTACTTGAGTATTCAGAAAGAATTCTTTACAAACAATGCCAAACATGAGGAATAGTTCAAAGGCAAAATGCATTTCTTATGTCTATTTGATACCCATTTTTAAATAGAATGTTACAAAATTTTCAAAGTTACACATTAATATACTGAATATCACAAGGATAATCTCTGAAAAAAATTGATTACACTATTAACATGTTGGACATGGGTTATGACAATTTTCCAGAGAACAAGTGTTTGCAAAAGTTGATATGCTAGATTGCAAGAATGTGTTAGATGTATGTGGCAAGATGCCATGCAAGAGCTTTAGTCTTGCATGCAACCTCTACACTTACGGCAGGAGGGCCTCCAAAACAACCAAAAAGGTGGAGCATGGGGGAACGCCAGTCTAATGGTCAGATGTTACCTGAACGTCATATTTTTCAAGTAGCAATGTTCCATCACAGTATACACTTGCACTGACAAATAAGGGAGGAACATTGGTATTCTACACATATGAAGACATTGCTAACTTTTTTTTGCAATAGTGATTTGTTAACACTACCAAGAGATTTTCAGGTATCCTCCTTCTGGACCCACATCCATTTGATGGAAATTCTACCTTCAATGATATTTGCCACCAATAGATTGGATTTGCAGCATCTTTGCTAATGCAAAACACCTACATCCTCAGAAAGTATCCACCAGTTTAATTCACCCTGTTTCTGGAACCTAGGCTGGTCCTTAACTATCCTTTAGTCAACAACCTGAACTTTTGCCATTGAGGTATTCACAGGTAATGCTCTGGTCGACTCTAGTGAAACTGGTAAAGAAGACAAGAAAGCACATAACAAATATTTAGTCCTGTATTGAAGCTTTTGCATACGTAGATCAGTAAAACTGCAACAATGGCCCAACGTACATGGCATCTTATTGTCAAAATAGGGGGAACAAGGGAACCGGGAAACCGTGAGTTGATTAGCAGACTGTGGACTCTACCTCGAAACAGTTTTCCACATGGTACCTCTAAGACATAATGTGGACCAAACATTTATATTGGATTGTCTGGATATGTTCCTTTGCACCTCCCATCAACCCATGGCCAATTGCCTAAGATTTGTTAGTGCTTATCAACTCAACAGATCCATGTTTCATTAATCTATCCTAAGTTTGATTAATCGGACTGTTCAACAGCTTCAAAGACATCGTATTACTGTTTTTTGACCATTCATCATGGTCTGCTGCTAGACCAGTCCATCACTGTCAAGATAAAAAATAGGGAATGTTTCTAATACTAGGTAGAAGTAAACAATAGTGATATCAATTGTTTGCAGTCACCATGTCTGGAAATGATGAGCTGGGATGTAGCCAAGGAGTTGCTTAGCACAGGAAGAACATGGGAGTTGGAATCAGTGCAAAGGATTAGGTGGGAAGGAGTGTTCTATCTCAGTTAAGTGTAAAATGTGCAACAAAGCACAACCAGAATCTGAAGGGTGTGTCTGGCACCATTGGAGGGCAACATAAATTTTGTGATGGAGATGAAAATATCTCGGGAAAGTTCATTCTGCTTCTGTGTAGTGGCCTTTAGGCAGTCAAAGGAATTCTGGTTTCATACAAAATATTAAGCACTGATTAAAAGTTAAATTACAATGTGTCTCTAGGATTGTGAAATCATGGTGGAAGCCATTAGCATATACTTTATATCAAAGCTTTTAAAGCAAGGATGTTAGTATCGGTTTCGCCCGGCCGAAACCGATATGTTTCAGTATTGATTTCAGCGGTATCTGACGGTTTCTGCAAGTTCAAGTGATGTTGGCTTCAAGGGATCCTGTTTAGACCAATATCGGGCGTATCGGTTTCGGTATCGGCTAGGTCCAAAACCGATACGTTTTGCATGAAACGTATTGGTTTCGGCCAATACTAACAACTATGTTTTAGAGTGAAGGGTAGGAAGTAGTACCCCAGGGGTTAAGAAGTCTTTAAACTAAGGTTGCATCACAGTGTAGTTCTTTTCTTTTGTTTACACAAGCTCACACGTTCACACATAATTTGGAAGCAAGGTGGAGGGTAGTTCTGAGTTTAGACCACATTATGGCAAATGACTTACTTTCTAGTAGTTCAGATTAATGTGCAACTAGGGAGTCTCTTGTTAGTACAATCAACACTTTCATCAGAAACAGAAAACATAAAAAATTAGCGGTCAATCAAGAACTTATGAGGAACAGTTTTTCATTCAATGAAAGTCAATGACTAAAATAGGAATAAATAGGACGACAATATACATCAATGGATAGGGATAAAACATAGTAAACTAAGAAACGAGATCATATAAACATAAAAAAAAAGGAAAAGAATTTACAGTTTTTCCAGCCTTGTCGATTCCAAGAATAAGAACATGGAACTCTGTCTTACTGAAGATATACTTCCATAAGCCATAAAACAGGGAGAACATAGCTATCTGTATCTCTTTGCCTCTGGATTATTAATTCAAGACGATCTTTAGCTGCCAAAGGCAACTAATCACAAACTCAGTTCGGAATTGCTGGTGCATCATTCACAGCCCGAAAAACGAAACAGTTGTCAACACCTATGAACAAAGAAAAAAATATATATATATGCACAACAAATTGCCTGTCATTGTGATTCATACGCTTCTTGAACGATTCACAAACATGCATGCGATCCACAGGATTACAATTGCTAGTTTAAAGTGAAAAGCAGCTACTTAAGTACTTCTAATCACAACATTCCTGTTAAAGCTAAGGCAAAAGAGGATCTAAATGCCGAGTATTCCAATTAGGTCGTATCGTATAGGGTAGAATTTGTTAAGAAAACCACATTGACAAGCTAGGAGCGGCTGAAGAAGAACGTTTCGTTGAATGTGTATGGGAAGCCACGATGAGGTATAACAATTTCAATAGTAAGTGAGTGTAAAACTAAAAGCATAAGAGATAAACCCTGTGAAAACCGTTTGTGACGATCTGTAGTAACAAGGAACCAAAAGCATCAATGTTCATGGATGAGGATTGAGGCGTTGGCGTGGCGCAGTTGGAACGCTCTGAAGAGTAAGAAATTAACTGACGAGGATCAGGGCCCGACGATCACTAGGAGATGGTGATCGAAGATCGGGCCTGATGAGAAGGCATCCAAAAGTCCCATCGAAGAGGACGATTTGCTCAGGAAGGGCCCGGCAGGAGGAGAGAAGGAGCCCTTGGTGGACAGTCGACAGGTCGCCGGAGAGGAAGAAGAAGGAACCTGATTACGGCGAAACTCAATGGACGGATCGGCGACTCGACCGAGTCGAGAGATCGAGAGAGAGAGAAGAGAGATACCGTGTTCAGGGTGGAAGGCGAAGGACCACCTCGATCGGAGGCCCGCGATGCCGATGTGAAAACCAGAAGCATACTCCTCAGATCAAGAAGGCCAGAGAGAGTGCGGATGTAGAGAGGATGCGAATCTAGAGAGAGGGGGAGAGAAAGAGAGAGACATACCGGATGCAGAGCCAGCGATGGTCGGCGGCGGGAGCAGCTCGAAGGTGGGGGACGACGACCAGCGGGAAGCTCGCGGACCAGAGAGAGAGAGAGAAGAATTCTCCGCAGGCCCACGAGTCACGAGTTTCTAGTTTCTGGGCAAATCGCTGCGGGGCCGACGAGTTGGCCGACTTGTTGGGCCAGGAATCTGGATTTTTCTGCGACCAAACGCTCGGGTTTGGTTGGGAGAAGGGCCGGGTTAAGAAAAGTTTGGGAGCGCGGCAGCGTTTTCTGGAGCGGAAAAGTTGGAATCTCCGGCGCCGCTGTTTGGAATTGGTTGGAGAGATTTGGAGGTGTAAAATATTTGACAACCTCACAATTGTTGTCAAATATTTTAAGGAGTCCTCGAATTTCAAGGGAAGAGAAAATAGAGAGAAGAAAAATGTGGCGGCTATTTTCCCCCCGCCTAAAATGTGACGCTACACCTCGTCTATAAAATGGACTTCTGTTGAATCTGGCTTCCATCGAAGCCTTGTCAAACACACCTTAGCAATAGTGAGCATAAGATTTCTATCTAATCTAAAGCCTATATGTGAAGGGAGTCAAGTAATGTACAACTGTACAAGAGGAGGAGAGGGATAGTCGCAAACTTATAAATTTTTTTCCAATGAGATCCTCAGAAGAAAAGTGGTAGTCTTATTAGTCACCTCAAAATTTTAGTGAGTCCACTCAATAGACTCACCCCTAAACCTCAGTTTGGTAACGAGTTTAACATAAAATTATTTCAAATTAATCAGAATTACTTAAAATACAATTTGGTACCAAAAAGAGTTACTCATATGGACATAGTTAGATTTGAGTTAACTCAACTTTGTAACCCACCAACACCTCCTGAATAGGGTTAGCCCATTTGTAACCACCCCTCTTTACCCCTTTCCGTATAGGTCAGGTGCGCCTCTGGCCTGTGCCCCGTCATCTCCCCCACTTTTCCAACCCAACCTCGTCATGTCCCCCATCTCTACGTCATATGCGTCTGCGTCGCCCCTAGCTCCGACCGGCGTCGCCCCCATCTCCGTCCGGCGTCGTCTGCGTCTATCGCCCCCATCTCCGTTCGACGTCGCCCCCAGCTCTGACTAGCATCTCCCCTAGCTCCGTCGAGCGTCTCCCCTAGCTCCAATCTGCGTCGCCCCCATCTCTGCGTCGTCTGCATCCGGCGTCGCCCCTAGCTCCGACCGGCGTCTCCCCCATCTCCGTCCGACTCGTCTGCTTCCGTCACCCCCATCTCCGTCCGGCGTCGCCCCCAGCTCTGACCAACGTCTCCCTAGCTCCGCCGAGCGTCTCCGTCTCCCCCCATCGTCGCCCCTATCTCCGTCCAGCGTCGCCCACAGCTCCGACCATCGTCGCCCCATCTCCGACCA
>CM024758.1:137047586-137166721 GCA_014218235.1 Colocasia esculenta | reverse complement strand
ACGTGGAATATCGGAGCGAGATTACAGTTATTAAATAGTACAGAGCGAGAAATAAATGCAAATCATTGCACAATGGAATAATACCAAATAAACTCCAATTTCATTAATAATCAACCAGACATCATTACATCAACGTATCAGAGCCAGAACTAGGGTCCTGAGTACTTTATCAAAAATCAAACTATTACATTATGACTAACTGACTCACTAACTCATAACTATACTAACTACTACTAGATAACACTGGTGGCTGAAATGGTCACTCTTGAGCATCTCCCTCAGTCCCGTCCTCGTATGTGTGGTCGTCTCCATCCGACTCACCTGAACACATTAAATAAATACGCAGGATGAGCGAATAACGCCCAGTAGGACTTAATATCTCATGAACACAAGCATGCTTTAAATAGTTAATGTTTTATGGCATGCTAACTAGAGAGTAAAGTCATGTAGAGCATGTCACGATAACGAGAGAACAATTGCAACTGGCACAGGGAAAATAGTACAACGAGAACGATAATAGAATGGCCATGTAACGATATAACATGTAATTGCACAACGGTGCAATAGTAACGATCACGCTTGCACTTGTAGAGATAGTATTTTGATTGTCATAGATTAATCTAGAGTAAAAACTGGCGCTGGATGCATGCCGTAACATCTATGATCATTTTAACTCACATGGGCACTGGCACTTTTCGGGCGCTCCTCCCAGGACCTGATCGGGCCCTATTGTGCTGGCATTAGTCATTTCTTTTATCTTAGACAATCACACGAATGGCCAATAGAGTACAAGAAGAGATAAGAGAGTACTAGACGAGATAGATGAGAGTGTAGAGAGAACGTGAACAGATGAGATGATATGGACATTAGATGAGATAGGGACAATTTTGTAAAATACGTGAAATTCCGATAGTAACGGTTGCACAGCACCAGGTCGGGTGCCGGCAGTCTGGTAGAAGTCACAACCGCCCCTTAGCGTGCTGTGTACACGGGTCAGGTGGTCGGTGTGAACTCAAGACGAGAAGGAATATACTAAGGTTTGGATCGTACTGATCCCTAAGGTGTAACAGGTTTTGGGGTACAACCAGCTCGTTGACTAAGGATGTGCGCCAAAGTCAAGAAGACTTACGGAGGTCTTGACAAGGAGCCCCTAGTCCAGTCGAGAGTATTCCCGGTGGAGAGGTGTCCAAGTCAAAGAAAAGTGTGTAGAAAAAGGGTCTGTCGTGCCTCGAGTGCTCGAAGCCGAGGGAAAACGATAACAGTATTTAAAATGCTCATATGAAAACAATTGTATTTAATAAAAATAGGGTAATTTAGTCATTTATTTTGCTAATTTACCGAATACATTATTGCATAATTTATCAGGGTCAAATAGCATTTAATAATGTTGGTGTGTGTAAGTGTAAAGAAATCTTGAGGATATGACAAGTCGTGCAAATGTCATTTTAAATAATTAAATTTATATCATTAATGTCTTTATTAATTCACCAAGTCGAATTAACTATAACATGATTTAATCATGTCTAATAAATGGTATAAAGATTAAACAACAGGGCATATGCACAATTTTCCATTCTGGTCGGATTCATGAAAACGCGGCAGACTTACCGTCGCGATTGAAGTCGCGACAGGCCGGTCGGCGCGACGGAACCTGGCGGTCTGGCCCGGTCCGGAGTGAATCGCGGGGCTTATGCCGCCGCATTCTTGACGTGACGCCATCGGCCGGCGCGACCCCACTGATATCGCGGCGGATCGCGCCGTCGCGATAACAGGTGGGATTGCCCTTTTTCCCAGGGCGAGTCCTCTATGATATAGGGACGTTCTAAATTCCATATAAAATAGTACGGTGATCTAAAAAGCACAAAACCATTTTAAACGAAAGTAGACATGTATATCTATCAACATGCACGATTAATTTGAAAATAGACAAGGTTTAGACATGCATTGATCATGTTACTTTTTGGACCTAAACAGGCAGTTAGGTTCAACGAATTAATTTGAGATGAATACATGATGAAAATTCTGAAACTAAGGGCGTTCAAAATCTAACAAGATGTAGTATTTATGATAATTTTCTCATGATCTGAAGTCAAGTATAAATGGGGTTCACAAGCAAACATGAAGGGTCGGGTACATGTATCTGATGAGATTCAAAGAATTAATTCTCCCTCATGGGAGATCGAAATAGAACAAAACTAGGGTGCGTTTGAAAGCTATTGCACTGTAGTATCAATGAGAATTTTCTCATAGCATGGGAACAAGTAGTGGGGGGAATTAGAGAAAACATGAGATTTTGGGTTCATGGTGACAGCAGGGCTTCATGAATTAAATTCGCCAAATGGATGAACAAAATACAACGAAACCATAGGACTTTTGAAGAGGTACATGAAGGCTACCTAGGATAATTTTTACACGATTTTTCTTGAGAGATTGCCTACCTTTTGTCGAATCCAAGAAGAACCCTAAGTTGGAGACGAAAAGGGATGAAAACTCCTTTGTCCAAGCTCCTTCTCCAAGCTCCCACGATCTCCAGCCTTCCCCTCGTCCTCCAAAGCCTCTACTGCGTTTAGGGTTGCTAGGGACGAGTTTTAGGGGTTTTGATTGCTAATTAGAGTCCCAGCCATTCTAAGTGTCCTCCCTTCCATTAAACTCTGAATTTCCTTCTTTATCTCTCACTTTCTCTTATTTATCCATCTAATAGAGTTGGGATGGGATCCAATTTCGTGGGTAAAGGTTTAGGGTAAGTCTAGGACTCTTTTTAGGATGGATATAGACTATTAATAATTATTTAAACCCTTTCCTAATTATCACTTATTTTTATTCCGAATTGGCTTAATTATTTCTCATCCATGATGGGCTAACCCTATTTGGGCCCATCTATTAGGTTTGGGTTATTAGAGTAACCATTAATAATTTAGCTTAATGGGTATTATTTTATTTCCTTTTTATTTTAATTAAATCAATTTATCTCTTTTAAATAATAAAATTTTATTTTTCTTGATTTTAAAAAAAGGGTGCTACATCCTCCCCCTCTTAAAAAGAATTTGGTCCCCAAATTCATATAATCGTAAGAGGAAGAATGTCTTACTGAATAGATCCGGATAATTTCGTCGCATGGTTGCTTCGGCTCCCATGTGCCTCTTCAACTTCGTGATTTCTCCACAGAATCTTGACCACGGGTGGATCGATTCCGAAGCTGTTGCATCTTCTTGTCTAAGATTTTCACTGGCTTTCTTCATAGGTCATATCCTTGTTCAGAGTAATGTCATCATAGCTGATTACGTGCGATGGATCGTATACGTACTTTCTCAGCATTGACACATGGAACACGTTATGTATGGTAGAGAACTGGGGAGGTAGTGCTAGTCGGTACGCCACCTCGCCAACTCTATCTAATACTTCAATGGACTATGAATCTCGGTCTCAGCTTGCCTTTCATCCTAAACCTCTGAAATCCTCGGGTCGGGGATACTTTGAGCATCACATGATCTCCAGCTTGAAATTCTAAGTCCCTTCTTCTTTTATCAGCATAGCTCTTCTGCCTGGACTGAGCTACCTTAATTCTGTCTCTGATAATCTGGATATCTCTACTAGTATTCTGCACCATGTCTGGTCCCAGCCATTGTTGCTCACCTACTTCATTCCAACAGACTGGCGATCTGCAGCTCTGCCGTACAGTGCTTCAAATGGTGCCATTTTAATGCTCGCCTGATAACTGTTGTTGTAGGCGAATTCTATCAGTGACAATTGTTCATTCCAATACCCTCAAAGTCTATAGCACAAGCTCGTAGCATGTCTTCCACTATCTGATTTGTTCTTTCAGTCTGTCCATCCGTCTGTGGGTGGAAAGCTGTGCTAAAGTTGAGTTTGTGCCTAGGGCAGTCTGGAGTCCCTTCCAGAATCTAGAAGTGAACCTAGGGTCACGATCTGAGACAATGGATACTGGAACTCCATGTAGTCTGACTATCTCCTTCACATACAAAGCTGCAAGCACATCAACACTCCAGGTACTTCGAATTGCTAGAAAGTGTGCAGACTTTGTCAATCTACCACAATGACCCAAATAGCATCTAATCCACCACGAGTTCGGGGTAAACCCATGATGAAGTCCATTCCGATGCTTTCCCACTTCCATTCAGGTATGTCCAGGGGCCTGAGTACACCCGCAGGACGACGTGTTCTACTTTTACCTGCTGACAAGTGAGGCAGTGCGCGGCATGCTCAGCTACCTCACGCTTCATGTTTGGCCACCAAAATGACCTTTTCATGTCTTGGTACATCTTGGTTGCGCCTGGATGTATTGTATACTTGGTCTTGTGGGCCTCATCCATAGCTTTTCTTCAGCTCTTCATTGTCAGGCACGCATGTCCTGGCTTGGAATAATATTCTTCCATCTTCAGCGATGGAGAAGTCTGGCTTGTCAGCTATGGTCTCTCTGACTCTGACTAGGAATGGATCATTAGCCTGTTGCTCTCTGATCTCGACAAAATGTCGGGTTGAGCTCTAAGATTAGCCACGATCATCTTATCACTTCTTTTTTCAATATTCAGATCTAGACTGGCGAATTGCTCTAACAATTGCATCTCCCCATGACTAGACAGGATAAGAAGCTACTAGCTTTCTACTGAGTGCATCAGCTACTGCGTTACCTTTGCCTGGGTGATATTGAATGTTGAAATCAAAATCCTTCAAGTATTCCAGCCATCTGTTGTCGCATGTTGAGCTCCTTCTGAGAAAATAAGTATTTCAAACTCTTGTGGTCGGAGTAGACAATAAATGTTCCCCATACAGGTAATGCCTCCAGATTTTGAGTGCAAATACCACAGCAGCTAGCTCTAAGTCATGGACAGGATAATTGACTTCATGTGGCTTAACTGCCTTGAAGAATAGCTATCACTTTCTCATTCTGCATTAATACGCAGCCTAGACCGATTCCAGATGCATCAGTGTAGACTGAGAATCCTGCTCCTTCGACTGGTAATGCGAGGACAGGTGCAGACGTCAACAACTGCTTCAGTGTCTGGAAGCTCTTCTCGCACTCCTTGCTCCAGACATAGGGATTCTCTTCCGCGTAAGACGCGTAAGAGGTACAACTATCTTGGAGAAGTCTTTTATGAACCGTCTGTAATAACCAGCCAGTCCAAGAAAACTTCTTATCTCGGTGACATTGGTCGGCCTTTCCCAGTTCAGCACAACTTCTACCTTGGAAGGGTCGACAGCGATACATCCTTGGAATAACATGACCCAAAAATGACACCTCCTCGAGCCAGAATTCACACTTGCTCAATTGGCGTAGAGTTGATTGTCCTGCAAGATTTGCAGAGCGATCCTCAGATGCTCCTCATGCTCTTCCTTGGTCTTGGAGTATATGAGAATATCATCAATAAAGACCACGACGAACTTGTCGAGGTAGGGCCGGTAGATGCTGTTCATTATTGCATAAAAGCTGCAGGAGCGTTGGTTAGTCCAAAAGGCATGACTACAAATTCGTAATGACCATACCTGCTCCTGAAAGCTGTCTTGTAGATATCTGCATCTTTAATCCTCATCTGATGATATCCCGATCTAAGGTCAATCTTAGAAAAATACTTTGCTCCTGATATCTGATCAAATAGTTCATCGACACGCGGCAGAGGGTACTTGTTCTTGATAGTGAGATTGTTCAACTGCTGTAATCGATGCATAATCTCATGGATCCGTCCTTCTTCTTGACGAACAACACTGGTGCTCCCCAAGGAGAAGTACTTGGTCTAATGAAACCCTTTTCTAGAAGTTCCATCAGTTGCTCTTTCAACTCTTTAATTCAGCAGGGGACATCCTGTAGGGTTGGCGTGAAACGGTGCAGCTCCAGGTATGAGGTCAATTGAGAAATTCACATCTCTCTCAGGTGGAATGCCTGGCAGCTCATCAGGAAAACAATCGGGGTATTCTTGCACTATATGAATGTCTGATATCTTGGTTGATTTCTTCTCAACTACAATTGCGGCAAGAAATGCCACACAACCCTTTCTTATCATGTTTTTGCCTTTATAGCAGAGACGAGGGACAAGTGTCTCTTGTGCCTACGTCCTGTGAAGATCAGCTTAGGGAATTCACTAAAGGAGATTTTACCTCTTCTACAATCCACCATAGCCCCATACGTGGATAGCCAATCGGCTCCCAGAATGACATCGTAGCCCTCCATGGGCATACAGATCAAGTCAGCTCTTAGATTGAGTTCACCAATCTTAACATCAGCAATGGATAGTATTTATTCAATTGAGCCTTTTCTCCCAAGGGTGTTGTGACAGTAATTCAAACTCCATGGATGTGGGTTTTCATTAATGTATCAGCAAATGCTTGTGATATGAACGAATGTGTTGCGCCAGTATCAAACAAAACAAAGCTGATTGAGAAAAGACTGGTAGTGTACCTTCCACAACTCCACCTTCCTCGGTGGTCTCTACCTCTTGCAGGGCTTAGAGTCTGCCTGGCTTCTTGGTCCCGCAGGACGCTTCTCATTCTCCCTCAGTAATGGGCATTCGGAATCCGATGCTCTCGGCTCCCACAACGAAGGCATGCACCTGCCTTCCTCCAGCATTCTTCTGGTATGGCCCAACTTGTCACATGTTTGCATCTGGGCTTGTTGTTTGGGGCAGTAGGTAGTGGGGACTTTGGGCTTTCGCTCTTGGCTTGGCCCATCAGTGATACTTAATGGTCTTTTCTTGCTGTAGTAGGCCTGCTTGGTGCTCCAGAAGTCAGTTCCTTCTTTACCATTCTACCCTTGATGCGATCAGTGAGATCGGTTGCATCCTCGAGTAGTTGTGCTTTCCTGACCATCTCTGGGTAGGTCTGAATGTCCATAGGTGCCAATTGGGTGATGTATGCAGGCCTGAGCCCATTAAGAAACCTTTTCGCCTTCATCTTCTCTGTGCTCACCAGATGATTGGCATAGCACGCCAATCGGGAGAACTGGGCCTCATACTCAGCAACAGTCAGGTTCCTTTGCTTCAGAGCGGAAAATTCAGATGCTTTCCTTTCTTGGACCCTCTCTGAGAAGTACTTGGAGTTGAAATGCTCCTTGAACTCCTCCCAAGTAAATTGCGCGTCCTCTCTGGTTGCCTCAACGGACTCCCACCACGCACGGGCGTCCCGTTCTAACTGGAACGTAGCTAGCAGTATCTTGTCCCCATCCGCGCATTGCATGACGCGGAAGATACGCTCAATCTCCTTGAGCCAGTTCTCGGCCTCATCAGGGTCTGTGGTACCACTGAATCGAGGCGGATTCAGGTTGCGGAAATTTCTATGTAAATCACCAGCTGCTCGGTTGTTGTTATTATTGTTGTTGGCTCCAGCAGCCTGAAGTAAAGCTTGAGTGAGTTGCTGAATCGTGTGTTGCATGTCACGGAGTTGAGCACGCTCCGCTGCCATTGTTTAAGTTCCTTCAAAGAGAATTTAAAATGTAAGTCGTTAGGTTTGCACTAAGTTTGTGCGTGTGGATCCCTTTTTATCTTATTACCCACGGTTTCTACCCATCTCACATAGGTATGGAATTTAGACTCTAAGTCAAGGCAGGTCAAACCTAGATCATCCTATACTTAAGAATAACCTAGGCTCTGATACCACAAAACTGTAACGCCCCGACGCGGAATATCGGAGCGGGATTACAGTTATAAATAGTACAGAGCGAGAAATAAATGCAAACCATTGCACAATGGAATAATACCCAACAATAAACTCCAATTTCATTTAATAATCCAACCGACATCAATACATCAACGTATCAGAGCCAAAACTAGGGCCCGAGTACTTTATTCAAAAATCAAACTATTACATTATGACTAACTGACTCACTAACTCATAACTATACTAACTACTACTAGATAGCACTGGTGGCTGAAATGGTCACTCCTGAGCATCTCCCTCAGTCCCGTCCTCGTATGTGTGGGTCTGATCCGACTCACCTGAACACATTAAATAAATACGCAGGATGAGCGAATAACGCCCAGTAGGACTTAATATCTCATGAACACAAGCATGCTTTAAATAGTTAATGTTTAATGGCAGGTTAACTAGAGAGTAAAGTCATGTAGAGCATGTCACGATAACGAGAGAACAATTGCAACTGGCACAGGGAAAATAGTACAACGAGAACGATAATAGAATGGCCATGTAACGATATAACATGTAATTTGCACAACGGTGCACTAGTAACGATCACGCTTGCACTTGTAGAGATAGTACTTTGATTGTCATAGATTAATCTAGATAGTAAACTGGCGCTGGATGCATGCCGTAACACATCCTTGATCATTTTAACTCCCATGGGCACTGGCACTTTTCGGCGCTCCTCCCAGGACCTGATCGGGCTATTGCGCTGGCATTAGTCATTTCTTTTATCTTAGACAATCACACGAATGGCCAATAGAGTACCAAGAAGAGATAAGAGAGTACTAGACGAGATAGATGAGAGTGTAGAGAGAACGTGAACAGATGAGAGGATATGGACATTAGATGAGATAGGGACAATTCGTAAAACACGTGAAATTCGATAGTAACGGTTGCACAGCACCAGGTCGGGTGCCGCAGTCTGGTAGAAGTCACAACGCCCACTTAGCCGTGCTGTGTACACGGGTCAGGTGGTCCGGAGTGAACTCAAGACGAGAAGAAAAATATACTAAGGTTTGGATCGTACTGATCCCTAAGGTGTACGGGTTTTGGGTACAACCAGCTCGTTGACTAAGGACGTGCGCCAAAGCCAAGAAGACTTACGGAGGTCTTGACAAGGAGTCCCTGTCCAGTCGAGAGTATTCCCGGTGGAGAGGTGGTCCAAGTCAAGATAAAAGTGTGTAGAAAACGGGTCCGTCGTGCCTCGAGTGCTCGAAGCCGAGGGAAAACGATAACGGTATTTAAAATGCTCATATGAAAACAATTGTATTTAATAAAAATAGGGTAATTTAGTCATTTATTTCGCTAATTTACCGAATACATTATTGCATAATTTATCAGGGTCAAATGGCATTTAATAATGTTGTGTGTGTGTAAGTGTAAAGAAATCTTGAGGATGACAAGTCGTGCAAATGTCATTTTAAATAATTAAATTTATATCATTAATGTCCTTTATTAATTCACCAAGTCGAATTAACTATAACATGATTTAATCATGGCTAATTAAAGGGTATAAAGCTTAAACAACAGGGCATATGCACAATTTTCCATTCTGGTCGGATTCATGAAAACACGGCAGACTTACCCGTCGCGATTCAAGTCGCGACAGGGCGGTCGGGCGCGACACGGAACCTGGCCGGTCTGGCCCGGTCCAGAGTGAATCGCGGCGGCATACGCGACGCCATCGGCCTGTGCGACCCCACTGATATCGCGGCGGATCGCGCCGTCGCGATAACAGGTGGGATTGCCCTTTTTTCCAGGGCGAGTCCTCTGTGATACAGGGACGTTCTAAATTCCATATAAAATAGTATGGTGATCCAAAAAGAACGAACCAGTTTTAAACGAAAGTAGACATGTATATCTATCAACATGCACGATTAATTTGAAAATAGACAAGGTTTAGACATGCATTGATCGGGTTATTTTTTGGTGACTAAACAGGCGCAGTCAGGTTCAACGAATTAATTTGAGATGAATACATGATGAAAAATTCGAACAGGGAGTTCAAAAGCTAACAAGATGTAGTATTTATGATAATTTTCTCATGATCTGAAGTCAAGTATAAACGGGTTCACAAGCAAACATGAAGGGACGGGTACATGTATCTGACAGAGATTCAAAGAATTAATTCTCCCTCATGGGAGATCAAAATAGAACGAAACTAGGGGAGTTTGAAAGCTATTGCGCTATAGTTTCAATGAGAATTTTCTCATAGCATGGGAACAAGTACGTGTGGGGAATTAGAGAAAATATGAGATTTCAGGTTCATGATGACAGCAGGGTTTCATGAATTAAATTCGCCCAAATGGATGAACAGAATACAACGAAACCATAGGGCTTTTGAAGAGGTACATGAAGGCTACCTAGGATAATTTTTACACAATTTTTCTTGAGAGATTGCCTCCTTTTGTCGAATCCAAGAAGAACCCTAAGTTGGAGACGAAAACGGGATGAAAACTCCTTTGTCCAAGCTCCCTTCTCCAAGCTCCACGATCTCCAGCCTCTCCCCGTCCTCCAAAGTCTCTACTGCGGTTTAGGGTTGCTAGGGACGAGTTTTAGGGTGTTTTGATTGCTAATTAGAGTCCTAGCCATTCTAAGTGTCCTCCCTTCCATTAAACTCTGAATTCCTTCTTTATCTCTCACTTTCTCTTATTTATCCATCTAATAGAGTTGGATGGGATCCAATTTCGTGTGTAAAGGTTTAGGGTAAGTCTAGGACTCTTTTTAGGATGGATATAGACTATTTAATAATATTTAAACCTTTCCTAATTATCACTTATTTTATTCGAATTTGGCTTAATTATTCTCATCACATGATGGGCTAACCTATTTGGGCCCAATCTATTAGGTTTGGGTATTAGAGTAACCCATTAATAATTAGCTTAATGGGTATTGTTTTATTCCTTTTTATTCTAATTAAATCAATTTATCTCATTTATTAAATAATAAAATTTTATTTTTCTTGATTTTAAAAATCAAGGGTGCTACACTTTTCCTCCTTTTAGGACAATCACCACGGAAATGACCTTTCTGACCACAGACCCAACATTCACCTTGATTCTTCTTCTTCTTGATTTTGCCCTTGGGTTTAAAATTGTGCATTAGAATCAACCTTAGATTTGGCTTTGAAATCTTTAAACTTATTTTTCATAACTAGTTTGCACTAGCCTCTACAGGCATCACAGGTTTCTCCTTCTATGTCTCCTCTATGCAATGGCTCTCATCAGGTCATCTAGAGAAATAGCACCCTTTCTATGTTTTAGGGCCATCCCAAAGTCCTCCATGACTTAGGAAATTTCTCAATGATGCAATAACCTGAACTTTTTGGGAGTTCATTTCACCCTCAGCCAAGCCATGGATCATAAGAAGAAACTCATGTGCCTGTTCAGTGATAGGTCTGCCTCAACCATGTGAAACTTGAGAAATTGCCGAAAAAATATTTTTCTAGACCTTGGTCCTCAGTATTGTACTTTTGTCAAGCTCATCCCATAGTGCCTTGGAGGTCAAGAATGTCGAAGTACTATATACATCGAATAGGACATTCGATAAAGCAGTCAGAATGCATCCATGTCCTATGCAATCTTTTCCTTCCATTCCGTAGCCTTCTTAACACTTCGGGATCATTCTCAATCACTTTGGTGTGAGTCAGATTCAATCACAGAGATCAACCCAATCATAGTAAACCAATCTGCATGCGTTGTTGCCAACGCTTGAAGTGTTGCCCTGCGAACTTCGCTAGCATCATGGACATGTCTACTTTCGGGTTGAGAGTAACAGATGATGACGCCATGCCAAACGATATCTTCTCTAAGACTGTTGTGAAAACAGTAGGTATAATAGATTTTTCACGGCGATAGAACATCCATAATCCAAACAGTGCAAACATAGCGACATAATACAAGTTTACATAAATCAACATAGGCATCATTCCAAGAGAATAACGATCGATAAGCAAAATATACATGCTGAAAATATGAACAAGAATATATCTATATGCAGTGGAGGCGTTTCAAAAGGAACTTGCCTTAGAGAAGATACCGCCCCCACTATAGGTGCGAAAAAGGGAAACAACGATCTTCTCCCAGGGTACAACCACATCCAACGAGAAAACAGTCTCACACTGTCGATCTCGTAAAGCGAAAACTATCTATTATGTAAATAAGGATCTCTATTGAATGTAGGGCAAAAGAAGCATGCACCGGACACCGACGATGTGTAGAACGATGCATTCGGTGGCGGAGAAGAGGGCGCGGGACGCCGACGGCAAGTAGCGGCGGCGATGTCCACGTCGAAGGCGAGGGCAAAAAGCGATCAGCAGCGAAGAGCGATTCCCCGGTGGTGTGTATGGCGGTGTTGCAGACAGAGAGCGCAAGAGAGAGAACGCACGGGAGAGAGAAGACCAGGTCAACTCGGTTTCTCTCTCTCTCTCTTTATCTCCAACTGCCCACGCCCCACTGCGCCGGTTCACTTCTTCAGGGACGGGCGCGTCCCACAAGCCCACCAAGCAAAAAGGATAAAAACAGAAAGGAAAAAGAGTGAACGGCCCAATAAGGCCCGCGGTCACCTCACACGCACGCCGCCCGCCCAGCCCCGCCCGGCCCGGCCGGCGAGCGGGCGCGCGCGTGTGGTCTTGGGCATAGCTCCTTCTAGTTCCATAGGAACAAGCCCTTAGAACCACAAGGACTTATAAAGGCCACTCCCTTACTTGTGTTTTCTAATATGGGACAAAACCCACAAACACATAAGACACACTCTCCTACCAAACCTTGAGTTTATCCTTAAGCTTGCAACCACCCTTCTTCTACCCAACATATCTATCCAACCTCTCTTAGTCCTAGGATCCCTTCTGTAGTCAATAGCTCTAGGGTCAGGTATCTCATGTTGCTTTGAAGTATCTCGGCTATCTCCAGGACCCTCTTCTCCGGCTTACTCACATGCCGACGAATTTTTGAGGTATCAATTCGTGGTTGTTTAGTTGTTAGAGCCCTTTAACTGGGTATCATAGAGTTTCAAATTTAACTCGTGGTATCGCACATTTCTGTGGGTTGTATATCTTCCGAGTTATCTACGACGTTGGTTTGCTGCGCAAAGTTAATACAACTCATCTCCTTCAGTCACAACCCTCATCTCCACTTATTTTCAACATTGTTTGGACTTCTTCGCTCAAAGACGCTCGATCTTATATCTCGGTTTGGAGGAGTACTATACTTCGGTTGTAGGAATTACGTATCTATTCTGCCTCAGGATGGACTATTGTGTGATCTATTATGTTATATCTATTCTGTTGTTTGGATCGGGTGTTCTCTCCCATGCATGTAATGGTTTATATAATCTGTGTTACCTAATGAATGGATCTCTCTCCCTTAAAAAAAAAAAAGCGTATTAATCTTCGAGATATAGCTGCAAATGTGGAAATCTATGGATTCATACATGAATCATAGGCAGGCGGCCGTCACCACCATCGCTTATGTTCCCATTCGAGCTACAGTAACACCAGAAAAATATTCTGAAGGAAAAAAAGGAAAGTAAGCTAGATAATAAATGGGCTAATTAGTACAAGGGTATATTTCAAATCGTACAATTTTCTAGATGCCCATGATCTGTTTACTCTAGCTAACCATATATATGTATGGTAGCTAGGTAGACATGTTCATTCATCCGTGAGACAAAGCCCATCACATATCTCCATCTTGTGGCACAAATCGACCACCTTTAGCGACCTTCGGACGGTGGAAAAGATGATAGGGGCATACTCTGAGACAATTCTCTTACACTGCAAAAATAGAAGATTATACTCTTGAATGATCAGTTTAATCCTCTTTGATAGAAGCATCAATATATGACTCATATATATGTTGGATTTTACTACATTTATGAAAGGTTAGTTAGTTTACCTCTCTGACACCCCATCTACGTGCAAATACCATGCAGGCTCCACGAAGAAGTCTGATCATTAAAAACTAAAACACCCAATGGGAAGCAAATTTAAACATAAGATATGGCAATTAATGCAAGAGAATAAATTAAAGAAGAGAAATTAAGCCATGATATATAGTGGCTAAAATAATTTACCTGTTTGAAAGGATTACGGAGAGCATTACGAAGTTGTCGCACAAAGACATGGCATACAAGGCAACGAGGGTACTGTCTCGAGTAGAAGATATCCATGAATAAATATGAGCAGGATCTCATTAATATTGTGGGGGAAAAAAATGCGGTAGTGTTACGCATTCTTGTCACATATATACGAAGGCTTGTTCATGTCATGCAACATACTAGAAATATATAGCATCTATATATATATATATATATATACCTTTAAATCGTCATTAGAAGGTGCAATTTGACAAAATTCTGATAGAGTCTTGCTAACTTCTTCAAATGAACTACGATACTCTTCAGCCTCAATCGACAACTCTGAGTAGAGATAGCATAGGACATCTTGCAACAAGTTGTTTGAAGAGGAAGCCTCACTTCCAACAGCCTTTTCTGATTTGTAGAAAGGGCAAGTAGCATTTAAAAAGGATGATCCCCTACACAGTAATTAAGTGAAGGAAAAAAATTAATTACCAGATGAAGAATGCATAGTTTATGCTTTTTGTCATCTCCAATGAAAGAAACTAAAGCAAGTTAAGGAGCATTTGGCGTATAAGTAACAAAAAAAAACCAATATAAAAATTTCTTAGACATGGGTTATGGGACCTTCAATTCCGAAGTTGAGCTATCAATATTCTCAAAGGATTTCACAATTGTATTCGGGATCAAGCTACTATATTACACGCAAAAATTTGAATTGCGTGTAGAAATTATCATCTTTTTATTAATATAACTATCAACCACATAGCAAATTGTGTTCGTCATGACATGACTTTTCAAGCGTCATACAATGTTGTTCAGTATTGAATCCACGATCTCGCTCTAATACCATTTGTTTGTCAGAATTAGATTTTTACTGGTCAAAACTCAAATTATGTGTAAGAATCACTATATGCATATTTCTTTAATTTATCTATCAATTATTCTGTAAATTAGACTTGTCAAAGCTCATGATTTAGTTAAATCTCCACCACACAATATTATTTAGAAGAGACGTTGACTCGACCCTCCTGACCTACCACACCAAAAACAAAAATGACTCTTTAGGAAGGTGGATTTTATGCATGATATGCTTATTTCATTGGTGAGAATCTATATAAATGGTGAATACTTGTCTTTGCAACTGATATTTTGCTTTTTGACTTCATCCAACTCCAGAATGAAATACTTCAAAATGGAAGCCACTCTCCTAAACTTTGCCGGTAATTATATCGTGGCATTGGACATTGTGCAATGACCAATGCAGTATGGGGTATGTTCAGGGCATGACAAAGATGTGATTTACAACTTTTTCCGTTAGATGATTGAAACAAATCTTCTGTCCTTAGCCTTTTTCATTAAAAATATTGACTTTCTATCAATGCTTTATCAAAAGAAGTATTATTTGATAACAATAGACTCAAGTGTTCAAATGCACAGCTAAAACATTTTATGAACATTTTCATGTGCTAATTATTTTCTCACAAAAATTTCGTTTGGTTGTTGTAAAATGTATTCATAGGATTTTTTTTTTCAAATTTTATAGAAAAATTAAAAACATAATTGTCTATTTAATACTCACGTAAATATTTTCTCTTAAAAAAATTTCTGGTGTTTATTTTTAGTAAAATATTTATTAAAAATAATTTCTAAAATATAATGAAAAATATCTAAAAAATAAAAAAAATGTTTTATGTGTCGACCACTTGATCACGTTGACTATCGAGCGTAGAATGTTGGACGTCAGACGTCGAGGGTCAGACGTCTACCGCCGAATGCCGGACGTCTGGCATCGGTGGTCAATGCCCAGCCCATCGGCTGTTGGACGTTGGCCGATGCTTGACGCCAGCCATCGGGTTCCAAGCAACGAACACTAAGAATGAGAGTAGAGATTATTGTCACACTCATAAAAATCCTTTGTGAAATAGAAATCTAGAAAATTAATTTACAAAGTCTCATCAAACATGTCAAAATCTATAATTTTAAGTAAGCATTTTTCATAGATTAATATTTCTATGGTACCAAATAAGTTATTGTATGAAGTTTTTTTCGAAAATCTTTGTTACATGAGATTTTACGCGGAAAAAAATAGACCTTAAATTGTCCAAACTTTTCCTCAGCCCTTGTCAGTTTTGGCCAAAAGTTGTGAACTTCTCTCAACACCTTATTCTAAGAAATTAGAAAACCTAAACTCAGATTATTCACGTAACTGAAACCTCTCTTCACATGCTAATTATCTTCTCTGTTTTTGAATAGCTGAAGCCCCAAAAAATGAAGAAATAGAACCTGTTCGTGTCTGGTACACAAATAAACAAAGAACATAACTTAGATTACTGAATTGCAGTTAAGCAAGCAATATTTAGGACTTCCTTGAGTTAAAAGTTTCATGTCTGATCATATTGAGTTAATTAAGAGAAGGATATGTCATCGATTGATGAACCCCAAGTATATAATGGCCAACTGAATGACTTCGATCCAAGAAGAAAATGGAGGTCTGTGATTGAAGAAAGTGAATTTATGACCTTGATAAGGTTGTTCCTTGAATGAATCAAGGAAAGAATATGAAGGTTAGAGGATTCTAACTGGATCGATTGGTTAGTACTCTTGCTTAGAAATAGAAGGTTCTGAGTTCAATTCTTAAGGGGTTTATTTGATCTATATGTAATTTTCGAGATGTAGAGGTCGAGAGTTTTTTTAGTCAAGTGGGATAAGAACAATACATGTATATGAAAAATAGGAGCTATCAAATCGTAATTTTAAAATCTATGAACACTAATTCTTGAGCCGACTAAATCACATGGGACCGAAATTCTTCGTTACAAAAAAGAAAAAAAAACATGAAGGTTCATTTAATTAGCCTACCTTGAAGGTCATAGCTAGTAAACCCTCCTCCCTGGTAGCATCCACACGCACCAACAAGAAGATGAAGATTACAAGAGCCGATACGCTTCTCATCTTCCCTTGGGAAGCCAGGTACTGATGCCTCTTGTGGTGTGATCTGATCAGAGACAGCATAGAAGAATATATATGAGAATTTTAATAAAATTAATTGTGTGATCAATGCAAACAGAAATGACATCCATCTAATTAAAGATGTAAACTCACCCAAATTTGATAATTCTAATAAGAAAAACTCGTCGCATAAGTTTTCAAATATTAATTTCTCGGAGAGTATATATATATATATTATATATATATATATAATATATAGAGAGAGAGAGAGAGAGAGAACACCTTTTAAAGTGTCCGTTTAAGAAAATCTCAATCACATTGCTAGAGTTCTTTTCAAAATCATTTAAAACCATTTGTTTGTTTTTTGTAACAATTTTTCATCTTAGAAATTAATTAAAGCAAGTTGGAGATCATATATCCTTTAATTAATTAATTCCTCGCACCTTAATTCATCTTGTCCTGCAAATGCTCCATTGATAGCTGTTTTTCCATTAGTTTGATTGAGATGTCTAGTTAGGTAGCGGTCAATGCGCGCATGTCATGGTGTCCTTGGTATTCAACATCTCATACGTACCTATTAATCCACACTTTCTCAATCCGAATGCCTTGACATGAATTCCAACAACTGTGAAATTAATTCCGAATGCACATTAATTTGCAAACGTGTAATAAAAGTGGAAGATTAATCTAAAATTTAGATAGTGAGAGGAGGGAACTAATTAAATGGTTGTACTTGCACCTCATCATGCATCTTGCTAATGGAAATGTGGGGAGAAAGATGAACCAGGCTGACAAGGACTAAAATGCTAATTATTAATGTTTTATAGAATCTCATGATAACTACGCAACTATCAAATTATTAATACCTTAATTAAATTATTGATCTATCAAATTATTGGGTTGCAATTGAAAGAAGAGAAAAAGAAAGATGATCGAAGCGCTACTTCACTAAGATTTTCATGCATGCATCGCTCGTGTTGGCGGAAATTAAAGAATTAAACGAGAAACATGGATTAATTGAAGTAGCACTAGATTTCCACGACATGCATGAGATCAATCAAAAGCTAATCATGCATTCCCTAGAAATAATATTTGCCAGCATATTTCAATTATTAAATTTAAATGTGGGAGATCATTGTTGGGGTGGATCTCATTTTCCCTGCACATTTCAATTATTAAATTGCATATATCCACATCAGCTACATATATAGTACGTACTAACGCCTTTCTGAGTAGTGAGTTGGGTTTTTACTTCAAAATTTTTAACAGGCAATGTGTGCATTGAGAAGTATCCTATTATTATGCCCACCTGGCAAGATTGAAGTTTGAAGAATGATAGCTTACGAACCCTTTTGAAAGGAAGGAGTAAAAAAAAAAAAAGGGGGTCATAGCACAAACTCATCAGCATGAAGTTGCTCGAGATAAGAGAAAAAATAAAAATATCGCCGTTGCCGGGGATCGAACCCGGGTCACCCGCGTGACAGGCGGGAATACTCACCACTATACTACAACGACTTTGACATGTGAATGTTTTTTTTTAAATCTATTTATTGTAGAAACTATGTCAGTCCTCCAGCGTCCAATTTTTTTATCTTAGATTTAATTTTTGAAGAATTTTAGTCTGCTTTCGATCCACTAGAAATGATTTTAAGTTCCTGCTTGACCTTCCTGGACATGGAGTGATGTATGAAGTTGTTAATTTGACAGCGGATTCTTCATGAAAGGCCAACAGTTCTTGAACTATGCAAGTCTAATTATTGTGGATCTTGGTGAGGGACGGCTACGGCGAGCAGCTGCGATCGCGACCAACGGCTGTGGGAGGGTGGCGGGGGGACCTGCAGGCGGCAGATCAGGAATTAATAGAATGCTAGCTCCAATGAGGAGATAAAAGAGTGCTGTGACATATGCTTAATTGGAGGGGGATGGCGGCGCAGCAGAGCTGAGGCGGTGGCTGCCGTGCTCGCACGCGCTACACGGGCTGGGGACATCGCAAGGTGGCTAGCTGCTGCAGAACTAAGGCGGGGTGCCCGCGCTGCCGCCGCCAGCCGACGGGACCAGCGTAGAAGGAAACTATACGTAGTATCATGGCTCACTCTGTCTTCTTCTTCTTCTTCACATCATTCTCGAATCGTTCTTCTTGTTGGGTATTCTTCAATCTTCTGTACTCGTCCAGTGTCATTGTCTTCTTCTTCTTGTTTTTTCTCTCTCATGCATCTACAATTAATTGTGAATCCCATGTAACTCCTCTTACCGTTTCAGGCAAGTACAGAATCTGGAGTTGTTTTCTTGATCATGTGTTAGTACATTGGAATACAGACACAGCTTCTTCCCTTTTTTTTTTTCTTTTTTTTTTCTCTCTTTTCAACTTGATCTATATATATAATTCGGTATCTCTGTTTCCCTGACAGATTAATATAAATACCAGGACGGCAATACGTACACAAGGATTTAGAGTTATGTTTGATATTTGATAAGCCTCATTCTATCTCCAATCTATCCAAATATCAAACATAGCCTAAGAGATGAAGTGCCAATAATCACTACTGAGACTGGGAGTGTTGTTTCTTGTGATTACTATTAGAAATCTCCGAGCAGATGATCTATTCGATTCCGACTCCGACTGGCACTGTTTGTTAACTCCTGTTCTCACTTCTCTCTCTGTCTCTCAGCGCTCCCTCTCCGCCGTTTGTCCAAGAAGTATTTGTAGGCATATTATTATAACAAAATAGTCTTAAGTGCAATCATGTGATAGCATCAAAATGATTTTTTTCCTGCCAAAAAATTATCTTCCTACTCTCTCTCTCTCTCTCTCTCCAATTTTCCTCCTATTAAATTTTTCTAAAATATTTAAATATTTAAAATAACTATCAACTTCACTCTCACCCTTCTTAAAACAATAAAAACTTACTAATATAACTTTTTGTCCTCTTTTTCTTTCCTATTAAACCCTCCTATAAATATCTCACTATTATTAAAAACTCACATCCTTATTCAAAATCTATTTTCATAATAATAAATAAGATAACATCTATGTATTACTTATAAAATTTATTTATTCAAATTTAATAATTTTTAGTACATCGCATGGGCATAGAACTAGCTAGGAAGATATATATAACCCTTGATACTCTTCTGCCATTAGACACCGCCATCGGATAAATAAAACTAACTTAAGTTAAAATCTAACAATATTATAATCATTGTGTCATTATTATATTATATTTTAGGAATGGTAACTTTAAATTATACAGATAAGAGAATAATTTTTACAATTTACCCTATAAACTTTGAGGCTTGCGCTTACATCACTGCAAATTAAGTTTAAATTCTGAGGATGCTTCACTCACATTGCCATTCAATCAAACGACAATAACAGCCGGAACCTGCCCTGTTTTTATAGGATATAGGAGTAGTAAAACAATAAGTTCCGTTCAACCGAATAAATACAAATATTTTTTATTTAATACATAGAACATTAATATATATATATATACTCTGGTATAGTCCGATTCGCCGTTCGGTACTCCACCATGGTTTCTATACTCTTTTAAATTAAATAAATTGACATTTGTATGTACATCTTATTCCATGCCTTTCTCACCTTCTCTCAAATGTTAAAATCTCATCAGAAGTAAAGTAGAAGAAAATGGAGTATAATGTTGGTACCTGGTCAGGAGTTTACCACAAGAATCTTCATGACAATTAGGACCACCATGCATACAGGCTTTAATTAGTCTCGTCACCCCACCTAGCTCCCAGCTATACACCTGCAATTAGCTAGGTACATGATCCTTCTAAGCATGTTCTTGGACAAAGCATACAGAGATACCTCATCCTGATTTCTTAAGATTATAAGATACTTGCCTAGGTTAACTTTATCCCTTAAACTTATGAGAGTAAGACTATAAAATCATGTTTTTGCCAAGCTTTTATATTTTTTTCTTTGTCCACTTAAACTTATGGGTAAGATTATAAAATGATGTTTTTTGCCAAATTTTTATATTTAATTTTTAGTGATATGAGTAATATAAATGCAAACAAATAAAGTTTTTTGGAGAGAGAAGCTCTGAGGTTTTCCCTTTGCTCCATTGGCGCCGCCGCCCCTCCGAGGGTTGGCCGGCCATGGCGGCTCCTGAGGTGTCTCCTCCGGCGGGCGTCACGACCCTTTAGGCGGTCTCTCTTTTGCGCAAGTGGTTGCATCTTCTCTCGCTTTCCGGAGGTCACAACTGATGTTCACCTCCCAGCGTTCACAGACTAAGGCGAGCCGGCGGTTTTTTTCTCGAAAGCGGAGATAGAAGCATCTCTCAAGCCTTTTCTCTACTCGGTGGTTGCAAAGAGGCATACGGGAGACCGCCTGTCCCTGAGATCCGTGCGCATCTATCGTCAAGGTGTGGTATCAAAGAATCTTTCGTTATAAGCGCCTTGGATAATTTTCATATCCTTCTGCGATTCAAATGCCAAGATGATTACCTTAGGGTGCTTCTAGGGGATTCCATATATGTTCAAGGCAAGCTTTTCAGATTCTTCAAGTGGACACCTCTTTTCAAACCATCGGAGGAACCTACTGTTGTTCCGGTGTGGGTGGAGTTCCCAGAACTTCCTGTCAATCTTTACCACAAGAAACTTCTAACCTCTATTGCATGCAATGTTGGCCCCGTTTTGCAAATCGCCCATGCAACTGAACTCCTTCTGAATACGAAGGCGGCTCGGGTATGTGTTGAACTCGATCTTGCTAAATCTAGGCCAGACAGACTATGGATTGGGATGGGCGATATGGGTGGTTACTGGCAGGACATCATCTATGATAATTTACCTGCATATTGTTTTTCTTGCTTTCGGCTGGGTCATTCTAAGGACGCGTGTCGCTCTAAGGAAGAAGGAGTCCAAATGTCGAACAAAGCTCCAAAGATTGCTATTGGAATTCCGAATCCTCCACAGGTTCAAGTTTGGGCTCCCATCCGCCAAGGTGACGCTGGCAACCAGATTCTTTCAGTGGCCAAGGAATCACCGGTTTCCCCAGGTGCAGACGTCGCATCTGCCGGGAGGCCACGGCGGCGCCGGTTGCATCGCCGGCTTCGCCAACCACAGGTCTCAGGGCTCCGGTTGCGATCCGAAGCGGGTCCATCACGCCAGCTGTTGGACTTGCCGCCGGTAGCCCACGCGGGAGTCTCCCGCCCGCGATTCGCGCAGCTGATGTAGCGCCAGCAGCTTGCCCAGCTGGTGACGTGATCTCTTCCGCCGGACTCGGCGGGAACGCTGAGGAGGTTTTCATGGAGGTGCCAACAAGTCCGGGTGTGGCAGCGGGTTTACTGCACAGGAGTCCGGGGCTCGTATGATCTCCTTAGCAAGTGAGGAAGGGGTACAGGCTGGCAGTTCGAAGGTCTCCGCGGGCAGTGGAGGATTGTGCTCCCTAAGGTGGACACTGTTCGACTTATTGGGCCATCTCTTCCGCAAGGACTCTTTCCGGATGATGGGCCACTGCCGGGCCCAGTATCGGTTCTTCAGGAAACAACCATTTGCCATATGGTTAGCGCACAACTTCCTTCTCAGGCTGAGGGAACCGTACATGGGGAGGATAACCCTTCAATCTCTGCTCTGGTTTTTCTTCAATGTCCGTTGAGGACCCCATCCCTGGTCAGTAAATACTCCCATGACGTTTGCTCAAGTGGTGCGCCAGTCTCCAGCTACTCAGAAAAATTTCTTCAAATTCCATCTCCGGGGGTCAACTTCTGGTCGACGCATATCACGTCCATCTCGCAAAGGGGTGTTAGAATCTGCCTCCCGAACGTCCGAGAACGTTCTCCGAGCCCAGTACGTCCGATTGATGCTACTAATATTCAAGTATCTCCAACGTTAGATATGCGTATGAAGGCTCTGGCCGTATCTGAACGTGCTAAAGCGGAGAATATATTCATGCCTGGCTATCGATTTTATCAGAGATGTCTGAGATAGAATCGGATGAAGACAATATGGAGCAGTGTTCGCGACGTCCGGGCTTACGTCCTCGGGCAGTTCTTCGGCGAACTCATTCATGGGACGATTTTCCTTGGAGTTTTAGCTTGGTTTATTCTGTCTGGTTTTGACTATCCTCTGGGTGTTACACTCTCTTTATATCAATAAAATTTGGCCTTAAAAAAATATAAATGCAAAAATATAAATAAGTAACCTTTAAGAAAGTGATAAATTTATATGCAAAAACTGTCTTTCAAGAGTGAGATTATAAATCGAGGTCGACCGATCTGTCCAAATATATAGTTAAAGATGAAACCTAAAAGAACAATATTTGCTATATAGCTAGCTATATAAAGGAGAAATGGCATGAGAAAACACATTTTTAAATGATTAATTTAAATAAAACAATTAAACCTAAGATTAATATATATATATATTATGAAAATCCGGCACGTCTTTCTCACCGTCGCCCCACCCCGTCTGTCTCCTACATGCACCTTCGAGGAAGGAAGCCTCTAATTTAGAGAGCAGAAAAAAAAAATAATATCCCGCGAGAAGAAAGGCATCTGTGCGCACTGCTGTCATATCTCCGGTGCTTTAAAAAAACGATGTCGGTTCGATCTGATCTCCACTGTATGCAGCGTCGGACACGCGTGCCGCGTCGTCTTCTTCCTGCGTTGCCGCCATAGCTACCTATAAGACAAACCACAGGCCAACCGACACTTTTCGTCTCTCTCTCTCTCTCTCTAGATCTCTGGTCGTTGTCGTCGTTGTCTTTCTTGTGAGTTAACATGGGAATGAAGTTGTTCAGTTTAAGGATGAGGAAGCGATCAAAGTCGTTGTCTTCATCACCCTCCTCTTCTTCAGCTGGTTCGTCCCCCCATCTGGCGCCGTCGCCCCGCTTCTCTGCTGCAGCCGCCGCGGCCTTCGATGGCCAACAAATGACCCCCGAGCTCCTCCACCTGTTCGACGACTTCGACGCCGACGCCGACGGGAGGATCTCCCACGCCGACCTCGAGTCCCTCCTCCGCCGCCTCAGCGCCGGCGCCACGTCGGACCCTGCTGGTGTCGCCGCATCCATGGTGCACGCCGCAGATTTAGACGGCGACGGGTTCATCAGCTTGGAGGAGTTCGCGTCGGCGTGCGGGGGCGACGAGGCGCGGCGCGGGGAGGAGCTGAGGAGCGCGTTCGAGGTCTACGACAGGGACGGCGACGGGGTGATCTCGGCGGAGGAGTTGCACCAGGTGCTGAGCGGGGTGATGGGGGAGGGGGCGGCGACGCTGGCCGACTGCAGGAGTATGATCCGGGCCGTCGACTGCAACGGCGACGGCGCCGTCAGCTTCGACGAGTTCGAGAGGATGATGGTCCCGTCCTCCCCTCCCCTGAGACCCGATCAGTCCCTCTAGTAGATATCTGTATCATACAAGTTGTTATTATAGCACAGGGTACTTCATTAATTGTTGGGCACTTTTACTACTCTTGCAACTACGTATACGTATATATGTTCTTAGATTGGTTTTGAGAGGACTTCCTAATTACAAGTTGATGTTTGTCCCTTAAAATATTGACGAAAATAAGGTTTTTTTTTTTTAAATGGCAGAGTTTGAAAAATTTGTTAGGTGAATAATAGGTTAAAATTTTTAATTAACAAAATAGTGACAGTTGTGCTGGCGTCTGCATCGGTGCATTTTTTTTAAAAATATATAAAATAAGGAAATCGGTCAGGGAAATCGGTCACTCCCTCTCCGATTTCCTTGCTGCGACCTGCAGCAGTTTCACTTTTTTTTATTTTTTTAAATTAAATTAATATTTTTATTTTTATATTTAAATGACATCTAATCATTGATAAAATTTTAAACATAAGTTTATTGGAAAGTGTGATATTTTATGATAATTTTAGTTTAATTTTTTAAAATAAAATTTTGTCAAGTGAAAATTATCTAAAAAATAAATAAATCAAATTTATCTCGATATCTGTACTTCGATAATTCTCAATATTTATAATTTTAGAATAAACATATTTTCTGTTAATTATAGTGGTTTCATATTCATTTCTTTCTGTTAACGAAATCTGGTGATGCTCTGTCGGATAGATATTTTTGAAGATAATACTGAAGTTATGTTAATAATGTAAAAATATTTTTATTAAATATAATTATTTTTATTATTTTTTATTTAAAAATATTTTTATTAAATATAATTATTTTTATTATTTTTTATTTAGAAATATTTTTATTATTAATATAATTTTGATAGTGTACCAATTCGATTATTTAATAAATGAGAGTAACATAATCCCGATCAAAAATATATCATTACGATAATCTTAAATTAATGCGGAGTGTCTGTGAGATGCGACCTTGAAGCGAGCTATCATATGATCACGTTAAGATGACGGGTTATACCATCTCCGTGTTCATCTTATCGTTAGTTTTTTAATTTAACTTATCTATTAAATTAACTCTTATTTATTAAAAAATCAAGTTGTTATAGTACCAAAATTATGTTAATAATATATTTTTTTATTTAGAGGCACTCTTACATTATTAACGTAACTTCGGTATTATCTTCAGAAGTGTATATATTCCGACATGGCGTCACCGGACTTCGTTAACAGAAATGAATATAAAATTATCATAATTAACAAAAAAATATGTTGATTCTAAAATTATAAATATTAAGAATTACCGAAGTACAAATATCAAGATAAATTTGATTTATTTATTTTTAGGACAAAAAATTATTTTAAAAAATTAAACTAAAATTATCATAAAATGTATCACTTCCTAATAAACTTATGTTTAAAATTTTATCAATGATTAGATGTCATTTAGATATAAAAGTAAAGATATTAATTTAATTTAAAAAAAAAGTGAAACTGCTGCAGGTCGCAGCAAGAAAATCGGTCAGGGAATCGGTCTTATTATATATTTTTTTTTTAAAAGCTGCACCGGTGTAGGCGCCAGCACAGCTTTGACAGTTTAAAGTATGTTATTTTATTAATTAAAATTTTAACCTGCTATTCACCTAATAACTTTTCAAACTCGATCATTTTTTAAGAAAACCCCGAAAATACAAGTGAAATCAACGTAACAGTTGATGCTCTTGCATGCAGTGTGGAGCAGCTGCTGTTCATGGAGACTGGAGAGCACAGGCGAACATGACAGATGGGGTTGATCGATGCTCTAGCTATATAGCTAGGTTTAAAATAGATTGAGAAATTATAAAATTTTTTGGGTAAATTAATTAGAAGTTTTTTTGTCAGATTTTTGACTTATTTGTTAGTCTCTAATAGAATTATAATTTATTACAGTAAGTGTTATCACCTGTTACAGTTTAAGTTAAGTCTTATTACGGTAAAGACCTCTCGATTACAGTCAAAGACTTCTAATTAATTTATTTTTTTAATTAATTTAATATATTAATTTTTTTAAGTTATATTATCTTGGTCGGTGTCAGTTCGTGATAGTCCTAATACCCTACGTACGATGGATTATAAGATGCATGAGACGAAGAAGAGTAGGTCAAGATTCAGAGGGTTGGAGCATCAGCCGGACAAACCATGGTCGGTCGACCCAGCTGCGCACCGCACGTCTCAGTTCAGGCTACACAAGTAACGGTGTTCACGGTCCGACTTAGGAAGATTTTTCTCCAACTTGAAGCAAATCTAAATGCAAATCTAAATTGGATCGAGTCAAACCAATAAATATATATATATATATATTTTTTGGGAAATGCCTCCTCATCTAGAGCGACGAAACCAGCTCAAAGGGGAGATAAGCATCACCCATATATTTTTTTTACGGTAGGGTCAGTTCAAATCAATTTTTTTTTTCTTAAATTAAAAACCATCTGACTTTTCAAAGAGATTCTAATCCTTTTGATAAGTTTGGTTAGCAAGTCGTACGTCGCCATCGTCATAGGGGGGATAATCCACCATTAATTGCAGTACTGTCATCGATCCTAAAGACCTCTAAGAACAAATATGTATATATATTGATGATAAAAGAGGGGAGAATTTATCAGAAATTTTATTCAGTGAAATTATTCTAAAAATTAGGATGCATTTATAAATTTTGTTTGTAGTCTAGTGAGATCATTTTTTAAAAAAAAATCAACTAAAATTAATTAAATAAAAAATTAAATTCCTTAATAAAAATTTAAAATACAATATGGATCTGGACCTAAGTTAGGTCCGTCCATGGGGGAGACGACGCTGGCTCGAATGCGATGTGATGTTGAGGTGTACTGGTCCGTGTGAAGTGATCGGCCAGGGGTGGAGAATAAGTAAGGGATGTGTGATCTGTTCTAATTGGACAAAGGGGAAAGGGAGTGGAGACGCGGTGTGTTGAACATTTGGATTAACTTGGACATGTACCCGGATCCATTTCGTAATTAGGGAAGAAAAAAGGTTTAATTGTAGTACTTTGATAAACATCAGGTCTATCGCCGAATTTTCATTCCTCTACTCTACTCGCAGTCTTGTGCACCACACCGCACACCGTCAATTCAATCAATTTAATTCTTTATTATTATTCATTGTTAGTATTGAAGTCTTTAAATCTCCAAATATCTTATAACACGAAGAAATTGGAAGAAAATTTTCTCAAAAATGTGAATTATGTTGACATGTTCGGCTTCAAATGTTTAAATAAAGCTCCAAAATAGACGTTAAAAAAACTAGGCTCGAAAATAATCTGGTGGAAAAACAAGTAGTTATATAATCTTTTTATTATTATTTATTAATCATAACGAAGACTTTAGAACCCTCAAATTTATGAAAGGTGAATTAAGTAGATACGTAGACTCCAAACGTCCAAACAAGACTCCAAAACTCGCATACACAGACGCCCCCCCCAAAAATAGGCTCCAAAATACTATGTGTTGCTGCAAAAGCAAGTGGGGTCGACCGGAGTCGAACTGAGTGGGCCCCGAGGGATCGGCCGCGTTGCGTCGTCGGCGGCGAGGTGAGCCCGACCTGCAAAGAACCACCGAGACTCTTCAGTGGTCGGACACTCCGACGATCAAGTCAGCAGAAGAGGATTTTGAGCGGAACCAGTAGTAGTGCTACGAATAGCGTACCTTTTTTGTCAGGGATGTCTCTCCCTTTTATAAAGGCCTGGCGGTTTGAATCTTCGGTGGTGGGGAGAAGTTGTGTCCTCCTTTCTTGCTTCGAATCTTAGCAGGTGAGGCGGTAGGAGGCAAGTGCGACCATCACGGAGCCCCTCACAACTGGGATCCCGTAACCTTACCGTAGTAAGGGCTTCCCCAAATGATCGTGTGACAGCTGGGGCGTGCGAGATTGTGATTTTCCGGAATCCATGCTGCTTGATGGGCAGGTCTGACCTGGCGCCCATTGGATGAGTCCGGATCGCGCGCCCGACCTAATGGGTCTAGGTCAGGGGTGACTGGTAAACCGAGGACTAGGTTGTCGTCGGACAGAATTGTCGGCCCTTGTCGTCGGCGAGCTTGGTCGGTTAGCGACGAACGGTATCACTAGCCCCCCGGGTTCTTCTCGAGGTGAGTTCTCGGCTCGAGGGGAAGCCATTTGTCCTGCTGTCGACGCGTTCCATCAATCGCCCTTGGAAATTGAACTGGCGCGTGCCGCCTTTCCGGGTTCCGTGCGTACTTCCTTGTGTCAGAGCCGTTTCGGATGGCGTCTCTGCCATCATGGGGATCGTGATCTTCTGCCATCATGTCAGTACTGAAGACGCCGACTGTCGTGTAACCACCTTGATTCCCTCGCCAACGTTGGCCTCCATTGATGGCGACCTGCGTTACGAATTTGGGTGGATGGCCTCTGGCTGTTCATATTCCGACGCGTGGCAAAATCTGGGCCGTTACTGGCTTATGAATCGCTCGATCGGGCTGGCCTCGTAGGCCTATAAATAGCCGGGGGTCCCTACCAAACGAGCTGCCTTTTTCCCACGCACGTATCTCCCGTCTGCCGAGCCGACGTTTCCCCGACAACCCGACGTCTCTTAGCCGTTCCCGGGGGCTACTTTTTTGCACTTGCTTCCTTCTGAGGTAAGCGATGAGTCGCTCTTCTTCCTCCTCCTCGTCCGAGGGTCCGTCGTCCACTCACTCCCCTAGTAAGTCTATCGACGAGAATCCTAACCCTTCCGATGATGCTCCCGACCACGCTCCTGAGGACCCCGAAACTGAAACCCTTGATACCTTGGTGTCGGGTCCCGTGGAAGACTCTTTTGTCCTTGAAGTTGGCCTTGGCACGTATACTCCAAAGGCACCCTCGGCCCATACCTCCGGTGCTCGTCGCCCAGCCGACAATGTGACCGACGCACGATGTGAAACCTCCTCAGACACTTTTAACTGGATGCGAAAGCACCCCAGGCTCGTCCTACCTGCCGACGCCGTTATGTTTGCCAACTGGGGTTTTAGGGCTCACCACGTTATGAAGGGGGGTTCTCCATCTATCCCGAGGCGGTTTGGGCCGGTTTTTGCTTTCCTTTCCATCCTTTCACCGTTTTCCTCCTCTTGGAGCTCGGGATCGCCCCTTCTCAGCTAACTCCGAACTCTTGGAGAACAATCGTCGGCTTTTTATACATGTGCGTCTTGGCGGGGGTACCTCCGACCCTGTGCCTTTTCTTATACTTCTTTTCCGTCAAGCCATTCGGGGATTGGCTTTATTTTGCAGCCAGGAATGGTCAGCATATCCTCGGCCAACTTCCTTCCTCTGTCCATGGCTGGAAGAGGTCATTCATTTTTGTTTATTGCCCCTCTGGGTGGCCTTTCCCAACTAAGTGGTCAGATATCGACGTCCGAAGTAAGGCGTTCGGGTCGCCGAGGCTTCGCGCATCCGAGCTCTCGGACATCGCATTTTTGAAGGAGGTGGAACCACCTAACTTGATAGAACCCTCCGCGAAGCTGTTCGAGCTGATTGACGAGGGTACAGAAGGTTGCCATCCTCACGGCTGTTTCCTCATCTTTCTGTAATTTTGTGGTGTTGACGTCGCCTCTCGTTTTTGCAGCTATGGCCGACAAGGGCGCGTCCACGGCCCCAGGGCGCAAGGGGATGTCGCTGACCGAGAAGGCTAAGAACAGAGTTTTCTCGAGGGAGAAGAAGACGATTTCGCGCCCCGAGAAGCGCCCTCGCGAGTTCGGAACCGCGCCACCTATGGACCCGTCGGTCACGGCGCCCGAACAAAGCTCGGCTTCCATTCCGACAGCGGAAGAAGGGCCAGCGAAGCGTCCTCGGCAACCGACGTCGTCCTCGGTTCCTACTCCCTCCGCATCGACCCAGGCCCCCTTGCTGCTGGACCCGGTGGAGTGGGGTCGTCAGGCTCTCCCTGCCGAGCTCAAGGCAGATGCACTGAACCGGCCCGCCCGTAGGCTCACTCACGACTTCTATTCGGGGCTTCTGAACCAGTTGGCCGCGTTTGATGCGTTTGTGCACCGGGCCGAGGTGAAGAGGTTGTCCTGCGACAAGCATGTCACCGAGGCCGAGGAGCTTGTGGCCTCCGAAAAGGCCTATCGCCTGAAGGTGGAAGAGGAGGCAAAGAAGAGGGAGAGCGATCTCCAATCGGCCCTCGCATCCGAGAAGGAAGCGCTGTGGGCCGTTGAGAAAGCTCTCAAAGCCGTAAAGAAGGCGCAATATGACGAGATCGCGGCTCATGAGCAGACGAAGAAGGAGTTCTCGCAGCTCATCATCGAGGAACGGAAGAAAGCGATAGAGGAATATCACGACTCCGACGAACTTCAAGATGAGGTCGCTGGACTTTTCAAGGAGGGCTACAACGCATGCCTCGACAAGGTGAGGGGGTTGCATCCCGGCCTTGACTTCTCTGGGGCGGCTCTTCCGGATGAGGGCGACGACAGAGCCGCGGGAAGGGGCGTCGGCGACCACGACGAGGAGGTGGCGGCGGTCGTAGATGAGGCCGTGGGTATCGCGATTGATCGTTCCCTCGACAAGGCTGCCGACGATGTGATGGCCGAGGACCCCTCGACCTTGAAAATGTAATTTGTATTTCTGGTTTAATGAAATCGCATCTTTTTGCTCTTCTTGTGATTTGCCGACGACTAGTTAGCCCCCCCCCCCCCCCCCCCCTTTTTGCACTCCGTTGTCGTCCACTTAGTGCTGTGACGACTTCTTACAACGGGGAGTGCCGACGCGACGTCATAACTTGAGTGCCGAAGCGACTTCGCACAACATAGGAGTGCCGAAGCGGCCTCTTTACAATAAGAGTGCCGAAGCGACCTCGTATATGACTCAGGAGTGCCGAAGCGACCTCTTTACAATCAGAGTGCCGAAGCGACCTCATATATGACTTAGGAGTGCCGAAGCGACCTCTTTACAACCAGAGTGCCGAAGCGACCTCGTTTATGATAGGAGTGCCGAAGCGACCTCTTTACAACCAGAGTGCCGAAGCGACCTCGTTACACGTTAAGGGAAGTATCCTCGGAGATGTTCGGCGTTCCACGTTCTCAGAATGACCGTCCCATCGAGGTCTGTAAGTCGATAAGCACCGTTTCCGAGGTCTTCTGTGCCGCGATATGGTCCTTCCCAGTTTGCCATCAGTTTTCCGCTTGCCGACCTTTGGTCTGAGACGGCAAGTTTTCTGAGGACGAGGCTCCCAACTCCAAAGCGTCGCGGCTTGACCTTCCTGTCAAAATTCTTCTTAACCCTCCGTTGATAGACTTCCATTCTTGCCGACGCATTTCCTCATCTTTCTTCCACCAAATCGAGCTCGGCGCGCAGTGCGAGATTATTGCTCTGTTCGTTGAATCCGAGGATTCTCCCTGATGGGATGAGCATCTCTACGGGTGATACCGCCTCCACACCGAACGCAAGCGCGAATGGTGACTCTTGAGTTGCTTCTCTTGGCGTCGTCCTGTATGCCCATAGTACGTGGAGGAGCTGTTCGGCCCAACGACCTTTGTGACTTTGTAGCCTCTTCTTTAGCCCATCCAAGATTGTCCGGTTTGTGACCTCGGCCATCCCATTTGACTGGGGATGGGCAATCGAGGAAAACCTGTGCTCAATACCGAGCGCATCACAGTTCCGACAGAACTTGGCGTTGTCGAATTATCGTCCGTTGTCGGTGACTATTTTCCGAGGAATGCCGAACCTGCAAACTATGTTCTTCCAAACGAAACCCCAGGCGTTACCGTCGGTGATCTTCGCCAATGGCTCGGCTTCGACCCACTTAGTAAAATAATCAACTCCGACAATGATAAATTTCCGTTGGCCCGACGCGGGAGGGAATGGTCTGAGGATATCCATTCCCCATTGCGCAAACGGCCATGGGGAAATTATGTTTGTGAGTTCCGACGGAGGCTGCCGATCGATCTTGCTGAAGATTTGGCATTGATGGCAACTCTTCACGTATTTCTCGGCATCTTTAAGCATGGTGGGCCACCAGTAACCTTGTCGGGTTATTCTCCGCACCAGCGAACGAGGAGCTGCATGACAACCGCAAGTACCCTCATGTACCTCATAGATGATCTCCTCGGCTCGGACAGGGTCCACGCACAGAAGGTTTGGGTAACTGAATCCTTTTCGATACAGCTCGTCGCCGACAATAAAAAACCTCGACGCTCGCCTTCTTATCTTCTCAGCGTCTTCTCCATCGTCTGGAAGTATCCCATCCCTAATGAAATTCATTAGCGGGGTCATCCACGTTGCCCCGATGTCGACGTTCATCAGCTCCTTGGTTGCTATGGACGGCTCATGAAGCTCTTCTACCAACATCGCTGGCGGGGGCTCAAGCGAGGACGACGCGAATTTGGAGAGAGCGTCGGCCTGGGCGTTCTCGGTTCTCGGTATCTTCACTAGCTCGGCAAAATCGAAACACGCCATGAGCCTCTGGACTTCCGTCATATAGGATGTGAGCTTGGTCTCCTTCATCTCGAACTCCTGCGACACCTGGCTGATGACCAGTTGGGAGTCGCTGTGGATGCAGACCTTCTTTGCCCCAAGGGACTTTGCCATCTTCAACCCTGATATTACCGCTTCATATTCGGCCACATTGTTAGAGGCGTCAAAACCGAAGCGAACTGCGTACCTTAAGTTGAGGTCGTCAGGCGAGCGCATGACCACCCCAGCTCCACTCCCTCGTGAATTTGAGGCTTCGTCGACGAAAACTTCCCACATTTGTCGGCCTCTTCTTCTAGAGTTGCTCGGGCAGTTCCTTCAGAAATGAAATCCGCCAGGGCCTGGGCTTTGATAGCGACCCGAGGCCTGAATTCGACGTCAAATTCCCCGAGCTCGATAGCCCACTTTGCCAACCTTCCGGAGGACTCGGGTCGTTCGAGAACTTGTCGGATTGGAACGTCGGTGAGAACAACGATCTTGTGTGACTGGAAGTAAGGGCGTAATCGTCGTGCCTCCGTAATCAGCGCGTACCCGACCTTTTCGAGGTCCGAATATCGCTGCTCGGCCCCTCGCAATGCTTTGCTTGTGTAGTACACCGGGAGGTGGGCTCGTTCTTCCTCACGCACGAGCACCGAGCTGATGGAATAGGTTTTCGTAGAGAGGTACAATAGCAGCTCTTCGCCGGTTTTTGGCTTACTCAACGTTGGCACGTGAGCTAGGTATTTCTTCAACTCGTCGAACGCCTTTTGGCACTCCTCGGTCCACTCAAAGTGGCCTTTCCTCAATGCCTCGAAGAACGGTTTGCATCGCTCCGCCGATCTGGACATGAACCTGCTAAGAGCGGTAATCTGGCCATTAAGTCTTTGTAGCTCCTTCACCGTCCTTGGAGCCATCATGTCGATGATAGCCTGGATCTTGTCGGGGTTGACGTCGATACCCCGACCAGAAACTAGGTACCCCAGGAACTTTCCCGCACGAACGCCGAAGACGCACTTCTCGGGGTTCAACTTCATCCCATATTGTCGAAGTACTTCGAAAGCCTCGGCTAGGTCTCGGACGTGGTCCTCGGCTTGTCGGCTTTTCACTAACATGTCGTCGATGTAGATCTCCATCGTCTTCCCGATCTGTTTCTCGAACATCATATTGACGAGCCTCTGATATGTCGCTCCTGCATTTTTCAGCCCAAAAGGCATACGAGTGAAGCAGTACAAACCTCTTTCCGTGGTGAAAGACGTCTTTTCCTCGTCTTCTGGAGCCATTCTTATCTGATGGTACCCGGAGTAGGCGTCGAGGAAGCTTAAGAGCTCGTGTCCGGCTGTGGAATCGACCAGCTGGTCGATCCGAGGTAGTGGAAAGCTATCTTTCGGACATGCTTTGTTTAGGTCGGTGAAATCTACACACATCCGCCACTTTCCGCTCGCCTTTCGTACCAAGACGACGTTAGCGACCCATTCTGGATAGAACGAGTCTCGGACGGTTCCTGCACGCAAATACCTGGTTAAGTTGTCGTCCACCGCTTCTTGTCGGTCAGCCGACAAGGGTCTTTTCTTTTGTCGAATGGGCCGGGCCTTGGGATTCACGTTCAGATGATGCTGGATGATTTTTGGGTCGACTCCTGGGAGATCGTCGTCTGACCATGCGAATACGTCGCCACTCTGGCCGAGGAAAGCGACGATCCCATCTTCCAGGTTTTTGAGCTCGGTCCCAACGACGAGGGCTCCCTTCTCGACCTTTATTTGTTTAGTCTGTTCCATTGGTTCGTGTCTTACGAAATTATCAACATCTGGTACATACTCCGAAATAGCTAGTTCCTTTGCTTTGATGGAATTTACATAGCATCGGCGTGCCTCTGCTTGGCTCTTGACGACCTCCCCTATCCCGCCAGGAGTTGGGAACTTCAACTTCTGGTGATAGGTTGATGGTACCCCCCCTAGTTTACCGAGCATGCCCCGTCCGAAGATCGCGTTGTAGGCCGACTTCACCTTCACTATGAGGAAGTCGACCTCAACCGTTACATGTCGCGGGCGGGTACCCAGTGTCACCTTTAGCCTGATGGACCCCTCAGCATTGACGGGTGTCCCACTGAACCCAAACAAAGGGGTGGCGACCGGCTTGAGCTCGGTGCTCTGGTTGGTCATCTTAAGGAAACAATCATAAAATAAGACGTCGGAGGCTGCCCCGTTATCTACCAGGATACAGTGTATAGTGTATCCATCGATGTCGGCATGGATCACTAGCGCGTCATCGTGGGGGAAGCTCAGTCCCGCGGCATCTTCGTCGAAAAATGTGATTACTCCGCTGTTTGGCGCTGGTAAGCTTGGCGCCGCTGCTGTCACGGCCCATACATAAGCTTTCCTCTTCCTCCCGCTGTCGCCACCGCTTGTCGAGCCGCCCGCGAGGACCAGGACAACTCCTTTTGTTTCAACAGTTTCATGTCCTTTCTCGGGGAGCGCGCTCGCGTCCTTCCATCGACGACGTCTTTTCCGATGATTCCACGCCGCAACATCTCTGCTATCTCCATCTTGAGGCTCCTACACTGGTCGGTCAGGTGACCAAATTCCTTGTGATAGTCGCAATACAGATTTGTTCCTCGCCCGGTCGGGGGCCTCGCCATTGGCTCGGGCCGACGAAACTCCGGAAGCCTCTTTATGATGGGGAGGATTTCAGAGGGCGATCTCCCGAAGCGGGGAAGGTCCCTGACGCGCCGGAATTCATTGGGACGACGATCACGATCTGAGTCTCGGCGTCGCTCCGGCTCTCGTTGTCTCTCCCTCCTCGGCTTTTTGGTTTGCTGGCCCTCGCTTGCTTCCCCTCTTTCGGATCGCTTGCCGAGCCTTCCCGCAGCGCCGAGCGTCGACTCCAGCCTTACATATTTCTGCATTCGAGAGAGCAGGTCCGAGAGACTTACTGGTGGCTTTTTAGCGATGGAAGCCACAAACGCGGTGTCCATGCACACTCTCGTCACGATGTTGACGGCTGTCCTCAGATCCAGGTCCACCACTTTCATCACCTCGAGCTGGAATCGCTTGGCATAGTCTCGGAACATCTCACCTTCTTTCTGAGCGATGAGCCACAAGTCGTCGGTGCATAGGGAGTGTTGAACCGTGTTGTAAAAATGGTCTAGGAAACGTTGTGCCAGGTCGGAGAAGTTGGCGATTGATCGAGCGGGGAGCGCCTTGAACCACTGCAAAGCTGCATCGTCCAATGTTGACATAAAAGCGCGACACCTCAAAGCGTTAGTGATATTTACCATTTCCACTTGCCCCTGGAAGTGGTCGAGGTGATGGATAGGGTTGTTCGTTCCATTATAGCGTCGGAATTTTGGCAGCTGCAATTTTAATGGCACCGGTGCTGAGGTGATTTCTTCGACGAATGGCGAGGTGGTGAGGAGTGTCGCTACTGACGGTGCTCGGTTGCCGCGTTGTAATGCCTCTATTTTTCTGTTCATCTCCTGCAGGTCGTCCTTCCATCGAGGCTCGGTCGCCGGCACGCTCGTTGAGATTGGTGCGGATTCCGCAGAGAAATGGTCGGCAACGTCGGTTCTGATAGGATGCTCCACGGCAGCCGACGGAGGTTGGGCGACGACCAGTTGGGGTACTGGAGCGTGTGGCGTCGGTTCTGGCAGTTGAACGTTGGCCTGACTCGCCGAAAACACCGGCTGCTTCCGTGGGTTCGCTATATCCTCGCCTTCGCGGATGTCCGCGGCCTGAATCACTACATGACCCGAAGCCTCGCCTTGAGCCAGGGACGTCTGTTGATGAAGCTCCAGCCTGGTCAACACTTGCTGGAGATTCATGAGAGTTTGCTCGAGCCTATCAAGGCGCGTTGACGTCGTGGAATCTTGTTCTCCCCCCCCCCCCCCCCCCCCCCGGAAGCATCTCCGGCTACCTCTTCAATGACGTTGGTGGGGGCGACCTCGTCACCGGATGAGCGAGCGACAGCCTTTCCCTTGGGTGCCATGATAGAAGGCTTTTTGTCCGAGCCTTCCCACAGACGGCGCCAAATGTTGCTGCAAAAGCAAGTGGGGTCGACCGGAGTCGAACTGAGTGGGCCCCGAGGGATCGGCCGCGTCGCGTCGTCGGCGGCGAGGTGAGCCCGACCTGCAAAGAACCACCGAGACTCCTCGGTGGTCGGACACTCCGACGATCAAGTCAGCAGAAGAGGATTTTGAGCAGAGCCATAGTAGTGCTATGAATAGCGTACCTTTTTTGTCAGGGATGTCTCTCCCTTTTATAAGGGCCTGGAGGTTTGAATCTCCGGTGGTGGGGAGAAGTCGTGTCCTCCTTTCTTGCTCCGAATCTTAGTAGGTAGGCAGTAGGATGCAAGTGCGACCATCACGGAGCCTCACAGCTGGGATCCCGTAACCTTACCGTGGTAAGGGCTTCCCCAAATGATCGTGTGACAGCTGGGGCGTGCGTGATTGTGATTTTTCGGAATCCATGCTGCTTGATGGGCAGGTCTGACCTGGCGCCCATTGGATGAGCCCGGATCGCGCGCATGACCTAATGGGTCTAGGTCAGGGGTGACTGGTAAACCGAGGACTAGGTCGTCGTCGGACAGAATTGTCGGCCCTTGTTGTCGGCGAGCTTGGTCGGTTAGCGACGAACGGTATCACTATGGTTTGCATACAAACTCATTTAATTTTTGAACTTACAAACTACTTCTTTCACTATTGAATAACTATCTTCATTAATTTTCATACTGTACGACAACCAAACCATCATTTATCCGTACATTCATGGTTAGGCTTCACACATGTGGTGAGATCATCCACTTTGCGGCCCTCTATAACCTCTACGAGCTATTGCCTCTCTCTATGTCATTGGGCATCTAGCTTCAAATGTCGCAATGCCAATGCACGTAAGATCTTTTTAGTTGTAGCAACACCAACATGTGTAGAGCTCTCACGCGCAAACGCAACACTAGATAGGGTGTATGCATGGGCGTCAAAGGATCATATTATGGGAACATGGCATTTTTTCCTTTTTGAAACTCGATGGAACTACATCATGATGGCAAAGCTTTTCTTTTGGTAGCCAATTAATGACTTTGCACGGAGGAAGAAGTGTTTATGCACGGGACCAAAGTGCTAGCGTGGCTTTGTAGTTATCAATGTGGCGCAGTGTAGAAGGACGTGCAAGATGGATGAATGGGAATCCATAAGTGCAGTTAGACGTGACATTTTTACACTTCTCAAAGTATAATAAACTTTTAATACCTGGCATTTCGATACTTCTCAAAGTGCAATAATTAACTTTTCTCGTCAGAAAATGCCGACCACGGACTTGGGTTTCGAGATGCTCGATCCCGTCCCTATCTTTCAATCATTTGTACTTCTTGTTGTGTTTTCTTCTCTCTCACCTTTCAGCTTCCAAAGTTATATAACGAATGCAATTATAGTTGTATTGGTTAAAGCCTCTAACAAATATTATACTTAGGGTACTTGTTAATCAATAAAATTACAATATTACAATCTGCCCAACATTATTGCAAGAGTCTAACCATTTCTCAAGTTATATGTATTAAGAGAAAATGGAAATAAGATGCATGGGTGTCCTCCTTGTTGAACCACTCACCTCTTTGTGTCCCTAAGTTTTGATGATAACTAAAATTATATATATATAATGCTATTTTTCAACTCAATTTATCAATAGAGAAAACAAGAAATTAATTCCATCACTTAGAAGAACAATGTTGTAAGTATACTGAAATTCTCTGAGTATTGTTTTGATTATCAATTATAGAAAGCCAATCTATTAGAAGAACAAAGCTGTAAGTACTCTGAAGACCTTACGAGTACCCTTTCAGTTACATGTTATAAACTGTTATAGAACAAATTTGTAATGTCGTGAACCTTCGGATCATCGTTCAATGGGTTTGGTGGCCAGTGTATGGCCCATTGGTTGTGTTTTTTCTATTTGAGCAGGTTGGGAGGGGGTTGGGGGTCGAAAATCCAAACCCAACCAGTTTCTGGCGCGCTTTCTATAAATGCGACCAACACAGGCATCGCGATTTGGAAACACAACCACCCTCCCCATCGCGATTTCGACGCCGCTTTCCCGCGGGCGCCGCTGCATGTGCGACGCATGTCGCATGCAGGGACGTCGCATTTTAAATGCGACAGCGGGATACGTTGCGATTTAAACGTGACGATCCGATACGTTGCGATTTGGTCTGTTACTGTGTTTCGACCAAACCCTGGCCAAACAGTGCAAGAAACACTATTCGGCCGAGGGAGAGGTTGTTGTGGGATTTCCAGGCGATTCGGCGTTTGCGGCGTGCAGTTTGGTGTGCTACTGTCGTGAGGAGGTTGTGCAGAGCGCTGGAAACGCCAAGGCAATGCTGTTCTTCACGTTCTTCATGTTGGTAGGGGATTCTTCTCGTTTTTGGATTGAATGGATCGTGATTGAAGTATTTAATGCATGGTAATGATAGTAATGTGTAGAGAGCATGTATAGGTGTTTATACGAATGCAAGCATACGAGTTTTATGGCTGTACAGGATGGTTTGGGTGATTTCCGGAGCTGAGGCTGTGATGGAAATCATGTTTTGAAAGGAGATGGACCCAGACGTCGCGTTTTGAACGCGACGACATGTCCAATTGTGTTTCAGGTTTTAAAGGCGACGCTTTCCTCCGTCGCGATTATGTGTTTGAATTGCAGCGTCTGTGTCCGGCGCATTTCTGAAAGGTATCCACCCGAGCTGTCTACTTCTATAGGCAGTCTATTTGTTTCTGGTTGTGGGGTGGATATGCATTGTTGTTTAAGTTATTTAAAGTATGAAGGTGGTACATTGGCACGTATTGTGATAGAGAAGTCTGAGTTTGTATGATGGTGAGTACATGGCAAGTTGGGTAGTATGACGCCTTCCGTGGTTACCTCTTGAGTCAGGTACCCCAGGTTCTCTGTGAGCCAGGCACATTGTGCTCGAGATTTGTCCTGGTACTTATGTACCGTCGAGGTCTGTGCCATCTTCTTGGACACCCTCACTCCTTTGTTTGAGTTGTACATCCGGCTGAGGGAAAAGTGACAGTGGGACAACGACTTGTGTGTGTTGGTTGTGTTTGGTCGCTTGTAACGCGCTCTTGGTTGGGGGACAGACACCAGTAGACGTACTGGTCCCCAACTAGTCCTGTTTCTAGTGCCTAACTTTAGGGAGCTCTGCCGGAGTCCTTAAAGGTGCTAGTCATAGAGCTACAACAGTGTGGTCTGCAGTTGTGGTATAGTTTGGTCTCCACAGTTTGTTGGCTCTGTTGAGGTGGAACGGCAGCTGGACCTTTTGTCCGTGGCTGCGAGGCTAAGAGGTAGACCTGTGTGGTTTATCCGAGTCAGTAACTGTTGTCGCGAACCAGTCTTCGTGACTCGTGTTTAGCGTTACCCTTCTTTAGCTCGTACTTCTGAGCATGGTTTGCCGTTTAGTTATTAATGTTTAAGCCATGTTAGCAGTATAGAATTGTTTATTTAATTGCAATGGTGGCACCAGGCTTAGATAGTCTATTTAATTGTTTAAATAGATGTTTTACTCCTGCTTCTCTTGTACTTATGTTGTTTCAAATTTTGATAGAGTTTCCCTACTGAACTAGTGACTTGTGAGGCTCACCCCTCCTCCTTTCAGGTGAGGGAGAGCAGGAGAGTTCCCGTCCTTCTTCTAGTTTGGAGCCGCACTGTAACAGAGTTGGGTCCGCTCCTCCAGCAGTGTAATTCTCTTTCTGTTGTATCTTGGGGTATTCTCCAGGCTGTTGTACACTGTACTTTGACTTTGGTTGAGAACTGGCTATATAATATTCTTATAAATATATATGAGATGTGCAATCTTATATGTGTTCAGTTCGCCACGCATTTCCATCCACTTGCTTGCAATTCGTAGAGGCTGGGAAATAATCCCTCGTCCTGGTCTGATGGAGTGACCGCAAGTATAGCATGATGAGCCCAAGTTACGGTGCGTTCCTTTATATTTCCACGGACATCTGTGTTGATATCCCTTGTGAGACTTTGGCCTGTTCACAGGAGGCGGAGTCGGGTCAAGCTCGTTATTAGGTTAACGGGTTTGAACGACGAGAACTGTCACAAAATCATTTTGATTGTCACTTCAAGTACAAGAATAAATCGTTTTGATTATCGCTTCTATTAATAAAAGAAATCATTTCTATTATAGCTTCATTACAAGAACAAATCGTTTTGATTATCACTTTGATTACTAATTCAAGTATCATTTCGATTACAAGAACAATTATCGCTTCGATTACTAGTTCAAGTATCTCTTTGATTACAGAACAACTCACTTACATTATCAGTTATAGGAGCATATCAATTAGTAGTTCAACCCATTCCAATTATTGATTCGATTATTAGTTGAACTAGGATCTAATCAATACATCAATTATGCATACGATTATCAATGTATTTTTTGATCGATTATTGATTCGATTACTATTGATTAATGAATCGATTATTGTTTTGATTATTGATGTATTTTAAATTGATTATCACTTCGATTGTTGGATCTATTATACATAAAATTCATTCGATTATTGATCTGATTATAGATATATTTGTATTGATTAGTGATCCGATTATTTCTTATGTTCCTATCGATTACGGATTCGATTATCAATTTATTTTGGATCAATTATTGCTTCGATTACTAATGTATCTTGCATCGATTATTAGTCCAATTATCAATTCGATTAGCAATATATTTTTGTATCGATTAACACTTCGATTATCATGACTATTTTATCAATTAGCGCTTCGATTATTATCTTATTTTGATTAACAATTTGATTATCATGCCTATTTCCATTAGCAATTCGATTAGTGGTGAATGTACATTACATTTTGATTATTACTTTATGTCATGATTCGATTAGCGATCTTCTGTTTGAATTTTCCAAGCTAATCTCAAAGAATATATATACACATATTTTTTCACTGACATCAGATACTAAATCTTATTTCTTCAAGATATAAGGAATGTGACTGAAAGAGTTAAATACTCAAGTATTATGTCTGCATGCTATAATATGTACATGCTTGAATAGTTTACTTCAAATCTATGACATACACTGTAGAATTTGTCCGCCTTTTCTGTGAAAAGTATTTTGAAGTTTCAATTCATAATACATTGTTTATACGAGTCTTTGAACAAGCTACTAGATTGGTGTATCTTTTCATGATCCACATGTATCAACTTTTTGTCTACCTATGCTACGTGCATGAGAATGACAAAATTTCTTTTGTGGAAAGGCCATACCGGGTAGTACGTAGGACTCTTAGCTGAAGAATTGACTTGATGATATATTTCTCTCTCTATATATCTTGTGTATTAATTTATTACAGTAGGTATAGGTTACATATGGAGAAAGAACGTTATATTAAGATCAAGTATATGTTAGACTCAAGATTGAACGTTAAGGGACTAGAAGATGATCAATAGATACTTCAATGGGCTAATTCAAAATGAAGTATAAAAGGAAGCTAAAGGCAATGTAGAAAGGCAACTTTTGTGTATACACAAGCAAATTCTTTGAGCAACACAAGCATTCAACTCTCAAGCTTCCAAGCATTCCTGATCCCTCTCTCATGCCACATTGTAGATCTTAGAGAGAGCAGTGAACCTCAGAGATTGTATATCATTGCCTTTCTATCTTCTCTCAAGATTCTTGTCGAAACCAAGCATTCTAGTTTATATTCTTGAACTTGATCTTGATAGTGTGTTGTTCTTTCATTAAGAAAGATAGGGTTTTGCTAAAGAAGACGTGGTTGCAGGTGGTGTTTCATACCCCTTCAGATTGTAAAGGGAATATCAGCATGGCAATTAGGTGGTGTATTCCTCTTTGAATTGTAAAAGGAAGACTAGTAGGGACTGGTGTTTGTATTGTCCTTAGGGAGATTATACTCCGAGTTAGTGAAATCTCATGTGATTGTTTGAAGACTAGACATATGACTAAGAAGGAGTTCAGTATCAAACCAAGATAATTTCTTATGTCTTTGTGTGATTGCTTCTTCTCTTATCTGACTAATGCTAACTTGGTTTTGTGACTATAATTATTTTTGTAGCTTAAGTGTTATCTTGTAGACACCTGTTCACCCCTCTTCTTGGTGTGCCACCTAATTTCTCTCTATTAAGAGTACTCTTATGTTCTGCTTCTTAGAAAATTAGATAAGCAAAATTATTTTTGTAGCTTAAGTGTTATCTTGTAAACACCCGTTCACCTCCCTTCTGGGTGTGCTTCTTAGAAAATTATTTTTGTAGCTTAAGTGTTATCATAAGTCCCATTTAGCTCCAGCATGTTGCAATAGCATTTCTCGTTATTAAGAGTCTTTTGTTCTGCTTCTTAGAAATTATATAAGCAAATAAGGTCATTCTCCAATTTAACTTTGGTCTCTTTCAAATTTAAAAGCACTAATTTTGTATTCACTTTTTCAAAAGTACGCATCACTTGCAGGAAGTAGGTCAAAGTTTGCCACCCAATTATGTTGCCCGTTTAAGGAAAGTCATGCAAATGTCCGCACCCACCCCAACCAATCCTAGCCCATAGAGATATATCATGATTATAAGAGAAGGAATCTCCTACCTCAATGCCTAAGTTTTAGGGGATTCCTTTTCTTATAAACCAATCCAACTTGTTATAGAATTTAATTTGAGATTAATGCCATTAAAAACTCTAACTAGTTGAGGGCCTCACACTCCTCTGGATACGCACATCATCCCCCATAACAATACCTCCCTCTCAAATAGCATTTGTTAGGAATTATTTGTCTTACCAAAAATAGAAATACTTAGTGCAAGAGCACACTTGTATTTCAGTTGCAAGAGGGAGCTATCATTGGCCTATCTAGGATAGTCCAATGTGTCTTGACACTTCATTTTATGAATCCAAGTTAGGTTTTGTGAGTCCAACCTAAGTATTTGTGTCCCACCTAAAATTTTATAAGTTCTCTTGTAACTGAAATATAAGTGTGATCTTGCATTAAATATTTCTCTCCAAAAAACTTTTGCATTGAGGTAGGAGATTCCTTTTATTGTAAACCAGTTCAACTCTATAAAATATAGGGTTGCCACCACCACAAGAAAATGCGGCATTACTGACGGATGTTTCCAACGGATAATTTTTCGTCGGTAATTCCGACGGATATTCCGACTACAATGCATCTGTCGGAAAATTCGACGGAATTTCTGACGGAAATATCTCCGTCGGAATATCCATCCGTAATACCGACGAATATTCCGACAGAGATATTTCCGTCAGAAGTTTCGTCGGTAAAACGCCTATACCCCCCTTTCGCGAAACCCCGCCTCTCTTTCTCTCTCTCTCTCTCTCCTCTCTCTCTCTCTCTCTCTCTCTCTCTCTCTCTCTCTCTCTCTCTCACGCCGCCGCTGCGCCCTCGCCGCCGCTCGCCTGTGCCCGCTCGCCGCCTTGCCGCCGCCGCTCGCCTCCGTGCCCCTCGCCGCCGGCCGCCCCGACTCGGTACGTGTATCCCCCCTCCCCCTCTCTCCCCACCCCCGCCACCTTCCTCCGGCCCCCCTCCCCCTGCACGCGGCCCCCCTCCCCTTCCAACCCCCCACCCCCCCCCCTCCCCCTGCATGCGGCCTCCCTCCCCTTCCCAACCCCCCACCCGGACCCCACCCCTTGCACGCGGCCCCCCTCCCCTGCTAAACCCCCCACCCGGCCCCCCTCCCTTGCTAAACCTCCCCCTGCCAAAAACTATTATTTTTGGGATATCTTTTTAATTTTTAGGTGGATGTGAATGTAGAGTTTTTTTGTGTTTTTCTAAGTTGTATTTCTTTAAGTGGTGCTTTGTTTTGATGTTGATTTTAGTGGTTATTTGGTTCAACAGAAAATATCATAAATAACATATTTTATTTTTAAATATGATGTTTTTGGCATGATATATCAAACATGATACAGTATTATAGCAAGGTATTTTGGAATTGATAGTCTTTTTTTATGAAAACAAGCAACATCTAAGTTGCCTCTAAAACTACTGAACCTCACCACTATCTTATGATTTTATTAGTGATAACTTAAGCTAATCTTACATAGACTTGATGGCAAGTTAGTATAACTTGTGACAATATCTTTGATTTTGCCACTGCAAAACCTTGTAAAATTCTTTGTCATTATCCATGGGTGGACGGGTACGTTTGCCTTACTTGTATTTAGACAAATAATACTATTCCATCTATATATGCATAAAATATTACTCATTATCCCCTTTGTGTAAAAATAAAGCCTTGAACAGTTCCCCTTTGTCACATCCATGAACACCATAACATTAAGCCCCCCTTTCTTCTCTGCCAGAGGGTGGGAGAGGGAGGAAGATAAGTTTAGGAGTAAACAAGAAAATTGGAAAATAAGACAGCACATAGATCCAATAAACAAAATTAGAACCAATTTTGTGGCGAATTTCAAATAGCAACAAGATTTAAATGCACAAGAGAAAAAAAAAATTAAAAAGATTCAGACCATCAACTTTATTGAAGGAAAAAATGGATGAAATAAACTAGTAAAGACAGACAAGTTGGGAAATCCAAATGATTTTTCTAGGGTTTTTAAGATTTCAGATGACAATATATCGGGCCAAAAATGTAGAAATTTTTTCTGAGTTCAGTTTCCACATAGTTTATGGCATTAACATGGTATTGATAAAGCATCGACGGAAGTGTAAAAACGTATCATGCATTTAGATTTAGGTAATTAATCAAGATATCTTTGATGTTCCAGAAAGAAGATGAAAATTGGAAAATAAGACAGCACATCTCATTTATGAATAAAAAAATGAATACAAAGCTTTCTTGTAGCTATTAGATCCTTAATTCAAACTTATTTCAATGTAACACTATTATATTGATTGTTTTTAATTGCTTACTTTCAGTTTAGTGATTAGTATTGTATTTCTTACTTTAATGCAATTCATGTACATGTATGTGTGAATTGGGCTTATTATTGCACTTGTTCATATGTATGATTTTGTTTTCATATTCCTTTCATATTTTATGTGGATTTTAAATTTGATCTATGCATGTATAGCAATTTTTCACTGCACACACATCATGAGAGCGTGTTAAGCCCGTGTCAATGAACCTTCCTATTCAAGACTTTGGGATTGATGTGCACGAGTCTTATTTTCAATGATGAGAATGTGTATATCTAACAACTCAAAGTCTTGAATTGTCCCGTTTTGGACAGTCTGTGAATATTTGATCGCAGTTAGGTGGTCATCTACTAGGTGTTTGCATTATTTTTTGAAAATTTCGGGTGCTTCTACTCACTCATCTCTGATATACCTTTATTGATTTAGAATATTTTCTTAACCACTTATTAGTAAGTGTTTAAGAAAATATCTTAATCAATAATATTTTTGGTATATCAGAGAGGTGTGGGGAGATGCTGCCGAAATTTTCAGCAAATAATACAACCATAGTAAATGGTCATCTGAGTGCGATCAAATATTCACATATGGGTAAAAAGTGATAATCTAAATAATCCCTACCTATTCATTTTGACTTACTCTAACGATATAAGGGTGTGTTTGGATTTTAACTCGTGACATGTCATTTAATCTATGTAGGAAAATGTCTTATGAGAATCGGTCATGGATGTACCGTGGAATAGTGAGTTCGGTCGCAGGATTGCTATAAATTTGTTTTCAATAATTTAGTTTTAACTCGCACGATTGCTGTAAGTCAAGCTATAAATTTTGAATTCAATTAAGATATTAAAATAATTTGTTTTCAATAATTTAGTTTTAATTTGTTCTACAGGAGACCTATGACAGGACGATGGCGGATCGCTATGTAGAGGGCACTCCCCAGCCAGACTTGGATCCGGAGGCTTGGGTCGTCGCAACGGAGGGCCGAGGAAGGGTCGAGTGTACGGCTTTGGGGACAGCCTGGATACTACTCCAGTGTTGTCCTCATATGTGACTTCGGTCGCTCCTCCGGCATACGCGATTCATCTGCTGCCGCCCGTCAGTGGTGTAGAGGAGATGAGAACCCTCATTCGGAAAGAGCTATGGGAAGAGCTATCGACGCACTTCGGCGATATAGTTCAGCAGTTGATCTCAGCCATGCAGGGAGTACGCCCCCCACAGCCAGCCCCTTAGGTCAGTATTACTATTAATTTCATATACTTTGAATGAAATGAAACCACTAAAGAATGTCAAAACACAAGTGAAACGACGGATCTAAAAAAAACTCAAGTCTAAAAGATTAAAACACACAATCTAGGGGTCGAAAATCCCAATAGGGATTTGATCGGCGTGCCGTTCGCTCCGACACGATCGGGTGGGTTCAATTGACGTGTACGAACTGACGGAATCCAATTTGAATTCCCGGATTAGGTTGGGCGTTGAAATGACGAATCTAAAAAAAACCCAAGTTTAAAGGGTGAAAACCTACAACTCGGGGTCCAAAATCCCAATAGGGATCCGATCGGCGTGTCGTTTGGTCCGACACGACGGGTGGGTTAAAGTGACGTGTACGAACTGACAGAATCCGATTTGGATTCCCGGATTGGGTTGGGCGTTGAAATGACGGATCTAAAAAAAATCTAAGTCTAAAAGATTAAAACACACAACTCGGGGGACGAAAATCCCAAATAGGGATCTGATCGGCGTGTCGTTCGCTCCGACACGACGGTGGGTTCAATTGACGTGTGCGAATTGACAGAATCCAATTTGGTTTCCCGGATTGTGTTGGGCGTTGAAATGATGGATCTAAAAAAAACTTGAGTCTAAAGGGTCAAAACACACAACTCGAGGGTCCAAAATCCCAAATAGGGATCTGATCGGCGTGCCATTCACTCCGACACGACCGGGTGGGTGAAATTGACGTGTGCGAACTGACGGAATTCAATTTGGATTCCCGGATTGGGTTGGGTGTTGAAATGACGGATCTAAAAAAAACCTGAGTCTAAAGGGTCAAAACACACAACCCGGGGGTCCAAAATCCCAAATAGGGATCTGATCGGCGTGTCGTTCACTCCGACACGACCGGGTGGGTGAAAGTGATGTGTGCGAACTGACGGAATCTGATTTGGATTCTCGGATTGGGTTGGGCGTTGAAATGACAGATCTAAAAAAAACCTGAGTTTAAAGGGTCAAAATACATAACCCGGGGGTCCAAAAACCCAAATAGGGATCCGATCGGCGTGCCGTTCGCTCCGACACGACTGGGTGGGTTAAAGTGACGTGTGCGAACTGACAGAATCCAATTTGGATTCCCGGATTGGGTTGGATGTTGAAATGACAGATCTAAAAAAACATGAGTCTAAAGGGTCAAAACACACAACCCGGGGGTCCAAAATCCCAATAGGGATCTGATCGGCATGCCGTTCACTCCGACACGACCGGGTGGGTGAAAGTGACGTGTGCGAACTGACGGAATCCAATTGGATTCCCGGATTGGGTTGGACGTTGAAATGACGGATCTAAAAAAACCCTGAGTCTAAAGGGTCAAAATACACAACCCGATGGTCCAAAATCCCAAATAGGGATCTGATCGGCGTGTCGTTCGCTCCGACACGACCGGGTGGGTGAAAGTGACGTGTGCGAACTGATGGAATTCGATTTGGATTCCCGGATTTGGTTGGGCGTTGAAATGACGGATCTAAAAAAAACCCAAGAAACGACGGATCTAAAAATAGTTTCTAATTCAACTGAGAAATAATCACATATTTTAAATTTAATTTTTGAAAATAATGTATGTATATTAATTTTTATTAATGTTTCTCATATTAATTTTTCTTAATATAGGATCCACCTCCGGCATCTGACGATCACGAGGCGGGGACAGCAGATGATCTTGCAGATCTGTCCTGATTTTTTGTATTTATTATTATGTATGATTTTACATTTGTTATATTTTATGATTTTATGTTGATGTGAGTATTTGTGAAATTTATGAATATTGTAGCAGGTTTGAAATCATTGTTATTTCTTTATTTAAAAAAAATAGAGAACTTTTCGACGGAATTTTTGACGGATAGTATTCGTTGGAAAATAGATATTACTGACGGAAAACTCGTCGACATTTCTGTCTAAAGTTCTGACGGATTGTTTTCTGACAGATTTGTTAGTCAGAATTTACCGACGGAAATGCCGACGGAATGGTCCGTCGGTCAATCCTGACCAAATTTCCGACACATCTTTCCGACGATTGCCGTCGGAAACTTCCGACCCATTTTCCGACGGATATTTTCTATCGGTATTTCTGACACATTCCGACGGAATGTTTTTCCGTCGGTAATTTCTGACCAGTTGTTTCCGACGGATCAGTTCCAACGACCGTACGGATCAGTTCCAACGACCGTTCGACGGAAAGCTGTCGGAAGTCTCTGTTTCCAACGGATTACTGTCGATTTCCGACGGATTCTGTCCGTCGAAATACCGCAATTTCTTGTAGTGAACGGATCTCTGATTTCCGTTTAGCTGACCTATTTTCACATTTTTTATAGAATTTCGGAACTCCGAAAAGAACTTTCTGATAGTTTATCGGAAGTGGAAATGGCACTACAAGAAAATGTGCTATTTCCGACGGACTGAATCCGTCGGAAATCCGTCGGTATTCTGTCGGAAAAGGCGCCTTCCGACCGCTTTCCGTCCAAAGCTCGTCGGAAACTTTCCGTCGGAAATACTTGGTCAGAAATTTCCGACGGATGACAATTCCGTCGGAATTCGGTCGAAACCTCCGACAGATATAATCCGTCGGGAAAGCCGTCAGTATTTTCCGACGGAATGACCGACGATGTTTTGCCGTCGGTAATTTATCAGTTCCGACGGATACTTATCCGTCGGCCAATCTGTCAGTATTTTCCGACGGGATTACCAACGGTCTTTTTCCGTCGGTAATTTATAAGTTCCGACGGATACTTATCCGTCGAAAAATCCGTCGGAAAATACACATATATTTGTTTTAAAATAGACAAATAAAAATGATTTGTCAACATTGCTACAATGTCAAACCTGTTACAATATTCATAAATTTAACAAATACTAATAATCATTATAAAATCATAAAATACAATAAAATAAAATCATATAGAATAATGAATACAAAAATCAACATAGATCTGCTGGATCGTCTGCTGTCCCTGCCTCGTTATCGTCTGGAGCTGGATCCTATATTAAAACAAATTAAAATGAGAAACATTAATAATAAATAAAAGACATACAATATTTTCAAAAATGAAATTTAAAACATGTGATTATTTCTCAAGCTAATACAATACTCTTTTTAGATCCATCATTTTCTTGGTGTTTTTAGATCCGTCTTTTGAATGCCCAACCCAATCCGGAGATCCAAATTGGATTCCGTCAGTTCCCACACGTCACTTTAACCCACCCGGTCGTGTCGGAGAAAACGACACGTCGATCAGATCCCTATTTGGGATTTTAGACCCCCGGGTTGCGTGTTTTAACCATTTATATATGCTTGGCCGTGTTTTTAGATCCGTCCTTTGAATGCCCAACCCAATCCGGGGATCCAAATTGGATTCCGTCAGTTTCTACACGTCACTTTAACCCACCCAGTCGTGTCGGAGAAAACGGCACGTCGATCGATCCCTATTTGGGATTTTGGACCCCCGGGTTGTGTGTTTTAACCTTTTATATATAATTGCCTGTTTTTAGATCCGTCCTTTGAATGCCCAACCCAATCCGGGGATCCAAATTAGATTCTGTCAGTTTCTACACGTCACTTTAACCCACCCGGTCGTGTCGGAGAAAACGACACGTCGATCGGATCCCTATTTGGGATTTTGGACCCCCGGGTTGCGTGTTTTAACCATTTATATCTGTTTGACCGTGTTTTTAGATCCGTCTTTTGAATGCCCAACCCAATCCGGAGATCCAAATAGATTCCGTTAGTTTCTACACGTCACTTTAACCCACCCGATCGTGTCAGAGAAAACGACACGTCGATCGGATCCCTATTTGGGATTTTAGATCCCCGGGTGTTGTGTTTTGACATTTTATATATACTTGGCTGTTTTTTAGATCCGTCATTTCAATGCCCAACCCAATCCGGAGATCCAAATTGAATTCCGTCAGTTACCACACGTCACTTTAACCCACCCGTCGTTCGGAGAAAACGGCACCCCGATCCGATCCCTATTTGGGATTTTGGACCCCCGGGTTGTGTGTTTTGACCCTTTATATATACTTGAGTGTTTTTTAGATCCGTCAATTGAACGCCCGACCCAATCCAGAGATCCAAATTGGATTCCGTCAGTTCCCACACGTCCCTTAACCCACCCGGTCCTGTCGGAGAAAACAGCACGCCGATCCGATCCCTATTTGGATTTTGCCCGGGTTGTGTGTTTTGACCCTTTATATATACTTGGGTGTTTTTAGATCCGTCAATTGAACGCCGACCCAATCCGGAGATCCAAATTGGATTCCGTCAGTTCCCACACGTCACTTTAACCCACCCGATCGTGTCGGAGAAAACGACACGCCGATCGATTCCTATTTGGGATTTTGGACCCCCGGGTTGTGTGTTTTGACCTTTATATATACTTGGGTGTTTTTTAGATCCGTCAATTGAACGCCCGACCCAATCTGGAGATCCAAATTGGATTCCGTCAGTTCCCACATGTCACTTTAACCCACCGGCCATGTCGGAGAAAACGGCACGCCGATCCGATCCCTATTTGGGATTTTGGACCCCCGGGTTGCGTGTTTTGACCCTTTATATATTCTTGGGTGTTTTTTAGATCCGTCAATTAAACGCCCGACCCAATCCGGGGATCCAAATTGGATTCCGTCAGTTCCCACACGCCACTTTAACCTACCGGCGTCGTGTCGGAGGAAAAACGGCACATCGATCGGATCCCTATTTGGATTTTGGACCCCGGGTTGTGTGTTTTAACCTTTTATATATACTTGCCTGTTTTTAGATCCGTCCTTTGAATGCCCACCCAATCCGGGGATCCAAATTGGATTCCGTCAGTTCTACACGTCACTTTAACCCACCCGGTCGTGTCGGAGAAAACGACACGTCGATCGGATCCCTATTTGGGATTTTGGACCCCCGGGTTGCGTGTTTTAACCATTATATGTATTTGTTGTTTTTTAGATCCGTCAATTGAACGCCCGTCCCAATCCTAAGTATATGAAATTAATACTAATACTGACCTGAGCTGCTGGCTGTGTGGGGCGTACTCCTGCATTATTGAGATGAACTGCTGAACCATATCGCTGACTGCGTCTGTAGCTGTACCCGCTGCGTCTCTATTTCTACCCGCTGCGCCTGTAGCTCTACCCGCTGCGTCTGTAGCTCTTCCCGCTGCGTCTGTAGCTCTGTACATAGCTCCTCCCGAATGATGCCTCTAATGTCCTCTACACCACTGACGGGCGGACGCAGAAGATGAACTCGCGTGTGCCGGGGGAGCGATCGAACTGGCATATGAGGACAACACTCGATGAGTATCCAGGCTGTCCCCAAAGCCGTACACTCGACCCTTCCTCAGCACTCCCGCTGCCTCGACCCAAGCGTCCGCATCCAAATCTGGCTGGGGAGTGCCCTCTGTGTAGCGCTCCGCCATCGTCCTGTCGTACGTCTCCTGTAAAATAATTTAAAATTAAATTATTGAAAACAAATTACTTTAATATCATAATTGAATTCATAATTAAAGCTTGACTTACAGCAATCGTGCGGGCACTCTCGGTAACATAGTCATCCGTCCCTTCCGCTTATGAGTCCGGTCAAATAACTCGCGGAAAGTAGGGGCACGCTCCAGGTCGTGATGCTTAAAATTCAACAAAATTAGTTAGTTTCACAATAATAATCCATATGTATATATGAATCAAACAATAAAATACTTACCAATTTTTACTGTGGGTCGCATAAGATACGGATCCACTAGTATGCACATTCTTCTTCGGTTGAGTTGCTCTGTTGCGTATTGCCGCCTGTGACCGCTGCTGCCATGGTCCAGCAGCCCAACGCGTGCAAAGGGACTCCCAATAGTCCCTCCGCAGCCAAACAGGGCCGTAATCCACCCAAGCCATAGGATCCCGGTTGCCTGTGGTCTTCATTGCCTTGTCCCGTACCTCCCACATCGACTTTCTTAATTAGTCTGGGCCGTAATCTCCCAGACGGCTCGAGCCGAGGGAGATCCTCGGGTCTCGTGAACGCAAACCTCCGCTATAAAGAAATAAAATTAATCAACGTTCTGCAATAAGCCCAAATTAATAATAATGAATAAATGACTTCAACTCTTCTAAAAATAAAAATACCGTAAACATGTCAAATAATAAATCCCGGACTGGCACCGGGAAGTCTCTCCATGCATCCACTGGTCCTGGAATATGTGCGTGGACCAGCGTCGTAATATAGCGGGAAGCAGGACTGGATCTATCTTCCCCCTGCAATTCCACATTAATTTTCTACATGAAATGTATATCCTAAATAACAAATACAGTAACACTGAGATGATGAACTTTACCCTGAGATCCAGCATGGTTGTCGTCCTGGTAGCTGAGGCCCCTCCTCAGCTGCTAGATGCTGGCTCTCCACCTCTGTTGAAAACAATTTAGTACACTTTTATTGCATAAATTGCAAGAGACCAAACATACTAATCTATTGAAACATATGTTACCTTGTGGTGAGGAGAAGACGAAGGTGGCACTGCTCGGATGGTCGACAGGGAGGCAAAATTTCATACACATTAGAAATATGAATTTCAAATAAACAACAATATAGAAATTTACCTGTCGCTGGGATGACGGGCGTGGACGGGGAGGCAGTCCCTGCAAAATTTCATACACATTAGAAATTATGAATTTCAAATAAACAAGAATATAGAAATTACCTGTCGCTGGGACGACGGGCGTGGACGGAGAGGCAGTCCCTACAAAATTTCATACACATAGAAATTATGAATTTCAAATAAACAACAATGTAAAAAATTACCTGTCGCTGGACGAAAGGCGTGGACGGGGAGGCAGTCCCTGCAAAATTTCATACCATTAGAAATTATAAATTTCAAATAAACAACATATGGAAATTTACCTGTGCTGGAAGACGGGCGTGGACGGGGAGGCAGTCCCTGTAAAATTGTATGTACGTTAGTTCTCGTGAAATCAATATAAACAATAATACCCATATGGTTTTTTGTGTACATATGTATATACCTGTCGCGGACCTGGAGGCAGACGTGGACGGAAGCAGTCCTTCTGCCAACGGACGTGGCAACCGTCCGACTGCGTCCTCCACATACCATATCTCTATTGATACAAATAAAGATATAGCAAGTCATCAGCACTCAATTTGAAGTAGCAATTTATTATGAACATGTATTAACAACACACCAATTTCTTACAAAATATGCAGTATATTATCTATATTCATCATCAGATGCTGAAGACATGTTTAATTCAGCATCATCTTCATCATCATCCTGGAATTCATCCTCATCATCTTGGAGTCTTCCTCCACATCAGACTCCACCTCCCGCTCAGCGACATTTGGGTCAACTTCTTCTTGTTCGTTATCCTTATGTAAGCAAATTGTTTCATTTATATCGTGAACATTGTACTGCGTAGAAGCTGCCAACTCTCGTGCGTCACTCCGATCTGATTGGAAAAAGTTGTCATTAACACCTTCGAGCTCATCATCAGTCGGGAGAAGCTCATACTCAGGGAATAGTCTTGATTTCACTCTACATGCAGCCCACCAATCTCTTAATTTGAGGGATGTATAATTTGAATAATAAACTTGTTGGGCTTGTGCCGCCAGGATGAATGGCTCATATGTACTCAATTTGGACTTATGCTTCACATCGATTAATCCATATGTTTTGTCATGACGAATAGATGTTGGGTCAACCAATGACACTTGAACAGAAATACATTGTTGTCTTGTCCCAAAAATTGCAGTTCAATGACTTCTTCGAGAATGCCATAATAGTCCATTTCATTTTCATTGTAGGCACTTCCCTTCACACAACGTCGTTGTTCATCGTAGACTTATTCCGTCCATAATCTCTCGTGTGGAAATCTGTATCCATTCACAATGTAGCCTGGATAGACACGTACAATCTTCGAGGGGCCAAAACTAATCTGTTGTACTCTTGAATCGGGAATGAAGCCTTGTTCAACCTATTATGAGATAAATAGACAAACATTGAATAAATGACTTCAACTCAGTCTGCATAAAAACATAACACTTATGTTTCAAAATATTAGACACATACTCGAGATCTTAACCAAGTAGGAAAAGACTTCTCCCGTTCTTTTTCAACCTGCACGTCAGTTAGACGTGGATTCCGTCGCAATATGACCGATTCAAACTCTCTGCAATGTAAATGTCACACAACCGTTAGGTTCTGCAGCAATGCACACAAATGATGACGAATAAGCGTGGAGAGCTTACTGAATGTAGGGTTCTAGTTCTTCGCAATTCATGGACACGTAGATCTCTGTAGCTACCAACTCTCTATCTGGAGTGCGCGAGTAGAAGAAGATCCGAACGCCCGTCCGGGACACTTGAATACAGAGAGTCTGTCTGACCTCGAATCTCCACCATCATCATTACGTGGAGGTTGAGTGCGTCGGTTTCGTATTTCCGTGTCAAAGTACATCGAACAGAAGTTCGATATCTCCTCAATGAGGTACGCCTGAGTAATGGAGCCCTCAACTTGTGCTTTGTTGCGGACTTTCATCTTAAGATCGTGCATGCACCTACGACAATAATTCAAATGCATACATAAGTAATATAAAAGATCGTCGTAATGGCAATAAATTGAGATGTAGAAATATACCTCTCAAACGGATACATCCATCGAAATTGTACTGGTCCCCTTGCCTCATATGGTAAATGGATGATCAGGTGCTCCATTGAATCAAAGAATGCTGGAGGAAATATCTTCTCTAATTTGCAGACTGTCTGAATTATATTTTGCTCCATATTTTGCAAGTCATGAATTTTGAGTTCTGATGCAGATAAAATCCTGAAGAATTGACTCAGCTCAGTCATTGCTCCCTATATTTGTTTCGGCAACAACTCACGAAAAGCAAGAGGCATCAGTCTTTGCATGAAAACATGGCAGTCATGACTCTTCATTCCGTATATTTTCCCTCGTTCACATTTACACAACGCGCAATATCGAGACATATCCATCCGAAAATCTCAATTGCTTTAACCATTGCAACACTTCCTTAATCTGTCTGGCCCCAAGCACATATGCAGCTTTAGGTTGCACCACTTTTCCTTGAACATGCTGTAGCTCTAGTTCTGGACGTTTGCAAAGTACTTTCAAATCGAAACGTGCCTTGACGTTTCCTTCGTTTTGCCTTGACGTCCAAACTGTGTTGAACACATTATCAAAAATATTCTTCTCTATATGCATGACGTCTAGGTTATGACGTATCAAAAGTGTGACCAATAAGGCAATTCCCAAAAAATGCTTTACTTCACCCAATTGTGATCCTTCCCAAAGCCAGGGATTTGTCGGGTACTACCAACCAGGTGTGTTACAATCGGTAAGTTCTGGACCCGCCTCGCCATATTTCCACCAGACACCCGTTCCATATCTACATCCATCACAGTTGTATTTTTCATGAAAGAATCATTTTGCTTTCGGAAAGGATGGTCACTGGATAGAAACCACGATGACAATCGAACCAACAAGAATTTCCCCCAGATTCAACACAAATGATTTAGAATCTCCATGCAATAAGGACATGCCAACCTCCCATGTGTGCTCCAGCCAGATATACATGCCGTAGGCTGGAAAGTCACTTATTGTCCACATTAAGGCAGCCTTCAGATTGAAATTCTGTTTCTGGATGCATCATAAGACTGCACACCATCTGACCATAACAATTTCAGCTCATCAATCAACGGTCTGAGATATATGTCTATATTCTTTCCTGGACATTTTGGACCCGAATCAGCAATGAAAGGAACAGTCTCACGCTTCATGCACATGCCTGGCGGAAGGTTATACGGTGTTAGGAATACTGGCCAACATGAGTAAGATGCCACCGAGCCTCCGAAAGGATTGAAACCATCTGTGCATAAACCAAGCCGTACGTTGCGTGGATCCCTTGAGAAGTAAGGATGAGTACGGCTACAATGAGCCCAAGCTTCACCATCGGCAGGATGACTCATTTCACCTTCGTCGCGACGGACTCTTTCCGCATGCCAAGTCATATGTCCAGCTGTCCTCGAGGACATGAACAATCGCTGCAATCTGGGTGTGATAGGAAAGTACTGCAATGACTTATACGGAACATCCTTCTGCTTTGACTTGTCCCCTCTCTTGGGCTTGAACCTATCATGCTTACAAATACAGCATGATGTCTTATCTGCATCCTCTTGTAGTACAACATACAGTGATTCAGACATGCATCAATTTCATAAAACCAAGTCCCAAATCATTCCCATCTTCTTCGCATGGTAAAAGTCAGAAGGTAACCTCTCTGATTGAGGAAGCATGCTCTTGACCAGTAAGAGAAGCCAGTCAAAACAACTCTCGCTCATATGAAATTCAGATTTCAAATTCAATAGCTGCGACACTGTAGACAACCGTGTATGCTTCTCACAACCATCCCATAATGGCTCATCAGCATCTCGAAGTAACTGATAAAATCTCTGAGCTGTATCATTCGACATTCTTCATTTGTTTGATCTTCATGAATATTGAACTTCGGACCAGCAGCATCGACAACCATGTCTACGTACGTACTTGTGGAGGAAAAGTAATTAGCTGGTGCAGATGGCTGAATATTCAACTCACCATGACACGACCATAACTCATAATGGCCAACAAATCCTCTCGTATATAGATGATGCTGCACATCCCATGTCGATATCACTTTTTGTTCTTACAAGCGAACACGGACATCGGATGTTACCCATCGAATCAACTGCTACTGATGAATTACTCAATGCAAACTCAATAAAACTGTCAACTCCGTCTTTAAACTCCTCGGTCACAACTCCTTCACTATTCCACGGTACATCCATGACCGATTCTCATAAGACATTTTTCCTACAGATTAAATGTCATGTCCCAAGTTAAAATCCAACACACCCTCACATCATTCAAGTACAATACAAATGATACATACGTTATATGGAGAGTCACAGAGCTAATGGGGTGAAATAAAGCGTTGACGTAAAGATAAATGAAGAGTAATAAATTTGAGCGCTATATAAATACTTAATGGTATTGAACATTAAAAACAACACAAACCGTGATGTCTTCATATTAGGCCACCACCACTGATCGGCTCTTTATTCACCAGCTTCTCAGTAGTTCCTAGGGAGTGAACTAACCACTGATATCCCTAAATAAGTTTGCCAAATACATCTCTTCGTACATAATGGGAATACATAACTTTGAGAATGTCAAGTTCTTTGACACAATTATTTTCACACAATTACACCAGTCTTTTCCAATAAACATGTACATACTACCACCACCAACTGCGTCGTAAGATTACAGAATATCGCTCTCCTTTTTCATCTTGAACAATAATAGATAATCCACTTTTATTTCTAAACTTTGTCTTTCTTCTTTCCGAATAATCTTTATGATTTTCTTCATCTTCTCTTTCACCAAAAGTAAACCATCATGCAATCTTTGAATATCGAGTGGAAATATTTTACGTTCAAACAAACAAGTACTTTGATACGTTGGACATTTGTTCTTCTTTGAGTCTAATTTCCAATCGCGAACTCTCATCACTAATTACAAAAAAAATTTATAACATTTTATTCATGAGTAATTTAAAATATAAAATTAAATCATAATATGGTAAATATGAAAAAATCTCTCAAATGGCTAAAAATAAACATACGAATGTGAATGATTAACTTGCAGTGTGAAATTGTGAAAGTAAACAATATGTTTAACAAAGAAAGTCATTGCATTGTTTATTTTCATGTCAAGCGTAAAAAAATAACAGCGAGCAGATAAATAAAAATACTTAATTTACCAAAAGCTTTGAATATAAGCAATTAGGAGAAGGAACTGTAGGGGAAGGGGGGCGCCAGGAGGGAAGGGGTGGCTGGGACGGGGTGGGGGAGGGGGGGCATTTGTACTCGACGAATTTTCATATTTTAAAACACTTCAATAATAGATTCATTGCTTACATTCTCAAACAAATATTTCTCAAGTAGTCAAATCAAGTTCATCAACAGAAGTAGATTCTTGATGACTTGGGAGTGGAGTTCTACAACTACTAGAAACTTCTTACAGTGCATTCTCACTTCATCTTGCAAATTTGGATGATAATCTGATATCTCTTTCCTTAATCCTGGATCTGATTCTAAAGAAGTCAAGTCCAAATGTTCCTCTAATTGTGTGCTACATTTTGTTGTTGCACTTCATTAGTGGAAGAAGATCCTTGCAATGGAATTCTAGAACTACTAGAACTGATGCATTACCTTGTCTCTACATATATCGATACAAATAAATTTAGTGTATTTGAGTTTACATTTATATTTATATTTTTTTACTTTTATTGGATAGATGTATTGTACTTTTTTCTCATTAGCCAATAAAAAAGTAAAAATATAAGTGTAAAGTATAAAATTCAAGTACACTAAACTTTTCTTTAACATACATATCGAAACATATTCAATCAATTGGTCTGATACTCTGATTGTGTGTAAATTTTAATAATAAAATTTTTAAAATGAGTTAAAATAGTTTATCAGGCCATCGTGTCTAAGATAGCATTATCTCATTTCAAATATTTAAAGCCTCCCTATCTATGAAACTTTCAAAAGTCGAAGATTCGAGTTCCACACTATTGCCATCAGTTTTGATTGGATCATATTGCCCAAAAATAATGTTTGAGCGATCATCACATGCCAATATAAGACTATTAACAAGTATTTTTCTTCAACTTGACTCCCACAGATGCCTATAAGGGTAGTCCATCTCTCCTTTGATGGCAATATCCATATTTCTTACATATGACATCGTGGTCTTACATAGCATAGTCTAATATCATGCTTATTGTCTTTAAAATAAACATTCATATCTTCACATAAAGATTAAAATGATGAAACAGAAATTAGATTAACAAGTGAAAATATGTCCTACAAAAATTCTTGCAAGATAAATAACACAATCAAATCATAAACAAAACAGTAAACAAACCATGCATACTTATGGGAAAATCCTCCTATAGGTTTTGCAAATTATCCTACCTTATTCTCACAAAAGGCCTCCTGGACAGGAGGAGGGGGAGGGGGAGGGGGTGCTGGCAGGAGGGGGAGGGGTGGTGGCGGTGGGGCTCAGAAGGGATGGGAGGGGGAGGGTGTACCCGACAGGAGGGGGAGGGGACAGCAGGGGTTGGGGCTCCCGGGGTAGGGGATGAGAGGGGGGGGTGTGGGGGTGGGGGGGCCTTGCACAAGAAGGGGGGGAGGGGGGCGGCAGGGGGTGGGGGGGCCTTGCACAGGAAGGGGGAGGGGGAGGGAGCAGAAAGGATGGGAGGGGGTCACCGGAATAAGGGGGAGGGGGAGGGGGTCGCCGGAATAAGGGGGAGGGGGTGGGCGATGGGTGCAGAAGGAATAGGAGGGGGAGGGGGTCGCCGACAAGAGGGGGAGGGAACTGCAGGAGGGGGAGGGGGCGACAGAGGTGAGAAGCCGGGGAGGGAGGGTGTGGGGGTGGGGTAGCTGGGAGGGGGAGGGGGTGCCGACTGGGGCGCCGGGGATGGGAGGGGGAGGGGCCAGGGAGGGGGTTGCCCACTGAGGCGCCGGGGGGGGAGGGGGAGGGGCCGGGGAGGGGGTTACCTGTTGCCCGGTGGGGGCGTGCGGTTCCCAGGAGCGGCGACGGTGCAGGTTCCCAGTCGCGGAGGCGGCTCCCAAGAGCGGCGACGATGGCTCCCAAGGCCGCTGACAGAGTCGGGGAGGAGAGAGAGAGAGAGACGAGAGAGAGAGAGAGAGAGAGAGAGAGAGAGAGAGGAGGAGAGATGAGAGAGAGAGAGAGAGAGGAGAGAGGAGAGAGAGAGAGGAGAGAGAGTTACCAGGGGGGGTTCGCAAGATGAGGGGGCGGGGGGGGTCCGCGGGCGAAGGGGCAGCGGCGGCGGGTCGGGGTTCTCGACGGGGCTGGGGCAGCGGCGCAGCCCGAGGTTGCGACGGCGGCACGGGAAGCTAGGGCAGCGACGGCGTCGGGCCGGGGTTGCGACGGGCGGCGGCGGGCCACGGTGGTGAAGCCGGTGCGAGTGAGCGAGAGAGAGAGAGAGAGAGAGAGAGAGAGGAGAGAGAGAGGAGAGAGAAATGGAGAGAGAGAGAGAGAGAGAGAGAGAGAGAGTGGGTTTCGCGGGGGAGGAAGGGAAATAGTAAAATTTCCGACGGACAATTCCGACGGAACTATTAAGTCGGAAAACCGTCGGTAATATATAAGTACCGACGGAAATTTCCGGCGGATATTTATCCGTCGGTATTACTGACGGATATTTCCGACGGAACTATTTAGTCGGTAGTTCCGACGGATTTTTCGACGGAAATATTTCCGTCGGAAATATCCGTCGGTAAAACCGCTTTCTCTTGTAGTGTGGATATTCGAATTCTTATAGGATGTAGAAGCGGAAACACCCAATTCCACATCTATTTTTTCGTTTCCATTTTTGATAATTTTTTAATATATATTATATAATATTTTTATAATGAAAGCTCCTCAACCTTGAAGCTTTGGCTCTTAAATTTTTAACTCATTGTCTCTCACCTCCAATCTATATGTAAATATCATCTATCATTATCTCAATTATTGGCTAGTGGTCACTCTCTCATTCCATCATATATGGTAATTTTTTTCTTCAACAGTCTTCATATTTATATATGTTGATTATCTATTACTCAACCATTATATATAACAACATATTTTTACCATATTAATTTGATCTTGTCATACTTCAATTAGTAAGGGTCATTATATTGGACATGATAGAGAAGATATGGTAGAAAAGATTATTAAATTTATATTTAAAATTATTCATAAATTTAATAATCAATAATTGTAAATTTATAAATTAATTCTAATATATGAATATTGTACATCTGAAGTTTTTGTTTATTTTTATTTTTTATTTTCAATTTTTTAACTCAAAACGAAAATAAATACGGAAGCAGAAACATTTTTTTCTGTTTCCAACTCCGAAATTTTTTATAAGAAGCAGAAGCTAAAGTACTTACTTTCGATTTTGACTCTGATCCGCTCTAAAAAAGTTAACGTGAGACTAAAACCGCTAACAACTCTAAGAGGTCATCGACTTTTCTTTGGGGGGGGGGGGGGGGGGGATTGTCACACCATCCACCTATAACGTAATACAAGTGAACTCCTTAAATGATATGTACATCTTATAGGCTTCTGGTAAGAGGTCAATCAATATATCCAGTGTAAGATTATAAAAAACAGTCGAGAAACTTCCGCGCGTCTAGATCATTTCACACTCATATATGAGAAGAAAAAAATAAGTTAGCTATAGCACTGTAATGGCAAGATCTCCCCTTTGTTACAATTTCTTATGCAGCAAAAAACTTTGGTATACAAAGCGTCTAATCTCACTAGGTCGAAATATATGCTCTAAATATGTACAGAAGGAATCATCTCCTGCTCATGCGAAGTTTTATGTGTCTACACAGGAACAAGAGTTTTATTACAAAGCGAGGCGAGGACTGGGTCATCATCCTCGCAAACTCCTCGAAACTGACGGCTTCGTCGCCGTCGCAGTCGACGGCCCGGATCATGCCCCTGCACACTCGCCAGCGTCGCCGCCCCTTCCCATGACCCCGCACAGCAACTGGTGCAGCTCCTCCGCCGAGATCACACCGTCAACGTTCCGGTATAGACTCGAACGCGCTCCTCAGCTCCTCTTCCCGCCGCACTGCCTCGTTGCCGGCGCCGCACACCGACGCGAACTCCTCCAAGCTGATGTACCGTCCCCGTCCAAGTCGGCAGCCCAAAGTATCGAGGCCGCGTGGCCGGCGCAGCCCGGCGACCCGTCCCCGACGCGGCTGAGAGACAACTCGAGGTCGGCGGCGGAGATCCTCCCGTCGCCGTCGCCGTCGAGATGGTCGAACAGCTGGCGGAGGCCGCCGGCGTGTTGGGTCGGGAAGGCGGATGGGGAGGAAGTATTAGGCGGGGATGGAGGGGTAGACGGTGCAGATGAGGAGGAGGACTTGGACCTCCTCCCCATGGCGATACTGAACCACTTCAGTCCCATCGTCAGAAGAAGAAAACGACTGAGGAGGAGGAAGCAACAGCGGTGGTCTTGAAAGCAAGTTTCTGAAGAGACTGTAAGAGAAAGGAGAAGAGAGCTGTGGATGTGAAGTGAGGTGAAGAAGGATGGAAGGCATTTATAGGTATCTGCACGGGGGAGCGCACGCGGTTTTAATCGGACAGTTGTCGGACGCGATGTAAACGGAGGGCGGAACCGACATCGGATTGGATAAAGCGCGTCTGGACAGGTACTTATCCGGTTGGACTCGGATATGTCGGGTCTTCCTATCCTAATAGTCTCCTTGTTTCCGGAAGAGAAAGGACGAAGGCTCTGGGTTCATCTCGGGAACGGGGGGCGGCCGCGGCGGCGTATTAATTAGAAGAGAAAGATTTATTGTATTTTTATATATATTTTAAGTATAATATAACTAGATAATAATTATGTAGCACCTTTCGTACCGAGGAATGAGAAGTGACAATCTAATTATTAGATGTTACATTATTTTGTTACCTAATCATATTACATTTAAAATGTAATATAAAAATTAATAAGTCTTTCTCTAATTAGAAAAAGAAAAAATTGTAGTGGACAGCCTTTACAAGTAGCTACGTGGCCCTCACGCGTGCCTCCGATTTAAGTAGTTGTATTTATTTGTATATTAATATTTCTCTTTAAAAAGATGTTGACTGGTCAACTGATCTGTCATATGTAATATGTATATGTCACCCAGTAAGTGCGTCAAAAGAGTATCTCAGCAAACGATACTATGATACATTTTCCATGCTCTCGTTTTTTGATGCTAATTAGTTGAACACCCGGTTATTTATAAAAAAATTAAATAAATAAAAATTATTTAGAAATTTATATAATTTTTATTACAATTTTTTTGTTAAATTAAATATAATTAAAAATATGAATATGAATAGAATGATTAAACAATAAATTTTATCATAAATTACCAATAATTTTCTAATAGAGATATTACAGATATAAATATTACTGTCAGAAATATTATCATTTATTATTGATCATTTTGTAATTAAAGTTCATGACTTATTATTATTATATTTTTCAGAATAAAATAATTTTTAAAAAATATATTTTAACTAATATAGTGCCAAAACAAAAGCACGGTGAATATTTTAAAAAGATCTGATTAAGTAAAAATATTTTGTAAAAAATATATATAATCTGTTAAAATTTTAATTATTGTAAACTTAACCTATTAACTTAATTTTTTTCCTGAGATCTATAAATGAAAAATTTCAAGTCTATTTCATGATCAATAAAAGAAAGTAATTTACTTATTGTATTGTTTATGTAATATATGTAAAGATATAATTTATTTGTACATTTGAATAACTAACAATACATTCAAAAAAGAGAGGTGGAGGAAGAGATGTAACATGTAATTTGCAAGATTTAAAACCATAAATATTAGAGACTAAAAGCTATAGTTGTAATATATGCACATTGTATGGTAAAAAAAATTCAAGAACAATAAATGAAAAAGAGATAGATAATAATGATTTCATTGTATAGAAAAATAATTTCTATAATTATAGAAGAATCGAGTCTTAAATTTTTAATAACTTAATTAAATAGATTTTATAAAAGTTAGCTATAGCACTTAATGGCAAGATCTCCCCTTATTGTTACAATTCTTATGCAGCAAAAACTTTGGTATTACAAAGAGTCTAATCTCCACTAGGTTCGAATATATATGCTCTAAATATGTACAGAAGGAATCATCTCCTGCTCATGCGAAGTTTTATGTGTCTACACAGGAACAAGAGTTTTATTACAAAGCGAGCGAGGACTGGGTCATCATCCTCGCAAACTCCTCGAAACTGACGGCTTCGTCGCCGTCGCAGTCGACGGCCCGGATCATGCCCCTGCACTCCGCCAGCGTCGCCGCCCCTTTCCCCATGACCCCGCACAGCACCTGGTGCAGCTCCTCCGCCGAGATTACACCGTCGCCGTTCCGGTCATAGACCTCGAACGCGCTCCTCAGCTCCTCTTCCCGCCGCACTGCCTCGTTGCCGGCGCCGCACACCGACGCGAACTCCTCCAAGCTGATGTACCCGTCCCCGTCCAAGTCGGCGGCCCAAAGCATGGAGGCCGCGTGGCCGGCGTAGCCCGGCGACCCGTCCCCGACGCGGCTGAGCGACGACTCGAGGTCGGCAGCGGAGATCCTCCCGTCGCCGTCGCTGTCGAGGTGGTCGAACAGCTGGCGGAGGCCGCCGGCGTCTTGGGTAGGGAAGGCGGATGGGGAGGAAGTATTAGGCGGGGATGGAGGGGTAGACGTTGCAGATGAGGAGGAGGACTTGGACCTCCTCCCCATGGCGATACTGAACCACTTCAGTCCCATCGTCAGAAGAAGAAAACGACTGAGGAGAGGAGAGGAAGCAGCAGCAGCGGTCTTAAAAGCAAGTTTCTGAAGAGACTGTAAAGAGAAAGGAGAAGAGAGCTGTGGATGTGAAGTGAGGTGAAGAAGGATGGAAGGCATTTATAGGTATCTGTACGGGGTAGCGCACGCGGTTTTAATCGGACAGTTGTCGGACGCGATATAAACGGAGGGCGGAACCGACATCGGATTGGATAAAGCGCGTCTGGACACGTACTTATCCGGTTTAAGGCGGATATTTCCGGGTCTTCCTATCCTATTAGTCTCCTTGCTTCCGGGAAGTCACAAGCATATTGACTGGACGAAGGCTCTGGATTCATCTGGGGAACGGGGGGCGGCGGCGTCTTAATTAAAAAAGAACAAAATTGTTAGTGACACACCCTTTACAATATAGCTACGTGGCCGTCACGCATGCCTCCGACACCAAACCATTTTCCTTACAATTTTATTAGATCTTATTAATTTGATGTATATTTCATATTTCTCTTTGAAAAGATGTTGACTAGTCAACTCATCTGCCACATGTATGTGCACCCAGCTAGCTAGCTACGTCAAAAGAGTATCTCAGCAAGCCATACTATAATACCATTTTCCATGCTCTCGTTTTTGATGCAATCTAGCGTCCGCGGAAGCGTACTCATGGGCGGATCTATATTAGGTATATCAGATTTAGTGGGGTCTTATGACCTCACTAAAATTTTAAAATTTATTAAAGAGATCAAATTTTTTTATTATATTAATTTGGTTAGAATTTTTTTTTAAAGAGAATGTTCTCACTAAATTTAAAAATAAATTTATAAATACATCTTAATTGTTAGAGTGACTCTATAAATAAAAAATTTACGTCCGTCATTAAACGTACTGACAGCTCATACCAGGTTAAACACGTCTCTTTATTACAGGTGTAGTAGTGCGTGGGGGTTCCTAGAAGAGCAGATGTGTGGGTTTAATTTGTAAGTTTTAGTCTTTGTTTGGCAATAGATTGGGGTTAGAGATAACTCTAATTCATGACTAAAATTATGTAAGGTTAATTCACACTACAAGAAATCTTAGCTCTGCATACGAAAATTTTTTACGGTTTAATATATTCGTAAGCTATTCGTATGGATAGACATATCTATACTTACGAACTGTACATGTCGTAAGGATATCAGATAAGTTTTGTTCTTGAACTTTCAAGATATACCTATCCCTATGGCGTGATACTGTAAGAATAACAAAATTTATGCTTACGGAGTATTACAGTAAGTTAATAGTAGGTATAAACATCATCCAAATTTTTTCTTATAAAAAAAAATCAAAACACCCTCCAAACCTTTTCAGATCGCGGCAAACTTTCTTATTGAAACATCCGCCAAACCTTCCCCCATTCCAGGACACCCCGAGCCACACCACCCCCGCGCCTAGCCGCCCACGCTGCCGTGATCTCCCCCCTCCCTTCCCTCACCTACGCCGCCGGCGATCTCCCCCCCATCGTTGGGCAGCCGCACCACGAATGTCGTCCCCTCTTCGTTCCACGACGCGATGTGCTCGGAGCCCAACCTGTCCACTAGTCATACGTCTTCGTCAGGAACGGCGCCAGGCACTTCCCCGGCGCCGGCGGTGTCCCGCCTTGCTCCCCTGCGCCGGCAGTGTCCCGCCTTGCTCCCCCTGCGCTTGTTATTCCAGTGTAGCCTCTGGACGAGATCTTGCTCCCCTCCCAGGGTCCACTCTCTTGTGCTACTGCCTGGTGGACAGTGTGTAGAAGCATCCACGCCATATCCAGCTGCTGCAGCGCCAGCTCCTCCAGCTCTAGAAAGTCCCCCTGCCGTGGCTCCACCTAGGGCCCCAGCAGATGCCCTGGGTCCTTCAAGTCGATCTGATCCAGCCCTAGGGCGAAACCCCACTCACGATGGCAAGCAGCTCCAAAATCTGCAGCTCTGTACATCCTCCTCCACCTGCCCCCAGGTGGGGGTGGACGCTCCAACCACATCTGCAGCTGCTGGCGTCCCAGATCTCCCTCCTATTCCACTGCAGATAACCCAGTCAACGTGGTCTCTATTGCTGCTCCCATGTTGTAGGCCAACGGAGGACTGGGGGAGAACCATCGAACTCATGTGCTCCAGTCCCTGTTCAGGGGTGCGACTTCTTTGCTTTGCCCCCAGCTGTTCCATGGTTCCAGGTATCTCTTCGGTGACTGCTCCCCCTACCTTTGCTCAAGTGGTGTCCAGATGCTCCAAGTGTCAGCACTTCCACTTCAGATTCATCCGCCAGCCAGCACAGATCTGGGGGATCCAGCAGCGTTTTTCTCCATAGATGAAGTTAAATTCCTGCTCACCTCTGGAAACGGCAGTCATAGCCCGCACACCATTGCCACCCCCCCCCCTTCCAGGAGATCAGAACTCACCTGATGCAGCGCTTCCACTTCTCTCAAGATTCATCATGAGTGCTCTTGACAGCAAGCACCTCCTTATCAGATTCCAGAACAAGAGTGATTACCTGCAAGTCCTGCTCAAGGGACACTGCAAGTTCAGGGGCGCCTTTAGATTTTTTAGATGGTCCATCCCCCCATGAAGATTCCCCCATTGTCCCGGTTTGGTTGGAACTCCCGGGCTCCCAGTCAACTTCTTTCATGAGGTGTATGATCCGCTCCATTGCGGGAAGCATCGGACCTGTACTCCAGGTGGACAAAAATACCAGTTCTCTCACCGCTCACAAGCTGCTCGAGTGAATGTGCAACTGGACATCTCCAAGCAACTCCCTGCCAGAGTGTGGGTCGAAATTAGAGCTAATGGATTCTGGCAGCCTGTGGGCTACCCCGATCCCCCCGTGTTCTGCCTTTCGTGCAAAAGATTTGGTCACCAGCAGTCCAAATGTAGACGGTACCCACCAGCAGACCAGCAGCCCACGGGTCCGGCGTCGTGTCAAAGTGAAGCTACAACCCACGTCTCTGAGGTACTTAATGGAAGCCCCCAACAACTAGCATCTAATGCCCCTGCTATCAGCAAAACTAAGGATTTGCAGCCAGCCCTCAGCTTGGAAGCTAACCAGAAAAGACACTGGTTTCTTATTCTATGTATGTTTAACTAGAATGTGTGATTTTTTTATTTTTTCAGATTTTGTGAATGTTCTTGCTATAAGGTGATTTTTTATATTTTTCAGATTTTTATGTATGTTTAACTAGATTTTGTGATGATCTTACTAGTTGCTAAACCCAACGTAGATTTGGGTGATTTTTATTTTCTAGTTTTTAGATTTTTATGTATGTTTAATCAGATTTTATGTAGTTGCTGCCTTCGTTCATGGACATTAGTCCTTCAAATTCATTTTGCCTTGCTTGTAAAGTTGCCATCTTTTCTTAGCATCTGTTTTATCAAGTTCTTTTGCGTATGAATGGCCCAGGAAGATGAAAGCCTGAGAAGGTGGAAGGAGCAGCTCCTGGGGAGCGTGGATTGGAGTCTGTTGGAGGTACCTCATCCCTTATTCACTATTTGCTTTTGTATGTTTGCTAATTTGTTGGTGGTCAATTTAATTATACTTAGGTGCCTCATGTATGCCTTCAAAGTGGCATTCAAATAATGATCCTCTCTTTGGCTGCTTTTGTTGGGCAGTTTGCCCATTCAGTTGCTTACATTAATATAAAGTAGTCATCTCCCGACATGAGTAGAAACTATATGAGGGAGTTAAAATTTGATTGAAATCTTACTCTAGCTAACATGTTCTTATGAGGCTAGGATGGATGGTCCAGTTGTTGTGTCACTGGAAAAATTTCCCCTCATTGTTTGTGGTTGTGTAGGCCCGATGCCAGCTGAAGGTCTGTTTTTGAATGTTTTCAGAGCATTTGGAGGCATATGTTAAGATCTTGAGCTTTTCAATCCTTTCCCCTGGTAGGCCTGATGTTGTACTCCCACTTCCTATGCCCCCTAATTTCAAAGGCCCATGGTTTATTATAGTTAGATCTTAACTGTTATAGTTCATTTCTGTCTGCCTATATAGTTCATTTATGTCATCTACTATTAGAAACATATTAGTTGATAATGTAGAATACCTAATCTTTATAGGCAAGGGCCATGTTGCCAATCTATACCTCGATATCCATAAGTAGAACCACCAGATTTCCTAAGAAAGGCATCCCATTCTGGAATTTATGTTGTGCAAGCAATGCCTGATTATATGCTTTCTGGTAGGCAGACAAGTCCACTTGTGAAGAGTCAATGAGATGATTTCTCAAAGAAGGATCACACAAGTTTGCAGCAGAATCATTTAGTTGCTGATAATGTGCAAATAAGGGATCATTAAGAGGGACTATTTTGGTTGTGAAGATTCACCATTATTGATAAAGATCTTGCAACACTATGCATTTGCCATGCTGTAATACATAAAAAGCAACACAAATAATCTGTGGGCTGCTGTTTTGCTTGTCTAATTTTGTCCTTGAAGTTTTATATATTTTATGTAAGGAGTTCTTTATTCAACTTAAAATTCTTTCCCTATGCTTCTTAAGTGATTGGATACTTTTCTAATGTCAAAAAATCTTGGTCTTTCCAGGTGGATCTCAAGATATTGTCATGGTATGTACATCATGAATTCTGAGGCCTTTTTATGTCTTGTCTAATGGGAAATCATATGTAAAGCTGGTGCAAGCCCTGAACATCTCAATTTAATTATTACTTGATATCATAAGTCATAAGCATGTCTTCTGATCTGAGTATATTTTTAAGTTATTAAACAATGTGATGGTCCAATGAGCAAGAATGCGGTGGGCTTTTCTTGAAGATTGTTATAGCATTAAAACATATACATCTTGTATGCATCTGGACACCCTGGCTTTGTTGCCTCTCACCTAAATCTCCCATAAGAGATTCTTTTCCACTTCGTTTTGTTCTGAAATTTGTGTCATAATAAAGTTGGTTATATTTTGCATGTTTCAATTTTCCTTTTTTTCCCCTTCCACAATTGCTACTGATAGGTATTCAGTAAAACGCAGCTAGAACATTAGCACTGCCCATGCACATTATAGCATGCATGGACTGGCTGAATTTTAAGTCATTTATCTTTGGGGATTCATTTGTTTCTCTAGCTCATTTTTGTAGCCAGAATATGACAACTGTAGGAATTGTATTAGACTGAGCTAACATACTACTGGTTGGCTTCACTCATTATAACAGCTAGTTGTGTCCTGGCATACGAAAGCTGCTACTATGTGTGAATTTTCTGGTCGGGGTTGATTCACTTGAAAAATTTCGCGACAAAATACCATCAATGCGAGCTGAGCTGAAAGATGAACGTATGTGTACATTTGTAAGAATGCACAGTTCTGTGCTACAAAATAACTTGAATGCTTATGCTGATAAGTAGACTGTTCCAAAATACATGCCTGATACTTTAGTGGATCTTTGATGTAAATTGTCCTTTTTCTGTGTCTTTCTCATTACTCAGAAAAGTTTCGCGAGATATACAACTTTGCTTTCGGGTGGGCAAAGGAGAAGGTATGAGGTCTCTTCTTTGTCCTTTTTTGGTGAAAAACTGAGCCTTTCCCTTCCCGTTTGGCTTTACTTCTCCTTCTGGAGGATCGCTGTTCTGAAAATACTGCTTGTTTGGGTGCTTTTTATTCTTCACTCCTCCTTCCCTCAGAAGGAGAAAATCCTTAATTGAAGCCTTGAGGAAAAAAAACTTACTGTTACATGTGTGAAGTTGCCATACTGCGGGAACATTTTCCAGAAAGTGAAGCGAAAGTGGTGTTATGTCACTATTCTTTTCAAACTTTCATCATCCTTGTGGAATCCAAGTTATCTCATTGGATCTTTATTATTATGGAATTCCACATGAAATGAATTCTTTTATACTGTGGAACCTGAGTTTACAAGGCTCGAAAAGAAGATGAGATTTCCTCAGCTTTAATCCCCCCCCCCAAAAAAAAGATAAATTGTACTACTCATTTTATTCAAAAGAAATAAAGGTAGTACAATTGATGAGGGATGGGAAATTCTTCTTCGCGTCAATGTTATTGCTTGTTTTTACTATTTCCACTACTTATAGATTTAATGCAAATTGTTGCTCTATGACATTAATTTCTTCTCGATTTACCTTCCTGCATCTAATCAAATTGAATATTTTTTTTAAATATTTGATTAGGCAAAATTCCATTGTTAATGTTGAAACATGCATGATTGACCGAATTTCTTTCAAATTTCACCATGTAAACTTATTTACTGCTTATATGAACCTGGGGTCAAAAATCCTTGGCATTGGACACGCTATGGCATGTGGCAGTTACTCTTTGCCGAAAAGCATTGGCCTCTAGTCGACCATTGGTGTCAGTCTTACAGGTAAAGAAATGCTACCTCAGAAAATTTTAATGCACACTTCTCTATGCAAACATATATTTTGTGCTTCAAGCACTATCATTCGATCCAGTAAATTGGAGGGAATTCTCATTTTCTTCATAAGAGTTCTTTGGTGTGGTTTCTTCATAATGAAATGGGTGATATAATTGCAAGGTAAACAAAACTTAAACAATTATTTTCATAAGAGCCATCAGTAAGCTTTGAGGGTTAAAATGTGCTAGACGAACCAAGCAAGAGCCAGTGTAGTAATATTTGTGTTGTCCTGCTTCCCTGTTGATCTATATATGTAGTAGATTATTAATGGTATCCTGGTTTGTAAAGAGAGTAGCCCAATCTCCACCCTGGCTACATATATTCTCTATAGTTCGTAAAGCATAGAGTGAGTGAGATCATCTTCTCCCTTTCTTAAAATGGATGACAACAATGTCTTTGGTAACCTTAGCATCTTGACAAGCAACATCATTATTGGTCCACTTGTTATTACATTTGTGGCATCTGCATTCCCATCCCACTCAGCATTTCTATGTATTTAATCACAATTTGCTTCTGTTGGTTATGCTGGGAGATATCACAGTCTGAAGGTCCAAATGAGAAATATCACAGTCTGAAGGTTCACAAGGTTTACCTTAAACAAAAAAAGAGACATGTGCAACCACTTAGCCCATGTCTTCATATTATTCTCTTTGTTCTCTTTTAATTGAGCCATGCTTTACTGTGATAGAGCTTAATTGTTTATTAATCATATTGTTCTTTTGTTATACATATTCTCACACAGTACTTATTGACCACATAAGGCATATTGTTTCTCAATGTCTCTTAATTCAATTTTCTTACCTCATTTAGTGTAGCTCTTGCAGTTTGTCTATTGCAACATGTCTTGGTCCAAAGAGGGAAAGCAAGCTGATTTGGACAAATCACCAAATCTCCTCACCACATGTGAACAATTCATTTACTAGCAATTAACTTTCTTTTGTACAAACTTTAGCACTAGTATGTGAATGTGAACAATGATGTTTGATGTAATCTTTCATTAACATTATTGTTTGTAAACTTTAACGTGTTTTATATTATTAATGTGTTGTGCATTGTGAATGAGTGGGTGTGATTATGTGGATCTAAATGTGGATTATGGATCTAAATGTGGATGTGTATGTGTGGAACTAAATGTGGATGTATGTGTTGATCCAAATGTGAATGTGTGGATTAAATGTGGATGTGTACGTGTTGATCTAATTGTTTGTGAATGTGGATCTCTAATGTAGGTGAATGTGGATCCATTTTAAATATAGTACTATTTTTTTTGGGCTGAAAAAAGACTACATTATGGTGTATGCGGCCGTAGGGAAACATACTTGCTTATGGTGTACGTGGCCGTAGGGACACATGTTTACGGTTTAAAATGCCGTAGGGATATTCGGCGTCACTGAGTCATCTTTAAAAAAATATGACTACGATGCCGTAGCCAAAAAAGGATATCCGTATGGTGTTACTTACGGCTACCAACACCGTCACTATAGTTCTATACTTACGGAGTTTAAAACACCGTAGCCTTAGGCCTTTGCCGTCGGACTTTAGCCGACAAAATCCTATCGTAGGGTAACACCGTAAGCAAAGGCTATGCTTACGATTTTTAGGTCTCTATGACGGTGTTTGGACGTAAGCAAAGCCTGGTTTCCTGTAGTGTCACCTTTTAATTTGTTTCTTTGTGTATTAACCAATTTAACTACAGTGAATTAACCCACTCTCTCTTGATTATTTTGGTAAAGTAAAATGAGTTAACCCTCATACACATTACATAATACCTAAACTACCTTTCTACCATATATTTCTAAAAAAATTAGAATGTGTAAAATTTAATTAAAATATAGAGTAAGCACACTTTAAATATGAACAAAACATTCCTTACTTATATTTCTGATTGCATATTTGTTTTAGAGATTAATTTCATATTAAAAAATACAATGGCACCCTTCTCGATTCAAACATTATATTCTAAATTTTGAAGAAGAAAAACGGACAGCATCTCCCATAGTTTTTCAACAAATTGCACTTGATGAACCTGTTTTAAAACCTGTTAAACATATTGTCACCATGCCAATAAATTCAATTACAATACCCACTGAAACAGATATCGAGGGTCTCATGGACATGTAGTCTTTCTTCATAGGTTCAGGTATTGAATAAAAAAATTGATTTGTACAAAACATTGAACGGTCGCCATTGCTACCTGCATAGTACACGAGGCAGTACAGAGAGGGGTAGAAAAGATAGGTTAAACGTAGCTCATAGGTGGAGGTGGGTTAAAAGGGCATGAGTTAACTCACATCCGACCCTAACCACAGTGATCAGTTACCCTTTTCAATTGCAAAATCACTTTTTAAGTTAACTCTGAGTTAACTCGTTAACAAAATGAGTCTTAATTAGGACTTCTTGGTAATAGATTAGACTAAAGTTAACTCAAAATTAACTCAAAACTAACTCAAAAAGTAATTTGGAAAGGTTACAAAACTAACTCGAGTACTTAGCCTCAGTTTGGCAATGGGTTGGGGTTAGAGATAACTCCAACCCATGACTAAAGTTATACATGGTTAACTCATTTTTTAGTTTATTTTCGTGTGTGTTAACCAAGTTTAACTACAATGAGTAACACACTTTCTCTTGGGATTCTTTTGGCAAGATAAAATGAGTTAACCCACTTTAATATCAAAAAGTGACTTGAAAAAAAAAAAGTAGCAATAATATTGTGTTGAGAAAAGAGAAAGTAGCAATTAATGTTATGTACCGCCAAGACAAAAAAGTAGTTAACCCACTTGAGTTAACTCCAATCCACCTCTAGAGGTGGGTTGTAAAATTGTGAGTTAACTCACATCTGACCCACTTTTAATCTAACTCACTTGAGTTAACTTTTTTTTGTTACCAAACTACATTTTGAGTTAACTTTAAGTTAACTCGTTATCAAACTGAGGTTTTATAGATTAAAGGTGGCCAAATGTGAGTTAACTCACAATTTTTCAACCCACCTCTAGAGGTGGGTTGGAGTTGATCTCCCGAGCTAACTACTTTTTTACCCCCACCGTACGCAATATTAATTACTACTTTTCTTTTTCCAGCACAAAACCAGTATAGGTCATGTTCTGATTTTGCTTCTGTGTTGAATTGGTTAATCCATTGCCATGTAAAATCATTACCTCATAGTTTAAAATAATCAAATTGTCTTGTCATATTGTTAATAAATAAGTTAATATTTACTTATCAAATAGTTAAGATCGGTGAAAAACAATTAAATTATCTAATGTATGTTTAAAATATAACTTAGGATTGAAGACAGATACACTTCACTTACGATTCAAATTATTTAATATATGTTTTTAAATTTTTTTTATATATGTCATGATCGCACTTCATACCAAGAAGTTCAACTAAGGACAATGGAGTAATTAATGAATGCAATTATCAGACTTTTTATTGAATAATATATTCTAAAATTTTCAGGTAAAAAATAATAATGTCCGTATAATGTACACAAATATATTTCGGATTTTTCTGTTAATATACATGACATCAGATTTTCTATAACATAAGACTATCCACAAATGAAAGAGATTAAAAAACTGAGCTGACGATGGGCATAATACAAAGATATTTGAGGCATTAGAAAAGTTAGAAATAAGTTAACTCATTTTTCTTACCAAAATGTTTTTGAAAAAAATAAGTTAACTCAACTTAGCCAAATGAGTTAACTAACTTGCAAACAAGTAAAAGTGAGTTAATTTTAGCACCGGGTTAAACTTAATTTTCGTCCAATGTATTATAAAAAAGGCGCTGTGTTTAATTGAAGAGGTTAGGCGGGTTTAATTTTCACACGTGTGATAATATAAATTTAATTTATATATTCTAATAAATACAGGTTATTACACATTTAGAGTTTTGGCACCCTTTAGTCTGAAGATAAGGTGACACAATCATAAATAATACAAAATATTTAAGAGAGATAAATAAGTAAAGATGCAATCCTGAAAAATAAGAGCATGAACATAGAAACACGAATATTTTAATTTTAATTCAATGTTGAACTACTCAATCTTTACATCTGACTTTCAAGTGCAGATCTTTGAGATTTTATCGCCTTTGTTAAATCCCAACACTTCGTACTCGCTAGATATCAACCTCCAATTGATCCTATTTATACGCTAAATATAGATCTTATCTTAATCAATTAATCTACCATCTCATGTACACGCATATGTAAATCTTCTTCTTCTACTCCACAAGGAAGTACAATCCAACTAGGTTTATAATGAGTGTCTAAAAATACTTATAAGAAAAGTGGCGCAGGTGAAAAACACATTAAGATTTTATTTAGTTGCATGTAAAATATTTTTATTAAAAATAATTTTTATGAAATAATTTTTACATAAAAATAAAAATATAATTATATATTTAGTTCTTAAGTACATATTTTTGCTGGTTATTTGTGTAATAGAAGATTAAAAAAGGTAAGAAGTCAACAACATTAAATGTAAGCTTTTACTAGAGATTTGTATGGAGGTGCATGGTATATTATGGTCCATTCCAATGAGAGGGGGTCACATACCCCTAGTGCACTATTTATCAAAATTTTATTTTTTTTATTTTTGATATTTTAAAAAAATAAAAAATTTGTGAAAAAAAAATAACTTTGACAAAGACAATTTAAATTAAGAGAAATAAAATAAAAACATAACTTGAATGAACAGTATTCTATGGATATTTTAATAAAAAATTAAAACAACTAATGAAAAATAATTTGATTTGACAAAGAAGACTTAAATGAAGAGAAGAAAAAAAACGTAAATGAATAGTGCTAAAAAGGTTGGCACTAATGTTGGATTAACAGAAGGAGGAGAAGACGCACACGAGGAAAATGGCCTCCGAAGTTTTGCTTCCTATGCCAAAATTTGAAATTTTTAAGATGAGGTTTTACCGATTTTACTTTTCAAAAATACCCAATGACTAAAAAAATAAAATTTTCTTGAAAAAATTTTCTGAGCGAAATTTTACATTTAACCAAACAGACCTTAAATATCAACACAAGCAAGAAAAGAGAACACATGAATACTTGCTTCAATTGGCCTTGATTTCTCAGAGAAATGTTGGTCATGTAGAGTATTTTGTGGACGACGTTGTTGCGCTTTAGAATCTACTTGAAGATTGTCCTCTTTATCACTGGTTTTTCAGATTGCTGATCACAAGAAAATTGAAAAGTTGGCTTGCGCCTCTAGCGTTATGTGCTTTGCTGATCTAGGGGCCTAAGACAAGGGGACCCGGTGGCTCCTGCACTTTTTATCCTTGCTGAGGAAGCTCTCAGTCGTGGCCTCACCCAGCTGTTCCATCACAGCAGTGGGAGTTGGTATCAAACAAATGCTAGATGCCCGACAATTTCACACATCCTATTTGCAGATGACACTCTAATTTTTTCTAATGCTTCTGTTAGACACCTAAGAAGGCTGATGGCCTTCCTCAAGAATTATGAGGAGGCGTCCGGGCAGCTTATTAACAAGCACAAGAGCTCTTTCTACATTTCTAAAGATGCCCTTGCAAGCATGACCCAGAAAGTGAGCAGCACCACTGGTTTTTCCAGAACAGAACTGCCCATTAAATATTTGGGAGTATCCATATATCCTGGTCGACAGAAGCCCAACCATTTTGCTAATGTTATCTCCAAGACTGCTAGCAAGCTGCAAGGTTGGAAATCTGAATTTTTATCTACAGGGGGGAGACTGATTCTGATCCAGCACATCCTTTATGCCCTCCCTATGTACACCATGACGGTCTTATCTATACCAGTCACTGTTATGAGGGCATTTCACAGAATTCTTGCAATTTTTTTGGGGTTCTTATGAGGGATCCCTGAAGAGGCACTAGAAGAGTGGAAGTCCATCTCCCAACCAAAGGACTGTGGGGGTCTGGGAGTTCTCATTTACAGCACATGCAAATTGCATTCAGAACCAAGATGATGTGGAGGGCTTTGTCCACAAACTCTCTATGGGCTAGATTTTTCAGAGGGAACACATATTCAATTGCCATTATTCTGAGGCCCATTTCCACTTTATGATAGCAGCGGATCGAAGACTCTAGCAGCAAGCAGCCCAAATTATTTTCAAAAATCATAGGATCATTCCTTCATAGCAGAACTCTCAGGCAAGCTTCTGGTTTGGCATATGGACGGGTACTTCACCACTCAAGGACTATATCCCCGAGGATGTGTGGAACAATATGACTGATCATGTATGCCCCATTCAGAAGGCCTTTGAAGAGCCGACCAGCACTCATTTGCAAACTTCAATCAAGTATTGTCCTTAAATTTGTCAAACCAATTCTTATCTATCAGTCAGTCCAAGGACACTTGGATCTGGTGCCCCACTGCAAATGGTAAATTTTCCACCAAGTCTGTCCGCACTCTTCTTCAACCGGATGTGTCTCATAGTTGGAAGGTTCTGTGGTCTTCTTTTGTCCCCCTTAAATGGTCTGTCTTAGTAGTCTGACAGATCTCTCCAGCTGTGTTCCTCTAGATGATACATCCAAGCTAAGGGCATTCCGCTTTGTTCCAAATGCCACTGCTGTTCAAAACCAGAACAAGAGAACACCCTCCACTTGTCTTCGAGAGTGAAGCTACCAACAAAGTGTGGGTAGATTCTCTATCATTTAGTTCCACAATATGTCTGCCTACACCGCGGCGGATGGGGTGCTATTTTTCTTAACAAGTCTGAAACTGTCTACCACTGCTGGCCGCCTTGCACAATGCACTTTTCTGGCTGCTTTATGGGAGATTTGGTGCAGTCAGAATTGTGCTAAATTTCAGAGGCAAAGCATGTCTGCCATGCATATTTTCAATAGGTGTATGCTGTCTATTTGGGCCATCAGCACTTCTTGTAAACTCCACAATCTACCACAGTCCTGGCTCACTGTTCTCTGCAATACCGGGACCCTTCAAGAGCACATAGAAGTTCATATTCCCACTGTAGTGAGATGGCTCAATCCACCAACATGAAGACTGAAGCTAAATGTTGACGGAGCTTATAAAGCATCATCGGAGAGGCTGGTGGAGGGGGGATCCTCCGTGATCACATGGGCAGGTTTGTTGTAGTACCTTGATTTTTCAAAATCTAAATAAAATAAAAAATTATTAAATAAATGAGATAAATAGATTTAATTGGAATAAAGAGATCATAAATAGAATTTAAGGGAATAAACCACTACCCATTAGCTAATTAGGAATGATATATTAATGGCCAAACATGATAGAGTGGCCCAAATGTGGAGAGCCCAACACATGATGGGAGCTAATTAGGTGAAATTCGGATTAAAATAATAGTAAATAATAAAAGGGGTAAGATAAGTATTAAATAAGTTATATACATCCTAAAAAAGAGTCATAAGCTTACCCTAACCCTTTACCCACGAAATAGACCTCTCATCAATCCTATTAAGTGGATAAACCAAGAAAATAGGGAGATAATTAGGAAATTTAGGAGTTTGAGAAGGATAGAAGAGTTTTAATGTATTAGGACTCTTAAACCACCCTATACACCTCTAATTCGGCCCTACCAAGTCTCATTTCGTTGCTGGGACTTTGGAGGATGAGGAGAGGAGGCTGTGGACAAGGAGCAAGGAGGGAAGGAGCTTGGAGCAAGGGAATTCACCTCGTTCTTCGTCCAAAACCCTAGCTTTTCTTTACTACAACGAAAGGTAGGCAATCTCTCGAGCTAAACTCGTGAAACTTTAACCCTAGGTAGCCTTCATGATCCTCTTCAAAAGCCCTCTAGTTTTCTATTTTTCGTTCATCCACGAAGGAGAATTAATTATGTGAATCCATGTTATCTCCATGTACCCGAACCTACATTATTGCTACAATCCATGCATGTAGATGATCCCATGCCATGCGATTATTCTTATAAATACTACGTGTTGTTGGCTTTCAATCGCCCTAGTTTTCCTAATTTTCATCATGTATCCATCGCTAATTAATTCGTTGATCTTTGACTATGCATGTTTAGGTTAACAAAAAGTAACATAGTCAAAGCATGCCCTATACATGATTGTTTTCTAATTAATCGTTACCAGTGATAGATTACCATGTCCTCTTTCGATTAAAACTAGTTTCAAGATTTTTATATCACTGTGCGATTTTATATAGATTTTTGAAGTACCATGTAGCATGATTGGGAGGGAAGGACCAAACTCCAAAAAAGGGGAAAACCCCTTTTCTAGGTCGGGCTGCACCTTTGAAGTCGCGACGGCCCGACCCGTCGCGACCTCAGAGGGGTCGCGGTCGGCCGGAACGTCGCGATCTGAACGCGACGGCCCGCGCTGTGTCGCATTCTCGCCCTCGAACCGGGCCAGGCTGACCGGTTCGCCTGTCGCGTCAGGCCGCCCCGTCGCGACTTGGAGTCGCGACGGGCACCCCCGTCGTGTTCTCAGAAATATAGCCAGAACCCAAAAATGCTTATATACCCTGCTCTAAATGCAATTTATCCATTGTTTAGCCTAAAATAAACACTGTTATGAATAATTTGATCTGAATAATTATTAATGGGCAATAATTATAAATCATTAATTAATTTAAAAGCTACGTGCACTATCCATTATGCTCTCTTGATTTCTCACACTTGCACACACTTAACAATCATGTTGCCATGAAACCCTATTAAATTACGCAATAATGTTCTGGTAATTTAGAAAAATAAATTACTAAATTTCCTATTTTAAATAATTACACTTGTCTTCGTTTTACTCGCGCGTTTTATACACCGTTACCGTTTCCCTCGGCCTTCGAGCACTCGAGGCACAACGGACCCTAGTTTCTACACACTTTTCTTAGCTTGGACCATCTCTCCACCGGGAAGACTCCTGACTGGACCAGGGAATCCTTATCAAGGCCTCCGTAAGTCTTCTTGGCTTTGGCGCACGTCCTTAGCCGACGAGCTGGTTGTACCCTTAACACCCGTTACACCCTTAGGGATCAGTACGATCCAAACGGCCTTAGTGAGTTCTCTCTTACCTCATGATCATGTCAGACCATTTAGTCTGTGTTCACGGCACGGCTAATGGGCGGTATGACTTCTACCAGACTGCCGGTACCCGACTGGTGTGTGCAACTGTTACTAACGTGGTTTAACGATGTTTTACGATTATACCCCTATCTCATCTACTATCTCGTTACTCTCATCTGTTCACTTTCACTCTATACTCTCATCTAGTTAGTCTATTACTCTCATCTCTTCTTGATACTCTATTTGGCCATACAATTGATTGTCTAAAATAACAGTGCTATATGCCAGTGCAATAGGGTCCGGTTGGTCCTGGGGAAAGCTCCCGAAGAGTGCTATTTCCTTGCAAGGGTTACATGATCAGGATGTGTACGGTATGCATCCAGTGCCATTTAATACTATAACAATTAATCGTTGACAATCAAAGTGCTATCTATTCAAGTGTTATACAAGTGCAATTATCGTTACATGGTCATTTTATTATCGTTATCGTTGTGCTATTTTCACTATACCAGTGCTATTGCTCTCTTGCTATCGTTACTTGCTCTACATGACTATACTCTTTCGTTACCTGCCATTTAAGACATTAATTATTTAAAGCATGCTTGTTCTCATGAGATATTAAGTCCTACTGGGCGATTATTCGCTCATCCTGCGTGTTTATTTCATGGTTCAGGTGAGTCGGATGGATATGACCACACTCACGAGGATGGGACTGATTAGGATGTTGCTAAGGAGTGACCCGATCAACTATCATGGCGTAGTAGTTAGTTAGTTTAGTAGTCAATCAGTTAGTATGTATTAGTTGAATTTGAATAAGTACCTTGGGCCCTAGTTATGGCTCTGATGGAATGATGTAATAGTTAGTTGATGGATTATTAATGAAATTGGTGTTATTTGATATTATTTCCAATTGTGCAATAGTTTGTCATTTATTCTCGCATTGTACTATTTAATAACTGTAATTCCGCTTTGATATTCCGCGTCGGGGCATTACAGTTTTGTGGTATCAGAGCCTAGGTTATTCTTAAGTATAGGATGATCTAGGTTTGACCTGCCTTAACTTAGAGTCTAAATTCCGTACCTATGTGAGATGGGTAGAACCATGGGTAATAAGATAAAATAAACTCACACACACACAAACTTAGTGCAACCTCAAAGACTCACATTAAAATTCTCTTTTGAAGGAACTTAAACACTAGCAACAGCAGCGAAGCGTGCTCAACTCCGTGACATGCAACACACCATCCAGCAGCTTACCCAGGCTTTACTTCAGGCTGCTGGAGCGAATAATAACAATAACCGAGGAGCAAGAGAATTACACCGAAATTTCCGCAATCGGAATCCGCCTCGATTTAGTGGGTCTACTGATCCTGATGAGGCCGAGAACTAGCTCAAGGAGATAGAGCGTATTTCCGCGTTATGCAATGCGCGGATGGTGACAAACTTCTGTTAGCGACATTCCAGCTCGAGAGGGACGCCCGTGTGTGGTGGGAGTCCATTGAGGCAACAAGGGCAGATGCACAATTCACATGGAATGAGTTCAAGGAACACTTCAACTCCAAGTACTTTTCTGAACGGGTCCAAGAAAGGAAAGCCGCTGAGTTCGCAGCACTGAAGCAGAGGAGCCTTACTGTTGCTGAGTATGAAGCTCAGTTCTCCAGGTTGGCACGGTATGCCAATCATCTGGTGAGCACTGAGAGGATGAAGGCGAAGAGATTCCTCAACGGGCTCAGACCCGCTTATATCACACAACTAGCACCATTTGATATTCAGACTTATCTGGAGATGGTCAAGAAGGCACACTGTCTGGAGGATGCGACCGAACTCACCGAGCGCATCAAAGGTAGAATGGTCAAGAAGGAGCAGACATCTGGAGCACCGAGCAAGCCCACTAACGGCAAGAAAAGGCCGTTAAGTATCACTGACGGGCCAAGCCAGGAGCGGAAGCCCAAAGTCCCCACCCCTACTGCTCCGAACAACAAGCCTAGATGCAAGCACTGTGACAAGCTGGGTCACACTGCAGAGGAGTGTTGGAGGATGGTAGGCGCATGCCTTCGTTGTGGTAGTCAAGAGAACCGTATTCCCGACTGCCCTCTGCTGAAAGAGAATGAGAAGTGTCCTGCGGGACAGAGGAAGCCCGGCCGACTGCAGGCCTTGCAAGAGGTGGAAACCACCGAGGAGGGTGGAGTCGTTGAAGGTACTCTACCAGTCTTTTCTCAATCAGCATTTGTTTTGTTTGATACTAGCGCAACACATTCATTTATGTCATAAGCATTTGCTGATACATTAAATGAAAAACCCACATCCATGGAATTTGAATTGCATGTCACTACACCACTGGGAGAAAAGGCTCAATTGAATAAATATTTTCCATTAGCTGATGTTAAGATTGGGGAACTCAATCTGAGAGCAGACTTGATTTGTATGCCTATGGAGGGCTATGATGTCATATTGGGAGCCGATTGGCTATCCACGTATGGGGCTATCGTGGATTGTAGGAGAGGGAAATTTTCTTTTAGTGAATTCCCTAAGTTGACCTTCACGGGACGTAGACACAAGAGGCACTTGTCTCTCGTCTCTGCTATTAAAGCACAGAACATGATAAGAAAGGGTTGTATGGCATTTCTCGCCGCAATTGTGGTTGAGAAGAAATCATCTAAGATATCCGACATCCATATCGTGCAAGAATACCCCGATGTATTTCTCAATTGACCTCATACCTGGAGCCTCACCGGTTTCATGCCAACCCAACAGGATGTCCCCCGCTGAATTGAAAGAGTTAAAGGAGCAATTGATGGAACTGCTGGAAAAGGGATTTATCAGGCCAAGTACTTCTCCTTGGGGAGCACCAGTGTTGTTCGTCAAGAAGAAGGACGGATCTATGAGATTATACATCGATTACAGACAGTTAAATCATCTACTATCAAGAACAAGTACCCTCTGCCTCGAGTTGATGAATTGTTGATCAGATATCAGGAGATAAATACTTTTCTAAGATTGACCTAGATCGGGATATCATCAGATGAGGATTAAAGATGCTGACATTTACATGACAGCTTTCAGGAGTAGGTATGGTCATTATGAATTTGTAGTCATGCCTTTTGGACTAACCAATACTCCTGCAACTTTTATGTAATTGATGAACAGCATATATCGGCCTTACCTCGACAAATCATCGTGGTATTCATTGATGATATTCTCATATACTCCAAGACCAAAGAAGAACATGAGGAGCATCTGAGGATCGCTCTGCAGATATTGCGGGACAACAAACTCTACGCCAAATTGAGCAAGTGTGAATTCTGGCTCGAGGAGGTGTCATTCCTAGGCCATGTTATATCCAGGGATGGTATCGCTGTCGATCCTTCTAAGGTTGAAGCTGTGCTAAATTGGGAGAGACCGACTAATGTTACCGAGATCAGAAGTTTTCTGGACTGGCTAGTTATTACAGACGGTTCATAAAAGACTTATCCAAGATAGTTGTACCTCTACGCGCCTTACGTGGAAAGAGAACCCCTATGTCTGGAGCAAGGAGTGCGATAAGAGCTTCCAGACACTGAAGCAATGTTTGACATCTGCACCTGTCCTCGCGTTTCCAGTTGAAGGCGAAGGATTCTCAGTCTACACTGATGCATCTGGAATCGGTCTAGGCTGTGTGTTGATGCAAAATGAGAAGGTGATAGCATATTCATCAAGACAGTTAAATCCTCATGAAGTCAATTATCCTGTCCATGACTTAGAGCTAGCCGCGGTGGTATTTGCACTCAAGGTATGAAGGCATTACCTTTATGGTGAGCAATTTATTGTTTACTCCGACCACAAGAGTCTGAAGTACTTGTTTTCCCAGAAAGAGCTTAATATGAGACAAAGGAGATGGCTAGAGTACTTGAAGGATTTTGATTTCAACATTCAATACCACATAGGCAAAGATAATGCAGTAGCTGATGCACTTAGTAGAAAACCAGTAGCATCTTTATCTTGTTTAGTCAAGGGCGAGATGCAATTACTAGAACAATTCGCTAGACTGGATCTGAATATTGAGGAAAACAAGTGACAATATGTTAGTGGCTAATCTTAGAGCTCAACCCGACATCTTTGTCGAGATCAGAGAACAACAGGCAAATGACCCATTCCTAGTTAGAGTCAGGGAGACCATAGCTGACAAGCCGGATTTCTCCATCGCTGAGGATGGAGAGATATTATTCAAGCCAGGACATGTGTGCCTGACAATAAGGAGCTGAAGAGAAAGCTAATGGATGAAGCCCACAAGACCAAGTATACCATTCACTCAGGCGCAACCAAGATGTACCAGGACATGAAAAGGTTATTTTGGTGGCCAAACATGAAGCGTGAGGTGGCTGAGCATGCCGCGCACTGCCTCACATGCCAACAAGTAAAAGCTGAACATCATCGTCCTACGGGTGTACTCAGACCCCTGGACATACCCGAGTGGAAGTGGGAAAACATCAGAATGGATTTCATCATGGGTTTACCCCGAACTCGTGGTGGACTCGATGCTATATGGGTTATTGTGGACCGATTGACTAAGTCCGCACATTTTCTTGCAATTAAGAGTACATGGAGTGTGGATGTACTTGCAGCTTTATATGTGAAGAAAATTGTGAGATTACATGGAGTTCACGTGTCCATTGTCTCAGATCGTGACCCCAGATTCACTTCTAGATTCTGGAAGGGACTTCAGACTGCATTGGGCATGAAACTCAATTTCAGCACTGCCTTCCACCCGCAGACGGATGGACAGACATAAAGGACAAACCAGATAGTGGAAGACATGCTACATGCCTGCACTATAGATTTTGAAGGGTATTGGAATGAGCAGCTATCTCTGATTGAATTTGCCTACAACAACAGTTATCATGCCAGCATTAAGATGGCACCATTTGAAGCACTGTACGGCAGAAGTTGCAGATCGTCAGTGTGCTGGAATGAAGTAGGTGAACAGCAATGGCTGTGACCCGATATGGTGCAAAACACTAGCAGGGATATACAGATTATCAGAGACAGGATTAAGATAGCTCAGTCCAGACAAAAGAGCTATGCTGATAAAAGAAGAAGGGACTTAGAATTTCAAACTGGAGACCATGTGATGCTGAAAGTATCCCCGACTCGTGGATTTCAAAGGTTTGGGATGAAAGGCAAGCTAAGACCAAGATTCATAGGTCCATTTGAAGTGTTGGATAGAGTTGGTGAGATGGCGTATCACTTGGCACTACCTCCTCAGTTCTCAACAGTACACAATATTTTCCATGTGTCAATGCTGAGGAAGTACGGTTATGATCCGTCACACGTAATCAACTATGATGACATTATTTGAACAAAGAACATGACCTATGAAGAAAGACAGTGAAGATCTTGGACAAGAAGATGCAACAGCTTCAGAATCGATCTATACCCGTGGTCAAGATACTGTGGAGAAATCATGAAGTTGAGGAAGCCACGTGGGAGCCCAAAGCATTAATGCGGCAGAATTACCTAGAATTATTCAGTAAGTCATTCTTCTCTTACGATCATATGAATTTGGGGACAAATTCTTTTTAAGAGGGGGAGGATGTAGTACCCTTGATTTTTAAAATCCAAATAAAATAAAAAAAAATTTATTAATAAATAAGATAAATAGATTTAATTGGAATAAAGAGATCATAAATAGAAATTAAGGGAATTAAACTACTACCCATTAAGCTAATTAGGAATGGGTTATATTAATGGCCCAAACATGATAGAGTGGGCCCAAATGTGGAGAGCCCAACACATGATGGGAGCTAATTAGGTGAAATTCGGATTTAAAATAATAGTAAATAATAAAAGGGGTAAGATAAGTATTAAATAAGCCATATACATTTTAAAAAGGAGTCCTAATCTTACCCTAACCCTTTATTCACGAAATGAGACCTCTCATCAATCCTATTAGGTGGATAAACCAAGAAAATAGGGAGATAATTAGGAAATTTAGGAGTTTGAGAAGGATAGAAGAGTTTTAATGTATTAGGACTCTTAAACCACCATATACACCTCTAATTCGGCCCTACCAAGTCTCATTTTATTGTTGGGACTTTGGAGGATGAGGAGAGGGGGCTATGGACGAGGAGCAAGGAGGGAAGGAGCTTGGAGCAAGGGAATTCACCTCGTTCTCGTTCAAAACCCTAGCTTTTCTTTACTACAACGAAAGGTAGGCAATCTCTCAAGCTAAACTCGTGAAAATTTAACCCTAGGTAGCCTTCATGATCCTCTTCGAAAGACCTCTAGTTTTGCTATTTTTCGTCCATCCATGAAGGAGAATTAATTATGTGAAACCATGTTATCTCCATGTACCCGAACCTACATTATTGCCTTCAATCCATGCATGTACATGATCCCATGCCATGTGATTATTCTCATAAATACTACGTTGTTGGCTTTTAATTGCCCCTAGTTTCCTTAATTTCATCATGTATCCATCGCTAATTAATTCGTTGATCTTTGACTGTATGTTTAGGTTAACAAAAAGTAACCTAGTCAAAGCATGCCCTATACATGATTGTTTTTGAATTAATCATTACCAATGATAGATTACCATGTCCTCTTTCGATTAAAACTAGTTTCAAGATTTTTAGATCACTATGCGATTTTATATAGATTTTTGAAGTACCCTATAGCATGATTGAGAGGGAAGGACCGAACTCCAAAAAAGGGGGAAAAAAAAACCCCTTTTCTGGGTCGGGCCGCACCTCTGAAGTCGTGACGGCCTGACCCGTCGCGACCTCAGAGGGGTCGCGGTCGGTCGGACCGTCGCGATCTGAACGCGACGACCCGCGTCGTTGCGTTCTCACCCTCGAACCGGGCCAGGCTGGCCGGTTCGCCTGTCGCGCCAGCCCGCCCCGTCGCGACTTGGAGTCGCGACGGGCACCCCCGTTGCGTTCTCAGAAATACAGCCAGAACCCGAAATTACTTATATACCCCTACTCTAAATGCTATTTAGCCATTGTTTAGCCTGAAATAAACACTATATGAATAATTCGATCTGAATAATTATTAATGGGTAATAATTATATAAATCTAATTAATTTAAAAGCTATGTGCACTATCCACTATGCTCTCTTTATTTCTCACACTTGCACACACTTAACAATCATGTTTGCCATGAAACCCTATTAAATTATGCAATAATGTATCTGGTAATTTAGCGAAATAAATTACTAAATTTCCTATTTTAAATAATTACACTTGTCTTCGTTTTACTCGCGTGTTTTATACACCGTTACCATTTCCCTCGGCCTTCGAGCACTCGAGACATGACGGACCCTAGTTTCTACACACTTTTCTTGGCTTGGACCACCTCTCCATCGGGAAAACTCCTGACTGGACCAGGGAATCCTTGTCAAGGCCTCCGTAAGTCTTCTTGGCCTTGGCGCATGTCCTTAGACAACGAGCTGGTTGTACCCTTAACACCCATTACACCCTTAAGAATCAGTACGATCCAAACGGCCTTAGTGAGCTCTCTCTTACCTCGTGATCATGCCGGACCATTAGTTTGTGTTCACGGCACGGCTAATGGGCAGTTGTGACTTCTACCAGAGCCGGTACCTGACCTGGGCTGTGCAACTATTACTATCGTGGTTTAACGACGTTTTACGATTATACCATATCTCATCTACTATCTCGTTACTCTCATCTGTTCACTTTCACTCTATACTCTCATCTAGTTCGTCTATTACTCTCATCTCTTCTTGATACTCTATTTGACCATACAATTGATTGTCTAAAATAACAAGTGCTATATGCCAGTGCAATAGGGCCCGATCTGGTCCTCGGGAGAGCTCCCGAAGAGTGCTATTTCCTTGCCATGGTTACATGATCAAGATGTGTACGGCATGCATCCAGTGCCATTTAATACTATAACAATTAATCGTTGACAATCAAAGTGCTATCTATTCAAGTGTTATACAAGTGCAATTATCGTTACATGGACATTCTATTATCGTTATCGTTGTGCTATTTTCACTATACCAGTGCTATTGCTCTCTTGCTATCGTACTTGCTCTACATGGCTATACTATTTCGTTACCTGCCATTTAAGGCATTAATTATTTAAAGCATACTTGTTCTCATGAGATATTAAGTCCTACTGGGCGATTATTCGCTCATCCTGCGTCTTTATTCATGTGTTCAGGTGAGTCGGATGGATATGACCACACTCACGAGAATGGGACTGATGAGGATGTTGCTCAGGAGTGACCCGATCAGCTATCATGGCGTAGTAGTTAGTTAGTTTAGTAGTCAATCAGTTAGTTTAGTAGTCAATCAGTCAGTATGTATTAGTTGAATTTGAATAAGTACCTTGGGCCCTAGTATGGCTCTGATGGAATGATGTAATAGTTAGTTGATGGATTATTAATTAATTGGAGTTATTTGATATTATTTCCAATTGTGCAATAGTTTGTCATTTTTCTCACTCTGTACTATTTAATAACTGTAATTCCGTTCCGATATTCCGCGTCGGGGCGTTAATTTATTCTGCCTTTGCACATGCTTACTATGAGCTTAACTCCAGTCTTGCTGCTGAAGCCTATGCACTCAAGGATGGCCTTAAGCTCTACTGCATCAAGGGCAATCTAGAGGTAATTGTTGAGTCTGATTCCCTCAACCTGGTTCACATTGTAGCTGGGACACTTCCCGCCCATGGGACTTATCGTGCATCGTGCATGTGGTGGCTACTCTCTCCAAAGATCAAGGCTGAAATCAAACAATATTCCTCGTGAAGCAACCAAGTGGCTCATTCCTTGCCGGTTATGGTGCTCAGTGACAAGTTCACTACCTGGGAGCTATGTGGGCGATCTTCCATCTATTGTAAAGGGACCCTACCATCTTGATAAGGTTGGGTGCCCCAACATTAGGCCCTAACCTATTTTGTATCATCACCTCTTCTTCTCTTTCTTCATCTATTATATAAAATTTCAGCCGCTTGGTAAAGGTAGTGGCCGTCTCACCCTGTGAGGTTGCCCCTACCTTTTCCTTTTGGTTCGGCTATTTAAAAAAAAACTATTCTTGAAGAAGATAATACATGGGTAATATGACACTTTTGAGAAATTGAAATTGTTTCCTTTGATTTTTAGATAAGGATAAAATCATGTAGAGCTCTCTTTAAAACTTATTTAATAAAAAAAACATAAATTATTTAAATATATTTCGGTAATCAATAAGTTATTCGAAAAAATTAGACAAGTATATTCGAATAATAGAAATATTGTTTGAGTAACAATTAATTAAAGCATTCAGATAACCAATTACTTGGCATTTATAATTCAAGTATCTGTGTAACTACACAAGTATTCGAATAACTATTTAGAAAAGTATTCGAATAATCGTAATATAGTATATAGATATTTTTGTAGGTATACGAATATCATTTCAATTAGTGAGAGATTAATTAAATATATGTGACCACTCATATAAAATCTCCAAATACTTAGACTTATTATGCAAATACTTATAAGAGTTTTGATAATCACTTAAAATTATAATTTATAAGAGATTGTGAAAGATAGCAGTGTTGTGAATTCATTTTTTTATTTTTTGAAATTGGTTTAATCTTTATAAAAATTGAAAATGCTACTCCATGTGCAAAAGGTGCAACAAATTCCAAGTTTGCCATAAGTTTTGCTCAATTCAAGAATTCCTTAGGGAGAGCAAATTTCATAAAAAAGTTTTATCTCTAAGGTTGGACTTTGTGATGATATAATTGAAGTAATTGCCTCACTATGCAGAGTAGCCATTGCATAGGTAGAGTTCTTATAAGATTGTCCAAAAAAAAGGTCTCCTAATGAAGAAGAATATTTCAATGAACTATTCATCTGAGAATTGATCCCCAATATTATTTTTTGGTCTCTTGTCATTTCTTCAACTCTAGTTATACCCATGATTGAATCAATCTATCTCTCCCTCTCTTTGTTTAGTTTGCGCCAATGAAAGATCACAGGCCTTCTCCTTAGATCTATCAATGGCTCGGTCGACCCAAACTTTATTATGGCCCAATTGATACCCTTCACACTAGTCTAATCCATCTTAAGGTACATCTTAACCTGGTTTGGGCCAACTTCAGACAAATCTTCTATTAGAAACTTTTATTGCTCTTCGTAGAGCGTCCTTCGTAGATATAAATGAGATGAGTTGTACAGTCATCAATACTCATTTTTTTATATCTGGGATGATATCGAGAAGACATTTTGTGACGAGTAGAAAGTTGAACTCATCTTCTATTGGACTGACTCTGCCACTCAATTGTACTTGGGTGGGCACTTTTAGTCTGCCCCAAGTCAGATAGCAAGTCTATCTTTTGTGTGTTCATAGGCTGGTTTTGAACATTAGGAGCCTAAAGAAATTGATTTGGTCAATTAAATTGTTGAACTTGGAACTGTTATTTCCTAGGATGGAGTCTTCCCAAATAGGGTTATATTCAACATATGTAGTTCAAAATTTATGTTTTTTAATTATCCATTTAAGAGAGCTATCCTTGTAAAGATCTATTTAATTTTCCACTATAACTTTAAATTAAGATTTCACACACTAGAGAACTCTAGTAGATATAACTGAAGTAATACTAATTATGAAAATACACACATGACAAATAAACTAATAAAGAATATAAATGTATAAATCCAATACGCATGACCTGGGAGGGTAGATATGTCATTATCCCAAGAACTTTTTGTCTTCCTATACAGTTTTTTGACAACAAATGGTAGCCCTTTTCATTCAACCAAGGATCGGTACATAGAGAAAGATTTTCAAAGATGCATCGTACAAGAGCCATACATAAACATCTATACTCCCACAATTACCTGTTGCCCAGTTAGATAGCCCGAGGGGGGGGGGGGGGTGAATGGGTCTTTTGAAATTATCAATTAATACCTGTTCACTAAAAACGTTCACAAAGAAATACACTTTGAAGATTGTTAGTGTTAGTAAAGAAAAACAACAAACACAAGAGGACAATCACACAACACTAGATGTATCCTGGTTCGGACCTCCTTTCCACAGGAGTCCTACGTCCAGTCCCTGAGCAACAACTCAGGATTTTACTAACTAGGGTACAGTCCCCCTACGAACACTATAACACCCAACTCAGCTGGTCTTCTCCTCACACCCAGAAGAGGAACAACACCCTGGATACCCCACTAGGTCTTCCTTCACACCAGAAGGGCACCACACCCTGGATACCACCAGGTCTTCCTTCACACACAAAGGGTACAACCACAGAAGCAAGCAGGAGATTAAGCCCCTAGATCAAGCTTTAACAAGCTAAGATCTGAAGCTAGGGACTGAGAGAAATGAGCTATTAACACAAGCTCACTCTCAGAACCAAACAAGCTCTCACAAAAAATCTACAAACAATGTAGAGAGCAATGAGCTAATCTAATGGAATGAAGCTTGGCTCCTTCTTGAGAACTCGAGAAGACTTGATGATTAGAGCGATTTCTATGACTGTCGTTTCTATGTATGTGTTATTCTGAAGCTTCTTTCTTCAATATATAGCTTCAATTGAAATCTGAACGTTGAAATATCCGTTGCCTCTAGCTTTTGGTGGACGTTAGACTTGGTGGCACTGGAAGCTTCCAGTCAACAGTCTTTTATCCATTTGTACACGCAAAGAGATAGGATCTTCTGAACTGTCCTTCAGCTACTACAGGGTCCAACGTTGTATGGCGAATGGTTGTCAGAGACCTGCATATATTAAATGCTAAAACAGTAGACAGCCAAGCTGTCTCTTGTTGTCAGACATCGTTGGTGTGAGTATTCACCAAAGTGGTAATGCTATTTTGCTGTTCTAAAAATGCATAAAGAGTAAGCACGATAATGGACTATATTATCTGCATGCATGCAGAGATACGTTCAGTCTTCATTAAATGCACATATGTCAGAAAGATATGTATGAAGACTTTGACTATTCAATGTTGTTAAATATCAAGTCGTTATAAACATAAAATCGATGCATCCATGGCTTATGAAATTGTTATGCACTAACCGCCAAATCATTGTAACTTAGCATCAAATCGTTATGTTTCTACAAAAGAATCGTTGTGATCAAAACGATATAATCAAATCGTTATGAGTTACAAGAAAATCGTTGTGATCAATAAAGAAATCGTTGTAGAAGGCAAATCGTTGTGTTCATTAAGGAAATCATTATGAACACTTAAAAAATCGTTGCGCAAAGTAAATCGTATGATTACTAAAGGAGTCGATGTGAAGCAAATCGTTATGACGTCTTAAGGAATCGTTGCGATGACCAATCATTATGACGTCTTAAGGAATCGTTGCGATGACCAAATCGTTATGACGACTTAAGAAATCGTTGCAATGAGCAAATCGTTATGATGACTAAAGGAATCATTGCGATGACCAAATCGTTATGACGTCTTAAGGAATCGTTGCGATGACCAAATCGTTATGACGACGTAAGAAATCGTTGTAATGAGCAAATCGTTATGATGACTAAAGGAATTGTTGCGATGAGTAAATCATTATGACGTCTTAAGGAATCATTGCGATAACCAAATCGTTATGACGACTTAAGAAATCGTTGCAATGAGCAAATCGTTATGATGACTAAAGGAATCATTGCGATGAGCATATCGTTATGACAACTTAAGAAATCGTTGCAATGAGCAAATCGTTACGATGACTAAAGGAATCGTTGCGATGAGCAAATCGTTATGACGACTTAAGAAATCGTTGCGATGAGCAAATCGTTATAATGACTTAAGAAATCATTGCGATGAGCAAATCGTTACGATGACTAAAGGAATCGTTGCGATGAGCAAATCGTTACAGCTTTAAGGAAATCGTTGCGATTTTCAATAGAAGTCGATGTGGACTTAGAGAAATATCATACTGAACTTGACATGCTATAGATGTACTAATACTTACCAAATGGGCTTGTTTTTCCTTGAGATTTTTCCTGTGCTCACAAGCTTATAAAATGTATGTTAGAAAACGTGAGAAGGTTTTGTTAATCACCAAAATAAATATATAATTAATTAAAATTACATGGGGACAGACTGATCATCAATCTCCCCCTTTTTGGTGATGACAAAACTTAACAAAAAAATATGAATAACCGAATGTTTTTTGAAATGTATTTCAGAAAACTAAGTATTTCTCCCCCTTTGTCATTAAGCAAAAAGATAAACTGAGACAAAGAGAAGACAAAAGACACAAAACAAAGATATGGTATTACTTTTGAGAAGGTACAGGAAGATAGACTAGAGGAGAAAGAAGAGAGGCATGCTGAGAAAAACAGTCCATGCCTTAATCTCTTGGTCTTAAAAAAGTTGCCTGAAAACTCCAGGTGCGATGGTGAAAGAATCACCCATAGAAGGGATCATGCGCTGAATATACAGCTGTCGTTGTGTCTCCAGGAATAGTGCATACTGATCCTTGTCCATAGTGAATCTGAAGTAGGTACTCTTCCCAAAGCTAGCACGCTGAAGGAACCGATCAAGGGTGATAGGATAGACAATCTGGTGATCATGCAGGTCCTTCTTCAAAGAAAAGAAAGCTGAATATCTTGAGGCCCATTGAACATACAATTCTTGAACTGGATTTATAGAGTTCATATCCAAGAAGGCTTCAGCAGATAGATTCGACTTCCCTTCCTTGAACAAAGAAATGTTGACTGATTCTAGTTGGAGAGCAAACTGATGATAGTGCTTTGCCTAGTCTGTGGGAGAAAGCCTTTCACACTCAAAGATTAAGGGAGTCAGAACCTCATAAGAGATGGGCCCCAAATGGTATTCTCTGAATATGAACCTCAGAAAGGAGGGGAGGCCACCCTACTTAGCTGACTGATGGCCCATCACACGAGCAAATCTTTCAAAAGCATGAGAGCCAGCAGAGGAATAAAAAACTAGGGAATGTAACTTGGGAAGAAAAACAGTATCAGGCATTCTGAGGCTTGTGAGATCCACTTGGAAGGAGCAATTTACTAGATGTTCAGTTCGGAGGTGAGCTAGGGCTCCATGGAATTGACCAAACTGAACCTCAGGGATCTTATTCAGATAGCAGTAATCGTTATAGAGCTGAAAATGCCTTGCTATTCTGATTTCCTTAAGAATGAAATGGCCTCAGACAGTTGATGATGAAAAACAAACCACTCAGAGAGAGAGAGAGTGGGTGATCTCTACGAGAAATGCTGTCTGCTTTGGCTTTGAGGTATTTACTGTATAGAGTCTTGTGCCCTTTTGTCCACTGGTCTTCAGTCTTGCACTCAGCTGACTGGAAGATTTTGGATTGGTTGCTTTGGATATGTGGCAATAGGGAAGAACAATGTGAAGATGTTCAGTGAGGTTAAGATGGGGAATCCCAAAAATTGTAGAGTGTTGAGAAAATACCTCTAAGAAATCTAATGACTTTCTTAGATTTATAAAACTATGTTTTTGCTATGTCAAATCTTTAAATATATGTTTTATATCACAAAAATCTTTTTTAGGAAAGAATATCCTAAAAATTTCTAAGGCACACAACTATCTCTCAAAATACTGAATCCGACTGCCATATTCAACTCCTTCAGAATAGCAGTCAGAAATCAAAGTCCACGTTGTTTACATAGTATTTGACTCATACAGTCGAATACCTTTGTTCTGTATTCGACTCATACAGTCGAATACCTTTATTCTGCATTCGACTCATACAGTCGAATACCTTGTTCTGCATTCGACTCATATAGTCGAATACCTTTATTCTGCATTCGACTCATACAGTCGAATATCTTTCTTCTGCATTCGACTCATACAGTGAATACCTTTATTATGCATTCGACTCATACAATCGAATACCTTTGTTCTGCATTCGACTCATACAGTCGAATACCTTTATTCTGCATTCGACTCATGACTTCGACTCTTACAGTCAAACGTCTGCTCTGTATTCGACCAATACCTTCAAATGCCTAAAATACTTTTGTATTCAACTGTAGTCGAATCATATTGATCTCTCGATTCGAATCACTCTTTCTTTAATCTACTCATCTGTTCACATTCGACTACACTGAAATCCTGTACTTTACTTTTCACACACCACCAGTTCTATATGAACATCATCAAATCTAGTTGTGGATTTTTAATAACAAGATTGTTGTATGACTTGAAAAGTTATTATTATTTTTTAACAGGATCTTGACATGAAAGCTCTCAAATTAATTATCCTATGCTAAACATGTTCTGAAAAGTGTCTCATTAAATTTCTCAGTACTGATGTCCTACCTTGCCTTATTGTTAGCTTCTCAAGACACATAGCATTTATGTAAAATTCAGACGCATGGCATCTGACCATCTCACCTACCACTGACAGACCCATACTTTAACTTTTGTCTGTCTGTCTACTATCTGTAATACTGATGGGATACGAGGTTCCATACTTTGTACTGAACTTTTCTGACCCACCTACCATAAGGGTATGGAGATACGTTTTTTTGTTTTGTCTTGTCCTTGCAACAGGCATTTATTGAGCATGTGTTCAGCATGCCTCTCCCTCAGCTATTTGCTACAAGAGCTTATCTTCTAGCTGTTAACAAAATAAAGACCTCGGGAAGAAGCTATTTTGAAGACCTGCTGGGCAATATCTTCAGGACACAAAGAAACTTAGAATTCCTCTTCAAACGGCTATATGCAAACGGCCACAAGCTTCAATGGTCATCTTCTCAAACGGTCATAATTTGAAGACTATAAAAGGAGCTCAAGAGGAAGAAAACAGACATACAAAATATACTGAGAGATACATACAGTGATACATAGAATCCACAAGTATTTCAAGTCTCATTCTCCTACAAGAGCCATTCGACTTCCTCAAGTCTCTGAAGCCTTCATGCTTGATTTCCTTCAAGAGTTTCCTTGTGCTCAGATAGGAGAAGTTCTGTCTGTGGGTGGCAATTGTACTCAGTGACAATTCTCTTTAGTCCACCCCCTTTCACTTCAGATAGGATTTAGAATCAATTCTATATCTGTTGTATCCATCTGAAGTGTGTGTGTTTGTGCTCAATTTTGAGGCAAACACACCCCTGTCAATCTTTCTTTGTACTTGTGCAGAAGTCTGTCTCTGCACTTTGCCCCTCTTGTGAAGGGAAGGCCTTGGTGAAAAGGCATTTCTGTACCCCTGTATAGGGAAGACTTGCTGGGAGCAAGTGGGTAGTTGTAATCCTCTCAAGGGTGAGAGAAGGCCAAATTCATTGGCAGATTAGTGAAATCTCAAGTGGTTGGCTTGAGGACTGGATGTAGGACTTCCATGTGGGAAGGGCCGAACCAAGATAAAAATTGTGTGTCCAATCTTCGTGTGATTGTTTCCGCCTAGTCTACACTTGAATCACACACATCACTTTGAGTACTAACTTGTTTATTTAGTGCTGTGATTTTCAGAAGAAATTTTAAAAGGTCAAAAGTCCTATTCACCCCCCTCTAGGACTATTTCGCTTGCCATTTCGATCCAACAAGTGGTATCAGAGAGAGGTCTTCTCAGAAGAATCCTAAAAAGATTTGAGAAGAAATGGCATCTGAAGCTCACAACTATGAAGGCCAATTGGTTACAAGACCACCATTCTTTGATGGTGAAGATTATCAATATTGGTAGATGAGGATGGAATGCTTCATCAGAGGTACTGACTTCGACCTCTGGCAGGTAATAGAATAAGGTGATTTTCAAGTCTTGCAGAATCCTCTTCTGGTGCTCTTTTTATTGCTGACAAAAGAAATATGTCTTTAAATTATAAAGCAAAAAATTATCTATGTGTGCTTTATCTAAAAGAGAGTTTAATAGATTATCAGCCTGTAAAACAGCAAAAGAAATGTGGGATAAGCTACAAGTTACATATGAAGGTACAGATAGGGTTAAACAAACTAGAATAGACATACTTGTATCTCAGTATGAACAATTCAAAATGCTTCCAAATGAGAATATTACTCAAATGTACAATAGATTCTCAAATATAATTGTAGGTTTAAGTGCTTTAGAGAAAAATCTGATAAACGAAGAAACTATTAGAAAAATATTAAGATCTCTAACAAATGTTTGGACACTAAAGTCACAGCCATAGAAGAAGCACATGATTTAACACAATTAACTATTGATAGTTAATAGGATCCCTCATGGCACATGAAATAAACATGGAAAGGTTCTTTGAAAATTCTTCAAAGAAGAAAATTTCAAATGCTTTAAAGATTGCAGATTTCTCTTCATCTGAGGATTCCAAAGAGAAATTAGATGACAGTGATGATGAGGCTATGCTCTCAAGGAAGCTGCAAAGAATCTTGGCTAAGAAGAAGAAATTTGGGTCAAGGAAATTCTTTAATAAAGACAAGAAGAAATGTAACGACCCTCTTTATATCGGTACGGTTCCACCAACCCACGTCGATATAGAAAGCATCGCCACAGTGGACATTTACCCAACACTAGTACAATAGGCTGAAACATACACAAATATAATATATCTCATGACAGCGGAATTTAAAGAACTGAAAAGAAATCTTATTCCATCATCCACATTCTATTCACAGTCCGTATAGAAGAAAAGAGAACTAACTTTTCATAATTGAAATAAAATAAATACATTGTCCACATGAGACTATGCAGAGTCTTTATTACATACTATGAAGTAAGGAAAAGTACAATGCTAATCCACAACAATCTCTCCTACTCTCGCTCCGAGTCGCTACTAACGATCTCCTTGGAAGAAGTAGAAACGTCTGCACCTGTACGCCGAAGCAAGAATGAATGAGTTCAAAAGAACTCAACAAGTAACACCAAGCACACTAAACATACATGTATCAAGTAATCTCCATATCCTTATGCTACATCATTTACACATAATGCATAGAAGTGACAGTTTTTCAAATAGAAGCCTATGCATGATTTCTACACACTTTACACATGGGATTTAGTTTTATACACAAACCTAATCCTAGTCACATGCTTTCTACACTTTTCAATATGCTAAACTGTTTTCATTCAATCATTCATATGCCACATGTTGATCATTTTACACATAAATTTACACATTTCATAACAACTAAATTAACATGAATTCTAAGATAATTTTTCACGTAATTAACACATTATATTAGTGAAAAGCTCGCTATTTTACTACTATCATGTCACATTCACAAGGATCTTATTATTTTTGCATGTTTTCATAAGAATTTCATGAACACATATTCACTTACACAGGTTACAATTTACACATTTTCTTTCACTTAAACACATTTTCACTTTTCTTAATGCCGTGACACATAGCCAAACCACTTTAGAAGGACACACACTATCACATCACATATCAATCACCTAGGCATTTCAGTGATTAATCTTAGTTACTGCGCAGAACTGGGAGAAGCACTCTCCACCCTAACCAGCGATACTTGTTCGCCTCCAGGATTTAATCCCAATGCCCATGGGACATAACACACTTTGAACTTTCCTGTGGGGACTTTACCACAGTACAGTCCCACAGCCCTCTAAGGTAGCAGTGTCACCCATTGGCACATTAATACATTTTCTCAATTTCAACACACTTCTAAATACAAAATATTACGCATTCATCTCATGTTCGTACATTACATTCTTCAGTATTACCTAGCATGGTACTACTGTTTTCAGTATTAATCAAGTTTTACAACAATTCTAATCATGCTGAAATTTTGCAGAATTAAACTAATCATATTAGCATGCATTAATAATAATATCTAACATAAACAATTTTATATAGCCATTGTCATCAGTTCAGTACAGAAATTAACCAAAAATTCATCACAGTTTAACCATCATGCATACCAAAAATTACATTTTTCTGAATTACACATAATTTCTGAAAATTCTAACAGTGATGTTATCAAATGTAAAAATAGCCAAACTGACATAAATTTTCATTATTCGGATTCACAATTTATAGAAATAACTAGTTTCGCATGAATTCTTAACTTTTCTACATTGAGTAGACATATTAACTATTTTCCGGTTCAGAAAATTTAATAAACTATACAGATATTATAAATTCTCAAATTTTATATCATGCATCAGATCTCATAACCAGTGTACAGAAATTTCATGGCAGTCAAATCTATACATATTTCATAAACGATATTTTTCAAGATTAAATTCTGTCGGTAGCACATTCGAAGAATTCTAATAATCAGGGAAATTTTCAAAAAATGCACAATAACTCACAGTACACCCAACATGTATATTTACATATTATATAAATTTTACTGTATATCCTCATGCGGAAAACTCGAAAATTAGCTTATAGAAGGGCAGACTTGCAAACTGTTGCAGTCTGAAGAACTTGACGGCATGGGGTAGCCGTCTATAGGTTAACGGAAGTATATGATGCCGCCAACACATGATATTAGCGGCAAGTGATCTTGCCGTTAATATCCTGTCTGCACAAACACAGACTGAACGCCAACAATCACTTGAAAGGGGGGTTCCAGGACACGAGGAAAATCCGAAAAATTCCTGGGACATACTAGACACATGTAGGGTTGATGTGAGTGGGGTACTTGCCTCTTGTAAAATCCACAAACGACGATTCAAGCTGGAGAAGCCCTCCTCGGCTGTGCCAAAGAGTCTTCAAATCCCTCCTTCTTCGGGTTCTTTGTTGATCCTCACTGCACACCAGCGTGGGGAGTCGTTCCCGGATGTTCAGAATTGACACCAGTCGATGCAGATCACCGGATGAAGCCTCTCGAAATCAGATCTCTCAGGTCAAGTTGGGTTTTTTTTTTTCGCATAGAAGAGCTAGGTTTTTGACCCAAGAGTCAAAAGGGATGGATCTGGCCGAAAACTGGGTATTATAAAGGGTTGGGGGTCGGATATGCTAAAGGGGTAAGTCTCAGAGCTGTTGGGAAGGGTTTCTAAAACAAAAGGCTAAATTTCCGGAGGCGTTTCTAGATCTGGAAACGTAACTGGTCTGGGATATTGGCATCCATATCTATGGTCGCCTATCCAAAGTGGGCGTCCATCGATATTGCCGCCTAATCCTAGTAAACGTCAGCCGATGTTGACGCCGGCTGGCCGACAAAATTTCACTTAAGTATGCAGAATTATAACACCACACACACACACACACACACACACACCACACACACACACACACATATATATATATATATATTATATATATATAATATATACTTGTATACAATATGTACAATTACAAATAATCTAATCAACAATTTGTATAAATAAATACTTATGCACAATAATCTATACATCAATAGTATACACTTATACGCATACATATATACTTAAGCAAGCAAGATGAAAATCAAGGGCCTTACAAGAAAGAACCTACATGCTATGAATGCAATCAGCCAGGACATTACAAATCTGAATGTCCCAGACTCAAGAAAAAGGACCAAGTGGACAAATCAGATAAGAAGGAAAAGAAAAGAAGTTCAGAAGATTCAAAAAGAAGGCAATGGCAGCAACATGGGATAATGAAGATGCTACCAGCTCAGAGTCTTCCAGCTCGGAATCTGAGGAAGAAGAAAAGCCAAATCTAGCCCTCATGGCAGGACTAGAACAGGTAAATTCTGAAACATCTTTTACTTCCTGTTCTGAATCTGATTCTGATAATATTGAAGATGCATTTAACGAGCTCTATGAAAAATACAAATCCGTGGTAAAGCAAATAAAAATAGTTAAGCTAAATTTAATCAACCAAGAAAAGAGCAATACCTTTCTTAAAAAGGAAACTGAAAGATTGAATCAAAATCTAAATGAGACTAAAAGAGCAAATAAATTACTCTGTGAACATTTGAAGAATAAAAATAGCAAAATTGTAGAATTAGAATCAAATCTAAACTTGCTCAAAATGAAGAAAAATTAGTAGAGGAAAATAACTATCTAAAAGCTACCATTGAAAAGATTTCTAATTGCAAAACCTCACTATTTGTTAGAATTAAGGTTCTAGATCTGGTAGAAAGAAATATGGATTAGGATACACTCCTCCACATAATAAAGAAGAGATTATTTATCCAGAAGTGTATCCAACTCCTAAATTTGTGGCTGAAAAGAACATAAAAAATACTAAAAAGGTAAATCAGCATAACTTAAAACAAAAACAGAAATTCAGCAACAATGTGCACAGGAAAAATGCTTTCATTTGTGTTGTACTCATTACAATCAATTAGGTCACACTGTTAGCACATGCACCACTAGACATTAAGATGGATTCCTAAAATAACCATCATAGACCCAAGAAAATTTGGGTACCAAAGTTACAACTTAGCCTGTTTTGCAGGGTCAGCTGAGGGCATCCAATGGTATTTGGATAGTTGATGTCAAGGCATAGACAGGAGATAGGAAGTTTTTCACCAGTTTTAGAGAAGAATCTGGTCAAGTAACTTATGGAGATAATGGAAAAGGAAAAGTACTAGGATGTGGAACCATTGGTACTAAAGAGAAGAATCTAATTGAAGATGTTATGTATGTAGAAGTTTGAAGCACAACCTGATCAGTATTAGTCAACTATGTGATAAAGGGCATTTAGTAAGTTTTCCGAATGACAAGTGTATAATTCAGAAGGATAACAAGATTGTCTTTGAAGCACAAAGAGTGAAGAATCTGTACACATTGCAACTAGCAGAGTTAAAAGAAGTAAACTTGTGTCTAGCTACCACCAAAAGTGATGAATCTGATCTTTGGCATAGAAGACTTGGTCATGCTAGCACTTCAGTGATCAAGAAGTTGATAAGGCATGATCTGGTTGAAGGACTTCCCAAACTCAAGCTCAGAAAACATGGAATATGTTCAGCCTATGCAAAGGGAAAGCAGACCAAGACCTCTTTTCAGTCTAAAACAATTGTTACAACTTCCAAGCCATTGGAACTAATTCACATGGATTTGTTTGGACCAATGAGGACAATCAGTCTGGTGGAAAATTGTATGGCTATGTGCTTGTTGATGATTATTCAAGGTATACTTGGGTATCATTTTTAGAAGCCAAATCTGAAGCTTTCCAAGCATTTCTGAAGTTCAACAAAGTAGTTCAGAAAAATCAGAAATTTCAGATCACAAGTCTCAGGTCAGATCATGGTGGTGAATTCAAAAATGAAGATTTTCTAGAGTTCTGTGAGGAAAATGGAATTGAACACAACTTCTCAGCTCCAAAAACCCCAACAAAATGGAGTGGCAGAAAGAAAGAATAGAACACTGTTGGACATGGCCAGAACAATGCTAAATGAGTATAATCTACCAAAGTACTTCTGGGCAGAAGCAGTGAATACAGCTTGCTATATCATCAACAGATGCATGATCAGACCAATTCTGAAGAAAACACCATATGAGCTATACAAGGACAAGAAGCCAAATATCAGTCATCTCAGACCCTTTGGTTGTAAGTGTTTCATTTTAATAATGGTAAGGATAATCTAGGAAAATTAGATGCTAAAAGTGATGAAGGTTTTCTCTTAGGATATGTTTCAAAACCTAGAGGCTATAAGGTATTTAATAGAGAAAACTTTAACAATAGAGCAATCAGTTCATGTATATTTGATGAAACTAACCCCTTTATCAGAAGGATAGAAGAAGAAGAATGTGTTGATGATCTGTGCAGGGATCTAGAAAAGACATCTCTTGAAGAAGAAGGGAAAGATAAAGAAGAAGAAGATCCTCCATTAGAAGATCTTCAACAACAAGAAGAATCACAAGAGGGACTACCTAAAGAATTGAGGTACCACCGGAACCATCCTAGAGAAAACATAATTGGTGATCCTCAATCCAGGGTAAGAACAAGAGGTATGCAAATTCCTTGTGACTTCTCTGCCTTAGTTTCACAAATGAGCCTAAGACAATCAATGATGCACTGGGTGATGAATCTTGGATCCTTGCTATGCAAGAAGAGCTTAATCAGTTCAAACGTAGTGAAGTTTGGACCCTTGTGCCTAGACCTACTGATCATCTAGTTATTGGAACCAGATGGGTTTTTAGGAATAAAATGGATGAGTCAGGGGTAATACTAGGAACAAAGCTAGACTTGTAGCCCAAGGATATTCCCAAGAGGAAGGCATAGATTTTGATGAAACCTATGCTCCAGTTGCTAGATTAGAGGCAATCAGAATTTTATTAGCTTATGCTTGCTCTCTTAATATCAATTTATTTCAAATAGATGTTAAAAGTGCTTTTCTGAATGGTTTCATTAAAGAAGAAGTATATGTTGAGCAACCACCTGGTTTTGAAGATAATAAGTATTGATCATGTTTTCCGTTTAAAGAAAGCACTATATGGTCTGAAACAAGCACCAGAGCCTGGTATGAAAGATTAAGTGCTTATCTTATATCACATGATTTTATAAGAGGAAAAGTAGATAGCACTCTATTTATAAAGAAATTTTCAGTTGAAATCTTAATTGTACAAATCTATGTTGATGACATTATCTTTGGATCTACTAATGAATCACTCTGTAAATTCTTTGAAAATTTGATGCAAAGTGAATTTGAAATGAGCATGATGGGTGAACTAATTATTTTCTTGGATTGCAAATTAAGCAAACCAAAGAAGGAACTCACATCTGTCAAACCAAATACATTTCAGATCTACTGACTAAGTATGGCTTTGACAAATGTAAGCCCTTAGGAACACCCATGAGCTCAGGCATTAAGTTAGACAATGATCCTCTTGGCAAAAAGGTAGACCAAAAGACCTATAGAGGAATGATAGGATCACTACTCTATCTCACTGCAAGAAGACAAGATATAATGTTTAGTGTCTGTCTTTGTGCAAGATTCCAAGCTGATCCTAAAGAATCTCATGTTCTTGCAGTAAAAAGAATTTTCAGATATCTCATTAATACAAATAACTTAGGTTATGGTATCCTAGATGTTCTGATTTCAAGTTGATTGGTTATAGTGATGCTGACTATGCTGGATGCAAATTAGATAGAAAAAACACCAGTGGTACTTGTCAAATTCTTGTAGGTGTTTGATATCTTGGTCTTCTAGAAACCAGAATTCAGTAGCTTTATCCACTACAGAAGCTGAATATATTGCAGCTGGAAGTTGCTGTACTCAACTCCTGTGGATCAAGCATCAGTTAGAAGACTATGGTCATCAACTTCAAGATATTCCAATGCTTTGCGGCAACACAAGTGCTATAAATTTAACAAAGAATCCAATTCAGCACTCAAGAACCAAGCATATTGAGGTTAGACATCATTTTATCAGGGACCATGTAAGTAATGGAAAATTTCTCTTGAATTTGTTCCTACAGAAAATCAATTAGCAGATATTTTTACAAAACCTCTCCCTGAAGATAGATTTACTTCAATAAGAAGAGAAATAGGTATGTGCAATCCTGATTAAACTAATAAAGCAGTGTTTGAATTGCTTTGATAAAACCTTCCTTGAACTATCTGTGAAAGTATCCTGAAAATCGCTAAGTCCTATATTCGACTCATGCATTCGATTCATGAGGAACCGATGCATTCGATTCATGTTATAATGATATATTCGACTAATGCAGTCGAATACCTAATTCGATTCATTAAGTTAATTTAAACCGATGCTTACCTTTCAGAATTCTTGAATTGAGGTAACTGACACCTCATTAAGGCACGTCCATTCGTAATTAAACGGTCAAATCAATCATCGCGTCCATTCTTAATTAAACAGTCAAATCAATCATTGCGTCCGTTCATCCTGAAATCAAGTGCCAGTTATTTTTTCTTATATAAGAAAACCCCTTCTCCTTTCAAAACACCCGTTTGAAATCCTCCGATGACTCACCTATCTTCTTGCGTTCTTCGCGCCTTCACTGTGCTCCGGCAAAGGACTCTCCGGAAACCATCTGAAACCTCATTCCTCCGGAAGAAAGGTAGGATCTTCATCCCTATGATCATTTCTTTCTCTCCTCTGAAGGTTTCCTAAGTCCCTTTCGTTTCTTTCATCTAGATGGCTTCCGAGTCTGTCCATTGACCCCTGACCAACTCCAGCGTCTTGCTAAGATTCCCATTTGCTCTGGGAAGGCTGTTGAGTTCTCTCATTTGTCTGAAAATTGTCTTGGGTAGAAGAGACTTTGAATGCTATGGGTTGGACCAGAATGTGTCAGATTTTGAACCCTTTGTTGCCGATGCAGTCAGATCATTTATGCTTCACTGCAAGTCTCTGATGGGAACTCAGTTGTAGGGTATGTTAAGGCACCAAAATCATAATTTCTGAAGAGCTTTTGGTCGAGTTGTTAGATTGTCCCAACTCAGGGCACAGGCTTAGTGAGTTCATCCCTTTGGAAAAGCAAAAGCTAGGGAATTATTGGTAGCCTGGGGACCTCAGCAAGCGAGGACTTCAAGTCAATGAGTTGTCTGCTGAGAAAAGACTGATTCACTCTATTATTACCAATATCATCACCCCTAGAGCAGGAACTCACTCTTCCATCACTGCTAGGGATGGTAATTTGCTATTTAGGAAATTCAGAGGCACAGGGTGAATCTGCCAGCAGTTATCTGGAGAAGATGATTGCTTCAAAAGACCTCCAAGAATCTCTTCCATATGGATCTCTACTGACTCTTATCTTCAAGAAAATTTCAGTAGATCTGTCTAGAGAAATGTTTGTTGGTAACAAGGAGAAGATTGGTATTTTCACTCTGAAAAGAAGCAAGTACTCCTTGGTTAGTAAAAAGCAGAATTTGTGGTATAAAAGTTCAGTCCCTGAGTGTGAGCATGAAGTATATCCAGATGAATCTTTGGTTTCTCTGCTCACACATGAAGCCCCTGCATCTGAAATTCAGCATGAACATCCTTCCATCCAGATCAGATATGAAGAGTCCATTCCTGTACAAGAAGATGTTCTACCATCCATTCCAGTCCAAGATGTTCCAGAGGACACCATCAATGATGTCCTAAGAGATCTCAGAGGCAAAAGAATCATTTATGAAGATATTTCAGCCTCTTCTCCCCAGGATTACCTCTTTGAAGATAGAGAGCCTGACAACTCTCCTTCTCAGTTTGAGACCGGCTAAGGTCTCAGGGGGAGAGCAGCAGCCTAAGTAATATTTTGGAAATGGTTAGAAGTCAGAATGAGAACATGTCAGTTCTCCATATGCAAGTTGTTCCGTTAGATACTAAGTTTGATAGCTTGTCTGAGGAAGTCAAGCAAATCAAGGATCTCCTATTGCAGTTGGTGTGCCAACCAGGCACCTCTAGGCCATCAGGGCCTTTCTCCTCCCAGCAACAAGAAGAGACAGTGCCAGCTCAAGAGAAGAACACCTAGCAGAACCTAAGTACCTATACCTGAGGAACCAGAACTTGAGCAACCTGTCGAAGAACCAGGAGTTCAGGCTGAAGAGCAGCCTATTGAATCTGAGCAGCAGCAAGTTGAGCAGACCACTGAGCAGCAGACTCAGTTGGCAGTAGTTGTATTTAAACCAAGTGATCAGCAGCAGCAGCAGCAAGTGCAAGAATCAGAAAATCAGCCAGAAGAAGTGGCAACAGCTGTAGAGGACCCTATGCAGAAGGCAGCAGCCAAGAGACCTCTCGAGCCCTCTCAAGATTGTCAGACTTTTAAGAGAAAGGTGAAGAGGAGATTAGTCAAGGATGGTGTTCCTGTCAAACCAATCCTCCCTTCTCCTTCTTCCAGAGCCGCATCTTCCACTGCTACACCTGCAACTGAACCTGCTTCATCAGCACCACTATCTCCACACTCCTCCTTGGATCTACTTCTAGTAATCACTCCTGTAGATCACTTCAAACAAGATGTTAAGTTCTCCATCTACCCCTTGAAATATCAAGTTGAACCTCTTGAAGAGTTCACCATGACTCTTTCAACTCAACCTCCTCATTTTTATTCCTCTCTTCCTACAGCCTCAAAATCTGACTCCAAGAAAACAATAATGCCTTTAGTTGAGATACTTCCTAGCATCCAACTGTCAGCCTCCAAAGGACCCAAATTGGGACACAAACCTTCCTCTCTACTTCTTCCGTTTTGGTATGCCTTCACTCATCACTCTGAACAACACATGAATTTGTTCAGAGAATATCTTGCCATTAGAGCCTTTTTGGAAGTTCATGAGTTGCCAGATTTCACATTTGAACACTGGCTTCCTATTTTGATTCAAACTTCCAACTTTCTATTTCTGATCTCCAACTCATATCTAGGAAGAGCCATTGCCTCACTCCCCAAGAATATGTTGATCAATACCCTGAAGAGGCCGCCAGGTTCTTAGAAAATCAATCCAGAACCCATCACTTGACAACTGCTCAGCATCTTTCTCTTAGATTTCATGCCCTTTTTGCAGAGCATCTCAGGGCCTCTCAGGCCAAGTACATTGAAATGAGATCTTTCAACCATGAAAGGTTCAAACTAGGATTGCATGATGTTTCCAGAGGGCAGTATGAGAATTTGCTCCGAGGACAAAGAGAGATTACCCCTTCCATGACAGTAGCCTTACCGTCAGGACTTCATCCTCCTTTGGTAGGAGCAGTCTCCTACAGAAGAGAATTTGCTGAAATATCTTCAATAGATTCCTCCGGATTTCTGCCAGATTCAAAATCAAGTACCAATCTAATCTCAGTTTCCAGAGGTTTATTTATTCAGTTGTCAAAGAAATCCAAGCATCTCCTTGATATCCAGCTCAGTTTTGCTGAATCCGAAAGATTCACCCCTGAGTAATGGGAAGCAGCCTATCCATCCTACCACTCTCAGTGCCGAAAGATGAAACTCAACATCAATCAATTTCACTCAAAAGTTCTCATGGATTTCCATAAGAGTGTCACTCATCGTTGGGCTGAGAGGTACCTCATATACTATCAGGCTAAGGATGCAGCCATCTCTCATGGCCTCTATTGGAATCTGACCTTCAACGAATTCCTCAACTAGCATCCACCAAAAAATTTGTGCCTCTCCGAGTCAGGATGGACACTGACAAGTTTCACTACAAGATTGGTTGGTACAGGAGGCGCCACGTTAAGTCTATCAAAAATTACCCTCCACCAACCCAGCCTACAATGTTGATGATGCTCTCTTTGAAAATTCCTTCAACAAGAACGAAAAAAAACTCTGGGAGCTCATCCAACCATTCCTGAAATCAATTCCTGCTTCTCTTTGTTGCCTCGTTCAGCTAGAGTCTGAACTTTTTAGTTGTAATTTCTTGTTTAAACCTGCTTGCTACTATGTACTGTTAGCCATTTTATAGATGCAATTTCTTCCTACTTGTGAAATTCTCAAATGTTTTATCCTTTCTATTAATGTCACAAAGGGGGAGAAAAATGTATAAACATAGCATATGATACATATCTATTTAAAGACTTTTGTCATTAACAAAAATGGGGAGAATTGTTGAACAAATACCTCTAAGAAATCTAATGACTTTCTTAGATTTTATAAAACTATGTTTTTGCTATGACAAATCTTAAATATATGTTTTATATCACAAAAATCTTTTTCAGGAAAGAATATCCTAAAAATTTCTAAGGCCACAACTATCTCTCAACATACTGAATCTGACTGCCATATTCAACTCCTTCAGAATAGCAGTCAGAAATCAAAGTCCACGTTGTTTACATAGTATTCGACTCATACAGTCAAATACCTTTGTTCTGCATTCGACTCATACAGTCGAATACCTTTATTCTGCATTCGACTCATACAGTCGAATACCTTTGTTCTGCATTCGACTCATACAGTCGAATACCTTATTCTGCATTCGACTCATACAGTCGAATACCTTTGTTCTGCATTCGACTCATACAGTCGATACCTTTATTCTGCATTCGATCATGACTTCGACTCTTACAGTCAAACGTCTGCTCTGTATTCAACCAATACCTTCAAATGCCTAAAATACTTCTGTATTCAACTGTAGTCGAATCATATTGATCTCTCGAGTCGAATCACTCTTTCTTAATCGACTCATCTGTTCACATTCGACTACATGAAATCTGTACTTTACTTTTCACACACCACCAGTTCTATATGAACATCATCAAATCTAGTTTGTGTATTTTAACAACAAGATTGCTGTATGACTTCAAAAAGTTATTATTATATTTTTAACAGGATCTTGACATGAAAGCTCTCAAATTAATTATCCTATGCTAAACATGTTCTGAAAAGTGTCTCATTAAATTTCTCAACACTGATGTCCTACCTTGCCTTATTGTTAGCTTCTCAAGACACATAGCATTTATGTAAAATTCAGACGCATGGCATCTGACCATCTCACCTACCACTGACAGACCCATACTTTAACTTTTTGTCTGTCTGTCTGCTATCTGTAATACTGATGGGATACGAGGTTCCATACTTTGTACTGAACTTTTCTGACCCACCTACCATAAGGGTATGGAGATACGTTTTTTCATTTTGTCTTGTCTTTGCAACAGGCATTTATTGAGCATGTGTTTAGCATGCCTCTCCCTCAGCTATTTGTGACAAGAGCTTATCTTCTAGCTGTTAACAAAATAAAGACGTCGAGAAGAAGCTATTTTGAAGACCTGCTGGGCAATATCTTCAGGACATAAAGAAACTCAAAATCCTCCTCAAACGGCTATATTGCAAACGGCCACAAGCTTCAACAGTCATCTTCTCAAATGGTCATAATTTGAAGACTATAAAAGGAGCTCAAGAGGAAGAGAACAGACATACAAAATATACTGAGAGATACATACAGTGATACATAGAATCCACAAGTATTTCAAGTCTCATTCTCCTACAAGAGCCATTCGACTTCCTCAAGTTCTCTGAAGCCTTCATGCTTGATTTCCTTCAAGAGTTTCCTTGTGCTCATATAGGAGAAGTTCTGTCTGTGGGTGGCAATTGTACTCAGTGTCATTTCTCTTTAGTCCACCCCCTTTCACTTCAGATAGGATTTAGAATCAATTCTACATCTGTTGTATCCATCTGAAGTGTGTGTGTTTGTGCTCAATTTTGAGGTAAACACACCCCTGTCAATCTTTCTTTGTACTTGTGCAGAAGTCTGTCTCTGCACTTTGCCCCTCTTGTGAAGGGAAGGCCTTGGTGAAAAGGCATTTCTGTACCCCTGTATAGGGAAGACTTGCTTGGGAGCAAGTGGGTATTGTAATTCCTCTCAAGGGTGAGAGAAGGCCAAATTCATTGGCAGATTAGTGAAATCTCAAGTGGTTGGCTTGAGGACTGGATGTAGGACTTCCATGTGGGAAGGGCCGAACCAAGATAAAAACTGTGTCCAATCTTCTTGTGTCATTGTTTCCGCCTAGTCTACACTTGAATCACACATATCACTTTGAGTACTAACTTGTTTATTTAGTGCTGTGATTTTCAGAAGAAATTTTAAAAGGTCAAAAGTCCTATTCACCCCCCTCTAGGACTATTTCGCTTACCATTTCGATCCAACAGAGAGAATGCATTTCTGTAGATATCTCGATAGATTGGTCTCCTTTCAATTTCAGCAGTGAGGGAGAACAAAGAGGAGGAAATTTGGTGTAGAGGGTAGAGAGATAGAGGTGGAGAGTTTCCTCTTTTTCTAGAAGGACTGGGAGAATCAGTCCTGTGGACATGATTGACAACTACCAGAATTGAGGTGAGTGTTGAGCGTTCAAACTCATCCTCAGCTTGGGTGAGAAGGGCGCTGCCAAGTTGTGGGTTTTCAGGTATGAAAGTAATTGATGTACGTGGAGTAGGAGGATAAAGAAGTGACCTTGGATAAAAGGTGGAAGAGGATCTGGTGGAAGAAGGACCAGATGAGGAGGATGCCCTAGCTGATGAGGAGGCTGGAGGGTCTTCAGTGATAGATGGAGGAAGAGGACGAATTGGGGAAGAAGTAGGAGAGAGGGAAGATTGAGATGGAAAAGGTGTTGGTGAGGAAATTGTACGGAGCAAGGGTTGTTTGAAGGTGGGTGGAGCTGGAGGTGCTGTGGAAGAGGATGGTGGTGAGGAAGGGGCTAGAGTTGCAAGGGATGAAGACTCAAGGGCTTCAGGAGCAACTGCTGACTCTTCTACATCCTGCTGCCCAGCCTTGGAGATCACTGGCCCTGGTGGCTCAACTACCAAGTGCTCAGAAGGTCCCAACTCTTCTGCTGGCTGCTTGCTTGCTGCTGTCTCCGGCCTTGATGGCCCAGCCTCATGAACTGATGGCCCTGAGGGCCCAGCCTCTGGAATTCATGGCCCTGGTGGCCTAGGAACAATATCTGCACTGCTTTGAGGGGCAGATGGAGGAGGATCTTTAGTTCCAACTGCCTTCAGGAACTCAGAAAGCAAGTTCTTCATATCGCCCATTTCCTTATTAAACCACTTCATGGCATTCCGTATCTAAGAAAGTTCCTTGGAGGTTGATGCTGCTCACAATAATACATTTACATTTGACTGCACTGAGCTTAAGATCTCACCTTGATCATCCAACCTCTTCAAGATAGGCTTCAAGTTCACTTTCTTTTGAACTTTCCTCTGCCTTTGTGAGCAATTTTCTTGCTTTTGCTTCTCCTTTCCACTTGCTCCTCGACCTCAACATGAACTTCATTTGGCCTATCATTTACAGGGGCATCTTCAGTATGCACCCCCTGTGATGCTACTTCCTTCTCAATCTCTTGCTCCCCCTGAATAGGAGCCTCTTCCACAATTCTTTCTTGCTCCCCCTGAATGGGAGCATCTACCATCACAGAATCATCAATGTGGCCAGATGCCGCAACCTCTTCTACCAAACTCCCACCAATTTTTGGAATCACTGGGGTGGAGTGAATGGAATCCAAGACTTCCCGGAGCACAGAGTGCCACTTTGGAGGTGGGTAGAGGATCCTCGGATATTGATTCAACAGGAACAATAATCTCAGGAGGAATCTCCTCTATTCTTCTGCCATAATCTTCCACTTCTACTTCTCCTTGAGCTACTGAAGCTTCCACTGCATCTTCTCTTTCTACTGCTGCTTCCTGTGATGCTCTAGACTCAGGGGCCTCTTCTGCTGCTGGTTCTGCTACTGCTGGTGCTATTTCTTATTGGACATCTTGGGCTTCGCCAATAATGGCTTCACCCTCACTCACAGATGTTTTTGTCCATACACCATTTGTAACGTCGCGTGCTTTTCGGATCCATGCGGATCATTTGTGTAATGGTTGTGATGGCCGTTGTGAGGCCAATGTGAGTTGGTTGTGTGGAATGTATGGTGTGGATGTGTGGTTTGTTCAGGTGAAGTGCAGGTTTGGTCCTGAAATGAAATAGGACCTGCTACAGTTGGGTTGGAGTTAGCGGCCAGGGGTGGCCGTTGACTTGTTGGCGTCCAGGTAAAATGTCGTTGACTGCATGATCTAAGCGGCAGTGGATGTGGACGTTTAGGGTGGCGGTTGCCCTAGGCGGCAGAGGGGTTGACGCCAACCTGAGAATTCTGCAGGTTATAGGGTCACCCGAGAGCAGGTTTCCCACCTGTTCCTCTCTTCCCCTTGCCCCAGCTTCATGCCCCCGTGTCCCTAAAGCTTCCAACAGGTACAGGAGACTGGTTGGAGGATCGTGGGACGTGTGGCGTTGCCGAATCGCGCGGGGAAACGCCGTGGCGTGGTGCAATTTCCGTGGGAGCTCGTGGAGGGTTCGGCGTGGATTGGAAGAATTCGGAAGATTTAAGTGTGCGTTGAGGTAGGGAATGACCCTTGTAGTACCTATAGGTTGTAATAAAATAAATAGAAAGCACGAAACTGCATGAAAATGGCAATTTCGGGTCATGGTATCCATGTGGGGTTCTAAGGGTGGTTTGATGGAATTTAATGGTTAATTCATGTAGTTTAAATCTTAAATGATGCATGTTTAGCTTGGAAAATGGTTTCCTCAGGTTTTCTCGTTGTTTTGATGGTTGTAAAACCTGTAGAATCGATTTAGGGTTTATGCAGGGATAGAGGCTGAAGATCTTGGCGTCAAGATCGATTGACGCCAGGTTCATCAGCCAGGATATAGACGGCCAGATCCATTGCCGTCTACTTCCTGTAAGCGGCAGTCGATGTGGCCGCCTACTTGTATATAAGTAGAAAAGACTATTTGAGGTATTTGTCGATAATGAATGGTGCGTTGGCACCTGTGGTGCACTGAGTGCACATAGTTCCCGTGTTTAGCATACAAGGTATGCAGTTAGATACTTACTTTCGTGGTTGCGTGTTGTTCACGCGAGTCCAATTGGGTTCACATGTAGTGGACCGTTGTTACTTGTGGTTTATGTGAGGTTTCACGTGGTTTGTGTGTGACGTACACGTGGTTTTGTGTACGTGGCGAGTAGTACGACGCCTACCGTGGTTACCTCTCCAGTTGGGTGCCCCAGGTTCTTTGTGAGCCAGGCTGTTAGCTCGGGGCTTTGTCCCGGTACTTGTGTTGTACCGTCGAGGTCTGTGTCGTCTAACCTGGACACCCTCACTCCTGTGTTTGAGTTGTACGTCCGGCAGAGGGAAAGACGACAGTGGGACAGTGACACTTGTGTTTGTCTTTAGTCACTTGTAGCGCGCTCGTAGTTGGGGGTACGGACACCAGTAGTCGACACTGTCCCCAGCTAGTCCTTTTCCAGTGCCTCACTCTAGAGAGCCCAGGCCAGGGTCTCTAGAGGTGCCAGGCATGGGCCTGTGACCGTGTGGTCCGCAGGTGGTGGTGTTTAGTTGGTCTCCACAGTTGCTTGACCTTTTCACGTGGAGCGGCAGCTGGACCTTTCGTCCATGGCTGCGAGACTGAGAGGTAGACCTGTATTAGCTTGTCCGAGTCAGTTTCTGGTGTCGCGAACCAGTTCACGTGGCTCGTGTTTGGCTGTCTCTACTTTAGCTTGTACACCTGTACTGGTTTGCCATTAATTATTACAGTTGTTTTCGTAGTCGGCAGACGATGAGTACTTTTACAGCTTTCATATCCTGCTTAGCTGTTCTATAAATTGTTGGTACTGTTTATGCTTTTGTACCTGTGGTTTTGGTTTGCTCGATTTTGGGGGAGTTCCCTACTGAGCCAGTGACTAGCGAGGCTCACCCCTACCCCCACAGGTGAGAGCGAGGAGGATGTTTCACGACCGTCGTCCAGTTCAGAGCCGCGCCGTAGCGGTGCAGGGTCGGTACCTCCAGCTGTGTAGTAGCAGCTCTAGCAGTGTAGTGTAGTTAGTTGTTTATTTTCTTCAGTTGTACCTCGGGGTATGCCCAAGGCTCTTGTACTTCTTTCAGTTTTGTGGAAATATGGCTATGTAACTTGTGATATTATATATATATATATAAAATGTGGTGTTCCTTTGTGTTTACACGGACTGTGGTTTGGTATCCCTTGCGAGGCTTCGGCCCGTTCGCGGGAGGCGGACTCGGATCAAGTACGTTATCAGTTTAACGGGCTTGGCCGAGGCGTTCCGCCTAGTTGGTATCAGAGCAAGATCCGTGTTAATATAAGGGAATTAGAAAGATACATAGCTTTATTTCGGTCTTTGTACACTGCTGGTAGGGACCCTGGTTTCTGATAATTTGTTGTTTTGATTTTTGTCTGGTGTTTTTGTTTATGTAGAAATTTCTGGAATGGCTGATAGAAGAGATTGGGGTGGTGGAGGAGATGATCCGGAGGAAAGTACTCACGTATGATAGAATGAATTTGGAAAGCCTCACGGATATTCGGGCGAGGATGGATCAGCAGGCGCCGGTACCACCGGTTGCAGTGCCACCTGGGGATGTACCTGTTGCTCCAGTCCCGCCAAGAGTAGAGGTGCCTTTTGCAGCACCTGTGCCACCACCACCACCAGTGCTGATAGCAGAAGAACCAGTGATGCAGGTTGAAAAGTTTCTGAGATTGCAGCCACCTACTTATTCAGGAGGGCCGAATCCAGATACAGCAGAGCACTGGGTTCATGAGATTGAAAGAGTTTTTGCAACTATGAGATGTCCGGCAGCAGATAGAGTTGTGTTAGCTGCTTATCAATTGAGAGGTTTTGCATTAGAATGGTGGCGACTGAAGATGCAGACCACCTTTGCAGGCAGGACAGAGGAGGCTATTACTTGGTCAGAATTTCTCGATGTATTTAACGATACATTCTTTCCGATTTAAGTACAGCAAGTAAAAAGAGAGCAGTTTCGGACGCTTCCAGCAAGGTAACACTTCAGTTTTAGAGTACCAGATGAGGTTTATGGCACTTAGCCGTTATGCGTATTATGTAGTTTCAGATAATAATATGATGGTTGAGTACTTCATTAGAGGATTGAGAGTGGAGTTGCAGGATGCGATAGTACCTCTCATGTGCAAGACAGTGGAAGAAGTAGCCCAGAGAGCAGCTACTTTGGAGAGGTCTATTCAGACTCGTCAAGTGGTGAGTCAGGCTCAGGTAGTTTTCGGCTACCGCAGCAGTCAGTAGGTGCAAGCAAGGGTAAGGCACCAGCAGGACCTTCTCATCAGGCTTTGGTAAATGGGGTCAGAAATTAAAGCAAGCATTTAAAGGCAAAGGAAGAGGATGGGGAGGTCGTCAGCAGTTTCAGCAAGGCCGAGGTAGGCCTGAGGTGGAGGAGTCGCAATAGAGTACTGCCAGGCAGCCTATTACTCCACCAGGGTATCGGTGTTATAATTGTAATCAGCCGGGGCATTTGATCCGCAATTGTCCCTATCCGAGAGAATATGGGTATGGAAGAGGTGTGCAGCAGCAGCAGCAGCCTCAGCAGTTTTAGCATCCACAGGCAGGTCGTGGCAGAGGAGTACCGCAGCAGCGAGGAAGAGGCCGGGTTATGGCTATCACCCGAGCCAAGGCGGAGGCATCGAATATGATAGAAGGTACTCTACCTCTTTATAATTACTCAGCAAGAGTCTTATTTGATTCGGGTGCCTCTCATTCTTTTATTTCCGAAGAATTTCTGGATTGTATAGCTCATCCTTTAGAGGAGAAGTCTGTGAGTTAGTAGTGGAGGTTCCTTCGGGTGAGTTCCTACTCACTTCAAGTTATAGATGAAGCTCCTGTTATGATTGAAGGGAACCAGATGCCGGGTCGGTTGTATGCCTTGCAGTTGTCAGATTATGATATTATTTTGGGTATGGATTGGCTTGAGACGTATGGAGCAATGTTAGATTGCGGAAAGAAAAGGATCAGATTTTGTCATCCTAATGGTGCAGTATTTGAATATCAAGGTATGCCTTTTTATACCTCTAAGTTTCTAATTTCTGCAATTAAAGCTAGGAAGTTGATAAATGTTGGATGTGTGGCTTATCTAGCCTCGGTAAGTCTGGTAGAAGCTAGTCAGCCAGTGGAAGCAGTTCCCGTGGTTAGGGAATTTACTGATGTTTTTCCTGAGGATTTGCCTAGTTTAGCTCCACATAGAGAGGTGGACTTTACCATTGAGTTGCTGCCAGGTACCATGCCGATTTCTAAAGCTCCATATCAGATGGCACCAGCAGAACTTAAAGAATTGAAAAAGCAGTTAGAAGAATTGTTGCATAAAGGTTTATTAGACCAAGTCATTCCCCGTGGGGAGCGCCGATTTTATTTGTGAAAAAGAAAGATGGAAGTTTTCGAATGTGTATTGATTATAAAGTTGAATGATGTGACCATTAAAATAAATACCCGTTGCCGAGGATAGATGATCTGTTTGATCAGTTGCAATCAGCAAAGGTATTTTCTAAAATTGATTTGAGGTCTGGATACCATCAGTTGAGAATTAAAGAGGAGGATATAGATAAACAGCTTTCAAAACCAGATATGGTCACTTTGAGTTTGTGGTTATGTTATTTGGGTTGACCAATGCTCCTGCAGGTTTATGGATCTGATGAATAGAATTTTTCATCCATATTTAGACCAATTCATTGTGGTCTTTATTGATGATATTCTAATTTATTCAGCATCTGAAGAGGAGCATGCAGCTCATTTGAGGTTTACCCTGCAATTGTTAAGGGATAACTAGTTGTTTGCCAAATTCAATAAGTGTGAATTTTGGCTGAAAGAAATCAGTTTCTTGGTCATGTTATTGCAGCAAAGAAGTAGCAGTGGACCCAAGTAAAGTGGAAGCAGTGATGAGATGGGGAGTGCCTAAGACAATAACCGAGATTAGAAGTTTTCTGGGATTGGCAGGTTATTATAGCGCTTTATTCAAGATTTTTCTAAGATTGCAGCACCTATGACTAATTAACCAGGAAAGGGGTGCCGTTTGTGTGGTCCGGTGAATGTCAGAAAAGTTTTATGGAATTGAAGAAAAGACTTACATCAGCACCTATATTGACATTACCGGCAGGGAGTGGTGGTTTTGTGTTGTATACTGATGCTTCAAGGAGAGGACTTGGCGCAGTGCTTATGCAGCATGGTAAAGTGATAGCTTATGCATCCAGGCAATTGAAGCCAGCAGAAGAGAATTACCCCACTCATGATTTGGAATTGGCAGCAGTTGTGTTGCCTTGAAAATGTGGAGCCATTATCTGTATGGCGAGAGATTTGAGATCTTTACAGATCATAAAAGTTTGAAGTATATTTCTCCAGAAAGATTTGAACCTTCGCCAGCGCAGATGGATTGAATATTTGAAAGATTATGATTTCTTTTGGCTTACCATCCGGGTAAGGCCATGTTGTATAGATGCCTTGAGCAGAAAGGTATATATGAATCTGATGATGATTAAAGAATGGAAGTTGTATGAAGAGTAGTGGAGAACCCTTGTATGTGCCCATAGTCAGCGACGGCAATACTAGCTGCTAGTGATGTAGAGCCATCTTTATTTGGCAGATTATTGAGCTTAGAGAGCAGATGCAAGTTTAGCTGAATTGTGAAAATGGAAGGAGTTACCATAATGATAATTGTGTGGTCAGGCTCAGAGGCAGGTTGTTTGTTCCAGCTGAAGAGAGGTGAAGCTGCGAGTGTTGGAAGAGGCTCATAAATCTAGGTACACTATTCATCCGGTAGTACTAAAATGTACCATGATTTGAGAAAGCATTTCTGGTGGCCTCATATGAAGAAAGAAATAGCAGAGTTTGTTGCAAGGTGTGCTATCTGTCAGCAGATTAAAGCAGAGCATCAGAAGCCTGGAGGTCTATTGCAACCGTTACCCATTCACAGTGGAAATGGGATGATATTGCTATGGACTTTGTGGCAGGTTTACCAAGATCGAGTTCTGGGCATAATGGAATATGGGTGTTTTGTTGACAGATTAACCAAAGTGTGCAGATTAGTGGCAGTGAGTATGTCTTGGACAGTGGACAGATTGGCAAATATTTATGTTGAAAGAATTGTTCCACTGCATGGTATTCCGAAGACTATTGTGTCTGATAGAGATCCAAGATTTACTTCTGTTTTTGGAGAAGTCTGCAAAGAGTAATTGGTACTGAGTTGAGGTATAGCTCCGCTTATCATCCCCAGACAGATGGTCAGACAGAGAGGACTATCCAGACGATTGAAGATATGTTGCGGGCTTGTTGTTTAGTTTGGGGAGGTAGCTGGGAGCATCATTTGGGAATGGTTGAGTTTGCCTACAATAATAGTTATCATACCAGTCTTGGGATGGCACCGTATGAAGCTTTATATGGAAGGCCATGTAGAACCCCATTGAACTGGCATGAAGTGGGAGAAAGGCAGTTAGTGGGTCCTGAATTGATTCAGCAAACCACTGAAGTAGTGAAGCTTATTAAAGAAAAATTACAGGCAGCTCAAAGCAGGCAAAAGAGTTATGCAGATGTCCGGAGGAGACCACTTCATTTGAAGTGGGAGATTTTGTTTTCTTGAGAGTTTCCCCAAGTAAAGGTATTATGAGGTTTGACAAGACTGGAAAGTTGAGTCCAAGATATGTGGGACATTTCAAGTGTTAGAAAGGATTGGGGAGACGGCTTATAG